>OX031314.1:26606200-27278700 GCA_943737955.2 Myopa tessellatipennis
TATTTTTGTTGTACATAAATTTGGCTCTTAAGAGTGTTTAACCGCATTTCAAGTTATTATCTTGAGTGCTACTCGATGTCTACAGCAGAAGCAACAAACAGACAGACAGACAGACAGAAACCAGTTCTGTAGACAAACCAAAAAACTTTGAGGTCATGGCTGTAGAATCTCTGTTGCTGTTGTTATTGCTGACACTTTTGACAAGTTTTAGAGTTTGAATTCTTTAGTTGATTTACTTGATTTAGTTTATTTCATTAAGAATGAAATCTTGAATTACAATTCATAGATCTTAAATATTATCTTCAATGTTTTCTGAAGCGTTATTCTTAAATTCATTTCTGAACTGAATCTTTGAGTGTTAGTTTTTAACTCTTTCTTATAGTTCCTCTTAAATTCATTCTTAAACGTAGTCTTAAATTCAATCAAACTCAATATTCAATATTCAATATTCCTTAACCTTAACTTATCAGATAAGATAAGATAGGTTCCACACTGGGCCCTCCGGTTCTTTAACCGTGCTTGAATTTGATCCCAATGGGCTACATGGGACTTTGAGACGAACCCACGACTTCCGAACATGAACTCGGGACCTCCATCGAAAGATTCTCTTACTGAGAACCTTTATAATAAAATGCCAACGTGGTGCACCAGACTCATGAGGAATTTAAGTAGGATAGATTATTGTAAAGACATTCTATTGGCATCAGTATTATTTTAATAAGAAACTTTTATTTACGAATTTAAATGAAGTTATTTATTGAGTATAAAATTCCTTGTGCTGAGATCGTGTTGTCACAACAGCAACAACAACATAAAATAAGTTCTAATGCATCAACGTTTCAATATCTTAAACAAATACTCTGATGGCGTGGTGTTGTTTTTTTTTTTGTTTTCTTTTAATAGATAATGTTTTAATTAATGTTGCGTAGATGTCATGATTAACTACGGTTTATTTATTTATTTGTATTTGTTTTTGCTGTTGTTGATGATGCTCTTTTGTGTGGATTCTTTGGCCTCGGCCTCGTTACGAGATAATTTGTTTAATGATTAGCATGCCACAACACAAATACACAAACAACAACTACAGCACCACAACAATAACAACAACACCACACCAACAACCACAAAAACAACAACAACGCCAACACACAAATACAAATAGACGCATAGATAGTCACACACACTCACACCCTTATTTTTATATAAACATCATCTACGCACAGCAGTTTTATTCGTTTCTCATCATACGCATTAATTAAACCAAAGTTTGTTTTATTTGTTGGTCATTTCAAGGCGTTGTGGGCGGGTAAGGTCAGGTCGGAACGGGACGGGACGGGAACGCGACGGGATGTCGACAAAGTATTCTAATATAATAAAAGATGATGTTGATGATGACATGGAAGTCATTCTCCTTTTTCTTCGTCCTTTTTCGTCCTCATTGATTATATTTCTTATATCCTGAGGAAGCTTTTTCATAGCTTCATCTAAAAATAATGTTTAGTCTATAGTAAAACAGCATGATCTAAGGCGTGTTAATGTTGTCATTATTGTCTGTGGCATGTTGAGAGTTAATTAAATAAAATTTAGTCCATCCACCAGCCTCCGCCATACTATTTTCTCCAATCCAAGAAACTTGGAGAAAACTTTATTGAAAAACTTTTATTTCGTTTTTATCCCCATCTGTTCTATGTTTCTTTTCTTCGTATCTATTTCTTGTATCTATTAGCTATTCTATAGAATTTATATTAAAGTAATTCTACGTGCGAGTATACTTTAAGTATTTCTTCGTTTATTGAAAGTTAAATGGAATGAAGTTTAATTAAATTCTCCTTTAATTCTTTTTGATGTTGTCGTAGAGAGATAGAGAGGGAGTAGAGAGATAAAGAGTGAACTGAAGCTAGTCCACTATAAAAAACTGATTTGTTTTAAGTGGAGAATGGAGTAGTTTTCTAGCTCGTCTCCTTTTCCAATTTCCTATAATTTCTCTCATTCTTCACTCTTCAGTTTTTTACTATTCACTCTTCACTTTTGGTTCTTCACTTTTGACTCTTCGCTTTTGACCCTTCACTTTGAAACCCTCACCTTTGACTCTTACGTTCGACTCTTCAATTTTAACTTTACACTTCTGATTCTTCACTTTTGATTTGCCACTTTTGAGTATTCGCTTTTGACCCTTCTCTTTTGATCTTTCGTCTTTGACTCTATACGTTTCGCTCTTCACCTTCGACTCTGCATTTCTGATTCTACACTTTTGATTCTTCACTTTCGACTCTTCACTTTTGATTCTTCACTTTCGAGTCTTCACTTTTGACGCCCTCCTCACTTTCCTATTCACTCTCTCTCTCTTTCCCCTTCACACTCATTTTCTATAATATATTTATTTAGAGTTTTAAGTAATCTAAAACAAGACAACAACAACAGTGAAAACCATAACCACAACCGTGATGAATATCATAAAACAGCCAACCACATTTTATGAATGCGTATTTAAATATAATTTCTACGGAAATACTATAGACAGGAGAAGAAGAAGACGCAGGCGATGAATTATACGATGATAACTTATGGCCGGATGTGCATGATGTATGTATTTGCATGTTCGGATATGATGCATGTCTATTTTCGTATACTTTTGCTGCATATTCATTGAATGAGGAATTTTTTGCATGTCGCCTGCGTGTCGCTCGTGTTCCATTTAAGCCGCTCTTCTCTACGCAGCACAATAACAACACTTGCAATTCTCTTGTTTTCATGCTTGGTGCAGATCTAAAAAGAAGAAGGAGGAGGGTGATGGATGACGGGAGGAGGGGAATGGGAAACAACGTGCTTCGTGAGTTGAGGATTGAGAAGAGTGGAGAGTGAGGATCTGTGAAATGGGTCGATGAAAGCCATTTATTTAGATTTGTTCCCTTTACATCTCTATTCTGCTTTCTATTATTTCTGTTATCAACAATGGCCGCATATACATTTCCTCTTTGTGCTCATTTAAGTAGAACATTCAAGATAAAAATAATTTGTTGCATATGTTCAGGCGTTCTCTTTGATTTGTTGTTGTGGCTTTGGTTGTAAAGAAGTTGCATTCGTATTTGTATTTGAAATGCGGCTGTTAGTATTTTTGTTGTCGTTATTGTTGTTGTTTGCCTTTTGTATGTATTTAATATTTGTTGTGGTATTGATTTTGTATCTACTGAAAATACGATGTTCGTTGTATTTATTTTGTCTTTACTATCGTTTTTAGGTGTAGAGCTATTTTTGTTAACTTGTTGTTGTTTACTTTGTTCCTGGTGTATTTGGATTTGTAAAGCTTTCTGCTGTAGTATTTTATTGTTATCGATGCTTGGTTTCTATAGAATTAATTTTGTTGTTGTATTTCTTCAGCCGATGCCCAAAATGAAGCCAACACCGACACCCAAAAACTCTGCAACATTATTTGCTCTGCAATCTACCGCAAAATATTGCAAAGCACACAGAAAGTATGCAATAATTTGTCACAACATAATTGTTACATGCTATAAACTGTATGAATTATTTGTTGGTTACAATTTATCGTTCTTCACTCTCGCTCAATACTTTGTTTTTGTTATTTTCGAACAAATAAACAAGGAAACAAACAAACAACTAACATTGTTGTCACAAACTGAATCTTTTGTGCCAACATTTTAACGCATTCTTTTCGGGTTTCTAATGAAAATAAGTTTTACGATCCAGCAAAATGTTGCAATGTTTTATGTCGAGAGTTTTATTGAGCTAAGTTGTGGAGTGAAGACCAGAAATAGTGAAAAGGTGATGAAGGTGAGGTGAAAAAAGAGAGGAGATGAGAGTGAATGCATGATTTTTTGTTGTTTTTGTTGTTCTTGGGTATCAAAGAGTAGATGAATCGCTGAATCTCCTTTGCTTCTGTATCACTTAATTACTGATGTTTTTAATGTTACCAAAAAAAAAATTACCCATCTTGTCTCAACGTTAACCTAAATATAATTAATATTAATTATGATTTTGGGAATAATTACAGCAGCAGCAACAACAGAAACCAAACATGTTTATACAAGTAGAGACAAAAACAATGTATGGATTTGGAATGTGCAGAAATTCATGCTTCTTCTTCTTCCCTTTCTCTCCTTCTAACAAGGAGAAACGAAAACCTGGTTTTCATCATCATTAACATCTTCGTCTCTTGTATTATAAGCATTTCCAGCCACTCTTCTTCAATGTCTCTCCCCTAACTTCACATACTTTACTCCCTCTCTCGCTCTCTATCTCTCTCTCTCATTCCCTCTCTGCTTCTATCTTCTTTTTCTAATCTCTCGCCTCTTCCCTCTCCTTCCCTTACTTTCTTTTTATTCGTCTGCAGTGTCATTTATTATACATCAGTTCAAAGTAAAAAGAAAGGATAAGAAGCATGAACTCTACAAGGATATACTTTCACATATGCATTAATGTACATGTGTGTCCCTGTGTCTGTATGTGTGTAAGTGTCTGCATTTGATGGGCTTTCAAAAATCTTCCCAAATGAGAGGATATCAGCTGAATCCTGAAAGTATTCACTAATGAAATAATTTATGACGGCAAACCTTAAGCTTAAATACCTAAAACTATTCCGAAGAAATTTGGGTTTCCAGCACTAATTATACGCAAATTGAACATACACACACATACACACACACACTCAGATATACACCCTAGAGAAAAATCCTTACGAACGAAACCCGAGAGTTTTTAGGACACATCAGACAAAGTGTTCTCTGTATGTATGAATAGGTTTTGTGTGTGTGTGTCTGTATTTACGTATGTGTGTTTGTTAAATTTTCGTTCTCTTAACTTCAGCTTAGCTGCAACCAGATTCTAATATGGACTGAAAATTTTATAATTTTAGCCTTTGTTAAGGACTAAATTAAAAAGAAAAAAAAAATGGTTCCCTCCGAGCATAATTTCGAAAACGTGCTCATATCCTGGTTCATCGTATTAATTTATTTGGTTTTACGATACGTGGTCTGGTAGTGGTTACATTTCCAGGGGGAGGGGTATAAAAGGTTTGTGCAAGAGGAAGAGGGGGTTGATAATTAATCCTTAATACGGGATTTTCTAATAATTGTTAACGAATGCGTCGCATATTAAATCAAATTAAATTAAAAGTATTCGAGAACATGCTTCATACTTTAAGAGAGTTTAGGATTATTTCTTTAGGATACTTTAAGGGTTGAGGAGAATACTTTCAGAGTTTAGAAAGCGTTAAGAGATGACGATACTCTAAGAGTTTATGATACTTTAAGAGAGAAAAGATTTAAGTTAAAAAAAGTGTTTACTATTTCAATTGTAATAATAATAAATGTATAAATGTATGTATAATATAAAGTGTTTAGAAAAGGCAAAAATTTATCAGTAATGAAGAACTCATTAAAAGTGCTATTTTCGGCCTGGTCGAAAGCTTAAATACCAATTATTCACAATCACCAAATAATAAAAATCATTAATCAACTAATAAAGGAAATAAATTAAAAAAAAGTCATTCTGCTCGAAGTGTTTCTAAAACTTAACTTAACGGTACACAGAAAAACAAAATATACACAAAACAGAAATCTAAGCAACCACGTTTTTTTGTCCAATTCCTGAAGACTAAGGATTGCAACAACAACAAAAAAAAAAATAAAAAGAAAGACGAAAAACACGAAAGAAGTGGAAAAGAAGGAAACACATTAAAAACAGACACAAAAGTGAACAACGTGTACAAACACACGCATACAAGAGAGTATCCATAACAACAACAATAACAAGCAGAGCAGCCCGAAAAAATGAAGCCCCCCTCCTACCCCTCGAAAATGTCCTCTGCATTTGCACACATAAAACAAGGATATTGCGGCGGAAATTGCTGCAAATGTGCTTATTTGTTGTTGTTGTTGTCGAATAGAGAAGGAGTTGATTGTGTAGAGTGTGTGTGTGTGGATATGTCCTTGTGTATCTGTGTGCGTGTGTTGTTGTTGTAACACGGCACAAAGCTTTTCCTTTGGTTTTTGTGAAAATTTAAAAATTTGCTAACAACATGAAATTCCATTCCATTGCATTGCATTGCAATAACGGTAATTTATGACCTCCCCACCCTCGCAGGTGGCATACTGAGTTCACGCAGAGCAAAAGGGACACACACACAGAGACACATCTACACACAGACTCATACAGACATGATCATTTGGCCAGCGACACGCATTCAGACATGCGATTTATTGCAATTTTCGGCATTGCAATTTATGGCATCAGAAATGAACGTCAACGTCGGCGTCGTTAACGTCGTCGTCGTCGTCGTCGTCGTCATCGTGCCAACGCATCACCAACAGATTTTCTGTTCTTTATGGAGGTAAAATTTATTTCCTTATTGGAAGGTAAAAATTTTCTTTTTGCTTTAATTCAAAATACTTATAAAATCTATTTTTCAACATAAACGCAAAAATTTTTTTTTATTTTTGTAATTTATATATTTAAAGAAAGAGATTTAAATTTATATATTTAAATATACATATATATTTATATATTTAAGAGAGTTCTACTATAGTACTCTTATATTATTTTTTTTTAGTTTTCCTTAATTTTTAGTTGAAGTGTTAGTTTAGTTTATTATTGTTGTTGCTATTGATGTTGACTCATAAAATCGGTTGTTTAGAAAGCAGAAAGGACAAAACATTGGTAATGAAAACAAAAAATGTGACATTTAAAAAATTAACCCTTCCAATTATTCTTTTGTTTTCCTTGTAATCTCTGTTTTCGTCAGTTTCTCTCTTTAATATTCTATAAATACGTTTATATATATTCTTTTATCCTTATATTTAAAAACCTTGATGAACATTTTTTCATCATTAACTCTCTTGCTTTTTAAATGTTCTCAACAAGAAATGGTGTAAAAAGATTCTTGATGGCTTCGGTGAACACGTCGTGGTTACGTTATGAGCTCATTACACAATCATTAGACACACAAACAACAAACACGCTCACAAACTTATGAAGTACTCATGCATGTCTTCATCCGACTTTTTCCCCTGATAATACAAGCGAAAGAATGTGTTAAGAATGTTTGTTTGTTGGTGTTGAGAATGAAGGTTTTGTATGCATCTAAAAACCTGCAGCATGTTGAAACGGATGTTTTAAGAATAGAATACAGAATTACTTCAAGCTTAAGTTGTTTCCAAGAGGCGAAAAAGTGCTCTAAAAATGAGAAAAAGGACTCTAGGAAATACTTTCGAAAGTACTTTAAAAAGTCCAGTTGAAAAAGTTATTTTTTTAAAATACGCTTTAGAAGAGGTCAAATGCTACAAAAAACTAAACATACTTCTATTCTTGACCTGTCATCTTTGCTTTGGAGGGCTTTCGTAAAAGAGTGCTGTGGTCCGGCCTCATTTTTAGAGGAATATATACAGGATTATCCAAAAGTGTCTTTAGCATGTTGCATGAGAATATCTACAGAACTCCGTCGTGGTTTCTTGACACTTTCTTTTATTTATAAACTATAATAATAGACAATTTGAATAGCAGATCGAAATATTCGGTGCAATACTTAATGCTGAATTTAAAATTCAAATTCTTATCGCTTGCTCGATGCCATTTTGATATCCTGTGGCAAGGATTACATTATATGATATTCTAATACATATTTAAAAACATGTAAAAAGTTCTTCTTCATTCCAAAAAGAAATGGTTCTTTGTCAAGTGATACGTTCAGTGAGGACGACATCGACGATGACTGCGAAGGAGACGCAGTGCTTCATGTGATTTATTTTCTCCTTTCCCGACACTTCCGCTTTTCTTTCCTTCTCCTAGTGCGCTTTTCTTTTCCTTCTCATTCTTTCTTTCTCGTCTCAACTCCTCCTTTACTTCTTTCCTCCTTTTGTCCTCTTGTCCTCATCCTCTACTCATCTCCTCCTTTACTCCTCTTCTAATCTTAGTAATTCCTCCCACTGACGTGGAGCTTGATGACATGAATAAACTGTCTTGTCATCGGAGCAGTAAAACAGCTAAGAACAACAACAACAACATTGACAAGAGTAACAAAAACAAAACAGTCAGTAAAACAACAACGAAAACATTTCCTTTCATTTAAAATATTTAAACTTTAAACTCGAATGTTTTGCTTTTCGTCCTCCCTCTGTCTCCTTTTTTCACCCTCTTTTTCCTTGTCTGTTTTATTTTATGATTTCCCAAAAATTCCTTTAAATTCCTCCGAATAATTTTTTTTGTTGCCCTCTTTTATACATCATTCAGATAAAAGCAAAACAAAAAACCTCAAACAATTGCGAATGTGAGGGGCGTGGGAGAAGGGGTGGACAAAGCAAGGTACGAATTGAGGGGAGGAGGGTGAAGGAGCCACTTAAGGAGTCGTGGCTTCTTAAAACCCTGGTTTCATGCAAAACAAAACAAAAACCGAGCATCGAGTTTGATTAAATGAACAATCATCATCGTTGGCTCAGTTGTAACAAAATTCAACGATGTGAGAATAGAATTCGACGGTGGAACGGTGAGAAAGTTTGACAGTTTGTTCTCGGTTCAGTGAAGTGAAACTCGCCAACAGCTGCTGATGCTGAGAACAATTTATTTCATGTTTGTTTATTCAAATACGAAAAATATTATAAGAAATCATGACCATAAAGAAATAGAGAGAAAGAGAGGCAGAAAAAAAGATAGTCAGAGAGAGGGAGATAAACCGTGCGTGAGAGAGAGGAATTGGGAGAGAAAAACAGAAGAAAAGAGAGAAGATAAATAATGTGCAATACGCAGAGAGAGAGAGAGAGATAGAGAGAGAGAGAGATAGAGAGAGAGAGATAGAGAGAGAGAGAGAGAGAGAGAGAGAGAGAGAGAGAGAGAAAAATACTATGTTATGGGAATTATTACAAGAATAGCGAAGAGATTACTTTAAATACAGGGAATTTTGAAGGATTTTAGTAGGGGTTCTTGGGAATTTCAGATAACAAAACTTTGAGTGTGAAAATTTTTAATTTGGAAAGTGTTTAGAAAGAAATCCTACAGTACAGTGCATTCGCGATAACGTGAACTAATATAAACCAAGAGAACTCATGCTTGCGAATTCAGTTGCTTTTTTACATTATGATAAGTAACGGTATTGCAAATGGAACTACAAACCAGAGTTTTCTTCGAGTTTATTAGAGTTTCTTAGAGTTTTACTTTAGGTGCCAGTTACTTTCTCCTTCTTTCTTTATTTTTCCTTATCTTGCGATTTCTCTGTCTAATACAGAGGAGTATCGGAATCATTATTTTACAATTTCAACAACTTACCTCAGACTCATGACTTAATCCTCACCTACGTATGCTGTTTAAAGAAACTCATACTTCTTCTCACTCTATTCATCACCTTGCTTCTCCTTCTCACTCTACAGCAGAGAGCTGTCTCTGTAATTCTCTAACCTCACTCTAGTCTTTAGTTCTCAGAGTTTTTGCTCTCTTTACTGGCACCATTAATATCACTCTTTGATTCTCTCTGATTTAATTAAGTGTCTGGTGTGTGTGGCATCAATTCAGGCGATGGAGAACTCTCTCTTTTGTCCTTACTTTCTATTACTCTCTATCATTATTTCTCCATATCCCTTTCTTTTTCGCGCTATATCTCCCTCTTTCTTTCTCTATCTCTCTTTATCTTTCTCTCTCCCTCTCTCCCTCTCTCTCTCCATCTTAAAATGTTGCCATTGTTGCCATTGTTGCCAAAATCTCTCCATCTTACTTTCTGGCGTTTAGTTGAAAATGATTTCCCTACTTTTTGTGTGAGAAAGTAAAAAAAAACTCTACCATTTTTAAGCTGCGCAAAGAGAATCATTTCTCTGCCGCTCTGTTTCTCGCTGTTTTTTGTTTCTCTGTCTATCCTCCTCCATCCCTCCATTGTCCATCTGCTTATCCGTCTACCTGCCTTCCTGCCAATCTGCTTGGTGCTTTTATATTCCTGTTTGCATGGTAAGTTTTGCAAGCATTTTCTGGGTTACCAACCGTTCTTCGGTTGCTTCGTTCAGTTCGATCCGATTCACAGTTCAGTTTTAGTTGAACTGCGAACGTTGAATGTTGCATGCTTCCAGGCTGCTCTCTGAACTCTCGTGTGTGTGCGTTCTGTGTGCAAAAACGTGTGTACAGCGGCTAAAAATTGTGCGCTTTACCGCGTTCGAACGGAATATAAACAAAGAGAAGAAAGAAAGTAGATTGGTTTGTTGCCTATTTTTAGGCAGCTTTAATACAGTGTAAAGTGCAAATTTCGAAAAGTGGAAAAGAAAAGTGGAAAAGAAAAGCGGAAAAGTGATTGTTTAAAGGTTTAAATTGAATTTGCGATGTTTTAGAAAATACCGAAAATCATAAGAAAAAAAATAAAAAAGTGTTTTTTATTAAGTTTTTTACTTTAAGGAAACAATTTCAAAGTGCCAAGAAATACATGTAACACATTTTACATTATGTAAATATAATCTTTCAGAGCAGATGTATCAATATACAATAAAGTATTTGGTTTTTTATTATTATGTTATTAATTTTAAACATAAATTTAATCGTATTTTTTATTGAAATTAGATTAGAATTTATTTATTATAAAGATGATTAATTGAGAGTGAGAGAAATAAATAATATTTAGAAACACTTTACGATTTAATGATGATATAATATGGATGTCGAGTTTCAATCCAGATTAAAATCTTAATAAGTGATTAAAAGAGAATCTAAGATGAATTTAAAAAACCTAGAAGTAAAAACCTTTTTAATAAAATGCAAGAATTAAAAATAAATCGTTTCCTTAAAACTGATTTCGATTTTCATGTAACAATACTTTCCCCAAAAAAATGTTGCATATTTATATGATTTGAGCTCTCACAAGAACTTTAATTCAATTCCAGGAATTTTTCACCTGCAACTTTTAATTTTAAATAAAATGTTGATAAATGTTAAAGAATTCATCAAAATTGTTTTCTGAAATTTTTAAAAAATGTTTTTAGACTTGTAGACTAGAATATAATTTATAATTGCTTATAATTTAAATAAATTGTTTTTTAATAATATTTTTTGTCAGAATTTTTAATCTATTAAATTTAAAATATAGTAAATGAAATAAATTGTTAGCAGATCTTTGCTAAAAACCATCAGAGCTGCCACCCTTTCAGATTTTAATTAAAATAAATTCGAAAAACCAAAAAAACAAAAAAATTTTAATACAAAATTTAAAGTAAAAGCAAAAAAACAAAAAAAAGTTGGGGAAAACCAAAACAAATATAAAGGCAACCAAAATATGGACACAGCGATGATGCTCGTAGATGCAACCACAGGACAAAAACGTTTGCGCAAAAATAGCAATTCACCGCCGCTGGCTGCAACAACAACAATAAGAACAACAAGTACAGTAACAACGCCAATAAAAGCCACTGCTGCCAACAGCATCAACAAACAGAGCAGTCATCAGCAACAGGATCAGCAAAAACAAAAGCAACAACAGCAACAGCAACAGCTGGACTCATCAGCAGCAGTACAGTTGGCCTGCAGCAATATAATGTTGGCGGCAAACGGAGCCAGCAGCCCCTCGAAAGGCTCATCGGCAACATCGTCGCCTTCAAAAGTAATGGCAGCTGCCTATCATCAGCATCAACAGCAGCAGCAACAACAGCAACAAATGCAACATCATAATCAGCACAATCTTTATCATCATCATCATAATCATCTGCAGCAGTTCGTGCATAATAATCTTCATCATCAGCAACAACAGCAACACCAACATCAACATCAGCTGCATCAACATCCAATTGTTGCTAATTTAAAACAATGCGTTGGGCCCCCAGGTATCTCTACTCCCTTAGCGCCGCTGGGAGGAGGGGGAGGGGGAGGTGGAGTTGTTGCAGCTCTTGGTGTGTGCAACAATAGCGGGGTCGGCGGCGGTGGGGGCTCAACAACACCACCAACAATTGGTAGCACGCTGCACCATGGACTCGGGTTGCATCCTTTGGTCGGTCACTGCTACAGCAGTGGACCCAGCTCATTGGTGAATTCGCCGGCGTTGGGGCGACGGAAGCGTTACACCAGCACTTCATCCAACTGCTCCAGTCAATTTAATAATAATTACACCGGCCTCGATATGGAATCATTGGATGAAATGCTAAGAAAGGTGAGTGAAAGGGAAGGGAAGGGAGAGGAGGGCAAGGGAGGGAAAGCGAACAGAATGACGAAGAGAACAGAAGGGAGGTGTGTTGATTCCAAGATTGCCGTCAAACTGTATTAAGTCTTATAAAACTACTTCTTAAAAAATGCTGCATACTTATACGGTGATAAATACGGTTGCATCATTTTAGTCAAGAAAGTATTTCATGGGAAAGTGTAAATAAAGAACAAAAACTAAAATGATTACGTAAAGAATAATAATATTAAACAAAAATATTTAAATAATAAAACTACGAGTAACAATAAAACTCATTAGAAAAATAATTAAAAAAGCTTCCACGAAAAATTCTTTTTAGAAATTTACTTAAAAAAGAACCCATAGAAATGCATCTTCATTGTTTTATTAAGTCAGTATTCCCTCCATTTTTCTTCTTCTTTTTCCTCGTCTTCTTCTACTTTCTAAAAGAAAGAGCTATTCTCCGAATAACATTGAAAACCAATCTTTAGAAAAATACGCAAGCTTTAAAACATCAACGTTTTTTTTTTCTGGCTCAGATGATTTTTATGCTTCGTGAGCTTTAATTTAAACTCCGATTTGCTGGAAGTTCGCATCATAAATTCGAACATTATGACCAACAACAACAACAACAACAACGATGTTGGGCAACACATATCAGTGTTGGCCACATGTTGGCAATCGGTTGTCAATCTCAATGAGGGGTTAATAGAAGGGCGGATAGCGGCAAGCGGAGGGAGGAAGAAAGGGATGATGGTGGGTGGTAGAGAAAGGATAAATAAGTGGTAGAAAAAACGAGTTAAGAGTTAAGGAAAAAAGGAGAACGGCACAAAAGTAACGACCTAAAAAAAAGGTTTCGAATTCATACACATCGAGAAATCGATGGATTCCCGAGGTTCCCTTCAATTAGGATTAATTCTCTAGATACTGAAATCAAAAAGTAACAAGAAAGAAAAAAATTGAAAAAAAGAATCGAAATCGAACTCGTTACGAAAACTCAAAAAAGAGACAAAAAAGGAACCTTGAAGAGGAAAGAAAAGTAGACGAATTTATGGGTGAGAGAGTGGAGGGTAAAGTGCGTGTACGTGTGTGTGTGTATTTTTATATGTGTTTGTTTGTTGGTCGGTTGGTGTGTATTTCCGAAAACCATTTCAGAAACTTGGTCAAAATTGGACACAATTGCGACATTATTAGCAAAGTCGTTTTTCTTTTAGGAAGAGTGGTGATAATGCCGGGGGTGGGAGGGGTTTGAGTCGAAGGAGAGGAGAAGAGAGCGTTTTAACTTTGAAGGAGAGTGAAAACTTTTTTATGTCTTTAGTTTAAATTGGGCAAAAAAGTGCGATTTATCACAATTGGCAACAATGTCAGCGGTTGGTTTTGTGGTTTTGCTTGGTTTATGTTCGTTCGGTTGTACTTCGATTATACAACATATACTCTTGGCTTCTCTATTTTTTTGGTTTCTCAATTTTATTTTTTATTTACCATCCTCCACTTTTTACTAAACTTGTTTCATTTCAAACTTTTCGCATTTCAAAGTTTTAATTCTACTTCTTAAATGACATACATTTTTATATCGTTTTTCTGATTAAATTAAATTTTCTTAACCTATCAATTTATACAATTTTCGGTTTTATTATAATATAATTTACGCGAGGTTTTCTTTTTCTGGTGGTTCTTTTTTGCTCTGTTCTAATCTAAAACTAGTTCTTTATTAAATATTTTCGAGTCACCAGCAAATTAAATTATACAGTAGTTCTAACGGAATGGAAATCGCATGTTAGACGCCTATAAATATGCAAAACACTGGAGTAAAATAAAAAAGTGTTACAAAGCAAAAGTAATAAACATCTGAAAACCACGTAGAAACACTGCACACACACACACACATACACACACACACACACGTATATTTGAATCGCCAAGCAGTCTGGCCAAAAAAACGCTTACACACAAAATTCGAAGCATAACATTTGGAGGTAAAAAAAAAACACAAAACGCAAAACAACTGCGACAGAGAGCTCCGCAAATTTATGAGCGACGCGTCTATAAAATAAGGTGAAAAAAGCGAAAAACCAACACAACGAAGTAAGCGCAAAGCTAAACACACACACAGAGAGAAAGAAAGAGAGAGAGAGAGAGAGAGAGAGAGAGAGAGAGGGAGAGAGAGAGAGAGGTACACGTATATACTCCTATAAACACACACACAGGCAAAGCGTACCTTTTTGAACGCGCGCGAGTTCATTTTATTAGTGATAATGAACTCAACGGTGCATATAACGCAATCAACAACAACAACAACAACAACAGCAATAACCAGAATGGCAGGAACCAACAACAACAACAACTAACTAACTAAGTAGTACAAACCAACCAACGTTGTTTGCGGCAGGCCTATTTTTAGGCCTGTAAAGACAAAAAAAAGGATGAAAAAAGGATTGAAAGCGACTGCGATTGTCGCCGCGGCAGCTGATGCGGCTTGTGCCAAAGCAGCAGATGTCTGTGACGCAGCAGCAGCAGCAGCAGCAGCAGTGACAGTAACAACAGCAACAGCAGCAACAGCGACAAAATAACAACAACGGCAGCTTCTAGTGCCGCAATGCTGGTTGGCCAACTACAATGAATGCAGTCGCGCAACAACGAGTAAAACTGAGTGAATAACTAAGTGCATTCAGATTTGAAAGGCATGAGTGTGTGTGTGAGTGTGTACATGTATGTGTGGTACTTGTGCGTTTTTGTTGTTAAGAAACCACGTCACAGAACGGGGCATGTAATCTTAACAAATGTAACAAATTCTTTCCTTTGAAAGCTAAATAACTGTAGTTTATTTTACCATTTTTATCATAGTTAAATTACGTTCAAATATGAAGCTTTAAAGAAAATAACCAAAAAACTAAGTCAAATAGCTTTGAATGACTTGCAAACCATCCAAAAACATCCAGAATAAATGCCAAATGATGCCAGGATATTTAAAAGCTTCTACAGAAACGGAAATTAAAGTTGAAATGTTGTGACAGCTGCTGAAGGTTGAAGCTGATTGTTTTCGTGGTTGTTGTTGTTCTGGTTGTTATCGTTTATTATGATGATGTTGATGATCTTAAGTCTTTTGAGGTTTTGTTGCAGTTGAAGGCTGTTTCTGTTGTTGTCGCTTCCCGTCTGTTCTTCCTTCGGGTGAAACTCAGCGCCCTCCTTTCTCTCTCTTTGTCTATCTGGCTTTCTCTATCTCTGTCTGTTTCTCTTCATCCTCTACATCTTCTACATCCTCTTCCTCCTCTTTCTCCTCTCCCTCCTCTTTCTCTATTTTCTCCTGTCCTGTTGAGGTTTGAATTCCTTGAAGATCTTTTCGAACTTCGTGACCTTTCCTGGCCTCTGAATGTTGTCACTTTCTTCCTGCTACAGCTGTAAATATTTATGAAAGCCTCACAAAACGCTCGTTTTTTTTTTTGCCAAAACACTTTCTCCTCTGCGTGACATCATTTGACGAGTTTTGCATTTTATTTTGGTTGATTTTGGATTGTTTGCAAGTCATCATAAATCGTGAACGCTGCTGGTGACAGCTCAGACGCTGCTGGATATTCAGCAAGGACTCAGCTGGGTTGAAAGCAAAGATTTTTCTGCGATTCTCGAAAGAGTATTATTATATATTCGCCTGATTTCTTGTGGTTTTATTGTTGTTATTGTTCTCATAACCCTTTAATTTTTGTTCTTGTATAATATTAAAGAATTGAAGCAACTCAAATCCAAGATAAAAAATTAACAAAAAAAAAAAAACCATGGAAGTGAACAGACGCTTCACGCTTGCTTTCCGTATTTTAAACATTTCTAAAGAGAACTCTTAGAAAGCCAACAAGAGTTTAGACGTTTGAAGTAGCAACTTTTAAGTCGAGTTTCTAGAATTTATAAGTAACATCAAAAGAGGTTGAAAAGTGCAAGATGTATGTGCTCCTAATACTTTGGGTTTATGTCTCTCTTCTTCTCTCTGTCCTTCTCTGGCTCTCTATGATGCTTATTCCTTCATCCACAGTTGCACTCACACTTTCATAGCCAACGGCTAACATTTGTTACGCGCCAAAATTAAAATAAAGAAAAGTAAAGAGAAACGAAGGTAAAAAAATAATATACATACATATGTATGTACACACAACAAACCGGAAATCAAGTCAAACAGACACACTTCAAGTAGCTTCTACTTACATACAAATAAACCCACACACATATAAATATATAGTATATTTCCCACATGCGTAGAAATGCATCAGCTGCATGCTGCCACATTTCCTCGTCCTCTGAATGACGGTTGCCTGCCGTTTGTCTGCGGGCTGCTTTCGTCTGTGTGTGTTTTTGAGTATTTATGTGTTTCTGTTTCTGTGTCTGCTGTCTGTTTCTGTTATGAACGTGTCTGTCTGTCGGTCTGTTTGTATGTTTGAGGTTGCTTGTTGCCAGCTCGAGCATCGAGTTCACGCGCTTCAGTAATTTTGTTTGCACTTCTTATGTGCCGCACCCACAAAATAGCCAAGAAATTACAATGCAATTGTTTGCAATTGTTGGCAACACTGCCAACACTACCAACAGTAACTTCAGCGACAGTAACTCGAAGACCGAGCGGCATGTTACCGATCCCGATCCCAATTCCGGATGCCCGGCAGCCTGTTCTCTGTGTCGTCGTTGGATTCAAGTTTAAGGTTTTGTTTGTTTTCTGAGATGCCTTTTATTTTTGTTCCTTTACTTGTGTGATTTTTTTATAGTATTATAGTTTTTTTATTAGAGGGATAGGGAGATAGAGAAAGAGAAAATTAGGAAGAAAACGACGAGATACAAAAAGGACTTTCCACAGACAGAAAACGGATATTTTCAACAGTTTTCGAACTGTATATTTGAAGTAATATTCAGTGCTCTTTCTATATTATTCGTACATATATTTTGTACACTCTACATACACTTCGCTATTATCCTTCATACTCTACTTTTATTTTAGTCTTTAGTATAATAATATATTGCATATGATTTCTTAGCTCATCTCTTTTATATTACATCCGTAACTGTGAATGATATATTTCTATATATATATATATGTATGTATATCAAAAATTCCTACATGTATATCCAACAGAAAAAAGAAAACGGATGACAAAAAACTTAAATCAAAGCAAAATATAAACGATTCAAAGCTTTCGCTGAGAGCAGACTTCAATTAAAGAGATGCAAATTTAATGTGATTTTAATTTGCTGCCGGGTGCACTTAAAATTAAATTTCATGGAGTTCAGAGTCAAGTCAACGCTGGTGGTTGGTTGATTTTTGCCAAGGATCGCTAAAGATTGCCAACATATGAATGAATTCATTAGGCAAACAAATGATGAAGTACAATGGTGAATGTTTAGAGTGAACGATGATGGGTGGGGTGTAGAGGGGTTTAGGTAGAGTAAACATTTTTGAAAGTTTCTGATGTATACTTTGACCGGAGGCAGGTAACGCGAACAAGCATCTGGCTTTTATGGAGATTTAATAAAGGTAGAGGCTTCGATAGAGTGATGAGCGACGAGAAGAAAGAAAAATAAAGCAAGGAACGGAAGGAAGACGGAGGAAAGAAAAGCTCATGACAATCAAAAAGTAGGTTCTTTTATTTCCCGTTGTTTGTTTGGGAAACCAATTGTGCTTGAAAGTATGCAATTTTAATAGGAAATTTAGTTCGGTTTTCTTAGCCTTCATTTCATGTGGGTGGGGTTTTCTATAGTATTCCTATAAACTCTTTTGTTGCTTCGAAAGATTAGCGGCAAATTCTTGTGAATATAGTATAAAAGGATTCAATTCATTAAGATACTAAAATGTTGTGTGCTTTTCTTTAAATTTACACATTATTTCTATTACTATTATTTATATTATAATCTATACCATTTTTATATTCATTTGACGTTCTTTACTAGGAAGTATAACGTTTTTCTGATGTATTATGTATGGTTTGCTTTGAATTTTGGATTACATTTGGAAGCTTATGGTTTTTTCTTTTGCTTTTTGAGCTTTTGCTAAAGTTGTAGTTCCCCTAAATTGATGGATACATTTTATATGACGTTTATATAGAACAATGTGTATAGAAAACTAGCCGATCTTGAATTGATTGAATGTATTCAACTGAATTCTCGAGGGTATTTTTAACTAAACAAATGCAAATATAGCTTTATATCCGGTTGCTGCCGATCAAGTTTTTTATTTACATGCTGTTGCGACGTCGTGTCGCATCACGTCGCATCGTGAATGAAATGCAACTCTGTTGAATGTGAAAATAATCATAAAATGCAAAAAACACTTCCCACAATTGTTTGTAAATGTAATGAAACAAAATAAGAAACGAATTAACAATGAAGTACCAGGAGGAAGAAGAATAATAGGAAGAACAATAAGGAAAGACGTTCCTGAGTCGCGTTGATTGTTGACTTTCATCATCGCGCTGAAGCTGTTAACGTTGTAGAAGTTTTGATGGACTAAAATAGTAAAATTTTGTATATTTTGTAGTAGTAAGAATAACTACAATGCAACAACAAAACATTGACAACAGCAAAACCTATTTAAAACGGAACGAAAAAAACCCTCAGCTTAGTTTTAGCGGTTTTTTTTAATTCTAACGAGTGTACTTACCTTTCCACCATAATTTGAAGTAGAAGAAGAGCAGCAAAAGACGAGACAGGCAACGGGAAGGAGGAGGGAAGGAGGGGGAGGAGCATAAGACATATAATAATCACAAGGAAATAAGAAGAAGTTGAAGTTTTATTGAAATATTATACGAGTACTATAAAAAAGTTGATGAATTTTTAGCATTAACTCATTTGTGATCTGGCAGAGAAGCTCTTGAGAAGCGCTTCCTGTCACGCGAGGTGGCAAAAACCGCAAGGTGCGGGGGAGGGAGGGGCGAAAGAATCATCAGAATAAAGTTTTATTTAACTACACATTTTTCACTTTCTGTACATCCATTTTAACTCATGAATTAAGTTTTCTGTATTCTTCTTGTGAGAATTTTAATTTGAAAGAAACTCCATTGAATTTAACTCTTTACGGCTTGATGTTTCCGTCATCTTCGTCTTTTTTCTTTCCCGACTTCATCGCTCATTCATATTCATTTCCTTTCATGTTTCATCATGTTTCCTCCTGGATACTTAATTTCTTGGAGTTTTTCTAAGTTTAATTCAAACTGTGAGTAACTTAGAAGTGTTTAAAGTTTATAAAATCAAATTTATACTCGTATGCCACCTGAGCATCTCTTTCTTTCTCAGTCTTAATCTGTCTATCTTTCTTTCTTCCTCCGTATTAAAGTTTTAGTAGGTGTAGAATCTCTGCTTTGCTTTTTCCGTTACTTCTTTTACTCTATCGAGTGTTTCTTTTTGCTCAGTGTATTTTTACTCGGTTGTTTTCGAACAGTTGAGAAAAGTTTCTAAAAATATTAACGGTGAGAATATTTGATGAGCTTTTGCTTTTGGACGGTTCAAAGACAGTCAGCCAGCCGGTAGATTTTTAATTATGCACCAATTTTTGTGTGAACTTAAAGGAAAGTCGGTAGAGAGGGATGGATGCTGATATCTGTTGAAGAAGAGTAAGGAGTAATGACAAAGTTTTGGACAGTTTTAGGTGAAATTTTGATTAGTTTTTAATAATGATGCGAATACTTGAAAGCAAATGTTATAAAAAATGTATGTATTACATTATTTTGGGCGTTTTGGGGAAACTTCCCCAACTAAGGTATCCCTGTAAAAAGGAACATAATAAGGTTGCAGGGTGGACGAGAGAACGTCTTTAGGGAGAGAAAGAGAGAGAGAGAGAGAGGGAAACAGCATCGATACCATCTCTAGTGTAAACCAAATCTTTAGATTGCTAAGCTTTATACTGCAGAAGAAGAAGAAGTAGGAGACAGAGATGGGGGCTGAGGAAGAATAATTGGCTTTTCTAATCTGAAAACAATTCAGCTAATTAACTTTTACTCGCTTGCTTTTGCAAATAAACTCGCACTTCGAAACGGAAACTTAAACGGTTTAACCTGGGGCGATTTCCATACTCCGTCATTCGCAATCTGTGCCTCTCTCTCCTTGGTTTCCTCTTTATTTCCTTCCTTTGCTTTCCCGTTTTCTCCACTATCGTTCTACCCGAGGCGAAGCTAATCTTTATCACTTAAAATTATGTTAACCGTTTCAAAAGTATACAACCTGAACCCTTTTCAACTCATACCCTTTCCCTTCGGTATCCTCCCATCCTTCAGTTCCGTCCTCTCTCATTACTGAACACATAACCAAACATTTTTTCTGCCTCTATTTTAACGCTCTATTCTACTATTTTAACTTGAGTCTATAATCTACGAGTATATTTTAGAATGTCTGCTGTAGACTACTTTTGAGATCCCAAAAAACCAGTTAAATATTTTGTCGTAGCATATTTTAAGGCGAAAATAAAATTTATGTCCTCAGCAATAAAAACCAAAGAAGAAGCCGAAAGCAGAGCGTTTCGCTTTCATTAAGTTTAGCGGGCTAGAAGAGGAACACAAACGGTTGAATGGGAGAGTAGGCGGGAGGGAGAGAGGGAAAGAGAAGGACATATGTACATAGAAATTGGGAGAGAGAGAGAAGAAGCGATGGAATAAAGACAGTTGAAATAAATGGGAGGAATATAAGGAATAAAATAAGCGAGTCGAACGAAGGTGTTCGGGTTTGTTGCCATTAATCTTTGTTGTGCTATAAATAAAATGGCAAAATCACAGCAACAACAATTGCAGCAATGAATATAACTGCAACAACAACCACAAATAACAATAACAACTTAACAGTCAGTCGTGTTTATAGTTGTTGTTTTTTTGTTCTGTTTTTTGAGGACCCACAAAATTTAACGAGTTTCACATAAAATCCGCTCAACTGTTTTTAGGCTCAAAGGCTCGAGGGCCCAACAAAGCTACCCAAGCTGATCTGAGTTACCAGAGAAAAGTTTTTGTGGTTACGGTTGTTGTTTGGGTCCTTGTCGCCTTTGTTATTGTATTGTGGTTGTTATTGTTATTGTCCCGTCTTGGCTTATACCGAAGTATTCAGTTATGCTTTTGGTTATATTAGCTTGCAGCTGCTGGCCAAAAAGGAATTATGGCCAAAGTTTGCATGCTGCTGCTGCTTCTACTTCTGCCTGGTTTAAGAAATTATTTACAATTTATGTGACTCGAAAAAATACAATGTTTATAATCTACACGATTCGGTTATGAATGGTTTGAGGTTTTATAGAAGTGCCTCGAACTATGAAACCTTTTTTCTTTGTTCTTGTGAAAGCACGACGTTGAAAGTGGACACCAACGAAGTCAGTGAAATAATTTTAAAGACTTTATGAACTAATTTAAACCATTCAAATATGCATTCGTTTAAACAGTGTAATTTTCATTAACTCAATTAAACATTTAATCAAAAATTTAATATTTTCTTCAATTATTATTATTATTATTATTATTATTATTTAGTATAGTAAGAAGTATAACAAGAAAGAGTAACAGGATAGCATAAAGTATCGCAACAATGGAGAGAGCGAGTTACGATACGAGAGCTATACGATGGGTGTCCTGTATAAGTACCGATACTACAAGCTACCGTATCGCATTAGTGCATGTGTCAAAGCTTTTGAAGCTTTGTGAATGGTGTAGTTGTTGTTCTAGTAATTAATGTTCTATTAGTTCTTCTTCTAGTAGTTGTTGTTCCATTAGTTGTTCTTCTATAATAGTTTTTGTGGTTGTTGTTGTTACACTTACTGTGTTAAAGCTCTTGTTTTCCCCCTTTTATTCTAGCTTTTCTATTGTATGAATGTTGTTTTTGTTCTAGTATCTTCTTGTTCTTAGTTTACTCTTGGTTTCTTTAATTTTTTGCTTTGTTGTTGTATTTAGATTATTGTTTTTGGTGATTTCGTGATTCCGTTGTTGATGTTGTTGTTGTCAACATAACACTTATCTATCCTTTTTGATTGTATTTTTATTGTTGTCCACTAAACGGAGCCGTCGCATGAATGGAGAAGCTCACGCTTACGTGACACGTGCTTCATTCACACTGCTTTTTGTTTTGAATACATGGCGTTGTTGTTGTTCTCATCTTTGTTGCTGTAACAAACGATTCCCTTCCATCGTAAATTAAATAAAATCTTCATCTTTTGCTGTGGGTTTCTTTTGTTTCGATGGTTGATGTTTCAGTTGTTGTTGGTTTTCGTCCTGTTCTCCCAATTCTTCTTCTTCTTAATCTTCCTCTTCCTCTTTTGCTCTCTGTAAACGTTGTTGTCTTTTAGTCTTTCACATTATTTTGTCAATTTGTCTGCATTGTTTTCGTATTTATCGATAACAATTTAGATTGCGATACATGAAAAAGTGATAACATTAAATGGAATCCTTGTTTCTTCTTTGGCCCCCTTCCCCCTCCCCTTCCACTGCGTGACTCCCTTGTAGGGCGTTTCTTATTGTGTGGTTTGTTTTGTTGTTTGTAGGGTGGTGTTTGGCTAATAAATTGAACAGAAGATTTTTTTATTATTCCAATTAGGAATTCCAAAGAACTATTTTTGTGAAATGGTGAATTCAAATTAACAATTTTAATTTTTTAATTTAAAGCTAATTTATTAATTTAAAATTAATCTTTTAAAGCTTCCGTTATTGGAGTGAAAATAAACGTTTAAAGGCGAGGCTGTTTAAATACGCAAGCTATACACAAACTACAAGAACAACAACGGTGAGAACGTTTGTGTGATGAGTACGTATTCTTGAATGTCTTGCTTGTGTGTGTGTGTCTGTGTGTGTGTGTGTCTGTGTGTGTGTGTGTTGCATAATTATGCATCTCAGTTCATTGTTTTCGTTAATGATGATCGTGAATGTTGCGCCAGCATGTCGACGCAGTCCCTGAAGATTGCCAGAGGTTGACAGCGTTGAATGGTCCTCGATGGGGTGAGAGAAGGAGGGACAGAGTCCAATAGAAAGAGGGACAGAGACAGACGGAGAGGCAGACCAGCAGGAACATAAGCAGAGAGAGTATCGGCTGCCATTTAACATGTGTGTGTCTGTTGTTTTTTTCTACAAAATATTAAGATTACGTTACGTTGTTTCTAGACGTGAGAATACTTTACGTTAACTCATCACGAAGAAATTTCTTTTTCTTTAAAAAGTTTGCATTAAAACTCAGAATAAAAAAAAACCATGAAAAAGAAGAATTCAATTTAAAAATTTTTACTTAATAATAGAACATATAGAAAATGCTCAAATATTGAAATTTTAAAAATATTTGATTTAATTTCATATTTTTTAGACTTCTGATTTTTGTTCCCCAATCATTATAGTTAATATTATGTTTTCTAGGATTGTTATTCTGTATAACTAAAAACACACACACCTATACACCTATACACCTACACATGCACACATCAAGCACCTTCTACCCTCTTTTTATATGCTCTTTTTATAGGAATCTGTTAGCCTCTTCTGGCATCTTTTTTATCAGGTCGTTTTTACGTTTCACTCTGATCACTTTTTATCGCCTTTTCGCTACGAACTCCTTGTGATAAGCATAAAATTTTGAAAGCTATAAAAAGTTAAGGTTTTGTCATTTTTACGTAATGGTAGCATCTTTTTTGTGTTGTTGTTTTTTGGTTTTTTCTGCTTTTCCAGTTCTTTCGTTTTTGTCATTTTTTTCTTTTTTGTTTTACGATTTTCGCATAAATTTTAAATTCTTCGCCGTTTCGCTTTTTTTATTCTTAGTTGTTTCTTTTGATGGTTTCCCAATCAATAAGTTTTGCAATATTTAAAGAATTTATTATAAGAGCGTCAACAACAATATCGAAATAACAAACCATCGAAACAACGAAATTGTTTCGTTACATAATACAAAAATCTGTTTTTAGTGATACGTTCTCCTTCTTCCCTCCTTCCTTCTTCCTAACATCTCATTCGCTCCTTCTTCATTCACTTTTTACTAATCTGGTTTCTGTGTTTGCTTTTCCTTCCCGTTTGTTTCGTTTGTAGCTTTAAATTATGCGTGGTCCCTCCCATACAATTCTTCCTTTCAATCCCTACACCTCTCACTCTCTCCCGTTCTACCCTTCTGCTCGCCTTTCATTTCCGTTCTCAATTTAGTAAAAAGTAAAAGCAGCAGAAAATATATCATTCATTTTTAAATCTTTTTCTGGTTTTCTTTTTTTGTAGGTTTATAAAACAGCCTAAAAGTAGGTAGTAAAAAACAAGCACTAGTATGAAAAAACAGGAAAATAAAAATAAATGCGTGTATCTGTTTAAAGTGCAGAGGGAGAGAGGAGGAATGAAAGAGGAGAGTGAAAGGGAATGAGACAAAAATGTCAACGACTTTTAGCACCAACAAAAGTTGTCACACTTTACTTTTGGAATATCTCTGGGAGTGTGAGTGAGTTCATATGAGAGTATTTCTTTGTGCGTTTGTATCTATGTGTGTCCTCTTTGTGTGTGTGTGTTTCTATCTTTGTGCATGTGTGTGTCTGTATGCTTGTGTTCTGTGTCCCTAAAAGTAGAACATATTTCAATACCTTTGTTCAACTTTGTGAATGTGAAAAAAGGTGCAGAATTGTGAATAAATTCAAAAGAAATACAAACATAAAACTACAGAATGATATTTAAAGTAAAATAATTGTTTTCAATTGAGAAATTTTTAATATAAATGCTTTAAAATTATTTGTATACAATTGAATGAATATAAAGTGAATACTAAACGAATACTCAGAGCGATTCATGGAGTCTGTATCGTACATTTAAGTGAATACTTAATAGTAAGTTAATAATGGAAAAGTGATTCGTGGAATAAGCAAATATTTTCAGTTGAAAAATAAAACAAACATGAGAATATAGAATATAATCATAAATTGCTTTAATTTTTTGCAAGTAGTCGTTAAATAAATTTATGAATACTAAATGAATGCTCAATGAAGAAATCCAAAAACAAATATAAAAATATTTGCAATATCAAAGATTTTTAATGTAAATGATTTTAATCTTTTTTAAACAAATTTATGAATAATAATTATGAATAATTTTTTCAATATGTATATATTAATATATATTTTTATATCTACAATATATTATTTTTAATGAAGTTCTCTTCTTCTTTCAGGTATGTGGGAAAAAACTTTGAACTTTTAAAAAAGTTGTTTAATTTTATCGTAAGTTTAATTAATATATAAGAAGGAATTAAATACTTGATTTCTATGCAAATCCGATGAACGTTTGAATGACTTCTTTATTATTGAAGTCCTTATCTTCTTCATTTTAAATATTTTATTTAAGTCTTTTGTACTTTATTATAATTTTTGTTAAATTCATCAAGCAAATATATCCACATCCATTAAATTTATTTAAACATTCACTTTAATTATGTAGAAAATGTTCGTGATTCAGTTTCAGTTAAGTCAACATCTGGAGTTGCTTTTAATGTAACCAACAACAACAGTAACTGAATTTAAATAATTTAAAGAACTTTTATTACGGCCATTGATAATGAATTCTCCATCAAACTGTGGTGAATGTTAAACAAATGTCAGGGTGACGGTGACATGATGATATACGAATATCGACTGACAGTCATTTAATTACACGCTACAAGATTCGTTGGTAAAATTTATAGGTACATAAATAAATAAATAACATAGTAAATAACGGTTAAATTCTTCAAAATAGAAACTAAGATATGGTGAGGGAGAAAGGAAGAGGAGAAGAGACTGAAAGAGACTGTGTGAGAGAGAGCTGGCTAGAAAGCTTAGAATTCGTGTATGAATCAATAATTTAAGTACACATGAATGGATGAATGAATTATTGATCGAATAAGGAAATTGTTACTGATTGTTGAATGCATTAAAGTGCCCCAAACAATACAACAACAATAGCAATAAGTGATTACCTATGGATATCTAAATGGATATCTTTTCAGGACTTTTTTCATCTATAAAATATATAAATTATTAGGGTAAGCTAAATATCTGTATTAATATCTAAAAGCAATATAAGAAACATTTATTATTATAATTTTATTGTAGTTTTTCATCGTCATTCTAAATTTCAAATTCCTCATCTCAAGTTTCGAACTGAGAAACTTTTGTTTTAGTGGTTAATTTTTTCTCTCTCTCTCCCGAGAATTTGTTTTGTAGTTTTTTTTGTTTTGTCAAAAAGCCAGGAACACTTTTCGTTCTTTAATAAGAAGTGTCAAGCACGTTCGCATCACCAACTGAAGCCAAAAAGTATGCAACACTTTTGGTTCAGTTGTTTATTTTTGCAATACTTGGAAGTTTTTCTATGAAATTCGGCGTTTCTCCTTCGCATTCTTCTTCATTTTGTAGTTAGTCTGTAAGGAAGGCAAGAACAAAATCCACAAAAATTAGAAAATGCAAACATACACAGACACACACATACATACATACATACATCCATACATACAAAATATGCTTACAACGAATTAATTGACTTCTCTGAAGGAACTTTCTGAAGCAGATTCTTCTGAACTACTTATGTACATGCGACTAAAACAGACCCCAACAACAACGACAACAACAACAATGACGACAACAACACCAATAGTAAGAGGCAAAGAAGAAGAAGGAGACGAATACTGACAGGAACAACAACAACGAGTATCTGGAACTTCTTTGAACTATAAAAGAGTAACGAAAACGAGTTAATTAATTATTTCCATTTATGCTTTGTTCTCTTGCCAAGTTCTCTTGTTTTATTTTTGATTTCCCTCCCGTCCCCCCACCCCTTGTTTTAGGATAGTTTAGTATTTTTTTTGTAGTTTGTTTTTACTAAAAATCAATATCTACAAAAATTAATTGAAATGTTCGAGCATAAAACAAAAGATAACAGATTAGACAGAAAGGGAGACAGAGATGGAGAAATAAAGAAAGAGCGAGAGCGGGAAGAAGAAGAAATAGACGAATAGAAACACAAACAGACGAACGAGACAACCAGAGAGGTGGTTATATATCGACATGAATATCGATGAAACATTTAGAGAAAGGAGAATCTAAGAAAAATTTTCCTTGCTTTTCGTTGCTGACTGTCTTTCGTCTCTGTGAATGTTTTGTAGAAAAGTTTAAAGCACACTTGTTGTTGTTATTGTTGTTGTTCTTGTGAAAAAAGCTTGACAACTTTCTCCAGCTGGCTGGCTGACAGCTCTTAGCAACATCTACATCAATGCACTCTGTTGCTCAGCTGAGGACTTTCGAGGAAATCGTCCTGGAAAAGATATAAAATAACGAGAAAAATAGAAGCAAAGCAAGAGAAGGGTAAAAGAAGTCAATAAACTTTCTTAAATTATGTGTTGTGTAGTTTATGTTAGTTTTGTTTTATTTGCATCAAATATTAAATTTATTTCAATTCCTTTTATTTATTTTATTTTATTAATAATTTAATATATTTATTTTTTATTGCATTTAATTTAATTTTGCTTTATTTTGCATTCATTTTAATTTAATTTAATTTTGTTTTTATGTTATTTTAATTTGTTTTGTTTTATTTTGATTTATTTATTTTAGTTTTATATTGTTTTTTTTATTTTCTTTTCTTTTCTTTCCCTTTCTTTTCCTTTCTTTTCATTTCTTTTCATTTCTACTCTTTTCAATTCTTTTCTCTGCTTTTTTATTTTATTTCTTTTCTTTTTGCTTTAATTTATTTTATTTTACTTAGTTTTTAGTTATTCTGTAATCTTCTTTCCTTTCATCTCTTTAAGTATGAAAAGATCGAATATTTCCATCAATCTTATAGCAGTTTCTCTTTATTTTTTATTTTTTTTTGTCAATTTTTATTTTTATTTATGTTTTTCTATAACCATAGTTTTTGCATTCAATTTCACGATGATCGATCATGTTTGCAAGCTTTCATCCTTATTTTTCTGCACATTAATTTGACTTCTTTTACTTAAAATGAGTTTATTTATCACCCGCTAGTCTCTTCCCCCTTTTCACTTCCTTCTTCAACTCTTTTTTCCTTCTTCTTTTATGTTATTTTTCTTAGCTGTCAGTTAAACGTCAACAGCACCATCAAAACTGCAGAAAGTGCATTTGAAAGAAAAAACTGTGTTTTCTAGATTCTTCATAATATCTTAAAATCCAAGAACGATTCTGTATTTTTTCTAACAAAAGTATGCATTAATTTTAGTTAAGTATTTGCATAATTAATAATTAATAGCAATCTTTAAAATTATTTTGTAGTTCTTTTTTTACTTTAAAAATATCGTATGTATTTGAAATGACTTCTAGACACATTTAAGCTCTCGAAGGTATACAAAATAGAGTGTAAATAATGAAGATGTGGTTGTTGTAATCAGATGTTAAAAGACCGAAAGTGGGCGGGGGGGGGGGGGGTGGTGACGATGGGAGGGGTATGGTGATGGCAAGACGTGGGTTGAGAGTGGATTCGTATGAATTCAAGAGGAAATAATTGAAAATCAAATTGAATGAAAATTAAATAGAATCAAGTCGACGTAAAACAGAGAATAAAGTAAAAAAAGTCACAAAAACACACACATATGCACACACACATATAAGGAATGTGATACATACATACATTCTTATATGCTCGTACATTGACACAGAGACAGACATCGACCTGTACAGACATGCACTTTTTTCTGTTCTCAGGAGAAAATGAAATTCTTTTGCGGAGACTGAGAAAAAAAGGAACACAGTGTATATATGTGTGTATATGTGTCTTTGTTGTGTGTTTGTGTGTGCTTTTAGCTCTGTGTCTGTTTAGTTGTGTACGTGTGTAGTTGTGTGTGTGTATTTGTGAGCTTTACAGCATGTTGCACATTATGTTTGCGTTTCAAGTTGCGCTTTGAACGTATTTTCTGAAGCTGACAGGATATAAAAATGCATGTGATGATCTCTGCGGTGATGATGATGATACCGATGTCTGTCTGCATCGTTGAGAGTCATCCTGCCTGTCTGCCTGTCTGTCTATCAGCTTGTTTACCTGTGCGTCTATTAGTAATGTGCACTTTTTCTCTATAAAGAGTGGGTACATTTTTTACAAACATTTTTTACATTACGATCATAGACATTATTTATTCACTTGTATGTACGAGTAGCTCAAATAATTTTAATATTATTTGTTTAAAATTCCTATTGTTTTCGTATTGCAACAAAAGTAAAATAAAATAATTATCCCCAAACTGTGTGTGTGATCTCCGAATTCGTACGAGCGTGTGTATTAAATTCTGTATGATTTACATCAGTGTGTGTTTTTGTATACGCTTGAATATCATAGTCAATATTATTTGTGTGAATTCCTGATTTTGTGGTGCGCATGAATGCTTTCACAAAAGCATTCATTTCACAAAAAAATTATTTTTTTATTGACAACAGCAAAACAACTCCAAAAAGATTGACAAAAACTTTACGTAAAAATTGACTCGCAAAAATTTACTTGTTACCTTTGAAAACCTTTCGATTTATTTTCGCTTTTGTATAAAACATGTTTTACATTTCTACTGAATGAATGAATAAATTGACAATTATTTCTTTGTTTTATTTTATGAATTTTCTTCTTCATTTTCACGAAGCGAAATAAATTTTAGTTGATTTTAATTATTTATTATAATATATATTTCTTTGAATGAAAAACTCTTTTAAAATTTTAAAATAAACTACAATTAAAGTGAAATATTCGGAAATATTTTGTTCTGGGTTTCTGATTTTCTAGCGATATAAGCTAAAAGTAATAAATAAATACTACTTTTGAATACTTTTTTATTTTATTCGGTGGAATAAATACGGACAGAGAGAGAGAGGGAGAGACAAAGAAAGATACACCTAAAAATATATTATATGTATATCCAGATAAACAGATATACTCTTTAAATATCTCATAGAAATTCAAAATACGAATGAGAACAAAACCTTGCCACGTTTTCGTTTATGATTCTGTGTGTGTGCGCTTTTATTTTTCGTTATTGAAACGTGGTGTGGGTGGGAAATATGTGGGTGTATATGCTACTATGTGTGCTTGTGTCAGTGTGCCGGTGGATGTGTGCCACTCATACAAACACAAAATCAAGCGATGGGGTGATTATTGAACGATTTGTATCAATTCGAAAACACTTGCTACAAAGTTAAGTGCTTACGATGGTTCTGAGGAAGGTACCGAGGATGGTTTCTGAGGATGGTATCTGGAGGAAGGCATCCGAAAGAAGATACCGACGATTCCGGTTCTAAAAATGGTGTTGAGGGTGGTGCTGATGGTACACTAGCATCAAGAGTACAAAAGTTGCTACTGAAGCTGATGCTGTTGATTTGGTTTTTACTACAGAAGCTGATGCTGCTTTTTCTCCCGTACTTTTTCGTTGTTGTTACGATTGCTGTTGTTGTTTTTGTTGTTGTTCACTGTACTGTCCAATTTCTTGCTTTCTGTTTTTCGTGTTTCTTGTTTTGATGTTGTATTTTTATTATTTAATTCACTTTGATGTTATTGATTCTCACAATATTAATGCAATTTAATTTATTACGTGAAAAAACTTATCACACTCTTCATCGTTGACTAGTATCGTGTCAAGTACAGTCTCATAAAAGTATCATGTATCTATGTATGAAATATATTATGTCATGTGTATGTATTTCGCCCGAGTATGTATCATGCACTAGTATGTGTGCATCTAATTGCAAGTGTGACTTTTCGCCAACTCTTTGCTAAACGTGTTCCTTCGTGCGTATATCGTGCATGTGTCATGTGTCACTCTTGAGTTGAGTGCGTATCACGCACACTGATCACATTAACATCGCATCAGCATCGCTTTTTCCTCCCTTTTAAGTATTATTAAATTGTTCGTTTTTATACTATGAAGTTCTGAAGTATCTCTTAGAAACTAAAACTTTAATCAGTTCAACATTTGCTGTAAAATCATGGAAACATTTAAAAGTCATATTTAATGCGCAAATCATTTCACTATAATAACAGCTATAAAGAGTTAGGATAACATATCAACCTCTGAACTCATCAAAATTTTTAAAAATTTATTTAGTGCTTTATTTAAGTCGAACTTAATTTTTTCAACATACTCTGTGATTGAAGTTGATTTGTCTTCGTTGTTGATAGTTTCCTTCACTCTTTAAGTTGAGTCCCATGAATTTCAAGCAGCCAGGAAAAAACGAAACAACTTTCAAATATAAAAAGAATAAGACAACCAATCTTCTGCAAAATACAGGACTTCGGCTGATGTGTTTGTGTCTGTATGTGTAAAAATACGTGTTGAATCAGTTTTCCTTTCACTGCTCGCTTCTAAGTATATTTATGGTCGATAAGAGTAACGAGCGAGCGAGCGAGACAAACAGACGACGTAATGAAAGAAGACGAATGAATGAATGAGCTAGTTTCAAAGATGCAATAAAAAATAAAGTCTCTTCGTTGGTTCGTTCTTCATTCTTTTGATTCACACAATCATTTAAAATTCATTCGCTTCGTATGTGGAATAAATTTAAGATTTTCTTTTAGCCTGATTTTTTTTTGTGGTGAATTTTTGTTTATTTTCTTTGCTTTACAAAACTACTTGGTGAAAAATGCTTTCAAAATGTCAGATTTAGAATGAAAGGAATGAAAAATGATCAAAGGGCAAAACTGAAAAGGAAGAAAGAAGATGAAATGAAATGTTGATGTAAAAAAAGAGCGAATGAATGAGAGCTGAATTAGTGAATCTTTTCAATTGAATGTGTATATGTTATAATTAACTATTATGTACTTGTATATTATATTGTATATTTCAAATAAAGAAATAACATAAATTCCGATATAACGGTAATTAAATATTAGACAGAGTTCTTGATAATACCTGTGTACATCAGATACATATATTAAAGGGTATACTTTTAGTCCTCAGTTTATAACAAACACATTATCAACGTGGTTGTGGGCCGTGATGACTAAATACTCAGTTTAGCTACGACAACAACCACGGCACATAATTCCTAATTATGTAGTTTATATAATCACATGCTATATGCTGATCATAAAACACAGATGAGACAACAGACGGATTTGATTTTTGTTAGTGTGTACAGCAAGTTTTTTTATGATTAATATTATGAATATACGAGTATATGATGGATATAATAATTCAACCAATGAAGAATATATGATGTATGGTATAAAGAAAGATTTATTTATGTTTCAGTAGCTTGTTTTTGCATGTAGGACTCTGTCCCTCGTCACACCCCTCCCACTCTCCTTCTGTTTGTCTTTATCTGTGTCCAATGTTTGCATTCCTTGACCTCTTCTCCATTTTGTCCGCTCAGTGAGTATAACAAATACTATATGCACTTTGCAACGGAAATGCGTTTCTGTTTATTCTCTTTTCGGAAGTCCCTTGTGACTTTATAACGTGGAAATCTTGCTCGCTGCTGACGCCGGGTGACATTTAAAACTTGTTCGAATGCTGTCAGCTCTACTCTACTCGGTGCTCGGCGAAACTCTACCCTTCTCTACAGCTGACTGCTATACAAACTGGCGTCGGCTAAAATTGACAATGATGAACGGAAGTAAGTTAATAAAAAACCCACAAAAGCAACAACAAAAACAACAAATACCTTGAACATCAGCATCAACAAATAATAAACCACGATGCCAAATTTCTTTATACTCTCATCTCTGCACGCTCTCTCTTTCACTCATTCTCTCTCTCACTCATGGTGATGGTGTTTGCTGTCGGTTGAAATTCTTTTCAAAAATTCACCAACAACAATTAAAATTGTTTGAACAGATGAAAAAGAACAAATAACGGCAACAACCAAAAGCTTTGGATTTATCCAACCGATGTAAGCACAGAATTTTATAGAATTTTGCTGACCACCATTTTTTGGAATTTTATTTCTATCTTCTTTTTGGGTTTTTTGCTCTCCAAACGCTCGCCTGGATGAAGTGTTTCATTGTTTTTTGGGTTCTGAGGGGAAAAACTCGTTTCTATAAGCGCTAAAAGTGGACCAAATTGAAAATGTCAAATGTTGTGGATGTCATTCGAGAGGCAGAACATAGAAATAAAGAGAGAGGAAAAGAGAGAGAGAGAGAGACAAGGAGTCAAAGAGAGTGAATGAACAATTTTAAATCCAACAAATTGGTTTTTCGCAAAGGTTCCAACCGATTTTCATTATCTTTTGACACCTCTGTCAACGCAACGATTGATTTTTCACTCCAAACTGACAAAAGAAGAAAAATTAATGGAAAAGTGGGAGTGTGTTGGACCGAGGCTTGTTTTGTTCCATCGCCATCATACAAACAATCGAACAAATTGTATAATCGAAACAAAAATAGGAACAAAGAATCTCCACATCAAACTTAGAATTAAATTGAAGAGTAAAAATAATTAACAATTAAATTTTAAATTTAAATAAATTGTGCGAATGTTTATTTAAACTTTTAGATCGTCTTTACTTGATTTCTTATATTTATTTTGCGATTCGCAATTTCATTCAAACACTCTTTCGCTTTCCTTGGAAAATAATCCGTCACCTAAAAAGTTATTTATTTATTATAATAACAGTATCTCGATGTAGATTAATATTTATTGCTTTCTTACTGCTTCCCTTCAATAGGGAACCACCAAACTTAGAATTAAATTGAAGAGTAAAAATAATTAACAATTAAATTTTAAATTTAAATAAATTGTGCGAATGTTTATTTAAACTTTTAGATCGTCTTTACTTGATTTCTTATATTTATTTTGCGATTCGCAATTTCATTCAAACACTCTTTCGCTTTCCTTGGAAAATAATCCGTCACCTAAAAAGTTATTTATTTATTATAATAACAGTATCTCGATGTAGATTAATATTTATTGCTTTCTTACTGCTTCCCTTCAATAGGGAACCACTTTTGCCGAATCTACTCTTCTGTTTCTTCTTCCTCTTCGTCCTCTTTCCTTCTTCTTCCCTTCTCGTGCAAATCGGGCTGACAATCGAGCAACCTCGCACGTTTCTCACGAAGTGTTGCATCACGTGCTAATCTTTTTGCCCTATTTTTCGCCCTTTATTTAGTTCGCCTTTTGTTTTCGATACTTTGTATTGCTTTTGCTTTTTCTGTTATCTTTTTTCTTTCTTTTGTTTTGACTTTGTAATTATTTTTTCTCTTTTTATTTATTTTACTTTCATATCGTTGATTCTTTTGTTTTCAGTTCTATTCTGCTGCTAAACAATACTATATTTTATGACCTGTGTGAGAAAAAGCACATGTATTCCTCTATATATTTAGACAGACATATATAGATACGGTTATATCTTAATACTTGAAACAATTTAAAAGTTCATTGGTCATTCCGTGTGGCTCTCTGTTAATCACGAGTTGCTTTTACTACTTTTAACACAATTTTAAAAAAGAAACTGGTGCTTCCTCCTTTTATTTTTATTCCTCTTCTTCCTCTTTTCTACTTCTGAGTACATAAAAAAGTTTACTCTTTAAATTACTGAAAACTGAATGTTTAAAAACGGTTTTGAAGCTTATTTTGAAACTCTTTTTGAGTGCTTAAGAAAATGTTTTAATTATTAATTAATTTTTATGTTTAAAATATTGTGTTCTAATGTTGTCTAAAAATAGTTCTAGCATATTATGTTAAAGTCACAAATTTAGGCGACACATAAATCAATTTCAATGAACTTTAATTAAATTCACATTAAATGAGCGAGTCCACGGAAAGCTAGCCAGGCATTCATTCCAAGCTCCAAAAATGAACGAAGACCAACGACCAACATCTGGACTAATGAATGCCAGAAGCAACAACAACAAAAACACAACAATAATAACAACAGCAACACAACAACAACAATCAAAGCAAACACAGGCTCAACCATCACATTTTGGAAACGTAAGGAAATGAGATGAAAGGGAGAAAGGAGAGCAACACAGAAACGAGATTTTAATCATTCTAATTTGAAAATATTTTGCACCCCAAAAAGTATGCTTTGAAAAACCTGAAATACAGAAAATGCACGGTGATCACAACACAAGTGAGTGAAACAAGTCACCAGACAAACCGCAGTAGAATCATTATTACCGTCATCATTGCCATTATCATCACCGTCATCATCACAGTCATTATCATCACCGTCATCATCACAGTCATTATCATCACAGTCATCATCGTCATCACAATCATCATCATCGTCATCATCGTCATCACAGTCATCATCATCATCATTCATCGTCATCATTGCCATTATCAGAAATACACGCAATCAGTCGTCAACACAGTGGACAACCCTTAAAAAGCCTTAACTAAAGACGCAGAAAGAAACATGAGATGATTCTGCTGTTATGTTGTTGCTCTTATGTTGTTGCTGCTCTTATGTTGTTGTTGGTATTGCTATTCTTGCTACTGTGGTTTGGTTTTTGTGTTTGTACAAATTGCATTTGTATTGTGTAAATCAAATAAATAATTTTAGCTGCCAGCAATTTGAAGAAAAAACAGCAATAACAACAACAACAACAAAACACTTTCTCTTTCCTGCTTCTTTTTAATGAGAAGCAGATGATTGTATTTTTTTTTTGCTGTTGTTGTTCTTGGTTTTGGTGGTGGTGGTTTTATTGTTTGTCCTTCTGGGGACTTCTTCCTCATTTATTTAATTTTTTTACCCTCGTATTTTACACTCGATTTCTGTACAACGATTACAACGATTTCTGATGCATTTTATATACAAACAAAGTAAGTAATGAGAAATATATATCTTGTTGTTTTTTCTTCTTCTTCTTATGGTTTCTTTTTCTTATGGTTTCTTCTTCTTATCAGCAGAGCCACATGAAAGTCGTGTGTCTTCGCTCAAGTACATCGGTGCATAAAAACACTCTATAATAGTAGATTTCTTTATGGAACCCCGCCTCCTTCCTCAACGCAAGTTGAATGAAAAATGAAAAAACAGGCATAAGGATGGTGATAAAACTAGAGATGATGAAGGCGATGAAAAATGCAGATGAAAGTGATGAATTTTGAGATGAAATGATGGACATTCTTGAAAATTATACTTGATGAAAAAGAAAACGACGATGTTAGAGTTCATACAGATTGTGATTATTATGATTAACATGATGTGATGATGATTAAATGATAATGATTATTAAATGATAATGATGAGTAAAATAACGATAGAAACTCAAAACGATGATGCTTCAGATTATGGTAATGGGATTGAAAACGATGATGAGAGACTCCACGAAGTTGATTAAAATGTTGATGATGATGATGAAACAATGATGATTGCGTTGCTAAAAATTGAATTCTATACCAGTGCTAATAACAGCTGAAGGGTGGATTTAAATTCAGACAGTGGAGTGAATTTGCACTGTATTGTTCTCTATCAACTACGCATTTCGCCGTAGAGGATAGAAGAAAGAATGAGCCCTCATCGCCCCTTTTCACTCCATTTTCACCCCCCTTTTTATCCCTTTTTAACCGGGTTCACTATATTCACTGAAAATTTAACGATTTTCACGGTTGTTTATCTTAACGATGCTTTTTCGATGCTGAATGAAATGGTCTTTAGTGAGTGCGTCCCTTTCGAGGGCATTTCGATTTTTGGGTTGGTTGCGGTTTGTGTTTTTGCATAATTAAAATTCGTTTCGACTAATTAATAGAGCAACAATTCATTTTCCCACTTATGGAACGCAACTCCTAAATATATGCAACCTTATTATTGTTTTCATTACTATTATTATAACTTAGAAACACTTCAAGTCTTGCAACAACAATTTTTCCTTAAGCCTTAAAGTTTACTTATCCAGCTCTGCTCAGTAAAAGAAATCAGACTTGCTGCCTGGTGTCTGGTAGCCCGGCAAACACCCCAATTCAAGTGCTCTTATCTTTTGTCGAATGCAGGTGACAAATCCCCACCCTTCCTCTCACCGCAACCATCCGTGCCCTTGACACACCTCTTCTGCCGTTGATTAACTTTAACTCGCACAAAGTTTGCCGGCTCGGGTGGTGGTGGTCTCCCGGTCCCCAGTCTCGGTCCTCACTGATTGGTCACGTGCCTCTGCCTGATTGCTTTGTATCAATTACGTTATGCTTTGGCACATGATAAATTCGTTTAAAATGTGATTTCGTTACCGTGTTCACGAACGATAGCTCGAACTAGAAACTCGGGCATCCCAGCAACGAGCAGCATTCGAGAACAGGCGAGGAGGGTCACCCTTTTCTACATACGTGCGTATGTATGTGCTCTCTGTTTACTTAAGTTACTTGTTCTTCTTGGTTCCGATGAAAAATTGCGGTTGGAAAATCAATTTCCTAGCACACGATTTACCTCACCTCGATGTGCTTGCTGTGAGTTTAAATTATAAATAAATGTTACTTAAATATTGTTTGCTTATGTTACGTCATGAGTGAGCATCTTTGTGTCACGTGTTTGTGGAGGGTGACACGTGTGGATGGTGCTGCACCTTTGGGAGAACAAGCCGAAAGAAGAAGAATCAGAGGAAATAGTGCAGAAGTGGAGAGGGATTGAAAGAGTAGTAAGATTAGAATTGCAAAAAATGATAAGTTGAGAAATGTTAGAGAGATGAATAAATCTTATGGATGAGATGGTATGGAGGGATGGAATTTAATACTTTTAATTGTCATATTACGATGCCACGGAATGACAAGAAAATACAAACATTGTTAAACAGTTATTTGAAACAAGAACAAGAACAGAACCAAATCAAGTTTAAGAGCTGCAGGGTTTAGAAACAATTGTTCTATGAAAAACCCTATATAGTTCTACAAAAAAGTTGAAGCCCGAGAAGCTTCGAACTTGTCTAGATTGGGATATGCATCTTTTAGCTTATATTGATCGCATTTTCATATACATCCAGCCAGCACTTATAATTCACGTAACGTTCATCACCACAACTCAATAAACTATAAAGAATGTACTGAGTCAAGCCGATTTTCATTCCTGGATCGATTTTTGTCGCTTACCGTTCTATGTATCTGTTGTTGCTATTCTTGCTGATCATACAACTTATTCCTACCTTAAATTTTGGTATCTAGTTCTTAGACGATTGTAATATTTATTTAGTAAAACAAGAAAATGAGACACGGTATCTTTCGGGTCATAAAGTGACCTTTCTACACGTTACATACACCTATATTTTGCTTTATTGTTCTACAGACAACATTTAATAGACTTCTAACACATTTGATTGAATAAAGTTACTTAAGTGCAAGAAATAAGCTCAAACACTACCGGTACCGTTACTGCTGCTCTTCATCCAAAGTTGAATTGAGCAACGTAAAAAATTGATAAGTGGTTGACACCAGCTGTAAAGTAAATTAATGATATATTCTTAAAGAGAGTTTTTATTTGAATCTCAAAGTAACATAAAACAATGAAAAAAACTTTACCGTCTTGAAACTTTCCATCGTTACATCGAAGAACTTGAAGGCTGTCAAATGGGCCGGTCTTTGAGCTCGCGCTATCGGGAGCACAACCATTTTCTGATACCTCTTTTCAGCCAGGTACCAGCGATGTTCGAAGAAGGCATCACTAACATCGAGGCTCTAGACCAAAAGATTCACAGAAGATTGATGAAAATTTAATCTATACAGGCATAGAAAATAAAACTTGCCAGCGTAATCATTCGATCGCCGTACATGCAGATGACGTACACGTGAAACAGAACCGATGTCAGTAGAACAAAGAACTTGATCAGCATTTCGGCTGTTGGTCCGGCCATAATTTGGAAGCCCAACACACACATCATCATGCCGCAAGCGAAGTAGTTAGTAAAAATCGCTGGGCTAAAAGTCTCATCCACTCTTTCGCTGCTGCTACAGTGGTCAATATAAAAAAGGAAAAAAATGATTGAATGAACAAGTATATATATCTGCAATACTTGGAAGCTTTTTACTTACTGTATTATATCCCTGTGATAAGAAATAAAATGGCCCAACTCCTTGATGTCCTTATCCGTGCCAGTCGGTTTGAATTCGCGAATACTCTTGGCCAAGTACTCGAAGTGCATGTTCAGGAGGTGAACCATGGAAATTAGCAGTAAGTCAGAGCCCAAATTGAAGCCTGTCAGGACGTAGCAGCCATATATTTGAAGCATGTAGCTAATGATGTAGACAAGAGGATTCGTCATACGTATCGGATTGATCCCTATGAATGGGAGCTCATAATTGAATGAGCGCTGCTCAGCGGGTGCGATGACATATTCGACCACCGACTTAATGACTGGGATGCTAGTGAATAGTGCCATATTTAAGTAGTCCATAAAGAACATAATCTTCTTCCACTTTTTGTATAATCCGAAGTATTCGTTGAGTTTAACGGACTCTGCCATGCTCGCGTTCTTCGGATGTACATCTTTCAGTTGCTTGAAAGCCTTTCCGAGAGAACTGCGTCCCATCCAAATAGTGAGTATCTTCACAAACACATCGATCACAAATGCCCAGTAGCAGAAGATTAACGTGAAGTCCAAATTGTTTGCGACTTCGCCGTAGAAGAAATATAATAACATTCCAATACCTGTTATGAATACAAGCAATGTTAGAGAAATAGACCAGCTCAGGTGTACGAGAAACGGCTCTGTGTAGCGGAACCAGGGGAACAGATATCTTCCCACAGGACGCATCTGTAGGGCCTGAGATCTCACGAATTTGAATATAGTTGGCATTATTGCTTTGTTTAAAACGTTTTGCTTAGAATCCCAAAGAAATACAAACAACAGCTGGCGATATAGACGAACACTAACTAATATAAAGCATTATTTCAACTGAAGCTTTTATAGGAAAGTTTGCAAATAAGTGGTAAGGTTGTATTAAAATTTATTATTTTTTATTTTCTATTACGCAGAATAACGTAATTGGTAAAAATTATTTGTCTTTTGCGGTTTCTTAATTGATACAAAATATAAATGTGGTCAAACAAGGAGAAAATAGAACAATTATAGTATTGAAAAATAAATGCAATAAAAACATCAATCAATTCGAACTAAAATAGTTGTATAGTATAGTATATAGTATAGTATATTGTATAGTATATAGTATAGTATATAGTATAGTATATAGTATAGTATATAGCATAGTATAAAGTATATAGTACAGTATAGTATAGTACATAGTATAGTACATAGTATAGTACATAGTATAGTACATAGTGTAGTACAGTATATTTCTATTTTTGCTCGTTTCGTATGAATTGACTAGGAGATTGCTCTGATATACAAGATTTGTTGGTTTTGGCTTTAGTAGTACTGGACGTAATATGAGCAATGTACATCTATAGTATAAATATAACTTATATATAGTCCCTTGCAAATATGGTATATCCAAAGTCAATAGTATAGAATTTTTAAATAAATACAATTAGGCAATTCACAGTTCACCCTCATAAGTTATGAGATACAGAACAGTAGCATTATAGAGTGAAATACAAACTGAAACTAGAGGAAGTATGTGGTTATAAGGAAAGCTACCTTATAATCACATTTAATCACAGACGGGTATAAATACAGTGGCGTAGCTAGGGGGCGGGGGCGGTATTGATTGATTGAATTCTAGGAATTTTTGGGGCTGCAAGTTGATTAACCGTCCCGAACTCCATGAGTCCTAGCTACGCCTCTGTATAAATAGTAGGCGTGGTCGTTAGCTGTTTTCAAAACAAAATAACTAGCTTAGTTGTTTTATTATTGTGTTCAAATTTAAACTTTAGTTCCGTGGTAATAAATTTGTTTTCATGAGCTATGCTATATAAATAGTGTGAAAGTGGGCGGACCGCGCCCGGTTTTGCTGTTATAATGTTATATTGGAAAATAAGTTGTTATGTAAAGTTTTACTCAGGAAGTTTATATATTTAACAATATAAGCATTTAACACCCTCTTTTGCCTGTGTAACCTAAAAGTGGGCGAATCACGCCCATATTTGGCATATTAGCGGATAATGCTACTCTATACCCAGGAATGAAATTATGTTGTCATAACTCTTTATGCTTATTTTTCTATACCTATCGTCTCTATTTCTATGCGTTACACATTTCGTGACAAAGTGAATATACCCTTAACCTTAAGGGTATAAAAATATTATGTTACCATGTAAAAACTAAATGAACAGCAAACATTGAACAACACAAAAAAGTAACCAGAATTTTTGCTAATTACACAAATCATTAGTGTTTAATTAAAGTGGTTGTTGTTTTTTCGGTTCTTTAATTTTGGTTGTTATTTGGGACCATGAAAAGTGGATTTCGGAGAGAGAAAAATTATCGTCATTTAGCATGATCATTATTATTACATGAAGCGTAATTATTTTATATAAGTACAGCTGTTAATGGATTAAAGCTTCATTTAATTTTATAAATTCGAAAAAATAATTATGTCACTCATACGCATCGATGTACGCGGAGAGAGCATGATAGAGAAAGAGAGAAAAAGACAGTGAAAAGAGATAGAGGGGGGCATAAAGAAATAGGATAGCAGGGAAAAGGGAGAGGAAAAGAGAAGAGTAGGACAGCGAGAATGCGATTTAATTGCGATGCGAGAATTATAAGCGATTTATTTATTCATATGAAAATGACAGCTCCTGCCATTATTTTAACAAATAAATACAAAGAAGTTATTAAACTATAATCAATTTAGTTTGTTCTTATCTTAGAAAAATTTAAGTGAAATGTTTCATCTCTTTTACAAAGATATTAAATATCATTTAGGATGCCCACAAAGGCGTTTGAGTCGAAAGCGACCTTTCTACAGGCGCATATTTAGTTCTATTGATCTATAAGGGAATTCTTTTATAGATCGGGTAAACATCTTTCAAAAGACTTCTAACATTTTTTATTACACGCATTTACTTAAGTACGATAGACAAGCTCAAAAACTAACATTTCAATAACTTTACTCTCTACTCTTCATTGAAAGTTGAATTCAGCAATGTAAAAAATTGATACGTGGTTGCAACCAACTGAAAAATAATTAAAAAGTTGATTTTTAAGGATAGTACAAGAATTTCCAAATACTCACCGTTTTGAAGCTTTCCACCGTTACAGTAAAAAACTTGAAAGCTGTCAAATGAGCTGGTCTCTGACCGCGCGCTATCAGCAGTACCACCATTTTCTGATAACTGTTTTCAGCCAGGTACCACTGGTGCCCGAAATAGGCATCACTGATTTCGTTGCTCTAAATTGATCCGTGTGCAGGTTTCCAGATGAGAAAAATAATAAACAATCCAATCTAAGTATAAACTAATAGAAAAGCAAAGAAAACTTGCCAGCGTAATCATTCGTTCACCGTATAAACAGATGCCGTAAACGTGTAACGTGACAGATGTCAGTAAAATAAGGTATTTGATCAACAGGTCAGCTGTTACTCCGGAGACCATTTGAAAGCCCATGACACACATGACCAAGCCGCAAGCAAAATAGTTCAAGAAAATCGCTGGGCTGAAAACCTGATTGACTCTTTTGCTGCTGCTGTAAGATAGGAAACGAAAGTAAAAAGTAGGCCACAATAATTTAATAAGATGGAAGGACTGCTCATATCTTGTATTTGAATATATGCACTTACACTATTATATTTCTGTGATAGGTAATCAAACGGCCCAATTCCTTGATGTCCTTGTCTGTGCCAGTCGGCTTGAATTCGCGAATACTCTTGCCCAAGTACTCGAAGTGCATGTTCAGGAGGTGAACCAGGGAAATTAGCAGCAAGTCAGAGCCCAAGTTCAACGATGCAAGATAGTAAGAGACATATATTTGTATTATGTAACTGAGGACGTATATAGCAGGATGCGTCATTTGCATCGGATTGAAACACGGGAATGGCAGTTCATAATTGAATGCACGCTGGCTGGTGGGCGTAGCGAGATACTCCACCAACGACTTAGTGAATGGCATAAAGTTCAACAGCATCAAACATAAGAAGTTCATAAGGAACATTAATTTCTTCCACTTTTTGTACACCCCTAAGTAAGCATTCAGTCTGAAGGCCTCTTGGCTGACGTCTTTAATAGGATGTATGTCTTTTAGATGCTTGAAAGCTTTCTGGAGAGAAAGGCGTCCAACATAAATCGCAAATACCTTTACAAGAAAATCGATCACAAATGTCCAGTAACAAGCGCATAATGTGATGTCTAGAGGATCTTCCAATTCGCCGTAGAAGATATAGAGCACCATTCCAATACCGTTCGTGATAGCAATCAATATCATAAAAAATAACGCGAACTGGTGTACGATAAACGACTCCGTATACGGGAACCAAGGGAACAAATATTTTCCCACAGGACGAAACAGCAAAGTCTGAGATCTCACAAACTCAAAAATAGTTGTCATTTTTATTCTTTTATTCAGAGAGGATCGGAAGAGAGACAAATCAACAGCAAGCGATATAATCGAATACTAATGAAAATTAATATTCGAGCTGAAGCTTTTATAAGCATTTATTTTGCAATGTGACACTTTTTCCACCCGCTATAAAATAACTTAATTGTTGAAAATGATTTGTCCTTTGCTGGTTTTAATTGTTCCTAAATTAAAATGTAAATAAAATACGAGCCAGAAGTAGAACAGGAAGAGCAGCACTTGAAGAAAATCGATGTTGATGGATTGTCGATTATAAAATATAAACGGCAGAGAAAAACATAAGGAAAGTGATGAAAGCGGAGATTTAGAGTGACAAAATATTATATTGTTTCTAGTGAAATCTATCTGATGAAACGCTGCCCGAGTATGATAATTCAGTTCTGTAAGAAAACCGATTTCAAATATTGTTTATCTTAGTTGATTGCAATACCATCTCATAAAATGCAGCTCAGACACGTTAACAACTTTTATAGTTATTCAGATGTTTAAACGTGACAATTATAATGCTATTGTACCTTATTTAGTAACAAAACCTTCATTATTGATGGATGACAAATAAACTTTTGCTTTGAATAGAATATTAATTTCAATTTTGCTGTCAAATGAATATTATTCTCATGTTTATAAGAGAAGGTGAACAGAGGCACTAGTTTACGCATATTCAGTGTTTCTGCTAGATTCAGTAAGTATTCTATTTGCATTTTATTGTATTCTATCCTATATTCTGTTCTATATACGATACTACTCTATGTACATACTATTATATTTTAAACACTTCTATACTATATAATACTATTCTATACTCTATGCTATAAACTATTATATTGAATATTATTTATACTATTCTTTATACTGTTATATATATTATTCTCTATACTATTGTATAATATACTATTGTATATTATATTGATCTTTATCCATTCTCTATACTATTCCATATTCTATATACTATTCTGTATATTATTCTATATTATATCGTATATTCTATATTACTTTTTTACATTTAGTTAATTTTTTACATTTTTGGAACTAAAATAAGTCCCATATATAAATACGAGTACTGTTATTCCTCATAATTTTCTACTCCGATGACTTTTGCTTAATTTGTTTTTCTTTTGGTGTACTTTGCTTTACCGACTTCACCCCTCTCTTTCCCTCGCAGTCCTCCTTCTGATGCCTTTCAACACAGTTTATGTCTCTTGATTGTGAATAATATCGTCTGTCTCTGAACATCTGTTTCTGTTTTTAATTAGAAGATATAAAGTTTTTTATTTCAAAATTATACGCAACTCATATTAATAACAGCAGAAAAAATAAATACTTTCATTTTGAATTCCTCAACTTGAAGTCGTTCTTACAAAAGCAAAAAAGTGGAAACAACGCTACAACTTTTCTTTCTGTTTTTATTGCATATTTTTAGGCTTATAATGTAATTTGTTTGATTTCTAGAAAATAGCCATGCGACCGTAAAAATGTCTGGCAAATCATAAAAATCTTTTGTTATTTTATTTATATTCGCTTTTCCAATAAAATTCCAATTGTTTTTGTTATTATTATTATTGTAGTATAACTTCAACATTTGATAGCATTTTATTTACGAGTAGTACTCGTAGCTCGTATTACGAAGTAGAGGAATAAAGAAATTCACGTAACGCAGCCAATCAAAGTTGACTACAACAAAAGGTTTCTCCCAAAGCAGAAAAATAATAAAAAAAATGAGACTCATAAAAAATCGTCCGAGAAAAAGTGCCAAAATCGTCATAACAACCGACGCACCAGCCGCTGGTGAACATAAAATGGATTCATGTAGAAATTATATCATAATAAATGAAAAACGATTTCGAATAGAGATGAAATTTAATACATTTTGGCCACTCTGCGTGTGAGTTGGTATTCGCTTTATTTTGGGCGTGGGTTAAGAGCGCTTTTCTATTATTGCAAATTGGGGAAATATGTAATCCTATATAAATTATTATTTATGCTATAATTAATGAATATGAAAACATGAATGAAAATAGAAATGAAATAATTTTTAGCAACTTAAGTCAAAATATCAACTCAGTGACTTAACTTGAAAACGAATTCCTCTTTTAATGACTCATTTAAAGACTGTTTGTCGGTTTGTTCTGAGGTGAGGTCAGATGAGGTCACACTTCTAAGGTCCACTGTCTTCTGTCTACAAATAGTTATATTAAGAACCGGTTATCGATTACTCATCAGGCTAGAGAACGTCTTTATTATGGACAAAGTCTGAAACAAACATCATCTGATCCTGTGTGTATGGATTACATGGAAATCCATCAACATGAAATAATATTCGGTCTCTCTTTTGAAATTTTAGAGTTTACCAAGTTTATCTCTTTTTTTTTCTTTTACGGTTCCCTTTCCTTCCTTCCGTCCCTTCTTCTCTTCTGCCTCGCGCAGGAGCGAGACGGTAGTATCGTCCACGATATGTTAAAAAAGAAAAACACTTAACACACATGTTGATTCCCACAGAAGTTGAAAAATATTGCAATGAAAACATATTTGAACTTTAAACCTGTCTGCAGGGCATCAAGAAATAATATGAAATATAATGAAATTAAAATAAATTTGCATTTGTGAAATACTATTATAGTATATTTTCTGAACGATGTTGTCTTTTTGGTAACTGTACGGAGAAATAAAGAGCTCTGGGTTTCATTTTCATTTTTCTGTTATTTACATTTATTATTCTGACCCCAAACAACGAATAGCGTTAAATGCAAGAATATTAATTTTATTCATGGCCTATAATGTATTTAATTATAATAATTATCAAATTGGACAAAGCTTTATTCTAAAATGCTTTGAGACGGTATATCCTTGAATTTCCGTGCAAAGGTGGAGTCAGTTAATAACCCAGATGGAGTACGAGATCTAAGAGTATAAATTCAGAATCGTTCTCTTATATTTGTCCATCTTCAGTACCGATGTCAAGAACTGGTTCAAAAGTGTGATTACTGTGCTACATTTTATTCTGCACTTCAAACACATCGTAAGAGTAGCGAATAAATACATAAATATATTAACGAGTTCCACATAAAATCCACATTCGGTTTGAAGTCATCGCCCAGTTTCAACTTTTATCACTCAAGCGCACTCAAATATCATGGAAAACGTAAAATTTTCACTCATTTACGTGACGGTATATAAAGAGATTTATTTCTCTGGTTTTAGGCATCAATAAATAAATAGATAAATAATCAAATTATGCTTTTAATGTACCTATAGCACATATAAACTATATGAATTGGTGGGTGCTTTTATTAAATTGAGTATATATTAAAATCTTTAATGTTATAAAATTAAACAGTTCTTGTTAGTTCTTTATTTCCTTTTTATTTCTGATGTGGTTGAAAAAGATTCGCAACACACATAAAACGCGTCGAAATCATAAACAATATAATTTCGGGTTAAAATGGGGATGCATATTTTTTTTACTGACTCCGTTTGTATTCGTTTTTTCCTTTTGTTGTTTTTGCTATTCTTCTGCCCGCCATAAATGATATATAAAAATATATATTAAAAGGAAGAAGAAGAAGAAGTAAAGAAAACACGTATAAAGCAGCGAGTAAACAATAAAACGTCGACAGTTGAATTCACTGCTACGCTGGCGAATATAAATTCGCCATTTTAACAATGTTCACCGAGATCATAAACATTTGAAGGATCTGCTGAAAATAGCAACAACAATAATGATAAAATAAACAACTGTAACAAAAACAACAACATCGGAGATGCAACATAGTAGGAACTCGAAATATCAGACTGAAGCGCATTTTACAGAGCGGCAAAAAATAACGAGTAAAGTTAAAGCAAGGAGAAAATAAGCAACATTTTCACAAGCGTCGTAAGGATAAACGCAAGTTTATTTGACGACAACACTTGGCTGAATCAGGATATAAAGTGGATGTGAATGTGGAGCACACAAAAATTCTGGTAACGACTGATTTTACTACTCGCAGGTTTTCAGATGCCCCTTTTTCAGTTTACTTCCACTTCTACTTTATATACGAGTTCTGCTACTAATTCCTGTTACTTTTATTCTTCTTCTTCTTCTTCTACATCCGTATTCGCTTTCTTTGTTCCCTGTTCGTCTGCGTCTTCTTTTCTACTGATTCACCGAACATGCCTTACTTTATATCGGCAGTTTATTGCAAACAGTTCCTGGCGGGCATATTAAAATGCCCCCAGCCACACCCATCGACGTGTGCCTCCCTCCCTCCATCCACGGAATGGACATACATACACCAACAGCAGCAAGAGTAAATTGCTACATTTCTTCCTCAGTCCTCTCAGAAGAAGTATTCCTCGTTTCTGCAACTCGTTACAAAGTAGACAGAATATATAAAAATATAAATGGAAGAAATGCACCAAATATTTAACCACAGTCTTTGGTTTGCAACAGAGTTTCAACAATAATAAAAAACGGGATACATCATGTATATATAAGAGTATAATGAATAACAAGTTTATAATATTGAGGAAGGTTTAACGTAAGCTGAAAGGAACATGTACGTTTGTCAGTAGGTAGTTTATAAAAAAGGTAACGAGTAGATTACATTCGTTGACATTTGATTGCTTTAAATTAACGAGCTACGAGTTAAGCTAAAAATAATGACGGAAATAGTTTTCTTTACAGATGGAAAAGTAATTTAGTAGAAATCGACATTGAGATTTCAATCAGTAACTTAAATCGCAAATAGCGAGTAAATTTCATTAGAGTCTAATAAACCCACTCGTTACCCTTGACTACTCGTTACTAAGAGATGACTGACTGCTCCTTGTGGATTAAAGTTATGAATGCCTTGCATACTTCATCTGTTTCATTCTAATAAACCATCTGGTAAAACATTTTTACATTCACACTGAGAGAAAGAGCCTCTCTCTCTATGAGCTCCATCTCGAGTGAACTTGTGGTCCTTATCGTCATCGTCATCCAGCTTCTGCCACGTCTCCGCCCACAACTCCGCCTTCATGTGCTGTTCTTAATAGTGATACTTTTATGCTGGAACTCGTCCTCTTCGTGATATATTGCAGTGGATGCCACGCTGTGATTTTCGTTTGGGGGCCGCTAACGTAACTTCAAGTGAAAACTGCTGATGACGGCTCCTGCTGCTCCTGCCGCTGGTGCTGGTGTTGGTGTTGGTGTTGGTGTTGGTGCTGTGAAAGACGAGTAACAGCTGGCTGAGTGCTTGGCTGCAAGGATACGAGAATGTTTCAGGCATAAAACGAAATCAAACTGACTTCTGGGAATTGACAGTGGCAACCAACGGTTGGTCGGATGGTTAGTTGGCTGGCTGGATGGTTAAGTTTATAGCAGCTGCTGGGTTGTGCATTTCTTTCATGGTCCTTCAGAGTGCTGCATTTTTTCCAATCTCTAGCTTTACTACTTTTTTTGAAAGCCACACTTTCAATTTCTTGCATTTTTTGGTGCTTGGCGGACTTTTTTAGTTTTTTTGCTATTAAGTAACTGACGGTTCATATGTCAGAAAGTCATGGGAAAATGAATTGATTTTTTCCCTCCCATTTATTTGTTTCTTTTTCTTGCTAGCTGTAGTTTACACTGTCTTCTCATCTTCTTCCTTTCTTCTGTCCTTTTCCACTCTTACTACTTACACACTCTTATAAGTGCCAATAGATTAGACGTGTGTAAGTGAATTAAATAAAAATCTTATGTTACACCAACTCGCTGTAGTCTGTCAGAATATATTTCGTTGTGTGTCCTTTAGTAGTCTGGCTAGTGTTCTGGAGAGTCGTTTTTAAGTGTGTGCGACTATGTGTACGTGAGTGTGTTTGCCTGTGTCTGTGCTTAAAAGGGAGGAGATCGCTGACAAGACAAATGTTCTTATTGACTTTATTGGTCGCGCATATATTAAAGTTAGAAAGAATAAATGTAAGAGTTAACGATGGAACGGACGAAGTAACTAAAGATAACCGTCTTTCATTTTTATATACTGATTTTCCAATAACTATTTTATTTAGTTCAACTACAGTATTACTTAAATATTCCTTTTATAAAAAATCTACAAAATTCAGACAAGCTTGAATTGTTTATATCAAAGTTATTAAAACTATTTTATCGAAGTTCGTCGAAGATCTTCTAAGAATTTTTCCACGCTCAGTAAAACACCTGAAAGTCAATTTCAACGGTACAACATTAACAGTTAATTGAACGAAATCTTTTAATGGAGTAAAACACATTATTCTGTGTCCTCTGTTCCTTCACTACGGCTTTCTAACGAATTCTCAGACCACAATTGCTCTGACGCCTTGAAGTGTACCAACCTTCGATAATCGTATTAACCGCATCGCAGCGACAAGGACTCGATCGTTCTTTTTTTTCTTTGAACGTGCTTGAACGTGCCTGAGCAATAGCTATGCTACTAATTTGCTCCGTTTCTAAAAAAAAGCTGGTCGTTTAAGCAAAGTGGTGGAATGCATCACGAAATCGAATTTGAATTAAAATTGAGAGTATCTGAAAAACGTACTCAAGAAATACAATGTTTAGGTAACACGTTGAATTAATGGACTGTAAAAAAAGCAATTAAGTTTTGTGTTTGCTTCGCAATTTCTTTATACATATACGAGTATGCTTGTAAAACTTTAGGAGATTTCTTTCGGGGTTCCTTTAAATTACTTCAGACGTTTAGGCAACAATTTAAATTTCATTAATAGATGATTATAATACTCAGCCATATCAGTTTTTTTCTTTACACCTCATTAATTTTTGTAGGGTTCTTTTTGAGTTCAACCTCCTTCTTACCACATTTTATCAAGGTTTTTTGGGCACACAGACCTATTTTGTGATTTCTTCGCCCTGTTGTTGCCCTTGAAATGTGTTGCCACAGAGCGCAGGAAATGGAAATCAATCAACTGGCACTGATGGCCCACTTCAGTTCGCTGAATCCTGCCCCCCCTTCCAGGAACCACTGCAACATTTACTTCTCCTTGAATGTTGTGGATGATTTTTTGATGCTCTAGAATTCTACTTCATTGACGAAGCATATTAATTTTAATGGCTTGAAAAAGTTTCGTCTTCATTTCGATATGAACACTTTATATTGTATATTTTGCCATATTTGTTGGGTAATAAAAACCAGATACACAGTAATTTTTTCCGATTTTTTGTTTCTCTTTCTAATAATCATTACTTTTTATGTTCTTTTAATGGAAAAGTTTATCTACATTTTTGTCTCTTATACACTGTACACAGAGGGACAACTTTTTTATTTCTTTTTAATTTTATTGCAATACTATACTAGTTATCGATCGTAAAGAGTATAAATTTGGCAAATGTACATATACTAATAAATTGTACCATTGTCACATTTCGTTGTATGTATGAGCTTATGAAGATTCATATAATTCTGATTTAATATACTCAATATAGTCAGAAGAAACTAATGAAAGGTATGAAATATAAGGTTTATATTTTTGTTGGGAACAGCAACGAGTGTATTTTTAAATAATTATGCAATTTAATAAGTCATAAATTTGGATTTAGGAAGAACTGTATGAAGATTCATATGATTAAGAGTTAAAACTTTATTCAGTCAAGAGAAAGGAATGAAAAATATGATTTACTAGGCATAAACAACGAGTAGTTAAAACATTTATGCACTTTAATATGTCATTAACTCGTATGAATGAACTCCTCCTTTTTCTATGATATTTCAAATATTGTAATCCAAAAGTAACGAGTAGATATGATTTCATATAATCGCATTTTAAAATTTTGATTCGCAATGTGGATATCAGATTTCTCTACTTTCCTGAGTAAATTTCATAAAAGTTTTTATCTGTTTTCTTATTTGCTTATGCACGTAATTGTACATGTTTCATATAGATTTTTTTCCCTAACCGAGCTCGTACACATGCCGCGACGTGCTGTAGATATCCTGCATGACGCATCGTTTGAAGACATAACCAAAGTCTAAGTAACGTATCGTTAACTGAAGCATGTCTGCACGTTTTGTAAACTATTTATACGAACACAAATACGAGTCTATTGCATAAGCTTTTGTATGCACAACAGATAATACTACTATAAAATCTACTAGTGCATTTCTACTACTATTACTAATCTTACGACTAATCTCACGACTACTACTGATACTACTATTACTACTACTACTACTATTTGTACTCCTATCTTGTATTGAAAAGTGTGATTCGTCTCCTACGCATTCATAATGCGATACCGTTTGCTGTTTACTCTTCCTGATATTCACATCGCCGTTTCTTAAATCTTTTTTCTATTATGTTATTTCTGTACTGCTTCGATAGTCCCCATTCTAGTTCTTGGTCTACTACTTTTACTTCTACTGGTATAAAAAGGAAAACTCTTGGAATCGTTTAGCTGCTAATATGCTTTCTTTTTCATCTCCCCTTCTGCCTCTCACTTTCCCTCCCTCTTTCTATTTCATCACTTCTCGCTTCCCACCTTTCTTTGTGTACACCTCTCTACTCTGCGCTTCCTTTTCTCAGCTCCTCTCTCTTACGTATTTCTCGTTCTACCTCTTTCTCTATCCTACATCTTTCTCCCTACCTCTGTACACCTCTCTTTGCCCCTTCCATTCTCTCTCCATCGACACCTATCTTTATTTTTTCTTTAAAGATTCTCTATACTTATGTATATGTATCTCTCTGTCCGTTTAAACTTTAAAGCCTTCTTGCATTTTTATTTGTCTGTCTGTTTAACTGTATGCCTGCTGTCTGTCTATCGGTCTGCCTGTTGGTCTGCCACGCCTGCCTGCTTGTCTGGTCTGTTTCTCTGTTTGTTTGTCTGTCTCTCTGCTTGCCTGGCTGTTGCTGTCTATACAGCTGTTTATCCGTCTGTATGCTTGTTGAGTTGAGCCTGCCAGTGCTGCCAAACAAAATTGCATTACGATGGAATTCTTGTTGCGTTTCATTGCATTTTGTTGAGGTTTTGCTGAGATCCTCGAGAGCTGTTGGTCTATGATATGCGTATGTTGTGTGAGTGAGTGTTGTATTGTTGTTGTGTTGTATGTTTGTGTCTGAGTGTTTATGTGTATTTGGCGGTGTGTGTGTTTGTTTGTGTTGTGTGTTCCTATGTGTTGGTCTGTTGTGTATACATACACATAATATTTGTTTGTATGAATTCTAGATGCAGTTTCTGCTTTTGCTCTTTTTTTTGCTATTTTTTAAATCCTGGCTAAAATGCCAACTTTCCAGCATATAGTCAACAATTTTGTTGAATTTTGTTTTTGTTTCTGTATTCTCAGGTCTCTCTTTATTTCCGTTTATATTTTTTTCCATACTACAACCTAATTTTATGCTTATTTCTTGAAGGACACAACCTCAGCTTCTGTTCCTGTATCTGTCCTGCTCGTGTGTTTTTCTGTTCTTCTGTTTCTCTCTGTAGTTCTGTTCTATTGGACAAATTTGTGCATGTATTCGAAAGTCATTCGAGCTTAATGTTGTTCTGAAGAGGTACACGTATCTGAAGAGGTCTTGGTTACAACTATGTTTTAGAACTATCATTGGTCTCGATGAGTGTGATGATGTCATTATATTGTATTCTTTTGTTTTTGTATTGCTTGGGCTTTTAGTAGTAGTAGTTCCTGTTATTGTTGTTGCATTTTGCTTCTGTTAGGCATTCTAAGGGCAATATTCTTATGGGTTGCCTGTTACGTATTTTCTAATTTGGTCCTTAGATCTCGTCTCTGTTTTTAACGTCGACTTCAAATTTTGTTCTTAAAATAGGAGTGTTTAGAAAGGACTACAAATCGAATGCTTTGCATATATGCATATAGTCAAGTTATAGTTATTTTATAATCATAGTCACATAGTCAAGTTATAGTCAATAGTCTTAATAGTCTTAGTTTTAGTCCCTTTTGTTTTCATTATTATGTATTTATTATTTTTATCCTTTTTTTAAAATTGCTTTTAAATTTAAAGATTTATTCATCTAAGTCTCCGATTCGATTAAGTTTAACAAATTCGTTGGCAGTCAAATTTTCAAGTTCCTAAAATGGACCGAGAGACAGCATCTGGTTCAATTTATGGACATCGTTTGTTAGTCGTTATGAATTTTTTTGAGGGGTGTTTTTGTGTATTCCAACGCCATTTTCCACATTCGAAATTTTCACTGACATTTTGACAGCAATTTTTAACATATGTTACTTTATTGGATTTTGTGTTTCTTGTTCTTGTTCTTTTCGAAACTTACTTAGAAACATGAAGAAGAAGAACATGACCTGACTTGACTCGATAAGTTTTCTCTTTCTTATGGTTATGATTCTAATGTTAAATTTTAATGTTTGTTGGTAGTTTGAAAATTAATAATACATTATATAATAAACACAGAATGTATATTCATAAATTGGTATAATCATATCATAATAATTCAGCAATATCAGCCAACACATTACAATCATATCACATTATAAGATTTTAATCAACTTTAAGTCTTTAAGTATAACTTAAACAGTTGAGTACTTTTTCTGTATACAGAATTCAATGTTGTTGTTGTTAAAAGTTGTTGAAGATGCTACGTTAATGTAACTGCAACGTAACAGAGACATCATGTCATATCAGTTACGGAAGCGGAGGGGTTGGCATGGCATTCGGTAGCAGGAAGTATTAATTCGGTGTTGATAAACTGGAAAGCTTGAAGAAAGCGTGAACCATGTGAAACACGTGATGGGACTGAGCAAGAAAAACAGAGCTCCCATATCGGAGACTTCATTTCACCTACAAAAAGAAAACAGCAATAAAACCGAAAGGGAAGGAAATGAAAACGGAAACGGAAATGAGAGACAACAAAAAGGTTTGAACGAGTAGTTAATTGATTTTGCACCGAACGGCGATGAGGATGAGGACGACGATGACGAAAGTCTGAAAAAGAAAGAAAGAAATTTTAATATTTCCGTATAGGATATCAAATACCGCAAATTAAAGATGCTCGGCTGGAAATTATTTAAATTGCTTTCTGCTTCTGCGATTCTTTCTCTTGTTTTTATTATATTTTCATTACTTAATTTTTCTGCTGCTCCCATAATCCGTCCCTCTCCTTCCGCTGCTCATCCTATTTAAGTACCCTACCAACATCTCCTTCGTTACTCACGCCCACCGCTTTTGAATTCCTTGCTTAATCTAAATGTTTTGTCGCTGTTTCTGTACTTTTAATTGCTGTCTTTCGCTGTTACATTGTTTAATTTGAAACTTTTGTTTTCTTACTCGTTACTCGCTACTCGCTACATGCACTTAGTGTAATGCACCATCATCTGCTGAGGTGTGGCAAGGAAGAAACATTAAAAAACACTTTTCGCACTCATCGCATCGTTTGTGACAGTGTCTTTGCTTTGTTTTCACTTTTTGTCGTCTGCTTCTTCTTGTTATCTTTGTTGTGCTTTCATTATTGTTATTACTTTTCATGCCATCATTATTATGCTTTGGCGCTTTCTTTACTTAAATGCGTGCATGCAAATAATAACATCCTTTTCTTTAATGTTCTCGTTCGTATTCATGTGCAGCTCAACGAGCAATAAAAAGTACAAGGAACTGAACATTTTATTTTAATATACAATACATTAGAAACGTGCTCTCAGAGACAGAAAGAGAGAGAGAGAGACAACGATACAAAAACCAGTACCATATAACAAATAAATATATAATTCGAAAAGCATATAAAAAAGCGCAAAAAGAAGGAATACAAAAACAATGAAAAAGTTTAAAAATGTTTCTTTTTGTTTGTCGCTTGTTCTTACTTTATAATGTGAAAACTTTTGAAATTAATAAAAATTTTTATTTCCACAATTTTTTGATGTCTTTTTCCTTAAGTCGCTTTATTTAAGATATAAATTGAATAAAAAAAACTTGTTGAAATCCATAAAATTAATCTAAACATGAACAACATTTATATAATGTCTTTTATTTTATTTTTCAAAATTTTCATTCAAATTTAATGGAAACCAATTTTTTCAACATTCCTCCCACTTCCCCCTACTCCTGGAACTGCTCTTCGTCTTTTTCTCTTTTTTCACCTCGTCTCCTTTCGGAAATATTAACAAACGAATATTTACTCGTTATAATATTCTAATAAAATACTAGCGAGTGAGAACCAAATTGAAAATTTAATTACATTTGCAATTTTCAACTCGAGTAAAGTTTAGCGCAACTTTTCAACGTCAGTCGGGGTTGCATTTTTAGCACACACATACAAAACACTCATACATAGACACAAACACGCACACTCTTACAGTAACACACTCTCGTAGTAACACACAAGAGCCGTCAATAAATTAATTCTCCTTTCTTTTGTACAAATTTTATTAGCTTTTTGCTGAGCTGAAACTCAGAAAATATACACGAATGAACGCAGTAGCTCAACAAACGTATTTAATTGCTAAAGTTTTCACTTACATTTAAACTTTAACTCGCTTTTAATCTAACTTCAATCCACAAATTTTCAAGCAGAAGTCAAAGAAACAACCTTCAATGAAAAGTTAACAAATTTTGTATGAAGAACAATCGTAGATCTCAATTTTTTTATTTTCTTTTCTATTCATTTAGAGGTTTACACATTTAGTAATTCGAAAAATTATCCACTTCTTTTTTTGGCGTTTAAACATATTTGAAAATTTAATTTTAAATAAATCTAAATCAACATAAATTTAGTGAAATTTAATATTTTGCAGTTCTTTATTTTTGTTGCATTTTAAGATTCTTCCTTTACAAAGTAATCATTCGCTTTTGTGATATGATGAAACATTCCTAGGAATTTCATCATAAAAAAAGGAGACAGAGGGAGGAGAGAGAGAGAGAGACAAAGAGTGGTAGACAAACACGTTCCAGGAGAGAAGTTTTAATTAAGTGTGCAAATATTTTGTGCAATTAGTACTTCTATTTTATGATCTTAAAATGTATGCATTAAAATGCAGAAAAAGTTGCAAGATGGTTGGTTTGAGGTATTCATATAAAAAAGTATGAAAAGTATTCAACTAATTTTTGAAAATTAACGAAAGACAGCTGAAACACAGAACGAACATTAAATACAATTACAATTAAATTATTGAATACAATCTTCAATATTCAAAAGAATATACAATTTCTAAAGATGATTCACAGTATCTTAATGACATATCTTGATTGCAGTATTACAGAATATCAACAAACATTAACGAAGAAGCGCCGCGAAAAAGGATATAATTTTAAATTAACGTTTTTTTCTTGTCTATGAATTTTCGATGTAATATATTTTGATTAAAATAGTGTAGCAACAAAAGGTTCTCTCTATCTTTTTTGCTCTTTTATACACTCACGCTCCCTTCCCCTCTCTTATCTTCATCTCTCTAATTGACTCTACCATCAAGGTGCTTAAAGCATAAGCACTCGCTTCCCTGGCTTTCCTCATTTCCCTGAGTGTCGATTTCTCGATGGTCGTCGTAGAGCGCCTACAGTAAAAGAAACTTAAAAATTGAGCCACTCAAATCGCTACCCCTCGAAGCACTTTAGCGCCATTTTCGTGTATTTTAATAGAGCGGAAATTACGTTCTTCATTTGAAGAGCATTTTTAGTGTTTCTGCTGCTCTTTCGTTGGCTGATAAAAGGACAGACAGGCTTCGATGCTGCTGCTGCTCATCTCAAGAGTGCGCTGGTAGACTATAAATGATGAAATTACTTTCTGTGGGGCGGGTAGGGAGGGATGGCAAAAAGCCTAGGGAGTTGTTGTTGTTGTTGTTTTTGCTCCTATCGTTGTTGGAACAGCAACTCTCTTTAGCACGGTGTTGAATTTTAAAATCAAATCGTTCTACGTCGCTTAACACATCAACCTTGCTGTTGTCAGGCTGCAATGATTGTTGTTGTTATTGTACCTACTCGTTATTGTTGTTGTTGTTTTTGTTGCTGCTGCTGTTGCCGTTACTGTCGATCCTCTTGATATCCTCAAAGACCAAAGCAATGATTGCAGACAATATAAATAAATGGTTATGTTTATCTTCTGTACTTTATTTTGTTTTGTTTCTGTTTTCGATTCGTTTCTTTTCATTTTGCAGTGCTTTAAATATTAAATAACATTATTTGGTCCTAGCAGCTTTCAGAAAGAAAACATCGCTTATTCTCCATCTCTCTTCTTCTTCTTTTGGCAGAAGGCAGTCATTCTTAAAGCTTCAGTAATAAATATTTAATTAAATTACAATTTTCAAGAAAACAAAAGGTTTACAAAAGGTTTTCTTCGTTTCTATAGGTTTGTTGTAGTGCATAATAGTTTTAAGTTTTATATACATATAATTTTTTTGAAGTTTGTTTAAAAATATTTATTTTCGAAGTTTACCTTTACTCCCACTCATTACACGTCTCTCTGTCAAATACTCTCTTTAACATACCCTCTTTAAAATACATCCTTTTAGAATACTACTCCACCTCATCTCACATTTTATGGTCCTAAAATTATTACACCAACTCTAGTTGCCATACAAATGACCATAATTAGAGCAACTACACCCTACTATACTATTCTCTACATTTATAGCTTTCCTTTCTCTCACTTACTCCTCTCTTACTGCCTCCTCCCTTCTTATCCGCTTCTGGGTTGTAATTTTGTCTATTCGTATGGACGAAAAACCGAGTGGATATTTTTACCCATCCTGACATGTGGGAAAACTTCACCAACAATAAAAAATAAACAAATATATTCTATACTGAGCAATCAACTTCGACTATAACGAGTCGTTGGTATATTGTTAGTAAAGCAGGCCAAACATGAGGTGGAAAAAAGACTATCCTAATACTACAAACACACAACATGTACCAAATAAGCATCGTTTGAAAGAGAGTCTGATAAAACTGCCTCTAGAGTGTATTCTATTTAAGTTGATTTTTTTATCTTTTACATCATCTCCTCTAATAAAAGTTGAGACCCTTGATTTTTATATGGTTCTCGTTTTAATCTAAGAGAAATAACTTTGATATGCTTATAAAGTACCATATTTTAAAATATTAAGTTAAGTAACGAGTAGCTTGAAAACGTACAGTAGAGATAATATAATGGATTCACTGACAAGATAATATGATGATATGATATTCTATTCCAAAAAGTAACGAGTATGAAATTTAATAAATTTAAAAATGAAGTAATTTTAATAGCTTAACATTGTAACGCGTCGCTTTGCTGTACTTTTAATGCTTGTCCCTTCGTTTGTCCCTATTATGAACATCATTAAGGTTGAAGAATTTTAATTAAATTTTAATCGAGATTTTCTTGGGTAATCTTCTTCGTTTCCCTTTACTATTCTACGCACTGCTTCAATACTGTTGTGTACCTTCAAAATGCCTCTGCTTTTGCAAACGATTTCATTTAATAATCCTGCTCTCGTTTAATTGCATCCTTCGGAGGAAATATGTCTGTGTTTCATTAGGATTCTCCGGAACCCTTTTTCGCTGCTTTGTTGCTATAGTAATCGTTCATTAGTCTGGCGCAACTTTAACGAGTAAACTGCAAACGTATCATTAAAAGCAAAATCTTATTAAAATTTTGATGGATTCAAATTCTTATATTATAAGATTTATTTTATTTAAAAAAAGCAGTTGTAAGATATTAAAATTTAATACGCGAGTAGTTAAAAACTCGTTAAAAGTTTTTTCTATTTCTTTAACCTCTTTCTTTAGTGCTTTCATTGAAATTCTACGAGCTACTGTTAACTTGAAAACTTATAGGATTGTTACTCGTCATATTGAATAACTTGTTTTAACTCGTTACATTATATCAAACCTATATTTCTATATGGGGCTTTTTTATTAGTATTGTTGTTAAGTTCTATTATGCTATGTTATTTATGCTATTCGTTTGTTTCAATCTTACAAAATATCATTATGCAATAATAAATATGATATAAATAGATGTTTGAAAGCTCATATATGATTACTAGCTACAATACATTTTAAGACCACATACTTATACGAAGACTCATACATAAATTTTGACCAGCTTTTTACTCTCTTCTCTTTGCAGGTGAGTTACTTTTAACTTCAGCGAATACAAACCATTAAGCACCGCATTCAGTCACACATTCATGCAAACGCATTAATCAACCGGCAAAGGTGAACAAACACTCACGGCTAAATAAATACCGAGCTACACAAGCAACTAGTTGTTTGTTTTTCGCTGGTTGGCAAAGCCAAAGAAAGGTTTCACAAAGGAGAAGAACATATTCTGTAAACAAAAAACTCTACTCGTCATCAGCAAAAGAAGCTGAGGAAGAACAATAGCGAGCATAGTCCATTAAGTGGATTGAGAGGGGGGGGGGATATAGACAAATCTAGTGTATAAGCGGCTTCTAGGAACTTCCGGTTAGTTGGATAATGTTCTTGTTGTTGCAGAAGTAGTTTTAGTAGATGACAGCGAAGAATTTCGACTTCGGTGGGTGTAGAGGCAAAAAACATCGTCAAGACAAACAACAATAGCGGGTCTTTTCAACGGCTACGTTGTGGTCTTTGGCCGCCACTACACTGTCTTCTTTTATTTCTTAATCTTTGTTTTCTCAACTATTTTTGCTTTTAGATTTTTCCACTGAACACAAAGCAAACACGAGAGAAAAAACTCAATTCAAACTTACATCCTCTTAAATATCCTCCGAGTGGAAATGCAATGCGAAAAACTTTGTTCTTAGCAAAAGTTTTCGGATTGAATTTCCTTGCACCGACGCCGACTACGAGTTTTTTTTGTGAGCAAAAAATAATCCTTTTATTCTTTGCTTTATTTTAATGCGACGCACTAAACACAGACAACAGCGAGTAAGTAAGTCTTTGTTTGTATATACGAGTAGTTATGTATGTGTGTGCGTTATAATATGTAAGTACCTGCATATGCTTTATGTATTTGTGTGAATGAACCATAAGCTTTGGTTTAAAATATGAAAATAGTATATGATTATGAGGTGTTCGGGGCTCAGTTCAAGTTTTCTAGATTTCTAAGACTTCTTTATAGTAATGCCTAGGCTTTCTTTCTTCTTCTTCTATGTCTTGTTTTTGTGTTTATTTGTTAATAATATTTTTGTAAATCCCTAAGAAAGAATCCGAGAGAACTTGAAGTTTGAAGTTACAAAGAGATAGCTTTTGATTTAACAATCGTTTGAGAAAATAGCAAAAAGTTGGGAATTTTAATTTGCTATGCGATACTCTTTACATCGTATTTTCTACACGAAATTGAGTCTTTGATACACAAATTATGTTTAAATCAATAGTATTGATTTGTATTCATACTTCCTGGTGCAGTCAATGATAATTTGTCTTATCGTTACTTTAATTGCTGCGTATGGTGGTCGACTCGTTATAAATTTACACTAATTGAAGAATTTAGATTGTGAGGAATGCTTATTAAAGCTTTTAGTTATCAGCAGTATTCTTCTTACGTTTAAATATCGTTTAAATTTCCATTTTATTCTTCTGTTTTTCATTGTAGCCGCATTTTGATATAATTTTTAGTTCTCTGTACTAATATTAAAAGTAGCGAGTAGCTTAAAACTCTCGTTGCACAATGCCTTCTTCGTTAGTACTTCTGAGTGCAATTTCCTAATCACACATTATCTTTACTTATACATTAACGGTACTTATAGAAGGTTGTATAATTAGTAATACGTAACTAGTAGATTACTCGCTACTTCGTGAATACTTGACTGTAGATCGACATCCCAATTTGATATCCAAATCATAGTTTTCATAGGTTTAGTCTTTGTGATTGTCGTCTGCTCTCTTGTAGCTTGATTGGTTATAAATTTTTCAATTTTAAAATTGAATCCGCCATTTTGAAACGAACCGCAAAAAGTCAATAGAACAGCACTTGAAACTTTTGATGCTTGCGAAGTTTTTCTTGTGCAACAAACTTTTACCGCAATAGTTTTGAATTTTTAACCAGAACAAGAGACAGCTAAAGCTAAGTTTAATGTATGGGGGCGAAAAGGCACTACGCAGGAAAACTTTTACTCGTTGCAATATACTCGTTGTGCTGCACATATTAAACACAGTCAAGTCGCAGTGAAGTTTCTGGCATATATGTATGTATATAATAAATACATACTCACGCAGCAGAAAGGTGTTGAAACATCTTGGAACTGTTGAAAAAAACTACTTTATGACTGCGGGGAAATACACAAGCGAACTTTTCAAATAAACTAGCGAGTAAAGAGTAAACTTTTACCTGGATACTTGCATACATACATACATATGTATACATATGCTTACAAATGAATGACTCCGAAGGTTTTTTTTTCTTTTCTCATCGTCTACTTTGTTATTGTTGATGAGTTTTTCGATTCCTCTTAAGATTGCATTCGTACGTATATTTTTTCCTCATTTAACTCTTTCTTTTTGTGGTTAATTTGTTTTTGTTTCTTTCGGCGAGTTGCTCTAATTTAGCGGTGAATTTCAATTACGTTGATAGCTCATTTTTTTCGTATCTTATATTTGCGCTTAGAGTTTATTTTTCCTCCTCTCTGCTATTACTATAAAAACTCACAGAGTTTTTACGGAATTTTTCCTGTTCTCCTTTGGTACTTAAAAAGGCAGCTTTTGATTTTCAGTTCCCCTTTTCCTCTCCATTCACCCTTTGATTTCTGATTCGGCTGGCTTTCTCTGGCTGCACTCATTCTCAACGGTGGCCCGTTGGAGGTGGATTAAGTTTTAAATTGATGGCTGCATTTTTGGTGTTTTTCCCGCAGTTTTTTCCGTTTATGCTCCGTGTTCCTGCAGTCAAGAAAGTTTAATTTGGTTTTCGCCACGTTTGCTTTGGCAAATTGTATTATAATGCCGGGTATTCGTTATATTAGCCTTGGTTTCAGTCAGTGCAATTGAATTGGATTTGCATTTTAAACCAAGAGGGAGAAAGAAGAACAGAGCTTGAAACAAACTATAACAAAAGAAAAACAAAGAATAAATCGAAAAACGAAGAATGATGGGAGATTTGCATGGTGATGCTATAAAAAAGAAGAACCTAAGCGGAGAATTTAAGTAACGAGTTAATCGAAACGTAATTATTTGGTGAATAAATGAGAATTATTTATAAATTTAAAAATATATACAAAGTATGTGTACAAACTTTGCATACATTATGTCTATAAATAAGTAGTTTCTATAGTTTAAGGGCATATTTCATAGATTTTACAGTTAAGAATCAAAGTTACTCTCACATTAAATATTCCCTACATCAGGGTCTCTTCTAAGGCCCCGGTGTTTATTTCACCACATTCAATTCGATGGTGACCAGAGCAATAATCAACGTCATTCTCTTGATTCAAATCTCGTGCTTTAATTTCCGTTGGCAGCGACAAACACATCCGCACAATTTCCGGCCATTGACCAGAGTACAAGAGTGTATATATTACACACCCAAGACACAGACACTGACACAGACACACAACTATTTACAGATATATATATTCATATATGAGTATGTACGTTCGTATGGACGCACAATTTATTTGTGTCTCAGAGGATTGCAGAGCAGAGCAACCATCCGCCGGCGACGGTGGTCAGTCATGGATGAAGCCTTGGAGACTTTGCATTAGCTCAAATCAAGTGTCACTCGTTGCAGTTGTTACTCGTTAGTTATGCACAGACATAAACATAAATGCAAATGCCAGTACAAATACAAAAGCAAGCTTACGAATGTGCTGTCGCATTCATTGACTTCTCGTATCCTTTGAATTGTCTTTCAATTTGAATGGTCTCCCTAATCGTAGTATTCAATCCATTCCCAGCCTTAGACCTTCATTGCTTTTTCTATTCCTATACATATGCTCCTATCTATCGTCTCCTTCTCTTCTCCACTGTTTCTCCTCTCCATGCATTCTGTTTGTCTAGCTTTTCTGTCCTCGAATTGGTTTTATTTGCTCCTACGCACCTGCTTTAATTAATTCGCCTACGGTTGGACAATTAATGAGCTTTTGTTGGTTTCGTGATTGCTTAGCCATGGATTGGATCAGTGGTTCCCAAACCTTTGAAAGTGTAACTCCGGAGTGGCCCAGAGTGGGTTAAGTGGAGTATGATGCGAGTAGATGTTATGTGCGCATTGATTCATGTGTTGCGTTATTGGAACATCATAAAATCGAACTCAAAGGTGAAATGACGTTGATGATTCGGGACGAAATAATCCAAGTTTAGCCTGTACCAAAGCGTTACTGTAGTCCATAAAATAGAAATTGAAGCTTTTGGTTTTCGTGTCACCATCGTGAAAAAATTAATGAGAGAAGGTTGTGATGATGATGATGTGGTTGGTCTGGAGCCGTTGATGATGATGATTTGGTTAGCGTGCAGGCGGATGATGGCGATGTTGGAGAAATCCTTCTCCGCAATCAAGCTCTTAATTTACACAAATTTATGCTTCGTTCCGATCCATTCCTTTGATGGTCTAAATTGAAACCCAAATTGATGCGGTGACATCGAGTTCATGTAAATTTGATTGAAATTCCTCGCTCTGATTTACGTGTAGATCTCGCGCTTCAGCACCGCATGCACTCCGCAGTCGTCGAACAGCCTCAAATCATGGTTTAATACGCGCCACTAAATATTTAATTCTATTTAACTAGCTTCAAACTCGTTGTGGCTGCTTTTGTCTAATTTATGGTGGATGTGAAACTCCTAGACGAGTGTAATTTCAGTGACTCTGTTTAAAGTAATAGACTGAGATACTCGTTACTTGAGGACGACGATTGAATTACATTTGAACGCTGATTTCAATGTTTTCTTAAAATGTTTTATGATCTCTGAATACAATAAACATCAAGCTGATTGTTGTTACTCGTTAGCTTGATGTCTCACCCTTATAGCAACTCCTACTCGTTACTTTCGGATGCATCTATAGTAATAATGGCATATGTACTTTATATTCATAAAAAATATAAATACAAATCAATCGTTATTCTAATCCCAAGAAATACGTTTCCATTTTTCATGGTTTTGGAAAACTTTTCCTGAATTTCTGCGCATTTTTCTCGTTCCTTCTTTCAACGAGTTGAAGTTTCATTTAATAAAGTGTTCATAACGGCAAAGTAGACAAGTGACAAAATCGCTTCTTAGTGAAAAGCTGAAAAGCACACATGTAAAAGCAAATACACACAAATGCTAGGGCACAACACAGTCACAGACCAATTTACATACACCCATATATGAACATGCAGCGGGTGGTACAAATACACACACACGCACACATACTCGAACACTTGCATTGACCATGTCAACCACAATCAAAATATTTATCTACTCCCGGAAGCTGATGTGAAAAGTAAACCGTTACAAAGTAATCCGAGACGTGCAAAAACGACAAGATTCTGCAGCATGCATTCTGCACTCTGTATTCAGTATGCACACAACATGCTGCAAGTTGATAGTCAGTGTTTTGAATGAACGAAATGCATGCGTTTTTTTTCATGGAACTCACAGGGAGAGCAGAGAAACACGCCACTTAAGAAAGAGGGACGGAAGATGGGAAGGAGGGATGAGAAAAGGGATGGGAGTGGGAAGGGGAATGGTTAATGGGAAGGGAGAATGAAGATGTAGTGCTGGGAGAATATACGATGGGTTGCTGATGGCGGATCATTTTTGAGTGCAGCACTTTTGTCAGCAGCATGCAGCAGTAATGTCAGCAATGTACATACAACAACAACAACAATAACGTCGACGACGACGACGACGACGACACTAACAACAACTTCAATGTCATGCAAGCCACGTCAATGACAGAAGTAGCAGCAGTAGTTGTTGGCAGTATTTAAAGCTGGATTTTACATTGAAATATCTGAAAGTACAATCGATTGACTTGTGTTGGTTGCTGACCAGATACCAACTGTAGATGTAGTTGTAGTTGCAGGTACAGATACAGACACAAGTGCTTAAAAAGTAATAAGAAAATCTTTGAGGGAACTCAGAACTCTGTGACATTTGCAAAGGAAATCCTGCAGAATGTCAAGTAATGCCAGCATCATTAAATTTTTTCTCGGGCGTCGAAATTACCAAAACAGCGACCGCCACCGCAACATTAACAAGAACAACAACGCCAACATTAGTAACAACAACAACAAATACAATAACAACAAATATTTCTATGATATTTAAATATTCGCTTTTGGTCTGTCGCAGAATGTAATCCTGATCATTTAAATAACTTTAAAATTCACTGAACAGAACAGAGAAAATAAGGCACAAGTTCCAATATTAATTAAAGGATCATAAGCAAGAGAAAGGAAGAGAGAGAGAGAGAGAGAGAGAGAGAGAGAGAGAGAGAGAGAGAGAGAGGAATTGGAAACCCAACAAAATTAACATAAACAGGACAGCTACAGCTGCAAAATATATAGCATGTCGTATCTCTCGCAGGCTTCCTAGCGAATGCATTAAAACTGAAAACATGTTTGTGGATGACAGCAACAGCAACAACAACCAACACATGCACACCCATAAATACTAATGCACCATGGTTTTTATTGTAATATGTACGCTATACGCACGTCCATATATATTTCTATTATGCTGATTATGCAGGACATCAACGTTATTTAGTAACTCAATATCGGATATTAAATGAACATCCATGGAAAAATGAACAAAAAACTGTGTATATTTAAATGACATCCCTGAAGTGGAACAACAACAAAATCGTCCGCGAATGATAACTTTTATGTGTAATTAAAATAAGTAGTTGTTGCTGTTGTCACTGGACTATTTTGCGCGTATTTTTGTTAGTATGTCCACACTGATTAATTGTTGTCGTGTAATAATTAAATAATGTGTACAGTTTTAATTACTCGCTGTTTTGTTATACGTTGTATTAATCAAAATACTTTTAATTTGTTTTTCAATGCGTTTTCCTCACACTTCATATTTTATTAATGTTGCAGATTAAAATATCTCAATAATAAATTTAACGTAACGAGTAAATTTCATTTATCCAAAGAGTGAATTTATTCAAAATAACTGAAAACAAGAGACGATATTTTAAATTGTATATTATAAAATCTCTATAATCGTTATTCACGTGAACTCGTTGCTCAAAACTTGAACTTAATATCCACTCGTTGAAAGAATCGTAGACATTGAAATAATTTTAGAAATTTTTTTGTAGTATAGTTAAACAATGAGGTCATTTCTAAAGCTGTACGGAAGATTGAAGATTAACAACTACTCGCTGTTTTCGAAGTAGCAGTAAATAGCGATTGTAATCTACTGCCTGTGTTACTCGTTCTTTTTTGTCGCTTCCTACAATTTTAAACAGACATCAGTAATTATTACTCGTTACTTTGTAGCATTTCTACATAAAAATGGTGACCCTAGCAATTGTAATTCTCTTTTATATTACTCGCTGTTATTCGATTGTCATAAAATAGCGGAAGTGTTACTTGACACTCACTATTAAAAGCTTCCTGTGCCTGTCTTTCTCAACCCTTGATTAACCCTTGACTTCTTGATTTCTTTCCTTTACACACTCCTCCATCTCCTCTCTTTTACTGTGTGAATATTATCTCATTGTAACTCGTTGCTTCTTGACAAATATTTGTACAGACGTAAATTCCACGGTTATCAAATTCCGTTTGTTCAGTTTACCGACGTTTCTTCATTTACCTACAGTACCTTAACACCATCTCGCTCTCTCACTCTCTCCCTCTCTTCGCTTGTCATTCACCTCATCCACTTTGTTTCCTTACATTACCCATTAATTGTGGAAATTGACTGTCGTTGACTTCCTTCTGGTAGGGTCGGAATTTCGCCTTTCCGTACGTTTTTGGCGTGTGTATTGTTTTAACCGTAAACAAGCGAGTGCCTGAGTTTAATTAACTTTTGAGAAGGTTTCCTTCCCCCCCCCGGCCGGTTCTTTTCGCCTTTTTAATTATGTCGGGAATTGCAAAACTTACTAAAAATGTTAAAGTAAAATTTTTCAATTTGGTTACCTTATTTTTTATACTCTTGTTCAAAGAGTAGCGAGTAACACGATATTTAAATATGGAGTATAAAAGTTTATCAAGTACATATACAACTTTATCGAGTACAAACTAATATTAATTCATAATGTATAAAAACTCTTAAAAAAATTCATAACAAACGAGTGAGTAAGCTGCGAGTAACGAGTAAACACTAATAAACGATTCTAAAGGATTTTTTGAATATATGAACTTTCCTTTAGTTTGTTTATTTAAATGTGATATCAAATTTAAATTATATGATTTCGTGTTTCTCACAAATAACAAACAAACCAACTATAAATGAGATAATGTCAATCAGCGTGTTTTTCAGCAAAGATTTTCGTCATTCGTTACTTTGGTTCGTTGCCGTTTCGTTCGTTTGCTGGCAATTTAAATCAGTTCATTTGTCAATTTCGTGCGCTTTCATTAATCCTGAGTGGATGTTATCAATGTAAACGTGAGCAAATATTTGTCGCACGCGGTCACGGTTATATACACGCATGCACACCTACACACACCTACACACACACAGTCAAATAGGACCACAACGCCAACTTCTAGGAGTATAAGTTGCGTGTAACACACGTTGATTTTGCTGCTTGTCAAAGTTGGATGTAGTTGGTGCCGTAAGATGCTGAAATGATTCTTCAGGAAGCACGGATGGTGATCAGAGGGGGAGCGAGTATGAGAGAGATACAGTGAGAGAAAGAGATGGCAGGATGTGGGCCAAAGTAAAAGTGCCATTTGGAACTCAAAAACGTTGCTCCGAATGGGTTTCGTTTTATTTTCTATGACTTTCCTCTTTTCTGTGCTCTCGACTATTCGATTGTTGTATTATGTATACGTTTACGTGTGTTTCCGGTTCCGTTGAAGAGAAAACAAAATAACGGGAAATCATTTACGTTCACATTCTCTTATTGTTGTTGTTGTGCAATATTTGCCGTGCTTTCCTCAGATTGTTATTTGGTTATTTTGTGCTGTGAACTTTTTGAGTTAAAGTTGTGTTGTCGTGGTTTCGTCTTCTTCTTCCTCTAATTTTGCATTTTCTCATTTTTCTTCTTTTTTAATGGAACTTGTGCTTCAACATCTTTAATCTTGAGGGTTTTTTAGGTACCTCGTTTTTCATCTTAAATTAAATCCAAGCTTTGTTGGTTCCTTATTCTGAAACCTTTCTTAAATCTTTCTATTTTCAGTCAGAACTTTTTTCTTGTTCATTGTCTTTATTTTTATATTTAAGTTCAAGTTCGTTTGTACTTGTATATACTTTGTATACATCGTATTTGTTCTTCAATTGAGTTGAAGTTGCAGTTCTGTGAAACTCAATTTTCTCATCTTTCCTGCGTTTCCCTTTATTACTTTTCACCTTTTCTTCTTATACATTATTCTTAGTTTCTTCCTTAACTTTCGAAGAATTTCGGTTTGTATTCATAGTACTCAATCTTCAATTGCATTTAAGTGGCTTTTTCATGTTTCCTCACCTCACTAAACCTTCGTTATCTCCTTCCCACCGCTTCCTTGTGTTTATTTTTCATCATCGTCATGTTCTTCATCTCAATTTTCATATCTTCTATTCTGTGCTATGTACCTTATATGGTATACCTCGTCCGTAAACCTTGAATATCTCGTGTAACCTTATATTCTTGCGAATAACGAGCAAATATAAACATGGTTTGTTGCAACATCGTATAAATACCTTAAATAACTCGTATAGCTATTATTTTATTGATTTTTTCAACTGTTGTTGTATTCATTTAAAGTTAAAGTTAGATGACTTTATTGTCAAATTGCTACCGAATGAATAAGTAAGAAGGATACAGATTTTAAACACGGAAGTTATGACGGTGTGTGAATCTGTGGGATGGGAGGGGAAAAGTAGAGTTTCTTAGTTTAGATAGTTTCATCCTCAATCTTTTGCTCTATATTTTCAAACCAAATGTATTCATAGATAATGTTGAGAAAAAGTAGGAGTTGACAGAGATAAGGAGAGATAGACTGAGAAATGGAGAGAGACAGAGAGAGAGAGAAAGAGAATACATACAATCCTGGACAAGCATAGAGAAAGATGGAAAACTTAATCCTTACCTCAGAACTAGAGTAATAATCTTAGCAATAAAATAACCTGCACGATGATGAAGGATGTATGAGGGATATCTTTCTAAGTAGTTAGTAGTCGCAGTTACTTGTGAATCTCTACTTGTGAAAGTCTACTAGAGTGGATGTGTACTTTTGATGTGAGAAAACTGAAGCCAGAAAAGCATGTCAACAAAAGCAGGTCGACTCAAGAGTTGCGGAAGTTGAAGCGTTAGAAGACGAACTTTGACACTCAGCTTCGTCATAAGAGCGGAAGCTATTTAAGCAGTTTGCGCATAGAATTCATAAGCGCTTACTTAATAACTTACAGTAACATTTCAACATGTTGAAAGGTTTATTTTTACTTGGCATCACTTTCAAATGCTTGAGAGGTGCCTACAGATACATACGACTACCACTTAACATTTATTATCTAAGAAGAATCCTCTGTTTTAAGATCATCATTAGAGCCACCCACTATATTCTGTTACTTTGCTGTAATTAAGGAGAATGTGCTTCTCTTTCTGTGTTTTTCCTTATCGTGTTGTTGTTGTTGTCGGATTTCTTCGTTTTGGGGAGGTTACACTTGTAATTACTTTGCTCACCTTCTTTAATGACGACAACATTAAATAAATGGCAGCGAAAAAACCCTGGAGCAAAGCTGGCTAAACAATAATCGTGGTCAATTGTAGCTTGTTTGTGCCGTAAATGAAGTTAATAGCCAGAAAGACAAAAAAGGACTATGCTGGTATGGTAAGACCATAACTAAGCTGCTACGAAGGACGCAACTATTTCTGCTTGTGTTTTTATGTTGCTACTTTTAAGTTGTTGTTGATTGTATGAGTGAAAGTGAATCACTAAAATGATCATCAAATGATTAGATATCATAATTAAGGAAATGAGGGATTTTGTACGAAATTTAAGGCGAATAGGAAGAGATCATTTTTGATAAGTATGGGAATTCGTCGAATATGAGTGTCTCTAAAGTAACGAGTAACGTGAAATGAGTAAAAGTTAAACTGGATTAGCTATTAAAGTAACTCTGAGTATCACATACATATACATATTTATTAACGAGTAAACCAATATTGTAATTAATTATATTGGTTTTATAATTAAATCTTCAGTTAACGACAAGTTAAGCTAAATTAAGAGTTCTGAGCATGAAAAATAATAAGAATAAAGTTTGGCATTTGTCAAGAACTTAAATTTATTGCCACTTTAAATTATCGAATAATAAAAACAAAATAAACACGAAAGCGAATAAATTGAGGTAAAATGAAAGAGATAAAGAAAAAAATAATACAAGAAAAACCGCATCAGCAACGGCAACTGATACTCGTTCGTTCGTTATTGATGAGGAATTAAAGCAAATGAGAGATAAATTAATTTGATTTTATGCGAGTAAAGCAGAATTGTTGTAAAGGTTATTGTTGTTGCTGTTGGTGGTGATGATGACGGTGCTTTATTTATAGTATTTATTTGTTCACTTGCAATGTGGAGATACAAACATGGATATTATAAAGGTTTGAGGCTTTTCAAGAGGTTCATTTTAAAGCAACGAGTAGCTTTAAATTTCGTTCGCTTCATTAAATCATTCTGACTTTAACGGAATTTGGATAAACTGCCAAAGATAACTTGTTACTCGTTAGGATTTTACTTGTTACTCGTTATGATCTCTCCCTGTCAGGTTAGGTTTGGCCCGTACTCTTACGTAAAGTTATATAATTTGAAAATGATGTCCATTATTTAACCAACTAGTCTCCCGTTAACAAGAGTAATCGTTATTTTTCACTCTTTATATATATTTTAAGCTGTTTTTTACTACTTTAAGTGATTCATTACGTTATTAAAAGTCGTTCAAAGTCCACTTGCTTTTCGTTACAATTCAACAGCTTCTTCTTGTGTCATCACTTACTTAACACATTGTTAACACATAACATTGCATGTATTTCAGATCAACACGAAGTATAAAAATCATTAAAGAAAAACATTTTAGAAAACTCACATAAAGATAAACACACTCACACATAAGTATGTATATGTATATGTCTGTAAAACAGATGAATGCTTGTAGACGGTGCCTGTGTTTTGTGTTAGCTTTCTCCATCAAGAAATTCTGCTGCTTTTGCACTGTTTAGCATATGATATCCTGCAGAACTCATTATAATAATGTGCAACATGTCAGCAGCAACTGTAATCACAACAACAACAGCAACAGCAACACCAAGAGCAACAACAACAGCAGTAGCAACATATGGTTAGCTCTCTGCGGGGAGATGTGAGTGAGGTTAATTTAAGGCACGTCACTTTTGAGCACATTGATTTCTTGGTGCTGCTCTTTTCATCTGCTTGGATGAGTTGACTTGAGTCGAGTCGGGGTTGAGTTGGGTTGAGTCGAGCCGAGCCGAGCCGAGTGTAAAACAATGCATGCCGAATGAAAGAATGTGTGTTGTTGTCGTTGCTGCTGTTTTGGTTGTTGTTGTTGTTCTTTTTCAAAGCATTCAACGAGTGTCAAGTGTAAAAATCCTTTGAACTTGTACATGGTTTTTTCCTTTCCTTTTCTTTTCCTTGTTTTCATTTTTTTGTAATCATAACTAAGTAAGAGAGAAATCCTTCGACAACACCAACAACAAAAGAGTTAATTTAACAAAGTAACGAAGTGAATGAATGAATGAATGAATAAAGAGATATTTTATGCATTTTTATGCTTCTCCAAAGTGGGTTAAAAGGGAAGAAAAACGATTCTTTTAAAGGGCATAATTTATCTCCATAAGCTTTTATAGAACTAAAGAAGGATTAATTAAAGTCAATGTAAACATAACTTTAATCATTCAGATTTCTCGCAATCCATTTCAGTACTACTCGTTACTTTTTTACTTTTACTTTGGTTTGTAAAAGTTTTAAAAAGTTTCATTAAATTTACAGCCTTTTAATGTAAACGAATAAATTATTAACATCTCGTTACTTTACTTTAATTGAGCAACCTGAACAAAAGTGAAAATGGACAGAAAGTTTAAATGAAGCTTTACAATTGCATAAACTTTGTCCTTTATACACAATATGGCAATCATAAAATGTTCTTACATATCTTCTACTCGTTGTCTCTCTCAAAGCTACTTAAAGTAAATAATACACACGCTTCTCAACCCGCCAGTGGACACAATTGAACCCTTTATTCATAACCTACATATATAAATATTTTTGCATATGAACACGAAAGCTGTTTCGTGCTTTATTCTACTTCACTCTATTATATTCTATTCTACTCTCCTCTCCTGTTCTGCACTCGTTGAAAGTTAGGTTAAGAGTTAAACTCACAGGAAATGGATTTAAATTACACGTTTATAATTCAAATGCGTGTGAATAGAGAGAGTGATAGAGATGAAGGAGAGAGAGCGGGATAGAGAAGGGGAGCGCGAGAATGGGGGAGAGAGATAAATTATTCAACAGCTATTAACTTAAAATAAAAGTAAAGCTAATGAATATTGTTCGGTTGGTCTCACTCAATATAATGAAAACAGATTTTTAATTAACAACAAAGAGAAAAACATGAGAGATTCAAAGAGACTCAACAAGAAAAAAAAACCAGTCAAGAGAATGGAATCAATGAACGCTTTCAGTCAGGACGATTTTCGGAATATTTTCGCAGTCATTTGTTCAGAGTTAAATAAGGGAAAGTAAAAAATTGAAATTAAATTGTTTATTTGATCAGCTAATTAAGGTTCATAAATTTCCAATCTATAATCATTTATTTTAAAATATGATTATGTTAAATAAAAATAGTGAAAGTATTAATAGAAATGGTTAACGTTCTTAATCCTTAACTTTATTTTATTTTACTCGTTAGTTTTTTTTAAGAAAACTAATCGTAGTAATCGCATTCAATAATAATACATCAAGACTTTATTCTTTCTAATTTTTAAAATATGTTTCCACTTAATTTTATAATAAAAAAGAGGCTTTCACCATTTTAACCTAATTTTAACCCATTTTTAACCCATTTTTAACCATTTTTAACCCTTTTTAACCTTCTCGTAAGGAAAATCAATAGTGACAAAAGTAGAACGTGTCAATTAAATTCTATAAAGCGGTCGATGTCACGTTGTAGTCGAGTCGATGAGAAAAGAATCGAGAAGGAAATCCCAAACAAAGCAAACAGCAACAAAACAAAAGGTGCCAACAACTAGAATTCAATTGACACCTTTTCTTCGAATTCAGTGTTTTTATTATTTTATTTCTTCATTTCTCTCATATCTCATTTTCTGAGTTAAACCTCGAGCACTAGCTACAGGTTGTGTTTGTGTCTTTGTTTGCTTGTTGGTGGACGTGTTCGAAGGTGTTCTACTGTTTGGTTGACATACATGAGTGTTGATGTCAAGAAGAGTAACAAGTCAAGTTTTCAGAACAAAAATCAGGTTAATGACTAAAGTCACGGAAAAAGAGAAAGAAGAAACTTCTGTGTGAGAAACTTCGCCTTATTTTCTTATATAAATTTTACTTCTTTTTGTGGAGCTAGTTTTCGAGTTTCTCTTTGAAATTTCTTTTAGAATTTGCTCTTCTATTTATGAATATTCCTCTACAAATTTCTCCTTCGTTAAGCTTGTGTTGTTCTTTAAGTGTTTTTTTTTCTTCTAAAATTTTGTTTCTTTCAAGATTTATTCATTCTTTAATCTGGTCATTTATTTGGCATGTTTTTTATTATTTAAAGTAAGCTACTCAAAGCCTAGAGAATGTATTGCAAAAACGCAAAGTAACAACAAGAAAATGCAAAGAAAGCCGCACATGCTTTTGTCATTAGCATCGTGTGTTCATCACCATTCATCGCCCCAGTCCTTGCCCTATTCTTTGCCCCACAGTTTGGCCCATTTATCGTTTCCGAATCATCAGCGTATCTCTCATCAATCATAAAAATTTAGCCTCATCTGCTTCAGTCGCTAATCAATCATTTGCTTGTGTGTCTCTCTATCTACTTCTCTGCTCCTCTCACTCATTGACCCTCCTTCCTGCAGCACCCCCTCTTTTATCCTACTCCTTTCTATTCTTAGCTCTAAAGACTTGATTTGGGCTCATGCTCATGGTTGGCATATTTAAGTCATGAACACTTAAGCATTAAGCGGTTGCTTAGGGGAGCTTTGGCTATTAAAGGGAGGGAGGGGAGAGAGCTAAGTAGTGGATGGGGGGGGGGGGTGAGTGTGGCGAATGAGACAGTTAGGAGTAAAATCTTAACTTAAGCAACTCACTCGCTTGTTTACAAAACACTCACGCGATATTAAAACGTATTCGTAACATATTTAAAAACGTGCGCACCTAAAAATATGCTATAAAAATAACGCCAAAGAGAGATAAATGATTAAGGATTAGTCAGGGTTTGAAGTTTATGGATATCGGAATATTTCCATATGCAATACATAATAGGACACTTAGAAAAATTGACATTTACTCTGATGTCTGCTGGCATATTTTATTACCATTTAATGACATTTGTGACATCTTAATCTTACAAGAGGCTATAGTCTTGATTTTATGATTCTCAATCATTCATTATCGAGATTATACACTTTTTATTGAGTAACCTTTACAGAGTGTCTTTACAAGGGTCTTTGCACTAAGTTCCGTACAGACAGAGACTCACAGAATCCATTTGATTCTATATATTTTCTTACACACTTTTTCCCATTTGTCCATTTATAAGAACATTTTATAATCAAAACTAATGATTAATCCTTAACGCTTTGTATCCTTTTGACTAAGTATTGTGATACTATTCTCAAAACACACATAAAAGATACTTGATTTTAAATAAATAGCCAAATTAGATAAAGAAACACTTTAATTAAATTGCAAATTAAATTATTACCATGCAAATTGTATTTATTGAAAAATGTTTAAAAGTGCTCCATCACTGAAAATTTAAATAAATTTCTTGTGTTTAATATATGTGGATTATATTTATTCATGCATTAAGTTTCATGCATAAAACGAAAAGCTATCACAAAAAAGTTCCTATTGAATTTAATATAAATGCAAATATTTATTTAAGCGATTCTTCTCGTAGTTAACGATTAAAGCCCTGGAAAGAGTTTTAAATTATCGCAAATGAAATGTAATTAAAAATCACAGCGCTTGAATGATGAATGCATTTTGTTGTAAAAAACTAAAAGAAAAATAATGGAAAAGTGGAAAGTGTATAAAAGAGTATATTAAATATACTGAGTTTTTATTGTTTATTTTATTGATCATTTATTGTTTTATTAATATATATATATATTGATGGGTGGGTCTATATATATATACCCTATATACCCTTCGTCTTAAAATGGAGAAATTCATCTAAATTTTTGCTAAAGTGTTGCCACCTTACGAAGTTTCGTTTTCCAATGTGGACATAAATTAAAGTGATGCGGGTATTTTTAACTTTTCTAGTATCAACAAGAAATATTATGCTGTAAACACAACAACGGAAATGACCTGCTGTCATGCTAAATGACGATTGCGAAAGTGAAATTCTGTAAATTTTTACAGAAATTATAATTCGATAATTTATAAGTTAATTATAGATTTTATTAAGATAAAATTATTGAATAGAAATAGCTGAGCTGGCAGCATTTCGCATCACATTTTTTTTTGACCATTTACTTCTTATTTATATATTCTATTTATTGTATATTTTTGCAATAAGACAAAGAAAAATTAAATTTTTTTTTTTTAATTAAAGGTAAAAATGAGGCAGTTTTCAATTATGTAATTATCTTTTCTTGTTCGACTTTGAATTAAAGGCTAGAATTTTTGCTTTTTGTATAAATACCCGATACAAAAAAAATTCTAATTTGATTTATTGGACTAATTTTAGTTTTTATCAAAAAAAATTTTGAAGATTATTTCTTTTTTTAAATAATTAATTAAGAAGTAACTGTAATTTAAAAAAATTAAAAATGCAGAAAATATATAAATAGGATGAACAACAGCAAATTCTTTCTTGCGATTTGAACCGGCACCATTTTTAGTAATGAAAGAATAACAAACAGCAGTTTAACTCATTCGGCCACCACACCTCACCAAAAAAAAAAAATGTTTCCTGTTTATATTCTGTGAAGGTAATAAAAATAAAATGCAGTGACAAACCGGAACCGAAACTTTCATTTCCGGTCTCTAAATTTTCATTTCCAAGATTTTCGCCTTCGCCATCTAGCGGGTGCTAGCATTATTAATGTTCCTATTTAATGTGAAATTCTTACTTTTTGAAGATATTGGTTTGTGTACAAACTAAAATAAATTTTTATGGTACAGAAAAACACGGAAATTGACATTAAATGAGGAAGAAATAAATTTTTAAAAATAAATAAAATCAGTATTAAAGTAAATATTAAATATTATTTTCTAATCTTAAAATTAAATCCATTACATTTTTTAAAAGAAAAACTCTCATAAATAGAAGGTATTAATTATTATATTATATTTAATTATATATTTATATATTTATATTTATATATTTATTTTATTTTAGTATTATACTTAATTATTAATTAATAATTTATTATTAAAGTTATTATTAAAACTAATAATAGTTATCTTTGAATTGTTTTGACATGTAAATGTGCAAACATGCTTGGCATTTTTTTAACAGAAGTCTTCTTAAAGGATTGACAAATAATGCTTTATTGCTAATAAGTCATCATATTTTTAATAATTAATGAACTAATGGTTAATGGGTCTAATAGTTTTCTTACTTTAAATACTTTTACTATTGATTTAGAAGTAGATTTATATTTGAGTCCAAATGAAGCTGAACTGTTATCGCCGAATGTAGAAAATCTATAAAAGAAAGGAGACAGACTTAAAAAATTATAGTGACTATATAACAAAGCACTCCATAATCATTATCACTCTAACTGTTGCCATCACTATCACTATTAGCATCACTATCACTATCGCCATCACTATCACTATCGCCATCACTTCACATTACCATCACTCACACATACAACCATGTATTTATTGCTCTTTATGTAGTATAATCGAACCAAACCAAACCTAACCTTACCTAAAAGCTTATCTTTTCCACAACATTTGGTTCTCATTACAGCTTTCGGAGTTGGAACAGCGAGTCATCGAAGCGGAAGAACGAGCCGAGGAAGCTGAAGATAAGGTAAGTAAACAAAAACTCCCGTAAATCCAGAGTATTTAATATTCCTTGATTCCATGTAAAAAAGTAGGGACTTAAATTTAAATTTAGAAAAAACCTTAATGTAAAAGTACTGAACTACTTCTTTTTAAATATTTGTTTTAGAAGAGAATAGAACTTCTAATGAATCATATTTTGCTTTAGAGATACGATAAATTTGTTGAACGTGATTTAAGCATTTAGCAAGGAGATTAACAAACATTAGAAACATTATTTTTCATGGGGTACTGGAAGGAAGGGAGAGGAAATAGTAGTGATGATTATCGGGTTGGAGGTGGAATCATGAATCCTTGTATAAAGTATTAAAGATCAAACACAAGAAAAACCAAACTGAAAACCAATGACAAGTACAAAAAACAAGGAAAGAAGAAGACTATGATGAAAGAGAAGAGGAGGATGAATAAGAAGAAGGAGAAGAGGTAAAAAGGGAGGGATAAAAGTTTTGTTGTTCACTCCCTTTTTTCTTTAATTATCATCAATAGCAATGGTTCAACATTCGTTGAAAGTTAACAACTGAAAACAAGGGTGAAAAAAGGATACAAAAAAAGATGCCCGAGCTACAACAAACAAACACACAAAAGAAAACTACGCAATTTCGAATTTCCGAAAATCCGAGAATCCGATTTACTTATTTGTTTCATTAGAAGAGGCTGAATACAAATTCTCCACAACATCAACGAGGGTTGGTCGCTGTGAAAAGTCTTTGAAACCGCCAGTCGCTGTTGTATTTTCGTAGAGTCGTCTTGTCGTCCTGACGTCCTCTCCTGTCGTCTTGTCATCCTGTCATGCAGTCGCTCAGTCATCGTATCGTCCAGTCGTCTTGCCGTCGTCTCATCCCGTCATCCTCTCGTCTCGTCGTCCTCTCATTCCGTCATCCTCTAGTCTCGTCGTCCTCTCGTCTGCTCGTCCTTTTGTCCTATCGTCCTGTTCCTGGTGATTTTATAATACCAGGATATACGCATAAACATAAAGAATATAATGGAGAGCGGTATGGAGAGTGGAAAGACGATGCAATGGGGTGAATGGTGGTTTTTGATTCGAAGGAAGGATTAATGGTTGAATGGGTGGCTAAGTGGGTGGTTTATTATGTGGTTGTTGGGTTCGTTGAGCAGATTTGGTTTGAATCCGGTCAGCCTCAATGGTTTTGGGATGTTTTCGTTGTTGTTGTTGTTGTTGCTGCTCCTGTTGTTCCTGCTGTTGTTTCTATTGTTGTTCCTGTTTTTATTTTTCTTTAGAATTCGAGTCTCAAGTTTGAGCGTGCGTTTTCTAGGATGTTGTGGGATTTCAACTTAACAAACTTCAGCTTAGTCAACACCGCCTCATCTCATCCTGTTTCTGTTCATATCTCTCTCTTCCCCTACCCCTCTCCCCATCTCCATTATTCTCTCCCTCCTTCTTTTTCCCACCAGTCCTGATGTGTTTCTATGAATCATCAGCATTTGTTGTTTTTTTAACGTTTCCCTCAGGGATGTTTAAAGAATTTAAACCGTTGTTCTGAATGTTTAATATGCGAAAAACGAAAAAAAATAAAAAACAAGGGAGCGAATTACGAAGAAGGATAAAATTAATAAACATATGTACATAAATATATTTTGTGGAATTTTGATATATTTTACAAATTGAATTTGGCTTCTTAATATTATTATTTATTCGTATCCTTCAACGGATAATTATTCTACAAAAATTTAGTTATTATTTAATTCTTTTTTTCAATTTAATTCAATTACTTCAATTTAATTCAATTTAATTAAATTTATTTAATATTAAATCAATTTAATTAATTTTAATTCAATTTATTTAAATTTAAATCAATTTGTCTTAATTGTCTTAAATTGTCTTAAATCAATTTGTCTTAAATTGATTAATTGTCTTAATTAATTAAGTGAATTTAATTTAATTTATGTTGATAATATATAATAATGAATCCTAATATATAGTATTAAAGATCAAACACAAGAAAAACCAAACTGAAAACCAATAACAAGTACAAAAACAAGGAAAGAAGAGGACGAGGAGAAGAACAACATGAGGAAAAAGATGAGGAGGATGAATAAGAAGAAGGAGAAGAGGAAAAAAGGGAAGAATAAAAGTTTTATTTATTTAAGATTTTCTTTTTATTTTGAAAAATTGGATTTTCTGTAAGTTTGACGGAAGCTAGCAACGTCAAAATGTTTACGAAAACCTTATTGTTTTTTTTAGGCTGGCAATAATTTCATTTTTGCTCTTACAAAAATCCCTTGTTTGTTTCTCTCCCAGAATTTGTCATCCCGAAATTTCCCTTGAAAGGGACAAATGTTCTTGTTGTTGTAAATTTGTATCTGCAATTCAACTGCCAGCTGGCAATGCCGACAGTTACAACGGAGCTGTCATGAATTCAAAGTGTTACCAGATAAACATTTTGCATTCCACCCTCGTTTCGTGGAGTATAAAAAATTCATTCAAATAAAATTTGTACTATAAAGAGGGTTGATTGTGGTTACAACATACACACACATGTACATAAGGGTTTGTATGTGTATGTGCATATATTTTCATATTTTGTTTGTTGTAATTTGCTACCCTTACAAGCGACTTTTGTTTTAATAGTGATTTTGTCGTTTGTATGAGAAATAGTTTTGGTTTGAATATTTTTAAATAATATTGTATATTGTGTGTTTGCATTTTTTAATGCTCTCTCTTTCTCCTTCTTTCGCTCTCTTTCTATCTCCCTTTTTCACTTCATCTTTAATTGTCTGATGAAATATGAATTAAACTTTGAACTTAACAATTCTCTCTCTCTCTTATACAATTAATCCCTTTCTATCTCTCTCTCGTTTTCCCTCGTTCTCTGTCCGTGAGTGTCTATTTTGACAGCATGCGAATAGTGAGTAACAAACATCGAAAGAAACAGAAAGTGGATTAATAAAGTAGAAAGCAAAAATTAAGATCGACGCGACGCGTTTTTTATTTGTTAGCAAAAAAAATTTAGTTTTCTACATGTTTCTAGTGTTTTCTCGATTTTCTCACTAAAAATTTTCCATTTTTTATTTTTTGTGACAAAAACAGTGACGTTTTACAATAAAGAATCCTCCAAAAAAGAAAAATAATAAAAACCAAAGAATCAATATTAAAAATAAGTGAATTATAGCAAATTTAAGAATCTTCAGAGAAACGAATTAATTATTCATAAAAACTGACTGTGCAACTATTAAAACCTCTAGCCTAATTTTAGGCAATTGCAGCGGTTTTAGCAACGTAACAACGAATCTTTAAGTTCCTTCAAAATGTTAATAAAGAAAAAATATACAAATTTAATTATAAACGTTTTCTGAAAAGCGAAACGAAGACGCCGAGAAAAAGACGACGAAGAAATTTTTTCTAGTTGATGGTTTTTTTGTTATGAATAAATTGTAGAGGAAAAAAATTACATACGTTCCACACGTTGCGCATGTCACGAATTCGGACTGCTTTTCTACTACGATTATGGCTGAGTGGGTGTTGGAGCGTGTAGGACAACAACAACAACTCGGCGCAGAATTGTCAAAACTACGAAATGTCATCGACAGCTGACATGAGCTCTGAGATGGTGCAAAAATATATACACACGCACACACAAACGCAAACAAATCATACACAAAGTATATCGATATAATAAAAGTAAAAACGAAATAAATACAAAACGAAAACAACAAAAAAATTATCCTAAATAAAAATAGAAAATTTCAATTACACAAAAGTATTCAAATATATTTAAATATAAATATAATAATAATAAATTCAATCACAGGAAAAGAGGAGTTGTGTATAAATTTTAATACTTAATATGAATTAAAAGTGTGTCGAGTGTTGCCATAATCAAGGTTTAAGTAATGTTGCTATGAAGTCTATTTAAATTGATATAAAGGAAAGTTTAGAAATAGAAAAAATACTATAAATATTCTGAAAAATCCTAGATCCTTCGAAAAATCCCAAGAATTATGTTTATAAATAACATACCAAAATAATGTTGCATAATTTTTGGCTGAAATTGCAACACCAAACGTTACTTTAATTCGCTTTTTCGCTCTGTCCGTTTCTCTGCTTCCAACTGAGTTTATTGTACAGTGTTATTGTGAATAATCTCGAAATAATAATGTATTTAAAAATATTAAAAGTGTTTTCAATCCGTTCCTGCTGCTGCTTCTGTTGTTCCTGTTCCTGTTTTCCTCTGTCTTCGCATTACTGATTCTCTTTGGAAGTCAGTTTTGCTCATTTCTTCTTTATCCACCATTCATCACCGTTGCTGTTGCTGTCACTGACATTTTCTGTTGCTGTCATTTTTGTGGAAAATTTTATGAATGGAAAACTATCGCAAAAAGGTTGGTTTAATAAACTTCATGAGCTTAGCACAAAATTTATTAATAAATTTTCATATAATAAAGTATAGAATGAAAGAACGATAGATTAGTATAGGAAATAAGAAGGAAAGTCTTAGTTTACAGTTCAAGCGGTGTTGCATACTTTAAGAGATGCTTTTTGGAATAAATAAAATGAGGTCATTCGAGTTCATTGATTTTTACATTACATCAAACCAATCGATAATAAAATTATGTTGTACGTTGAAGTACATTCATATTTATGAAGTATGTGTACATATATGTACATAATTAGATTCATTAGTGTTCTGAGTAACCAATTTTTATTTGATTAAGTTTCAAAAATAAACCTCTGCCATAAAATATGCAACAAATATCAGTTTTTTTATATTTAATAATAAATAAATACATAAAAAAATAACAATAATAAAGTAGAAACAAATTAAAGAAGAAAAAGAATTACATATAGATATAAGATAACATAATAGATATATTAACATATATAATAAAAGACTGCATGCCAGAGATCATAACAAATATAGGAACAATTGTCATAACATAGATCATAATAGAAATCATAAGAAATATCATAACAGAGTTCCTAAAATAGGTTGTTTCCATAATAATAAAACAATATTTTTATTATTATATCAAACTTTTTTTTTAATTTGAAGTTATTTCAGTATTTTTCTTTATTATAATATGTTTCTATCTGAATTTTAGATCATAAAAGCATAAAATTTCTCTATTACGAGTATCAAGTAAAAATATGAGTACAAATTTTATGCTGCTGTACAAATTGATTTCCGGAAACTCGAAACGCGGCTGTCAACACTTCGTTTTACTTCGCTTTGAGAACAGCAACATAAAACAACAACAAACACCAAAAAACATTGAAGCAAAACATTTTCTCTTTGAAGTGACAAATATAAACTTCTTGAATGTGAAAACTTATCGCCAGCAACTGTTAGTCAGCAACGAAAGAATAGAAATCAAGAATTTCTAATTTTAATCTTATAGAAATGGCTAAGAAATTACTTTTTCCTGAAAATAGAGGCCTCAAAATAGGCCACCAGGTTTTCCCACCCAAAACTAATCCCAAACCTTTGATGTTTTTCTGTCTGTTTGTGTCTTTAGGTTACAATAACGTTCTGAAATGTCAATAAAAATAGATGTCGGAATGAAATTTGGTCCATTTTTTGTTTAGCGCCTATGTATCATTAAAAACCTGAAGCAACCTTTTTTACACATAAAACAGCTTAGCAGAGGCTTTCTTAGCGAAGAAGAAGAAATAATAATCTAGAAATAATTGAAACTGCCCATATTGGGTCAGTATAAACCCCACTTTTGTACTGAATACCCCATTAAGAGGTTTCGATTTTTAATTGATGCGAGAACAGAGGATATCGTCGATAAATTTGAATTGAACTGTATTTATTGAATACCTGTATACCGGAAGATCTCATATCAGTACTGTATACAGTACTGTACGAGTATGTCTCATATACAGTAGTCCCTCTTCTCTTCCAAGAATGGGCGTGGATCCATCTTATATTTTATCTTATCTGAGCTTTGTCCAAGTTTTATCGGATTCTTATCTAAGTTTTATCCGTTTCGTATCCGGGTTTTATTCAAATATTATCTGAGATGTAGGATAGGTTTTAATAGACCTTTACCCGAGTTTTACCTGAGTTTTATCAGAGTTTTATTCGACTTTTACCGGTGCTTTATCCGAGTTTTACTCGAAACTATCCTATCTTTAAGTACTTAAAAGCCGTTTAATAATTTTTACATCACTATTGTAGATTGTAATCAATGGGAATGAATGGTAAAACGATTGCAAAAGAGACTTCAAACAAAAATCAATTAACTCCCGACCATTTAAACAATTCGAGAAATTTTCTTTACGAATGAGAACAAAAAGCGTTGATTAAAATTTTCGTTTGATTCGTTTTAAGTTCTTTAATAATTGCTTTTTCTGTCCTTTTCACTCCCTCTCTATTTCATTTCTATGAATAAAGAAAAATTCTGATTTTCTTGCATTATTTTGCATAATTGTATGTTTCAAACGAATTGAATGATTGGGTTTTTTGTGACTTTGTTTTTTATTGTGTTTGTATTTAAGTGGGTGTGTGTGTATTTGAATAGCTTTCATTGTGAAAGAAAGAATCTTTTAACTTTTCAATTAACAAGCTAATGACAAAAATTCTTTTTAATTAATGAAAACAAAGGTTGTAGAAAATTTGTCTCAGTTTTTTTACCACAAAATCGAAAAACAATAAGAATAACAACAACAGCGAACATCTGTGAAAATGACAACAACAATAAAAGCGCTAAGAACTACAACAACATTAGGAATAACTCCTGTAAAAACAACAACAAGTATAACAAAAAGCAACAACAACACCAATTATAAACAACACCTTGTCGGTTGTTCTTATTTTTTCCTTTTCTTATCTTCTTGTCTTTGTTTTTGTTCTTCTCTTTTTTTTGTTCTTCCTCCTACTAGCTTTGTACATCTTCTTCCGTTTTTTGTTTTCTACTTCATAGTCTTCTCTCTTCCTTTTTCCCTGTTACCTCCCTTTTCCTTTCTTCTTCTTACTGCCTCTTTTTATATCTGCCTCTGACTTTTCATCTTCTTTTCCTTCGTCGTCTTCTACTTCTTCACTTTGGTTTAATTAATGATGCGTTACATCCGTCATCAGAATCGGGTATCCAGCAGACGCTGTCCATGACGCTGTTGTTGTTTTTGTGTTTTTTCTTGGCTTATTGTTATTTCAAAGTTTTCATATAAAATATGAAATTAATAAAATTTTCACTTCTTTGGGGGAAAAAAGAAAGTGAAAACGCAATCCACAACACAAACGCAGCAAAAACAAATCATTAGTTTTGAGGAAAAATATTATGGTTTTTATTATTTTGTGTTGTGAGCGAATGAGTAAAGGGGGCTAAGGATGGTGGGAGAAGGGTGGAAGGAAGGGAGGTGAAGGCTGCCGGCATAACGGGAGTTTTTTATAAAAAACACTTAAAAGGTCACGCAACTTCAAATTTTTAGGTAGTTTTATTTTATTATTACTTAAGCTTTTACTTTTTACTTTTTAATTTTTTGTAGTAATTTGAAAAGCTTTTTTCCAATTATTTTTTATATTTTTTTTACAATTTTTTTGGTTTTGATTTTCGTTTTGTGCCATATTCTTTGATGTTTTGTTTGTGTTTTTCTTTTCTTCGATTTCTTACTTCATTTTAATTCTCATTCATTTAAAAAACTCTTTTTATGTGGCAAAATTTAATGCATATATTAATTATGATCTCTTTTTATTCGCTAGAAGAAAACCACACAAAACAAAAATATGAGGATATTAAAAACCTTTCTAGTCAAAGGTTTGAGAAGAGCAAAAAATCAAAAAAGCTTTTGAATTTCTTTCCTTTCAGCTGAAAGGAAGGGGAGGAATAACTCTTGGCTGCCTTCCAGTCTGCAGACTGTCTGCCTCGATGTCTGTGTGTCTGTCTGTCTGAATGTCTTTACGTCTATCTGCTTGTCTCTCTTAGTCGTATTCTTCGTTTCAGTCTCAGTCTCTGTCTCGTTTGTCTGTTTGTGTGCTTATCTGTTTGTCTTTATATCCTTTCTATTGTCTATCGAAGCAATTTCTGTTGTTGTAGCAGAAAACTAAAGACAGAATCTTTTTAGAAACTTTCAATCGGATTTCTTAAATTTTTCACAATGATTAAAATATGATATATAATACACGGTGTATAATATATACACGGTTTATAAAATTTGTTGAATCTTTGATATTTGTTCTTTTTGTTGTTGTTGCTGTGTGGTGTCATAGTGTGTACCATGATTTATGTTGGTTGGCACTGATTTTGACAGAGTCTTGTAATCCAACATGAAGCACATAAGGATCATTTACATAAATACACACAAACGCATGAATACACACACATACAGAAACACGTTCAAACACTCACACGAAACGATAGCTTATACGGAAAAGTGGATAAATCATTGTTTGTCCAAATCAGACGATTCAGTTTGTTGTTGTTGTTATTGTTTGGTAAGCTTATCGTGTGTGTCACTGACATGACAACAACAACAACACCAACACATATTTATTCAACACAAACACAATTCAACCGGAAATATTTCAAAATTGTTCGAATATAATATGTATGGCATTTTTTTCTTTAATTGTACATTTTATGATTTTCTTTTACATTATTTATTATTATAGAATTATTATTTGTATTTCAAATTTTATAATGTATCTCATTTGAAAGTTGAACATCTAAAGAAAATCTTAAAACACACACAACAAGCATAGAATAGCGGTAAAGTGATAGATTGATGAAAATCCAAAATTAATCTATTTTTAAAGTGCATTTTTTGAAGTCATCATTTATTAAAGGATAAAAATAAATCGGATTTTTGATGATCTTTAAAAGAAAAGCATACAAAATTTTCTTATAAGAAAATGAATATAATAATGCTCTCAATATTACCTTTTTACGTCCGAATCTCTCTCTCTCTCTTTTTCCATTCACTTTTTTCAATTTCCTAAAATATTCTCATTGAGAGTTATAACAACAACATGAAAATTTCCTTCTTGGGAAATTTTACTCTCGTACTTCGTTGGCGCTTTGTTGCTGTATATTTGTAGTGCGTGTTTCTTTTTGTTGTTGTTTTGTTGTGAGTGCAGCAAATATTTTCCCAAAAGAACTTCATTCAGTTCTTGCGCGGAGCTCGAAGTGTTCGTTTGTGAAAAGTTGATCGCTGCGTTATTTTTACTAATTTTAATGGGAAAATATTAAAAAAAACTCCAAAATGTAAAAAAGTATACAAATTTCTAAAAATATAAAATAGAAATGAAAATTATTTGAACTATAAACTAAACAACAACAAACTTGTTACAAAGAAAGTGTTTACAAATATTTAAGGGGCGAAAAATTTGAATAAGATTACCAAAAAACAATTTTCTATAAAATTCATGTTTTTAATTAATAGGAATTTACTATTTTAGTAAATAGACACTTAATTAATGTAATAAGTTACATTTTCATTGAAGAAGTTTTGATATAATTAACAAAAATAAAATAATATTAATATTAATTAATATCATAAAAAGTATAATATGTAATTTATAAATAATTATTTTGTAAAATACAAATTAAATAATATTGTTAAACACTAATATTTAACACTAAAATAATTGTATTTAAATTAAAATTAAACTGATTTGTAATCTCTTTCAAATATCAAAAATTTCGAACATTTTTAAGAAATTATTTTAATTCTAAAGACCATAAAATTGCCCTTTAATAGAACACCGATAACTATGTATTTCAAATTCTCTTTATATGTACGTATATTTACTGAATAACATGTATGTATATAAATACTTTATATAAACACTGAGAGTGTCTTAACTGCTGAATTATTATAGTATATATTTTAATTAGATTTTTTTATTGAGTGTTCATGCGTTCGAAATTCGACTAAAATCATTTAAGTAAAACGTGTATAGTCAGAAAAAGGATACAGACACTTGTTTCCTGATATATCCGTATGTAGACCCTTATACTTCCTAAGGTCTTTATCCAGATCGTATCTCAACACTTTTTAAATCTTACTTTTAGCTCTACTCTTAACCTCCTCTGGACCCTTACGTCTACTCTTAATATCCTCTAGACCCTTACCGTTATCTAAACCCTTAGCTAGACCATAGTCTCCAATCTGCATGGAGCTCACAGATGGTGAATAGGTTGCAAACTAATCCCACCCGATTCCCGAGGCGAACTATCGAGAAGTAGATATTTGGTAGAACTGATATTGGATGGATTTGTTTTGGTCTTATGGATCGCACGGCTCTTATTTTCTTTTTTTCCGTTTCTAAGAAGAAGTGGATGAGTTTGAGATGGTTACTACTCGCTCTCGCATTGAGTGAGTCCACATTCTCCATATGTGAATGATCTGTATACTACTATTTTTAGTTCCCAAGCCTCCAAGTTTTCTATAATTTTAGTGGAACGGTTAATCAGTACATCAGTTCTCTTTTATTAGTTTTTCGCGAATACATTTTCTTACCAGGTTATAATAGAATAGATACAGAATACAAGAGACGAACAGAAACTGCACCCTAGATCAAGAAAAAAATTGTTCCAATTGATTGCATTCTCTTCTAGAAAAAATTTACCGTGTGACACGATTTCGTGTTACTTTCAACCCGCCCTTGAAAGCAAAAGGAACAGCTGCTGAACTGAGCTGTAATAATTTTGTTAGTTAGGCCCGGCAGCTTATGTAAACCCTTCGTAGAGATCAACAATATTTACTACATCTGCATATATAATAGGTATGTGTAGGTCCATCTACATCTATACAATGACTAAGAACGATTGCAAGTGATACCCTAAAATAGAGTTTGTAAATGATTATATACGAGTATATAGAGTATCGTATGTGTCTATATTGTATACAGCGATATATGTACGATTATAGATATTGTGTCATAAACATTTCCCAGAAACAACCCTCAACCCCTCTTTAAAGTGGACTTAGGCTATGACTGAACATGAGTTGTTTTCGCTGTTGTTGGTTTCGATTCAAAGGTTTGAAAGCACAAATGATTTTTTTCCATTCCACCTTTTTGTTTTTCTCCCAATTGGAAGAATTGGATTTTTGAAGTTTTTCGCTTAAGTGCTTGTACTGTCCTCCTATCGTCCACTCTCTTGTTTTTCTTGTTTTTTTCTTCTTCTGCCAGTCAGCAAAATTTTGCACAGATTTTTATGCACATCCCTTAATTTTTCTCCTTTTTCCGTGTTGCTTCGCTTGTCTCTTTGTGTTTTATACGGGAGGGTTAAAAAACAACACCTACTCAATCATCATAATTTTTATGTCACTTAAGTAAGCAGTGGCGAGGAGTAGGGTGAGTGATGTAGGGGGGTTTTTTATATTCTCACCTTTTGTTTGGTTTGAATGCATTTTTTCGATTGTTAGCCCTTTCTAAGATGTTAGTATTTATTATTTTTACCATTATCGTAATTAATTTAGGCATTCTTATTATTCTATTATTTTAAGCTTATTTTTATTCTTTTATTTAATATTTTGTTGAATATTCAACTCAATGTTTTGGATTATATAATACGACCACTTGAGTTATGTATGTTCTGTTAGGTTAGGTTATGTTATCTAATATCTATAATTTTACACTTAAAAGAATTACTTATGCCTTTGAACAAAAATATAGTGCTTCACATAAACCCTTAAATACGAGTATATTGGATAGATTTCCAAAGTGAATCATAAAATGTGTTGAAAATATTTCGGTAACGGCATAAAAGTTAATCAATCTTGGAACTCTTTACGTTATTTATGCGGATCAATTATGTTTGGAAGAAAGTCACAAAACGTTGGAATAACTTGCTCAAAATGTAGGTAACATTCTTTTTACATTTTTATTTACTCTAAAATTTACTCTTTTTATTTACTTTAAAAATAACTACTTAGAAAGATTATCGTCTTAGTTTTACTTTTTGCTGTTCATCTTTAAAAGATCAACGGGCAGAAATTCAGATAAACGATAAGATGTCTTCAGTCGATTCAGATAAGATCTATTGTCTATAATGTCTCTTTCTATCTAGTGTCTACTGTCGATTGTCTTATCTCTAATGCCCATTGTGTTTCCTATTTATTGTTTGTTCTGCCTGTCCTACGGACTCTACTCTTTACTATACTGTCTTATGTATCTTCTGTCTCTACTGTCTGCTGTCAGTTTTCTGTACTGTCTACTGTCTACTGCCTCTGTTGTCTCTATTGTCTACTCTGCTGTGCAATGTACTGTCTTCTCAGAACAATGTACTGTTCTCTACAGAACTCTACTCAAATGTAAGCCATACTCTACTCTACCCTATTCTCTGTTCTAAACTACTATAAGCTTTTAATATAAAAATCAATCGCAGCAATTTCGTTAATTTGTTTATATGTATCTACATATCCCTATTATATATCTTCTTCTTCAAACAGCTTTTTTGTATGGTTAAAAAACAATATATTCTATATATGTAATTATAAGTGCATAAATATACACATATATTTTATTTCATATGGCTTCTTAAGTAGGTGGTTAAAAGAAGTCAATGGATTTATATTTCTGAAGTGTAGACAGCAAATGAATATTATGCGAAAACAACTCAGAAGAGGCACACACACGAACACGCACATGCGGAAATCCTTTTAAACATAAACTGACACACACATACATAAAAATGTATACGATGACTAATGACGACAATTTTTAGTTTAGAAAAGAAAAGCGATTTTACTGAATATATAAACAGAAAAAACCACAAAGCAACAAAACAAGTAAAAGAAAAAGAAATTCAGATAGCAAAATAAAAATAACTCCATGTAGAGAGTGTATACAGTACGTGTATAAGTCCGGTCGCATCTGTGTGTGCGTGTGTATGTGTGAATGCGTAGTTGTGTGTTTATAAGTTGGTTTGGTTTGGATAGAGACCCGAAGAAAACAGACCCATCAACCCCTCACACTGGCGACATGAATGAACGCGTGCCATTAAAAGGAGCCAAAAAAATAAAAAAAAACCAAGCTCAAGTATTAAAAAAGGGGAGCCATAAATAACCAGCTAAATGTATGTAATATTTAACAGTACAGGAACGTAATGTTGTGTGACTGCAGCGAGGGGTTGAGGCTGAAGGTGCTGCTGTAGATATTCTGAGGTTACCTAAAATATTTATAATGTTCACTTAAGTTGCTGTTGTACAATAGAACTACATAGACATACTTATATACATACATACATATAGTAAATCTTTCAGGTTGAGGTTAATATTAAGGACAAGACAACTTAAATCAAAGTCTAACATCGTCGTTAATTACTCAGACTGAAGAATGAAAACTTTTCTTTGAATAACCAAAAAAAGAATACGAAAGGGAATAAGAATGATGATGATGATGAACAAAAGTACTTCAAAGGAATGGTTGCATGTTGAAGAAATTAATGGAATTAAATTCAAGGCATGAGTTAATGGAATGAATTTAATGTGACAATCAATGATTGCACTCGTCATTAATTTGAGTAGTAGAAAATTAATCAATCAACGGAATGGATTAGATCGGGGGGGGGAAAACACAATAAAACAGAGAACATAACCAGATAAAATAACGCTTATATAAATATCGTTATAACGCTTTCTTCTTCTAATTTTCTTTTAATCTTCATCAATCCTCTTTCAATCAATTTTATTGTACATTTTTATTTTCATGATATCTACATTGAGGTTTCTTTTCACGTGGTCTTCTTCGATATCAATCACAATCGAAGAAAAATAAGAAGTGCTGAAGTGTGAACTTCATATATAAGCTATTGTATGTTAAATTGTCCTTTCAGATCTTCAAATTGAAATCTAAATCTTAATCTAAATCCTTGTCATTTAATGATACCAGAATATTAAAGAATATTAAATTGAACAGGTTTTATTTCTCAAAGCTGAGTTATTTATTAGCACTTTAGACATACATACACATGGACACAAAGACGCGCACTCACTCCAAGAGGTACTTAATAATAAATACTTGAAGATGGAAAAAAGAGGTACTCAACGCGAACATATCAACAGAAACGACACCATCATAAGCCTTTGTAACGTTGTCTCTACCACACCCACTCATCTACTCATGAAAATCATGACGTAGAATTCTAAAGAATGACAGATAGAAATAAAAAAAATGAAAAGACATGACGTCTACTAGACAAGGATGCTTACAAAAGAGTGGCAACCTAAGTAGAAAATAATGGCGGAAATAAATAGAAAATGGAGAAGGAAAAGAAATAAAACAGAAAAAGGAAAGGAAAAGGAAAGGAATAAAAATATAATTTAAAGCTTGAACAGTGAGAAAGCAAAATAAAAAATAAATAAAAATTATATTAAATTGAATAATTAAAATTTATGTTTATTTCATTTAATTTTTTGTATTTTGTTTCTATTCTTGTAGTAACGAAGATGAATATTGTAAATAGACAAATTAATACTTGTTAAACTCAATCTCATGTCCTTTGAGGAACTTTGCTTCCTTATCCTTTTCCTGGATTTCTTCGTTGTTATTTATGCTATTGAATGTTGTGTTGTTGTTGTTATAGCTATTGAACGACAATGAAATAAATATTTTTATGTTTATTGCTCGGAATGTTTTCTTCTAGCATACTAAATATCTTCTCTCTCTCTCTCTCTCTTCCATTCTCCTGTCCTTTGTCCTCTTCACTCCACTTAATAATTTTTAGGATATTACGAGGTTTTTACTCATTCAGGTCCCATTTATTTCATTCATAAAAACATCCACCATCCAACCTGGGGCTCGCTTTAACAGATTTAAACATTCACACTATACTATACACATACATATGTATACAAATAATATGAGGATAATCAACATTAGAACTTTGCAATTGCACAAAAGTTAATATCTACCAAAGTTGCCAAAAGTTATGCGAATAAAAGCCGTGGACTACAGAGAGATTCACCAATGACAAAACTTTCATGAAAACTTTTCCGCACGTGTTCCGTTAAATTTAAATGTCTCTGCTTCTTCTGCTCCTGATTTCTTATTTGTTTTAATTTCCATACTTCAAAGTTTACTAACCTTTCTATGAAAATACCACTTAAGCTTTGTTCGTTGGGTGTACTCATCCCGCAGCTGTCTCGCTTTCCCTCTCCTTCTTTCTCTCTCTCTCTCTCTCTTTCTGTGTCTTTCTCTGTCTTTCTCTTTACATTGCTATTTCTATTCTGTTGCCTGCCAACTATGCAGATGGAGGTCCACATCATAATAAAATGTCTCGTCTGCATGGTTGAGTAAAATTACAGCAGACTGCAAAAGTAAAATTATACAAACTTATACATTAAAAGTCTATTCAAGCGTAATTAAAGGATGCTCAAAGCAGACGCGCGATATTGTCGCGTATAAAATGGTATTAAAAGCGCAATAAAAGGCGTTGGCAAAAGCAGGAAAGGGAAATGAAGGAAAGAGCAAGTTTTTAAAGGATGCAAAAGTTGGTATCTACTAAACTTGGCTAGAGAAATAAAGACCAAAAGAGACAAATAATTTTAAAAAAGATATATAATAGCAAATATGTGTATACATAAGTAAATATTTATTTTTGCTGTAATTAACAAGTTGATTCTGTGGTTTATACAGATAGAGTAGTTCAGTGATTTATACTGAGAATGTACTTTGTGACATGGGTTCATTTTGTGACGATTGTTCATAAATTTAAAAACCCTCCTCAATTTATATAAAACTTCATAAATTATTGACAAATTCATTCATTCATTCAACTCATAAACAAACTGATTTAAACTATGTCTGTAGTAAACTTAGTTTATGGTATAATAATATGGTAGGGCTTATAATAGGTGTAAATTTATAACAAACGCTCAAATTAATAACAAATTCTTAAATTTATCAGATATTGTTCCGCCTCTATTAAAGATCTGCTTTGTCAAACTCAAAACAAAAAGTTTTCCACCAGATAACTTCCCTTATTCTTTGCTTTCTGCCATCGGGAGTATTTTGAAGAATTCTTCTTCTACTCGTAGCACCCGGGCAGTAAATTGTTTGTGGTGAAAGAAAACTAATAATAATAATGTTATCATCAGTTTAGTTTTTGTTGTTGGAAAACTTCACTCTGTATATCTGAGCTTCTGTATGTATTTCGAAGAGTCTGTATATTTCTCTGGGTGTGTCTTCTTCTGTCTGCATGTCCTTGTTCAGGATGCTGCTATTTTTATGCTTATTTTCTTTCTATTCTTTATTTTCTCTTCTATTTTTTTTTTTTTGTGTTGGTCGCAGCTGAAAGTTGCAGTGTACTGAGCATTAAAATTCCTTGCGAGGCTGCCTCATCTGATCCTGCTGTCAATGGATGGTTTTTGCAAGGATGCTAAATTATTTGAACGAGCAGAAATTCGAAGAAGAGTGTTCGAACACCTGAGAGAAGGGCGAATACACATTTCAAATATGTCATTATTTGAAAGAGCATCTGGATTTGGGTTGTATGTAGACAAAAATGGTTTTTGGTAATGGTTTGGTTTCCATTCGAATTTATTTCTACACGATATTTCTCAGATACCAACTCAAAGTGAGTTTTCAATCAACGAATCCATAGTAGATTATTAGATCCTTACATGCGTAACCCAAGTAGACTATTGATCTTTTATGGACCGATTATATCTATAGTGGACCATTTGTCCAAAGTAAGTAGATCATTTACTCAGTAGTCAATTTATCTATAGTGGACCATTTTTTCCCGGTAGAACGTTCATATTTAATGAACTATTTATCCCCATTGAACCATTAATCGCCAGTAGACCATTGATCCCTAGTTACCATTTATCCCCAGTGAACCATTTATCTCCGGTAGAAAATTGGACCTCAGTATAACATTTATCCTCATATTCCCATTTTTTCAACAGACAACTGATCTTAACTAATTGTTTATAACTTATATGATTTTTTAGAAAGACTATTTAGGAAAGCATTTTATTATTAGGAAAGCGTTGTGATATTGCATTTCGGTTGTTGTTATTGTTTCTTTCCAAGTGTACATTTTTTCATGCTTTCCTTTTTTACTTTCTTAATCTTATTTCTATTTTTTGTATGATTATTTTTTCTTATAGTAAACTTTATTATAGAAAAATTTGAATTTCCAATTTTAAAACTCAAATATTTGGCAACCCCCTCCTCCTACCCCGCCCCCGGTTCAACAACAACACTAGAATGCAATAAACGTGTTTGCCAATAAATATTGCAAGAAGCAAACAAGAATTACAGAAGAAGAAGAAAAAATAGAAAAATTGACAAAAGATTTCGAACATAAGAAAAGAAAAGAGAAGAAAAGAAAAGAAGAGAAATGAAAAGAAAAGAAGACAACCACGTAAACTAGAAGGAAATAGGATGAAAATACAAACAAAAAACTCTCATCCGAAAAATTCTCATGCAAACGAATCAAGACTAGTAAGAAAGCTATATTCGGTCTGGCCGAATCTTAGATACCCTACTCCTAAAAGTTTTGAAAAAAGTGGAGGAGCTAGGGTGGGGCGGGGGTGGCGGTCCACTCTGGGCGGCACAATGTCGGGGCGGTAGTTGTGGAAATCAAGTAGTGACTTATTGCATTCTAGGCATTTTTGGGGCTGCAAGTTGATTAACCGTCCCGGGCTCCATGAGACCTAGCTACGCCTCTGTATAAATAGTAGGCGTGGTCATTACCTTTTTCGATACAAAATAACTAGCTTATTTGATTTATTATTGTGTTAAAATTTAAACTTTATTTACGTGGTAATAAATTTGTTTTCATACTGCTATACTGTATAAATAGTGTAAAAGTGGGCGAACCGCACCCAGTTTTGATGTAAAAATGTTTTTTGGAAAACAAGTTGTCATCTAAAGTTTTATTCAGAAAGATTATATATCTATTTAACAATATAACCATATTTTGCCTGTGTAACCTAAAAGTGGGCGGATCACGCCCATATTTGGCTACTCTATACTACTCTATGTGCTACTCTATACTCAGGAATGAAATTTTGTTGTCATAACTCAAAAACGAACGGTGATATCACATTTTTAATAAAAAATAGGCGTGGTCGTGGACCGATTTTGCCCATTTTCAATACCAACCTGCACACAACAATATATCTGCAAAATTTCATCACGATATGTTTACCGGTTCTCCTGTGATCGTGATTTCAACAGACAGACAGACAGACGGACGGACATGGCTAAATCGACACAGGAGGTCACGCTGATGAAGAATACATATATATACTTTTCAAAACCTATCGTCTCCATTTCTATGCGTTACACATTTCGTGACAAAGTGAATATACCCTTACCTTAAGGTGTAGGGTATAAAAATAAATGCAGCTACACCTAAAAGTATGCAATAAACATGCACCGTAAGCGACATGCTACTCGTCTGAGTGGCGGCGACAAAAGGACGTTCATCCCAAAGTGAAAAGCGACCAAATAAAAAGAACAACTATAAAGCAACAAAAGAAACCAATAAAATCTACAACAATAAACAAAAAAAAACAAAAACTACAATATTTATTCATTTTTTGTATGCATACGTATAAAAGAAATACTCTTCCGCTTCCATTTTGCATTCAATATGAAAGTTTTTACATATAAATGTGTGTGTGGGTGTGTGTATGTGTGTGTGTGTATATGCATATGTAGGGATAAATGTGTTTTTCTTTGAATTTGCTTCCTTTTTTACTCGCTTCCTTAATTAGATGCGAACAAATATCGCCTGATGCGACACAAAAAGGTGCGAATACGGATATAAATTTGAATTTGAAAAAATGCACAAAGTTTTAGCACTTTTGCAATTTATCGTTTGTTGCCATGGAAGGTTGCCAGATTCACCATCAACAGAGGACAAAGTTTATGTGATTGTGATTGGCGAGCGTAAAACTTCGTCTCAACGGAATTAAAAGCCTTTTAAATCAGACAGGCAATGAAAAAGTGCTTTTCTTTGCTTCCTAAAAAAAGAGTAAGAAGGACATAAGAAGGATATAAGCTTTATGCAATTTATTTTATAGAAACCTAGCGGAGTGAATATGAATTACGTATCTTACTTGTTTAAACTTTTATCTTAAAGATGTATTATTTTTGAAATAAAGATACATATAATTAAAAAGTGCTAAGATATAAACCTCATCGATGTTTAAAAGGAAACAGTAATGAAGTAGAAGAAGTGATAACGCAGAAGGGAAGCACTAAAAACTAAGGGACTCATAATCTTGTACATCTCAAAAACCACACCTTAATTACTACTTCTCATTGTCGCTTTTCTCTTCTCATACTAAACCAATGTTTCAAGAGTTCGGCAACTTAATCATTCCAACTCCTTAAAGAAGACCTAACACTAAAGAACCTGCCTTAAGAAAGACTTATAAACTTGCACCTCTCAAACAGCAAACCCATTTATTTACTACTTCGCTTCCCTTCTTATGCCCGTTAAATGTTCGTTCACTCAGAATGTTTACTCGTTCTAACTGAGCGACAAAGTTCGAAGTTCCTCCTTTCATCTTTGCACCTCCTAAAAGGAAACTTAACACGTGCAGGTGCATTAATTAAAGCAGAAAACTAAAAAGCATCAAATTCTCGAGTGACACTCAGCGTAGAGAGTCTTGCGAGAAAAAGCTTTTGAAACTTGAATTAAAAATACAAAGTATTGAACTGTTAAAACCAGCATCAATTAAGCGGTGTCGTGAGAGAATCAGAAGAGTAAAGAAAGCAATGGGAACGGGGAATAGTTTTGTAATACAACTGTAGTCAGCAGAATAGGGCCCAGATAGCATCAGGATATGAGACACGCTGCACACCATGGAGAAATTTAATTGCAACAAAGAGTAAAAGAGAAACGCAAGAAAAACGACAATAATAGTAACGACAACAACACCAAACGTGAACGTGAACCCAACTAAAGGAAACTCGAAACTTAAACTCAAACTTTTACGCTAGAAGTTTGCAAAAAACATGAAAACTTCATACGTTGTTTGAGGTGTTCAAGAGTCAGTGGAAAATATGTACATATATATATGTGTGTGTGTGTGTAGGTGTATTAAACAATGTTGTTAACAACACTTGTAGAAATTCCTTCTGAACATGCACAAGATATTCTTTAATGTGTTAAACATACAGCTGTCGATGCACAAAAACAACGATTAAGCTTTAGTTAAAATTTATTAAAGCTCATGGAAAGGAGAAGATTGCCACAGTGGAAGTGGTGGAAGGATAGGGGAAGGGGAGGTTTAGGGGATCTCCAAAAGAATCTCCAATAAAGTGTTGCATGCGAGTTAGAAGAACAGCAAGGAGAAGAATGGGACCGAAACAAAGTATTTGTTGTTTTCGTCTGTGTGTCTGTCTGTGTATCGTTTCCATCAGATTAGCAAAATTTATAAACACACAAGCTGCTGCCGATTTCGCAGGCGTGGAACCATAAAGTGTAAAATTTAATTAAAAGTCAGAGATTCTCTACGGAAGTGTTCGGCGGAAAGGGTTAAACCCGCAAAGCTACAACATGCAATGCGATGCAGGAAGGATTGCAAACAATTCATAAGTTTTTTTGTGTGTATAGAATTTATAAATGAGGAATACCTGTAACAAGCCAATTTTCACCTTTAAACATACGTAATTAAAGTTTTAACTTTAAATATAGATCTAAAATGTGAATACTTTTTCGAATTACTTTTCAATTTCTACACATTTATATTCAACGATCTTCTGATCTTATCTAACGGATCTTTTTCAATGTTTTTCTTTCAGGTTCGGGCTATGGAACAAAGGTTGAGTGAATGGCCAAAACCACCAGCAGCGTCCAACTCACCGATCCATCACAGCCAACCACAATCACAGGCGCAGTCACAACCGAAACCGCAACAACAACAACAACAACAACACACCGCAGCTTCCGCAGCTCTCGCCGCAGTCACTGCTGCTGCTGTCCAACAGCAAGTCACCACAAGTCTTCCCACACCAGATACGGAACACACTATAACCTCTCTTGAGATCCAAGTCGAGGAACAGCGTCAACTCCGTCTTCACGACGCTCGCCAAGTCGAAGCGAAGGCGGCCAAAATCAAAGAGTGGGTCACCAACAAGCTACGAGAACTCGAGGAACAGAACCAGGTGCTGCGTGAACAGAATCTTAAATGCAACCAGCAGTTGGAGTTGCTCAAGAATCACATCGCCAATCAACCGAATCGACACAGTATCGTTGGACCTCATCCGGTGCGCACCAGTCTGAGCCTGGATGTGCAGGACTTTGCGGAGAACTCCGAAGGACGACGCCGCAGCGAGAGTCTAGATCCACAAGAGATTATTAATCGACCTCTCACATCCTCATATCCACATCATCAGCACCGACGCAATCTCTCAATGGAACCGAACGAGCTCGAACGAAATCTGGTCGCGGCCGTCGATGGCCTGGCTTTAGTGCCGCTCTCTAGTATATCCCAGGCGACGACTTCCACTCGTCCCGACAGCTCGGACACCGATACGGGACACGATTATGCGGAGATCTACACGCCATCGCGTGAGAAGCTGCCGAACTGGCTGAAGAATAGCTCGGTGTTGGTGGGCAGCGGCGGCAATTCGAGCACAACGACGACAACCAGTGAACTGGGTGTGCCACGTCCACCTACACCACCTCTACATCGCTTTCCCAGCTGGGAAGCGAAAATATATCAGGTGGCCAATGATGGGTTGGTAGCGCCTGGTGGTGGCGAGAGCACAGCTAGTGGCCCGCACCCAACTCATCATCTTCCTCATCCGCATCCGCATCCTCAAGAGGTCCAAGAGTCTTCGAGTGGTGCTGCTTCGGTGGGTAGCACAAGCGCTACGAATACGCTAGCTAATGGTGCGCATGGACGTTCGACACCTCACAGCGCCAATGGCACCATGGAACGAGTAGTTGGCACTGGTGCTGGAGGTGCTCCAGGTACGCCACAACTGCCGACGCGTGCTCAGCAAACAGCAAGCGGTGGATTCTGTGATATGTCGGTTCCCGTTTATGCGACTGTAAAAGGGGTGGGTTTCCCTTTGCTTTCTTACCTACAGTGCAGTTTTTTAAGTTCTCTCTTCCCCTTTTTTTAGCGTGCTTCGCAAATTCGATCCATGCCATTCACCGGTGACTCCAGTGATGACTCCAGTGATGGTGAGGAGCACGCTGTTATGCTCACCCACAATTCGCATAATTCTACAAGTACAGACAACACGGACACGTCGACATCGGGTTCGGCATCGAGTCCTTCAAAAAGTCTGAAAACTTCTTCCAGTTTAAGTCCAGCAAAAAGAAGCGGCTCTGAAAGTCCAAAGAATAATAAACCCCGTGGTATGTATGAGTGCCTGAAGCAGTCGGAGAACCTTTGTCCTCGCCCTGGGCCTATGTCTTAAACCCAAAGAGAAATCCTTACGTAGTTGATTGTGGTTTTTTCAATAAACTCTCTCTCATCCTATCCGGAAAGGTAGTCGTAGGAACCCGTAGAACTCTTGTCGGCTGTAGTTGCATGACATGTAGTTCCTCTAACACACCAGAAAGTAGCACCAACTCCTCTAACACTCCATGTCTGAGATCTTCTCCAATTCCTGTAACCACTCGTGCAAACTAATAAACTAATTTTTTTCATTTCTCTAACATGGACTTCCTTGCATTTCCTTGATTCTTATTATTATTTTACCAACACTACCACTTAAACGAAAACAACAACCAGAATCGCACTTTCATGATCACCATCACTCCAACATCAACACCACCATCCCCATCACCACAACCAACGCCCGCATGCACAGCAACAACAAAGCTCCCTCAAACAACAATCATCTACGTATCCCCCACGCATGTGGATCAGTAATTTCAGACCTTTCATTTGAATCAGGCCTGTCGGATGATTACGCGATACCGCCCGATGCGGTATCAGAGACGACCTGCATGGATGCCTCGATGCCGTCACTGTTGATGCGCCAGTCGTTTGTTGATTCGCCAAGTCGTAAAATTGAATCTTTAGAAAAGGTAAATTTGGAGAACTAAGAAATAAGAATAAGTTCTCATTTTTCACTGCTTTAACAACACTTCCTCATCCTTGCACAGGTGGGTCACTTGGCCAAGTTGGGTGGTAAATTGAAGACTTGGCGTAAGCGATGGTTCGTACTTAAGAATGGAACTTTGAACTACTGGAAGAGCCAGCACGATATCAATCGCAAACCTCAAGGTCAGATACTACTTGATGAGGTGTGCCGCATCAATCGCGCTGATGGCGCTTCCACCTTCGAAATCGATACGGGCAAAAAAGTCTACTACCTTACGGCGGACTCTAATGCCACCATGGATGATTGGATACGCGTGTTGCAGAATGTACAACGTCGGAATGCTACTAAACTGTTGCTCAGTCGCGATGACCAGAAGCCTACGGTACAGGGCTGGGTTACCAAGGTCAAGAACGGTCACGCCAAGAAAAGCTGGTGCGTGCTACTGGGCAAAATGTTCCTCTACTTCAAAGCGCCCGGTGAAACGGTACGCATTTGAATCATTTCCTTTGCCAAAGGTGTTCTGTGTTAGTTAATTCTTTTTCTACCATCGTTTAGAATCCTTTGGGTCAAATTAATATGCGTGACGCTCGCGTCGAAGAAGTCGAACACGTCTCGGATTCTGATTCGGAGGAACGAGAAGATCCATCGCAAAGTCAGGCACGTCTTACAGTCGCTATATATCCGGCACATCAGGGCCCTACCTATTTAATACTGCCCTGTAAGCAGGAACGCGACAACTGGCTGTACCATTTGACAGTGGTCTCGGGTGGGGGACCAAATGCAGGCACTCAATATGAACAGCTGGTGCAGAAGCTCATGGAAACCGACGGAGATCCAAGTAAGTCAACTGCGCCCAAGTTCCAAGAGAAGGTGGTTGTGTTAAAAATTAATTTTTCCTGATATCCGTCCTTTCCGTCTTTCCGTATGATTAATTTAGATTGCGTACTCTGGCGACATCCGATATTGCTCCACACCAAGGACTCTATCACCTCTCCACTCTCTTCTCTTCACTCAGAAGCGATGCAGCCAGAAGCTATCAAACTTTTTAAGGTGAGATGATTTTGCTGTTTTTCGTTTTTTCTCTCTTAACTTGCTGAAGTTCTTCCTTCTTTCATTTATTCAGAGCTGCCAGCTATTCATGTCTGTCGCTGTTAATCAACCCGGCATCGATTATCATGTCGTACTCGCTCAAAATGCTCTGCAACACAGTCTGGATATGCCCGAGCTGCAAACGGAAATGATATGTATTTTGGTCAAGCAGACCTCACGACATACGGGCCAGAAATTAAGTGTCGGCGTCCAGGTAAACAAGAAACTGGGCAAACAAACGCGCGTAAGTTTTTTTAGTTGCAAAGAGCTTCTTCTGTGTTTCGTTTATAGATTTAGTTGATTTTAGTTATAGTGTCAGTTTATTGGTTTGTTTTCGTTTTATATTTAAGAAATAATTATTTACTTTTATTTTCCCATCATCATTCAAATCATCTGTACGCTTCATCCTTCGAAAATGTAAAATCAGTTTTCACATTTTTCATCCTTCAAATGATTAATCTCCTAACTCAGGGGATCATCTCAGTAATGCAAATTTTTTGAGGTCTACTTTTGCAGAGATAATTCCTCTGTTGTGACATATAATCGTTTTTTTGCACCACTATCAACCTCCTCTATTTCTCCCTTGAATCGAAATAAAGTCATTTCCTCTGCGAATGTCCGATTAGAAGAAGATTGCAAACGCTAGGATTCATGGGTCTTCCCAGTCTCTGCAGTGATCTACACAGTTTTCACGTGAGTTTTGAAAAGTTTAATTACCTAATAAAGATACATGCGTGATCAACGAGGGAATCCTGTAGTAATACAACGACCTTTGTTTGGCTTAGATGACTAGGACTCGGTTATCACTTGACCTCATCTAAGGTAACCTTAGATTAATATCTGGATATCAATCTGTGGTCTTGGAATCACTCTTTTTAGTCATGATCAACTATTTGGTTTTAGACCCAATTCTGGAGATCCACTTTGAGACCGGTTTTTAGATGATTTACATTTACTTTAGATAATACCCAAAATTCAAATGTTCTTGTCCTGAAATTTGTGCACCAAGAGCGTGTAATTCGTTGTTATTTCTTACATCTGATAATAATTCCGAATTTTTCAGGAAATTCAACTCTTTTTATAATTTTCTGGATTTGTTTGTTCGTTTAAGTATTTCCAATTTATTCCTTTCTTTGAGTTTTGACTTCTTTAGCTTCTTTTTCTTGATAGACTGTGAAAATACGAAAACGAATTAAGTTATGACACTGCTTAAGGCACTTGCTTTTAAACGCTTACGAACGTTAAGGAATTTTTTAAACAACCAATATGAATAGATATTAAATATTAATTTATACTTAAATCAAGAAGCCACTTAAAAAGTAAAGATATGCGAGTATATGAGTGAAATATATTTTACCTTAATATAACCAACTGTCTAAATTACCTTCTGCTTTAAATAAATAGCTTCTACTCATCACTTTATTCCTTTGTTGTCGATTTATTTAATTAAGCATGGTTACATACATTTGTTGTTTAGTATCTAGAATTAAAATATAAAACAAGCTTCATCATGAAACGCTTTTTCCCCATATATAGCTTTATATTGTATCAAAAACCATTAAATGTTTCTGTATATATGTACTCGTATGTACGTACATATGTACATTCCATATAGTGGTACATGTGTGTATTTAAGAAGTGTATAAAAATGTATGTCGTTTTTTCTTATTAATTTAGATGTAATATTAAGTGAATATCTTTAAAGAGATCGAATGAATTTTAATTTTTTTCTCTGGCCTTTTACTTTGCTGTGTTCTCTGTTAACAAACTGTGTATACTCTTTATATGTAATGTAATATTACAATATACATATATACATGTGTATAACTGCAATATATAAATCTACAATATAAGATATGTATGTATATATTACTATAAAAACCATATACGAATAGCATTCATAAGTATTTGCTGTAAATTTCATTCAACTAAAAATACTTCTTCTTTAATCTTCTCCTACTTCTTCTTTAGTGAATAAATTTATCTATCTGCTTATTTTATTAAAATTCAATTCTAGTTCAAATTGAGTTTGGCTTTGAGTTGGAATATGAGTTTAATTCTCTTTCTTTTGAAATTTTTATTATTTTAGCATAAGCTTTTTTTTGAACATGTCTGGAATCGTAGCTTCATTTTTTTAGTATATGTTCATCTGGCGTTATGCATTTGTTTTCTCTGTATGCAAAGAATATATATAAATTATAATAAATAAAATAAATAAATACTTCAAATTGTATTTACCAAGGATTACGTAGAAGTTGTTTAACAACTGTAAAGCTTAATTTTCATTTTAAAAGAAATACTCAAATTAATTTATTATTTAATTTAAATCAAATAATTATTTTAAAATATTCAATTAAGTTGGATTAAATTATCCATAAGCTTCAATTGTTATTTTAATTCGAATTAACTAAGGTCTGAAAAGGTTAAATAAAATAAGATCAAATTAAATAAAATAAGATTCAATTTAAAGCATAAAAGCTTTTATTTATCGAATAATACTATAAAGAAATTTTAAATTCAACTCCCAATTGAAAATTAAATAATAATAATTAAATAAAAATAATTGATTTAATAAACTCTTGAAGAAGATTTTAAAACGTTTTTAATTCTACGAATCCTTCAAAAATACACTCAGAAAAACACTGAAAAGACATATTTGTAAATATTAATCAACTTGTAAATCAGCTTATGTTAGACCAACTTTTTCTTGAAGAGGAACCGTTGCTTAAATTTGCCATTTTTTTCTCCCCGCCCTCTATGAATGAATTTTACAGCAACTACTATTGTGCGCTACGCAGAGTCTTTTTACCTGTGATACCCAACAAGGTGGAACCGCCCAGGCCAATGGCAGTTCTCCCACATCGATTCAGGTATGGGGAGAGAGAGAAAGAGAGAGAGAGAAAGAGAGAGAGAAAGAGAGAGAGAGAGAGAGAGAGAGAGAGAGAGAATGAGAGAGTGAGAGACTAAACAAAAAATGCATGCTTCTTTTAGTCATTTAAGATTGTTTAAAAGTTTAATTATTTAATGAATACACGAGTACTTCGAACAAATACGTCCTTAGTAATACTCATGGGCCCATTTCTATTTCTTCACTCTCCTCAGGCTCCTGCTCTTCCCCCCATCATCGACTGCAAGTCCAATCCGCCTGCCTATTCCTTCGTTCAGGGCTGGCAACTGCTTTCGCTGGCTGTATCCCTGTTTGTGCCAAAGTCCAGTCGCTTGCTGTGGTATCTGAAGCTGCATCTGGCTCGAAATGCCGATTCCAAGACCGAGACCGGCAAGTATGCCGCCTACTGTGAACGCGCTCTGGAGCGCACGCTGAAGAACGGTGGTCGGGAGACAAAACCGTCGCGCATGGAGGTCTTATCCATTCTAATGAAGAATCCATATCATCACTCGTTACCACACGCAATCCCGGTGCACTTGATGAACATCACCTACCAGGTAGGAAACGTGGTTTTATGTTTGGCTAGATTCTTGGCTGGCATTCATTCTTTTCTTTCTCTTCGCTCTGCTTTACTCAGGTCATCTCTTTTGACGGCTCATCCACCATCGAAGAGTTTCAGTCGACTTTGGCTTTGGAGATCGGGACTCGTGACTCTATCAACGGCTTTTGCCTCTTCAGTGATGACCCCATCGAAAAGGACCTCGAGCACTACTTGGACCCTTTGGCCAAATTGTGCGATGTCATCTCGAAGTGGGAGACGGCGCTGCGTGAGAAGGGCTCTGGCAAGTTTGAGAACTCGCGGGTCATTCAACTGACCTACAAGAACCGCCTCTACTGGAAGCACACCGTCAAATTCGAGACGGACAAGGAACGACTGTTGTTGTGCTATCAGACGAACCACCAGATCGTGCAGGGTCGCTTCCCCTTGTCGCGCGACCTGGCTCTCGAACTGGCCTCTTTGATGGCTCAGATCGACATGGGCGATTATTCGCATGAGAAGTCGCGCGGCTCGGGCAACATGAAGGTCGGCTTACAGGCTCTGGACAAGTTCTATCCGTATCGTTATCGCGACGCTCTCTCGCCGGAGCAGCTGAAGGATATTCAGGAGCTGCTCATCTCCAAGTGGATGCTGCTCAAAGGCCGTTCGACGTTGGACTGCGTGCGTATTTATCTCACGTGCTGTCGCAAGTGGCCGTTCTTTGGGGCGGCGCTCTTCCAAGCCAAGCCTCGACATTCGGATCAAGCCATGGCCTGGTTGGCCGTCTCCGAAGATGCTCTCAATGTGTTAGAGCTGTCTTCCATGGCGCCGATGGCGCGCTACCCGTACACTTCGGTGATGACCTTTGGTGGTTGTCAGGACGACTTTATGTTGGTAGTGACCAATGACGAATCAACGCTGCTGGGTGCGGGGACGCAGGAGCAGAAGTTGCTGTTCGCCATGAGCAAGCCGAAGATACTGGAGATCACGCTGCTCATCGCCGACTACATGAACGCTCTGGGCCACACGGTGCCGGGCACTCCGCAGATGAACAGTTTGACGCGCAACGGTTCGCATCGGTCGTTGCGCTCTCGGCCTGGAACCATGGGGCGCGATGGTATTGGCACGGGAACACTGGGTATGTCGACCAATGCGACAACGCACAACACGTTGAATTCGCACGCGACTCATACGCTCAACTCGACGCACTCGCACACGTTGAATTCGTCGCATTACAGCGGCGGCAGTGGCGGTGGTGGGGGCCATAGTAGTGCGGGTGGTGGCAGTCATGGTGGCACCATGAGCTCGTCGCACGGCGGTCATCAGCCGGACATTCTGAAAAGCACGCCCGACCATCAGCGCATGAAGTGAGCGAGGTGGCGAGGTCAAGCCACTGGAGACGTAGCAGAGAGGTTGTAAATAAGAGAGGCGGAGAGCCAAAAAGTATGCTAAGATTTTTCTATCAAGTCAACTATAAAAGAGAGATGTGTGTGTGTGTGTTTGTGAATGTAAAATAGTGACAATGATCTTGTATATAGCATATTATTATATCAATGGTAGTATTAGTATAATTATTAAGCTTTGTAACGCCTCAAAGTATGCAATGAAATATAAGTAGCGCAGAGAGTTTTTGATGATGTAAAAAAAAAGAATCGTTTATGGGAATCGAATGGAATATCTTCTTAAGTTTGGCAAAAAGTTACTAAAATTCACTAAATTATCAACGCCCAAGGTTAGGTTTCAAAATGTGTCACTTGTGTTAATCTGGCTCCGTGAAAAAAACTTTGCAATGACAATGAATAGTAAAGCGAAGAGCTGCTCAAGTGAGAGCATTAAAAATTGTGCATTTTATCAGGTTGATTGGATTATTTTTTATGCCCAAAAATAGGCGGCATAAAATTTTAAAAACAATGCAAACATTAAAAGCTTGATTTAATTTTTATATTAAAAATATAAATATAAATTAAAGTTTAAAATTTGTGTATATTTATTTTATTTATTTTAAATTTGTTGAATGTTAAATAATATTATTTAAAACCCCCTTTTTTCTGATATGTGCTTTATTTTCGGTTAAAACCCGTTAATTAAATATCTAAATTCCAAAAAATTTCAAAGAATTATTTAATTATTTATTCAAAATTACTAAAAACCATTAAATTTGTGGAATAGTGAATAAAAAAAAATTTTATTTAATTTATAATGTTCTCTTTTTATAAATTGTAATTTTCAATGTTTTTAAGTTTTCTTAAATTATTATTTAAGTAACCAAAGATTTTTAATAAAATTAATTTTTTTATACTAACTTGTATATATTTTTAAAATTTTGTTTTTCGATTTTTACAATATAGGTATGTAGCCTTATATGTATATTTGTGCATATATTTATATAAACGTTGGAACATTTTTTCTAGAGCTTTAATAAATACTCATTGGAATTAACCACAAAACAAAACGATTACTTTTATTTATTTAATATTTTTTAACTTTAGTTTGTCGTTAAAAATATATCAATATAGAAATATAATATAAACAAAATTAATTATTTTGTTCTTTTCCTAATTTAATTTAATTTATTTTAATTTATTATTATTGTCTTTTTATTTCATGTTCTTATATCAAGTTTATTATTATTATTGCTAATTATTTTATTTGCTAATTTATCTGGTGTTCCCTTCAGTTCGTAGATTCACCAGAAAAGCGCACAGAAAAAAAGGTATTCATTCAAATATGAAAGCATTTAATTGTATTAGATTGCGTAAAAGAAAACTTAATAAAATAATAAAACAGTGCTAGTGATTTTTCAAAATAAAAAACTAACCATAAAAGGGAAATAAAAAAGGATATAAAATAAGTTTTTGCATTTATATTGGAAAGTTTTCAAAAATATAACCGTCAATCGAAACACAGAGCTTTTATAGTGAAATTAAAATATGTAATTCAAGAAAAACAACAACAAAAAACCGAAAAAACAAGAAGAATCTTTTTTATAAAAACCCGATGACCGTTACATAGATTTAGAGTTTTTTTTAATTATATTTTTTCTTGTTGAGATTCTTTTTTTATGCCTGAAAATAACACAAGTATTCTACAAAAATAGTTCCATGAACATTTATAAAGAGGAGAAAATAAAAAAAGAAGGTGAAAGAAGCAAACGAAATTGAACACTGAAATAAATAAAAATAATAAATTTAGATGCCAATTTTATAGCCAACATTAAGAAACTCATTTCAACATTTATAAAGATCGTCTTCAGAGGTTTAGAGGTGAACATGTTTTGGCTAAAACAAAATTCTATCGTAATTAAATAAGCGTCAAAAAGCGGGGTTCAGTTAATAAAATGTTAAGTTGAGTTCATAAAATGGGTTTTAATAGTATAATATAATTATAAACAACACTATCTACTACATTACATTGCATATATTACAATGTTACATACATACGTATATCAATCGTCAGCTTCCTATTAAATAAAATCTTCATTCCTAATTAAAGAGATTACATTAAAAATACATCGTAACTAAAAATACATACAATACATACATATATTTACGCGATCATATGAATTGTATATCATTTACTCGGATCTTTAGTCATTGTTATAGTCGTAACTTTATATACTATAGAAAGCTATAATATATAAATTCATCACTAAATTTATAACATTTATACATGCTAATCGTATACATATGAATTACATAAATATGCGTTTACATTTACACTAAAAACTAATCACCATTTATTACTACACACACTTATACATATACACTCTTAATATATTTAGAATATGTTCTCTGCGTATATCTATAAGTTCTAGCAGGTATAATATATCGTATATTCATATATCTATACTTTATATGAAATCTAACTCTTTATCTAAAATCATTATATAACAATAAATCATTATGTATGGCTTGCGGCTTTTATACAGATTAAAAGAAACAAGTAAAAGAAAGAGTAAAAAACCACAAGTAATTGTGTGTAACGCGAGTAATTGTAACTACTACTTTAATTTCGTAAATAAAATGTCTCAAGTTTTGTAAAAAATTAAATAAAAATTGTGTGTTTATTTCTTATGTGAGATTTAAAATTTATTGATGTCTGAAAAAATTGTTTTAAATATTCGTTTATTTTACGATAATAAATCTTTAAACAATACAAAATATTAATAAACTCATCTCTTTTTGTTGTAGAGTGAAAAACGGTCAAGTTTAGCTTAATGATTTCTAGTTTGTGATTTTAGTTAGTTTAGTTCGACTCACCACCCCCTCCCTCCCACCCATGCGACCAACACTCTTCCTTTTCCGTTTCCTCTCACGTGCTTTATAACTGTAAAGGAACTGTTCAAAAATTCAAAAATTCAAAACTGCTCAAATTCAACACGTCCGTCAAAGAGTTTCGTTCCTCTGCCAAACATTTTCTGTTACTACTTCAATAGAATATTTAATTAACTACGAAATCGTGTCGCCATCCGATCATAATCAAATTGCTGCTGCTGCGGCGTTGATTTTCCATAAAAAGAAAACAAAAATTGAAAAAAATTTTATATGAATTAAAAAAGATAGATCGAATAATACGAAAAATCCTTTGGAAGTGTTTTATTATTATTATTTAATTTAGCAATTTTATTAATTCTAATAGTGTAATTCTAATATAAACTTAAATTTTAAATAATTCTAGTTAATTTTTTTTATTTTATTATTATTATTAAACATTCTTTAAATGAATTTAAATTAAAATTAAAAATTAATTCCAGTGCTTTTTCGCGTTTCCCCTTGCGTCACTTCGTCGATCCAAACTCAATCGAATGTCCGTCTGCGGCTTTTTTTGACACTTTTCGGAAACTTCGGAACTTTCGGAAAAAGTGGATAACATCCCTGGATTTAAAATCACTTCGGTATAGCCAATGTGAATTTAAATCCGATTGAAATTTAAATTTTTTTGAACAAAAAATCTGTCCAAAAATTAGTTAATTCAGCGCAACCAAGAAAGAGTAATTGCTAAAACATCTGCCAATTCAAAAAGCGTTTTAAATAGGTACTCTAGCGGCATTACTTGAAGGGTAAGAGTTTGTGGAGACAGAGTTGGATTATTTTTAACAACTTTATGGATTATAATAATATATTCTTTTTAGCTTATCTTAAGTGAACTCGGACAAAAACCTATATTCTTAAACTGTTGCTCTTATGCAATACAAAATTTAATAAAATTATACAATAAATAATATACAGTTTTATAATACTTACTCTAATATTACTGTATACAGTTGTACAATATACAGTTTTACAGCAAACACCTTTATTGAAACAATTTCAGTGATGTTTTGCTGGTATTTTGATTACTACTTTTAAAATTGAACTGGTGGCAACACTAGTTGGCGTTGACGTCTACAAAATAAAATCAACAAGAACAACAAAGCAAAACGTTTTGACATTTACGGACAGCTGATGTAATGTTTTACAGCAAATATACAGTTTTACAGCAAACACCTTTATTGAAACAATTTCAGTGATTTCTAGACTTTGTTTTGCTGGTATTTTGATTACTTCTTTTAAAATTGAACTGGTGGCAACACTAGTTGGCGTTGACGTCTACAAAATAAGATCAACAAGAACAACAAAGCAAAACGTTTTGACATTTACGGACAGCTGATGTATTTATCATAATATATAATAAAGTTATACAGAAAATTAAAAAGATCAAACAAAATTACGTAGAAAAGTGAACAATTAATTGTATTTGAACTAATTCATCAATTGAAACAGAAACAAGATAATTTTATTATAGTTGACTTTAAAATTCAATTGAATTTGATATGAATAACGAAGAGGATTTGCTGCAGTTCAAGGATTACACCTACTCTGAAAGTGGGGATGGAGGCAGCAGTCCGCCGCCGGCGCAGATTAACGTCAACTCACCAACGCATTCCAGCGCTAATCTTGGTGGACGAATTCGAGGCGATCCTCTCTCTGAACTCATGTATGATATGAGCAGCGGTGCACTGAGTGGTTCAATGCAAGGTGCTGGTGCACGAAATGACGGTGGTGGGGGCGTCGGTGCTGGAGGAGGAGATGGTGGGGGTGGGGGAAGCTTTGACGGCGATACAGCGGCCTCAAAAGGCACTTCATTTCTTTCTCTCGAATATTATCAGCAGTTTTTCAATGTTGACACTTACATGGTCTTGGAACGCATTGCGAATTCTATGATTCCCAAGCGAGCTGGTAGTAACTACTTGAAGTCGACCATCGGCTTGAACCCCGATTTGTATGGTCCTTTCTGGATAACTGTAACGTTGGTAGGTAGACTAGAACTGAATTCGATTTAGATAGTTTGAATAGCACCATACAACAGGCTATAAATGCTTTTTCCATTGCAGATCTTCTCGATTGCCATCAGCGGCAACATTGCTAACTACTTGCAGTACGCCAGCGATAGCTATCATTGGCATTACAACTTCCAATTGGTCTCCTATGCAGCCACTTGCATCTTTATTTATGCCTTCTGCGTGCCCTCGGCGCTCTGGGGTCTGTTCAAATACAGCTTGAAGCCGGTAGAGGAGGGCCTCGAGACTGAAAGTGTAATTAATACAATTTGAAGCTCACTTTAAGTGAGAATAAGAGTTTTCTTCTTTTGAATTTTCAGGCGAATTACACGCCGACGTTGTTATCGCTAGTGTGCATCTATGGTTACTCGTTATTCATTTACATACCAGTCTCTATTCTATGGGTGATTCAGGTAAAGCTTGTTGATCTGGATTTTGAAGTCTCGTACTTATCTTCTTTCATTTTTTGTAGATTTCTTTGTTGCAATGGTTGCTCGTCGTCACAGCCGCTTTTCTCTCCGGCTCCGTACTTATAATTGTGCTGACTCCTGCGCTGCGCAATTCGAGGTTTTCATTGTTCCTTATTATTGGCATATTGGCGGCACACTTCCTGCTAGCAGCCGGTTTCATGCTATACTTCTTCCACGTTCCCAGCAGTTCGCCGCCACCAGCGGTGAACACCGTCACCGTGGCTACGCTGCTAAAAGCAGTCAAAGAAGTCACTACAGACGCCAGCCCGGTGGTGGGTAGCATAGCTCCCTCAGAAACGTAGCTTAGTAATAATAATGTTAACAACAATAAACGAAAAAGAATATTATAATCTTAAACGGATTTTTTTTCGGTACACTTCAAATCATGAAATTTGACTTTTTTAGAATGGGTATTTATGACTTTACTTGTGTATAGTAAATGTACAATAATTATTAAAACTATTCATATAATATATGTATAAAATATTTTAGTCTATTTCTAATTACCAGGATAACTTAAAGGAAGACATCCCTTTGACTCCCTTCAAATTGGCGGGGACATTGCCTTCGTTGAGAGCACCTATTTGGTCAGTGGATTTATCACCATTAGGTGCAACAATCAGCAGTCCAAAGAATGGTTGTTTGCAATTCTTGAGAGGCTCCGCTTTGAAGCATGAACGGAGGATGGTGATTTTGGTATAGGGAGAGCAAGGTTATCACCTGATTATTACCTGAAGAGGATCCAGCGACAGAATTGATGCGTTAAGGACATCTCCAAAATGGAGGGTTACTCGCGCAGAGAAGTCCGGCGGTGGAACCAATATCGGTGTAGCGCTAACGGTCTGCTGCCCCAAGGAAGAGGAAGAGGCCATTAGTGGGTGTGTCAGTTAAACATTCACCACAGTAGAGCGGCATCAGCTGTGATGCTGCGACACTGTAGGACACTCTGAGGACGATGAGCTAGCCTTAGTACAGGAGCCCTGTATACTTCGTGACGGTATTAAGGGTTTCACATGTAAGGGAAGTAGATCATCTTTCCCTTACATGTGAAACTCTTCATCTGATAAGACATGGGGTCCAAGCAAAACCTATGTTCCATCTTTGTACTCTGGACCTGAGGTCGTGAGAATTGCGAACGGTAAAGGTTAATTTCTTATCGCATCTGCTTATCTTCCATATGACGCACCGGAACCAACCCCATCGGTGGAGGTCGAGAGGTTGGTGATGTATGGAGTGGGAAAGGATGAGCATGTGATTAAAGTGTGTGATGCTAACGCCCACAGTACCTTGTGGGGTAGATCTAATGATAACCCCACATGTTGTTCTTAGTCTTTTACTGATTTTAATAATTTCATTTATAAAAGTTGTCTTTAAAGGAATGAATATGGTTTTTATATTGAAAAGATTCCTTCATGAGGTAAGCTAATGAAGTTTCCATAATTATTTCCACATTGTCAAGCGTGAATACTTCTGAACAGTGAACACCTGGTTTTTTATTAGTTCGCCGTTTCGTGAGTGCACTTTATTGAAAAAAGAACCCGTTTATTGCAGGCAAGAAATTAATTATAATGGCTATTTAAGTGGCGGATATCCTTTCAACCGTCCTTCTTTTCAGGCCTCTTTCCATCCTATCGCCTTGCCTACCTTCCTGCCTACCTTCCTGCATACCTTCCTGTCTTTTCTCCTTCCTTCTTTACTTCCCTCCGTCCTTGGTTCTTTTTTTTACCTCGTTCTACTTCTCTACCTCATCCATCACTCATGTCCTCTACAAGCTAAGACCAAACCATTTTGAAAAGTCATTCACTTTTATTAGAAATTAATTTATCTTCATATTATTACTATTAATTGTATGAAGGATTAAAACACACAACTGACCCAATTTAAGATGCATGAGTTCCTAATTTGAGAACCTCTCAAACCCTTTGCTCTCAATTTTTTATGCACATTCTATGGGTTTAAATTCTTAGTTGTACTCGTAAATGTTGCTGTTGTTTCATTGTTGTATTGCTGCTGATGCTGATGTTGTTGTTGGCATTTTGAAAGGTGTTGAAAAATGATGCCGCAATATATTTGAATAACCCTGTTGGAAAAACCAGTCGTCCAAAACTTACAAAAATAAAAGACATCCTTAAAAAGAATGCATTGGGTAAAAACTGAACGCATGTTAATTTAATTAAGAACGGTTCCGGAGCCGGGAGCGAGGGAGCAACGAAGCAACTGCATAAACAAACTGCATCCTTTGTAATCCTTTCTGTCTAGTGTTCTTTTTTGTTTTGTGTGGTTTGCAATCTTATCTACTCAATGTTTGCGTTGGATAAACGCATGCGCCACGCGAACGCACGGCTGAGCACAGAAGTCATGAATATTTATGCAGCCCAGAACCAATTCGAAACCTTTTTCGAGACTCAACTGAGATACACTGAGATATAAATACATAATAATAACAATAATAAATTACGAATTAATAAAACAATAATATTAACTAAGTAATTTAAGTTGAATTAAATAACTCAAAAAGAAACCAGCCGATGGCCCATCCTATATACATTGTTTTCTTCTTTAGGAAAAGGTTGGAAATACGAAAATATATGTACATATTTTGTTTTAATCTCGACATTGATTGATTCTTAATTTTTTCTGATTTATTTCTTTGATTTCTTTCAGTGCACAAAGAAAAGCTTAACTTTTCCAACCGCATTCGTGACGTTTCAGTATTCCGCTTTCCCAGAAGTTCGTAGCTGCTTTTTGTTATTGCTTTTGCTTTTGACAGGCGCGGCGCCGTCATCATCAACGTCGTCCTCGTCGTCGTCTGTCGCTTGGCTGTCGTTTGTCTGTCATGTTGCCGCGTAATGCGTTTGCTTAATCACGATCAAGTTTTCCACGGCATATAAAAGAAGGGTCGAATCGGGCCGGGTCCCAGTCGGGTCGCTCCGTCAGCCAGCAGCTAATATTAAACTCTTCCCCTCCTTAATGAAAGATTTTCCCAACTCATATTATACAATACTTTCTGCAGGACTTCGTTGCCTGTTTCCGTGTTTTTTTTTTGCCGTTTTGTTTTCTTTGCTTGTTGACGTTAACTTTCGCATTAAAAATTTTTTAAAAATTTCAAGTTGCCCATTCTTGGGTTTCTGTTAACGTCGTTGTTGCTGCCTCAACCCTCCCGTGGTTCCGGGTACGCAGGCGCACGTGTTCTCAGCTGGATTTCCTTTCTTCTCGTTTTTTTTTTGTTGTCCACGAATGCTTTTCCACGCACATCCTTCGAAAGGGTCGCAACTTAGAACAACGCTTCTGTGTTTGCTGTCATTTTAATCAGCTGATTAGCGAATCGCATACGCTTGAGCTACTGCTTTATATGGTAACTATTCCTGTTCCCTTTCATTTTCGCTGAACCCAGGGCTGTATAACTCGCAAGGTGCTCAGGTGCTGCTGCTTCATAGTGACAGTGGAGCAAATTTTATTGAGGGAAAAAGATTTACGGGGCAAAAAAGGTTTTCCGGACAGAGAGAGCGAGCGAGCGATTTTAATCGTTCACACACGCACACGCATAACAATTATAATCTCGGTGTGAATGAAATTGAAAATAATTGCGACACGCTTCAAAATTTATTCATATTTCGGCAGATAAGCGTTTCGAAAATGTAAAAACTGTAAATTACATGTTTCTTTAGTATAGAATAGAATGCAATTCTTTAATCAATAGCATTGACATGATTGTAACTGATACATTATACGATAAGGTACTTTAATTTCCGCTAAAATCTGGCGTATGTTAGAAAAATCTTTTATATTACTAGTGAAAACGTCTTTTGGCCATCTTGTCTGCTGTTTTCGGTGTTATTGACTTATTTCTAGTGACAAATCATGTGATAAATCGTCAAAAAAACTAAAAATTCACTCTTAAATGGTCGCCATTTCGTCCCTTTTGTTATCTCTGATTTACATTTATATATTTACAGTTACCGTGTATGTATTTAGGTATTCAAATGACACAATCAGCTGGGAGCTCATATTCTCCAGATTCAGATCAGATTCCACACCAATGATTTTGGAACATTTGTGCATTTTTTTAACATGAAAATTGAACATGCTGCTGCTGTGCTTCTTCTTCATTCAGTTAGATTGTTGTTGGTTTTCTTCTAATGTTGCAGTGCAGTTCTTTCTTTGGCATTAAATATTCGTTTATTCAAAAATGTCGTTTAGAATGTTCGTAGTGGTTTTTGTTGTTGTTGTTGCTGTTGTACCCGTTCGTTTGTAAAATCTTCGCACAGAGTTTTGGGTGATGTTGTTGTTTTTATTGTTATTGTTGTTTTTATAAAATCCGCCCTCTTTTTATTTAAAATACGTGTTTTTTTAACATTTGCATTTTTTTAACAAGAGTGAGAGTGAGAGAAAAAGAGGAAGAAGAGAGAGAGGGAGAAATAGTGTGTGTATTTGTCGGAATATTTGGATGGGGGGAGGGATGGGGGAGGGTATATAGAAATAAGATGAGGTTGCTATCTCAACCTTTTAAGCGTAAGTTTTACTAATTTAAATGCTCTTGTGTTTGTTGTTTTATGTTGCTAACACTGGAAAATACAACAAAAAATCCTCCTATTTTTCCTCCATCGCAGGGTGGATGGTGCTTTTATTAAACTTTTCTTTATGATCCAATCGAGCAAATAATAAAAACTGATTAAATTTAAATTTATTTTTTCCTTTAACTTTCAAGCAATTTCTTTTTTTTTGCTTTCACAGAAGAGAAGATCTTCAACTTTGAGTAGCAACTTAAAAATGTTGCATATTTTCGGGATGTTTTCCTTTTTTACTCTAATTTACTTTACCATTTCAGTATTTCAGCATTTAGAATTCAACGTTTCATTTGGTTTTTCGTCTTCATTTTCTTCTTCTTTGTAATTTTTATTGTCACTTTTGAGCTTCTGATTAAATGTCGTAAAACCGCGTAGATTTATAACTTATTTTCATTGGTTTTCCTTCTATTCTATACAGGGTGTACCCGAAAAGGAAGGGAAATAATCTGTGACGCATAGGTTGGGTCGAGACAAGACAAAATCTTATGGAAGGGGGTTCAAGTCCCCTCCGTTTATCCGGCATGGGAGATTCTCTAAAAAGCCAACTTAAAATGGGGAAATAAATCTCAAATTACACCGGAAATATCTACATAATTCCTGCTTACTGTTTTTGAAAGCAAAATATTGGCTCCTTGACCCCATTTTTAAATTAGGTTCCTCTGTCAAACAGTTTTTGAGAAAATGCATACTAAACTGAAAATTTAAATTCTAAAAATGTTTTTTACAGTCCACAAAAATTCTGCAATCAATTCAAGAGAAAATGCTTCAAACCGGAAGGATCTCCGGTTTGTAGTTCCTGAGAAAGTGAAAAATTACGAAGGATACTTTTTCTCACTTTCAACACTTTTCGTGGGTTTGTTTTGCACCTGTAACAAACCATACCAGGTACTCATGTAACTATAACTATAAGAAGCATTTTCGTTTACTCGTCACCCTGTAAACGAGAGAAATTTTAATGTTTAACGAAAAAACTTTAACAAAAAGAAGCAGCATATCAACCCACCTCCGAATCTGCTTGGCTGCCGGGTATTTTGTTAGTGTATCTGCAGCGCCGTACGTATGAGTGAGTAAGTGAGTGAGTTAGGTTAGTGTATGTGTGAGTGTTATGACAAAGCATGCGTATGTGTTTCTTGTGTGTTTTTGTACATGTTTTAAATGGAAAACAATGGTTTTTCCATGCTGCTGCATCGCTCATTCTTTGGTTTGAGTTCAAACTTGAAGCTCCGATGATTTTAGCCAAATTTTGTCACCCCCCCCTCACCAGGACACATCCTTCAAGCCCTCTCTTTGCTTCCACCAACAACCAGTCTTTGAACGAGATGCTTGCTAAATGAAAATTGATTCAATTCGTTTATTTGTTGAGCGAAACTTTTGTAGAATGAGTGAAGAGAAGGTCGTGTAAATGAGAGTGAGTGAGTGTGGGTGGATGGGAGAGAGTGTGAGTGAATGGAGAGGGAGAGAGGAGAGAGTTTGAGTGAGTATGAGTAACTAGGAGTCCATGTGAGTGAGTGCGATGGAGGGTGAGCGAGCGTAGAGTGCGTGCGAGTGAGTTCCAATGAGTTCTGCTCAGAGTGGCACTGAGTGGGAGTGGATACGTGTCAGAATTGCAAAGAGTGAAAGAGGAGGATGAGATGCATAATGAGAATGAGTTCAATAACGATGGGTTTAATGAGGTGAAGGTTCGGAGAGGGAGCAGATGGAGCCGTCTCCAGAACGAGAACGAGTCCCGGAGTGTGTAGCAACGGGCTGTGAATGGATGCGAGCCGGATTCGGAATGAGTGGGTGCCAAACTGTGACTGCGACTGCGACTGAGGGCCTGATTGTGATTGATTGCAGGTCAAAGTTGAGAGCAGTTTTTTCTATCTCTGTTTTCCTTTAATTTGTATGTGATTTCGAAAGCGGAATTTGAATAAAAACCGAAAAAAACCGTAAATGAATAAAATCCAAATTGAAATTGATTACGATACTGTTTTCTCTTTTCAACAATGGCCATGTTTCATTGATTTACTGTATTTAATTGAATTGAGCTTAGCGAAGATGACTTCTTCCGAAGAAGAAGAAGAGTCAAAAATCCAAGTCCCATAGACATACACACAAACTTTTAACATAGCCACCTCACAACGTTTTCTGTCTTCTTCTTCTTCTTCTTCTTCTTCTTTGAATCGCTTCTCTCAGGCGGTGCATAGAACAACAACAATAGTAGCAACAACAATAATATCAATCTGCGGTAAAATGTAATAATACAAAAAACGTAGCAGCATTTTGGGCATCCGAGCAGAGTTTATTATTGCATTAACATCTTTTCTTCATTCATTCTATTCACTTCAGTTCTCCTTTCTGCTCGAGTCTCTTCTTCTCCTCTTATCTTTTCTCATCTCTCCTCTTCTCATCTCTCCTCTTCCCCTCTCCGCTTTTTGTATCTCTTCGCGTTGCTTCTTTTCTTTCGTTTTTCTTCTTTTTAATGGTCTTTTCTGTTCTCTTCGCCGCTACAGCTGCTTGTTATGCTGCTGCTGCTTTTTCCACCTCGTTTTCTTCTTCTTCATCACCATCTTCTTCTTCTTTGTATTCTTCTTCTTCATTTCTTCTTCTTCTGATGCTGCTGTTTTTCTTTGTCCTGTCAGAAATCATTCCCGTGTTTGATGATATGCTTTTCTGATAATTTACACCAGAAAACAGCATTCATACACACAACACAGCGACTCTAACACACTCATAAAAACGTATGCAAACACACTTTCACACACACACACACACACACAGAGAGTGAGATGTGATTTTCACGCCCACTCTGCGCGGTGCTGAATATATGTACATGCATATGTATGTACATAAGTATGTCATCCTAACGGCAACTAGGATGTGCTTCGCCGCTCAGCGTTTTATATACAAATTGTAAATATTTAAGGCTGTTAATGCTTCTTCTTCTTCTTCGTTTGCTTCTGCTTCTGGGAAATTGGCACAGTTTAATTGTCTTTCGCTGTGCTGCCTGTTCTGCCGGCTGCGTTCAGCTGCAGCTTTTTTCCCGATGAACATTTTTCCTCTACATGCGAACTGTGAAAACACACACACACACACACACATTAAAGTATCAAAAACAGAGAAAAAGAAAATCTATATACAGATTTTTCTGTCCTCATTTCGCCGATTTTCCGGCAACTCCCTTGAGATGAGGACGAATTGTCTACAAAGTCTCCAGAAATGCGTGTCTACTCAGCGGAGGATGTGCGGGCTTCTCTGGTTCTGTGATAAAGAGAGCTTGAAAGAGAAGGATAAAAAAAGAGAGTGAGAGAGATAATAAGAGAGAGAGAGAGAGACAGAGAGAGAGAGAGAGAGAGACAGAGAGATAGTGAGAAAGAAAAAAGAGTGGAAGACACAGATATGGAGATAGAGAAAGAAAGATGGAATGATATAGAGAAATAAAGCAGTTTCGGGTTTAATATGGGGCAAAATAATTAGTTAATTAGTTCATTTTTAATAATGTCTATGAAATGACTCAGGATGGCTTTTATGTTATTTTATCCCTACCTTTTAGATATTCTAAACGCCTACAGAATAAGTTAAAAATACTGAAAGATTAATAAATGTAGATTCTATTCTACTCTATTCTATTCTATTATATAATTTGTAGAGCAGGATCTTAATGGACCTAAAACATTTGGAAATTTTTCTCAAGCTCCGAAAATTGATCCATTACTTTTTCAAAGGATCTCAATGATTTTCAAATAATTTTTAAATGATTTTAAACTTGTTTTAGGGGTATAAATATATATGTATTCACTTTTATTTCTCATTTTTTTTCTCTCCTTTGCCCTCCATCTCTCTCTCGCTCTCTCTCTCTGTTTTTATGCCACTTTTCTCTCTCGCTTTCTCGCAGCTCACACAATTTTTTCGCTCTCTCTCTTTTCACATCTTTTTGTAGACTTAAAATCCTGCAGCACCTCAACATTAAAAGAGCTTTTTTCCATATTCACATTATATATGTGCACTATATACCCACACACCGTAAGTTCCGTTATACATACAATTTTGCATTCAAAGGTACATGGGTACACACATATGTAGGTTCTGTTGTTGCTGCTGCTGATGCTTTTGCTCGAGCGCTTGTTGTTGTTGCCGGTGCTGTTTTTCATCTGCCTCTGCTGCTTTTTGTATGTAATCCTCGATGCCTCGGTGCCTTGGTGCCTCGCTTAGTATGTAGGTACCCTGGAAAAACCGCTGCCGTTGAAGTGTCAACATTTTGCTGGTTGTGCCCATGGCTCAGTACGAGTCAAGCGGTCCTCAGATCCAGCCAAACGCGATTCTTTTTTAAAGCGCGTTTTGTTATTCTACTCATATAATTTATTTGCGTCGCTGTATGATTTCTCCTTGTTTCGTAGACACATTAAAACACAAGTAAAAAAGTAAAAAGAAAACTTAAATAATAATACATTATAAATTGTAATTTTATCAATCAATCAATTGTTGTTCGCCCAACAACAACAACAACAACAATAACACTAGCCCTAGCACTGGCAGCAGCATTCGATTTCGGTTTGCGAAATCTGTCAAATCTGTTAAGTCTCTCAAAAAAAAAGAAAAAAAAATAAAAAAAGAATAGTGCACGACGAATACTAAAGATAAAAAAGAACAACAACAACAAAGGACTTGGTTTTGTGCGAACATTTAAGTAAAATAAAAATAAACTTTTAAAAAAACAACACGTCAGTATTTTCTCAACAACTCATACAGCGGAAGTGGAGCAGCAAGGAAGCGATAGTAGGTTCCGGTTCCGGTGATATAAAAGGTGAGGCTACTAAAGAGATTTAAACTAAGATTTATTGTATACTCATTATGAAAACTATTAATAATCAATAAGAAATTGATTTAAATTGAAGTGAATAATTCAAAAAGAAACCAGCCGATGGTCCACCCTATATAACACATAAAGTTAATTCTTTTTAAATTTTTAATACAGAGGAATTCATTCCCATAATTCTGTATAGTGATTAATTAATTCTGAAGAGTTACGGGCGTGATCTGCTCATTTTGACATTATCTGTCCTATTATGAGTTAAAGATGACCAAATTCCTAATACATTTGTAACAGAGTAACAAAAGAAAAGATATAGTATACTTCTATTAACAGTTGTTAGTAGTTTACTGAACATGGGCGTGGCTCGCACTCGTTTTCACCATGTTCCTAAAACAGGATACTCCTTAAACTGGTCGGAGTGAGCTACAAAGATCTATGTACTATATGTACTCGTATACATATGTATATAATACATGCATTTATCTATATTATACATTGTATTAATAGTATATTCTACAATATATCCTATATTCAATATCTAATATTTTAATATCAATATCAATGTTGATTGTGTTAACATTAGTAGCCAATATTCTAATCTGAAGAAATTGGCTGCGGATCCTTTTCCTAACCTTTCCTAACCTAAGAAAAAATCTTTCCGTAGGGTCTATCATTAGGGGCGGGATGAAAGAGTCAAGTCTGGAGTTGTGGGAATGGAAAATAAATATTTTCTGTTGAGTTCGACACTATCGCTGAAGACGAGGCTATTTAAAGGGGTCTATCGTTGGGATCGGGATCAAGGACGTTGGGTCTGAAGTTTTCGAAATGCAAGAGAGCTCCTTTCTATTGAATCGCTATCCCGTCGCTATCGGGATGGGAGACGGAAAGGGCAACGAAATGGCAGCCGGAAGGTTCTGTTGTTGAGGTCGGTGTGAAGGATTTGGGGTCATATTTAATAAAAAGAAATCTTAGTTTTCTCGGTCTCTCTCTCTCTCTCGCTCTTCTGCATTTCACTTTATTTATAGTACCACTCTCTCTCTATTTTTCAGCTGATATTATTCAAGGATTCACACTTCTTGAGTAATACTCTCAAAAATCATCTGAAAGGAAACCAGAATTGTGTTTTATATTCTTCACATTTGTTTTGAAAAGTTTTCAAGCTTTAAAAGTTTTCCACTCAACAATCAGTGAAGAATAAACTTTTCATGAAACTCATTTGGAATGATATTTTCAACAAATACTGTACAACAACAATGAAGAACCGTATATAAACAAAAACCTCTCAAAGCCGACGCAAAACTTATCCGAGTGAATAAACTGCAAACTTGAGTGCACATCAAATTCTGAGTGTGGATGTGAACGAATGGAGAAATCATTGAATGATGAGCGATAGTCTTGGGTGAATAACAACAACAAAAACTGTACAACAACAAGAACAACAACGCCAGATACATTACTGCATTTGAAAGAGCCAAGCGACAAAAGAAGGCGATCACGATAGAAACAACAGACACGATTTGTTTGAAGTCAACCGTTCATATCGGAAACGGAAGTAATAATCAACGCAATAAAAGCAATTTTGTGAATTTTAATAGAACTTTCTAAGCACGAAGCAACTCAAGAAAGGATCTTTTTCAGCTAAGTTAGAAATATTGTACTAGAAGAGGTAAAAATTTACTGATTTTAAAGTGAACCAGAAAAATCATCACCACAATTTTGTCTACGGTTTTTATGATATACAAAAACACTAAAAATAAGAACAAAAACGAAAACAGAAAAACAACAAACAACAACAAAACAAGTAAATTAATACACCAAAATTAAGACTTTTATAATAAATAAAAAGGACTTCCAACGATTTTAAAATACGACGAAGTAAGAAAAAAAAACAAAAATATTTTTAATTGTTTAAAAATAAATAAGCAAACAAAAAATATCAATATCAACAACAACAACAAAAATAGGCCAAATTTAAACAAATTATAAGCAGATTATTATCATTAGTAAAGGTTTGAAACAAAAACCAACCAAAGAAAAAACTAAAACTTTTTAAAAATAAATACAAGCAGCTCAAAAAAGAAAGAGAAAAGTGATTTTATGAGTGATAAATTGATTGAATCTTCTACAAAAGAATTCTTCTAAAATAAACCACAACTTTACGTATTACAGGATAATTAATGGTAAGTTTATATTATAGAAAGTGTTAAAAAGACTTAAACTAATCTAAATTCTCAACTCTAAGAAGAATATATGAAGATTTACAATTATAAGTATTAAAAAGTAAACAACACACAATAGTACACTTTAGAAAAATCATTTTTATAATATTATAACGATGATTCAACTACAGGTTATAATTTCAACTGGAATTATAATTCATCAATTTTCAACATACTGCTGTTGTCCTTTTATACATATAATACAGAAGCACTGCCATTATATATTAAAAATAATAGTGGTTAAAAGGCTAACATAACCTCATATAATCCCAAAGATCCATTCTTCGCCCATAGTGGTCCATGAACGTTATGATTGCATGATTTTGGGGCCAATGTTGATCTGGGTGATGTTAAGGTGATGATCTCGCCGTGATCTACATATTTGTGAGCGTTTTTAGATCATTGAAGATGATCGACATTGAAGATCATCGCTTCCTCGCCGAAGATAAACAAACTCATCATTAACTTGGTGGTTCCCTAACATCCAACTAAGGTCAACCCAAGCTTATTTTACAGTCCACCTACTAAATGTTTTAGGTCAACCTCGATATATGAATAGGATTTCAGTGAACTTAGGATTATATTGTACTACATATTTATATACTATTATTTTGTATTATTATTATATTATTATGAAGCTTAGAGCAACCTCCAGAGAGATGGAGCTCTGAGTATACTATATCAAAATTTTTATCTGAAGAACCCTGAGCTATCAACTCAGAGGTGTAAAGAGGAAGGAACCTCAACTGGCAGCTGTTGTGTGTAAGGAAGTGTGACCAGAAGCCCAAGTATATCAAACTCGTAAGTAGCTGATCTGTAGATTTAAGATTTGTGTAGAAAGCAAACCCCATGGCGTAAAATCCTGGGAACAATCGGTCAATTAATGGACTTAAATTCTTAGAAATTAATTTATATATGCAAGTTCAACGGGTTAATCACAAAAGAAAGAAAGGAATAAAAAGGAATACCAAAGAATAAAAGAAATTTCATCAAGAAGAAGGAAAAGAAGATGAGGATGGAGAAGATGTTCGATGAATTGGAATTTATTCACTAAATTAAACTTCAATTCAACTAATGCTTTTAACTCTCTCTAAAGGAGGTGAACACTTAAAATGAATAATAAATTAAGTTTTATCACTTAATTTTCTTGGTTCTTTCTTTTCGATTCTGTTTCAATTCACTTCAACGAAAAATTATAGCTTAAAATTCGGCTCTCTGTGATAAATGAGTATTTTTTTAAACTAAAGCAGGAAGCAATAAATAAGAAATCCTTTTAAAAACAGAAACGAAAAATAAAGAAAATAAAAAAACGATTGCACTTAACTACTGCATTAATAGTGGTTGGAAAAGCAAGGAAGGGGAGGGGGGAGGAAGAAAAACTAAAAGCTACTGAGCTCAAAGGAGAAGAGGGAAAGAAAGCAGGAAAAGTTCTCTACTCTAGAAAGGGAGGGAGAGAGAGTGAGAGAGATAGAAGAGGTTAGAAAAATAGAGAGAGACGGCGAGATGTATAGTGAGTAAGAAATATAAAAAGGGAGCAACTGTTAGCATTTGTAAATGAATGAAACTGATAAAGAAATAGAGATGTAGTTCGATATAGACAGAGAAAGACAGAGAGTGAAAGAGAGACCACTGAGAGCAGACTTCTAGTGCGCGCACTCTGGCTGCATATCCTTGGCAACCGTACCACACCCTTGATATCGGCTCCGTGACTACACGAGTCGTATATAAAAACTGACGGCTGTATCCGCCGCTGCTGCTGCCACTATCGCTGTCGTCGTCGAGCGTGTGGCTGCCGTATTGAAATATGGCAGCTTCCGGCAAGAGCAGTAATCTTAACACTCTTTCGCTGTCTCTCTCTCTTTCTCTAAGTGATGTATAGAATACAAGAACAAATAACAAACTAAGTTTACAAGAAAAAACTATAGATATCATCTATATATGTATGTATATATGTATACACCAGCTAGTAGTTTACAAAGAGAAGAGAGAAAAACCTTACCTCACTATATATTCACTTTAACTGTGGTACATACAAAACCAAATTTGGTTATACATAAATACATGTATAAATTTGGTTATATATACATACGTATGAGTACATAATATAGTCGTCCCACTTGTGTATTGTTGAGGCGCTTATTTCTCAGTGATTTCCTTCGGTTACTGACCATTATTGCATTATTGCCGGTTCGTATATCCTTTTAACACAAACACACACACTTTTTCAGTCACTCTCTTGCCCTGTCCCTCTCACTCAGTCTCTCTGTCCCTCTCACTTATGTTATTCTAAGTGACAAGCTCCTTTCAACCTCCATCTGATGATGCTTTGATATTTAGGTACCTTGACTATTAACCACAATTTGTATCTAGTATATATCCTTAGATACTCGACATAAAATATTCTTGTATTATACATTATATTATATAAACGATATATTATTCATATAAATTGTAGATCCTTTTTTTATCGTTTTCGTATTCCTTTAAACTTATGGGGTCATTCTGTATCTTTCAACGGAAACGTCAGTGAACGTTCCCAAACGAACGCCGTGTTCTTAAATTTCTATTCACTAGCTTTTCCAATGGATTTCGTTGAACGAACTCGATTTCGTTCAACTTTCCAGGCAACTTCAACCACCAAACGCATACATATTCTACACTTGTTTATGTTATACAGACAGTTTGCTCTTTTCGTCTTATAAGTAATTGTATGCGTTCAATAATTTTGTGTTGTGATCTCTTTTTCTCGCGTCATTACAAGCATCGTGAATGTTATAAATTATAATATGCTTAAATAGTTATAAATAGTGATGTATTGAAAATAAATTGATAATAAATAATAAAAAATTGATAATAATTGAAAATAAAAATTAATAAAGGCATAATGAACTTTGAAGAATTTTGGTCGTCGAGTAGCTCGGAAGAGGAGGATTCAAATCCGAACACTTATGCCAAGTTCGGAACAGGGAAATTAGGAGCAATGGCAGTGTACTGGATATGCCGCGTCAACAAATATAACAAAAAACAACACACCTTCTGTTCTGATCGCAGGCAAACGTTTGCTTTTTTCTGTACGTTTGATTTGACAAAGAAACACGGGTGCGTTTCCATTCTTAAAAAGTACTGAATTCCTTTTTCCAGGGCAAACACACAAACAGCGTGGAAAGTATTGTTGTAAATTGGAAGGAACGGCGATTGCCGCTTCAAAATAAATAAGAACCGTCGGTGTACGTTGAGCAGCATTTCGATCAGCTGTTTTACGAAAAACACAAAGCAAAACGGGTGTAAACGTTTCCGTTGAAAGATACAGAATCACCCCATTAATCCTTTCATTTAAACCGTACGCTTGGTTTTTATGACATTCTATCAATATCCACATAAAGATTTGATATCGTTGATTTTAAATTATATCTTTCAATTTATCAACCAAAGGATAAAATATTTAACACACATACATACTCAAATTTGGGCATTAATCTGTACAAATAAAATTGCATCCATGAATATGTATGTTTTATGGATCTTCTTATCCTAAATCCGTTTCAATATCTTCTGGGTTCGTGGAAAATTATCTGGTTTATTTAAAAGTGGACATTTTTAATAATTATATTGATTGATTAGTATGATTAGTTCCTGTATTTATTTAATAAATACATATTTAATGTTTATTAAATCACGGTTTAATAGTGCATTACTCAATAATCAACTATAACTCAGGTTTGCTTAAAAGTTTCACAACGAAAATTGATTGATTTGATTGATTTGATGGACGCTGAAGGGAAATCCTGCAGATTGAAAATGCACGAAAATAGTGTTCAAAACTATCATCACCTCGGCTTATCTGGGATTAAGTTCACCAAAACTCATCACTCTAAGAAAACGCTTTATTAGTTGGTAGAGTCCCTTTAGTTCTTAAGATAACCCTTTATTACTTAATCTCTTTATTAAAATAAATCCGCAGTGATTACTTAAGACATTGCAACAATCAAAGTAACGATCTTTCAACCTTAAGTTCTCGATTTAAAACACATTTAATATCGAAAACCATATTTAAATATTTATAACTCGACTTTTAGATGATCATGCTGATGAGGATGTGCGATAATACTTTATATATGAAAATCTATGAAGCGAAAAATATCCATTTTCTATAGGCTTTTCTTTCTAGATCCATTTGAGGCATTTGAGACAATTTGGAAATTGTAACAAGTAATTGTGATTTATTGAGTACGAGTGAGTATCAACTATCGCTCAACCCTCAACTTTTTCTTTTTTTTTATAAAAAAGTCGTCTATTTTACCCTCTCGGTTTATTATTCTATACTCTATACAGCAGCATGTGTTTGTAGTAGTCGTTCTTCTTCTTTTTTACCCTCCCCACGCCTTGTGCTTTATTCGCCTACTCAGTGTATGCTTTGGTTTGCTTTTCAGAAGAAAGAAGGAGATGAAAATGAAGAAGAAAGGGAGGCCGCTGAAATTGTGCTACACTGCAGTGATAAATAGTTTTTCCGGCATTTCACAGTGAAGGAGACGATACAGAAACACACACAAATACACACACGCACACATATACAGAAACAGATACACATATTTATACATATGCACACATACACTAGCATAGTACACATACTCTAAGCTAAGAGTACAGAGGCACAAAGTGTAAATGAAGAATTACATTACGTGTTTTTATTTCCGCTAACTTATATTGAGCCACCCCCTCCTCCCCCTCCACAAATAAATAAATAGAACTGGAAATACAACAAGAGCAAAAAGTAATAACAAAAACAACTTTCAAATAGCAACATCAAAACAACGATAGGAAGAACAAACAATCAGGATAAATAACAACAACAGCAAAGAGTGGTATAAAAGGAATAACCACCAGAACAAATGCAAATACAACAAAAATAATAACTAGTAAGAACAACACCATCACCTTTACCACCACCACCTCCAACAACAACAACAACATAATAATAACATAGGCTAGAAATTTTATAGGCATCAAAAAAAGCGGCCGACGGACCGGATGTCTGCTGATGGCAAACGCTACTTTCTTCAGGCCCAAATCCGGAGTTGACCGGTCATTCAGATGGTAGAAAAGAGAAAGCAAGAACCATGGCAAGGAAGAGGGGTGGGGACAGAATATTGCTTTAGCCTACAATATTACATACAAGTGTAATACTTACCCTTGTATACACACTTCTATACTTTATATATACCTATATACTCTACAGCACTTACTTTACTTATCTACACTTTTGTACTTTGGACAGCCGGTACCGGTATTCTGAGCGATGCCGGTACGCTGGGGTACCGGTCACTTGACGCTCACCAACGCGGTCAATTTGCCCGTAATTTAAGTATATATACCGATTTTATTAGGATTTCTTTGGTCAAAGTGCAAAGACATTGTATAGTATATCGTATGCATTCAAATAAAGTAGAAGAATCATTGAGGAAGAAGGATGAATGGCGAGTTTCGGATTCCGAAGATGATGAATGATAACGATTGGATGATAGAGGAGATGAATAATGAAGATCGGATGATGGAAATAATCAATGACGAGGACAGGAGATAATGAATGAAGAGGAGCAGATGAAAACAATAGATGATAACTGACGAGGATCGGATCATGGAAAAGATGAATGACGAAGATCGGATGATGAATGCTGAGGATTAGATGATGAAGAGAATGAATTATAAGGATCAAAAGTTGGTTTATTGTCTTTGAGATATCGAGGGATTAAGTCAGAGATGTGATTCTATATATTTATAAGTCAATGAAATCGGCGATGAAGTAGTTAAAGTGATGTGTCTAAAATATCGAAATTTTCATGTCGTTTTTAGTCTATTTTCCCATATTTTTAAGTCTTTTCCGAGAATCATGTAACTCGCCTGTGATCGCCGAAAATTCGCGATTAAATCTGGCAACGATGCATGACAAAATGGCTGATTCATCTTAATACAATAACAACACAACATTAAGAGTATAATAACAGCAGCAGCAGCAGCAACAACAACAACAACAGCACTGATGTGACGTTCTGCAGTTTAATGATTTTGTGGTCATCTTGTTGTTGTTGTTGTAGTTCTTCTGCGGCTGCTGGTTCGTTGATTGGTTGTTGTTGTACTTGAAGACAACCGTTATTCGTACGCTAAAAATTATGTCCTTGTCCATTACAATTAAATTTCTCGTATTTCAAGAGCTGATGTTTTTTGAACACAAAGCAACTACAACAACAACAACCATCAGCACCACCACCATGTTGAGGAAAACACACAAAAATAGATAGAAATAGAATAGAAAAAAATAAACGAATTTACAAACCCGTATCTGTTCTCTGCACATCCTTTGACGCAACGGCGCATCCTTTCATCCGCATCCTTCTGCATCTCGCAGCGCCCTCTGTTTTTCTTTTGTTTCATTTTGGGCGGCTTCAGCTGCAGCCCCAAAACTTAATTAAAGCGCACTGAGTGCACTTAACCACCCCCTTCAGGCAACCTGATGGCGATTTCAAGCTGGCCACCACACCGCCACCACACCATCCACCACCTCGTTTCACCTTCAACACACTCCGCACATTCACCCCACATTCACCGCAGTCGCCGCATCTGTCCAGCCTGTTTTGTCCACCTTTTAATCTCTCTGCACCAGAAAAAACACTCACCATGCAAAGGTACCGTTTGTTTATTTTGCTGTTCGTACAAAAAAGCAACGAAAACAGCGATAACGACAACGACAACGAGAAGCACAAAAAAATCGCACGACTCGCTGCAGTTTGTACAAAATTTGCATACACCTTGGCAACAACAACAACAACAACAAGAACACCAACAATCGAAATGGACAGCTTAAAAAAGTAACAGAGCAGCAACAACAACAACAGCACCAAACCCTGTATATCAACAGGCGTAGTGTGTTTGTGGGGGCGGAGAAAATATGATGGAAAGGATGAGGGGGAGTTTGTTCTCCTCATGTGGGGGATTTGAAGAGAGAGAGGGGGGGGCTGGAGTTTTGGTGTTTGAGTGAGCAGGACGCACGATTCAATGATGCAGGTTTTTAATTTAACAAAAGCTTGGTTTAGGGTTGCAATTGTTAAAATGCGGATTCGGAAAGGGATCGAAAAGGAGGGGAAGGACACGAAAAGGGGGGAGGGGTAAAAATATGAAGTTGCAAAGAATTATTTAGGCACTGGAAGTGTACTCTTTAAACCTTTAATTCATGAACTCTCCTTCTTTCCCCTTTTCCTTCTTCTTCTGCCTCCTTATTCACCTCTTCGTTTTACCTCCTTCTCAATTCAATCCTATTAAAATGAACCTTAGAAGAATTCCAGTGGCGATGAATGAACAAATAAATGAGTAAATGACCGAATCAAAAATCAAATAAATTATCGTATAAATTATCGAAAAAATTATAGTATAAATGATAGTATATATGCTCTTATAAATCGTATAAATGATTGAAAAAATCGGTGAATAGATCATCGGATAAGTTATCGAATAAATTATAGATTGAACTATCGACTGAATTCTGAAATAAATGAACAATCGTATAAGTTATCAAATGAATGGCCTAATAAATGTTCGAATAATTTGTCGAATAAATAATGCAATAAATTTTCAATGCAATACATGATCGCATGATTGAACAAATGATCCAATAAGTGATCGTATAAAGGATCCTTAAATAAAGGATTGAATGAATAGTCGAATAAATTGTCGAATCCAGAAACTTATCGAATTAATGCTCTAAGGATTATCGAATAAGTTATGGAATGAATGTTCGATAAAAAGTGAGCATAAAGAGTATTGTAAAGATCCATACATCGAGTGCTCATTATCTCATCTTTCTTTCTCCTTCTGGAAAACTCTTGAGTTCCACATGAAAACTATTGAAATCAAAGCGTTATATAGCGAGAACTACTTCAATTTGCATAACCGAAATCAACGAACTGTTTAAATATAAAATTCTTCTTATCCACATTTTGTATTCTTCCGTCTATTAAATTTACATGTCAGTTACGTCATCTATGACATGACGTTGGTGCGTTTTAAGTTGTAAGTTTCGGGCTTTGATGTTTGATGTTATTAAAATTGTACAGCTCGGAGTTTGATTGTGTTTGCGGAGGTCTGAAGATTTGAATTATTAAAGTCTAGTGTATGAAAGTGTGTGTGAACCCATCAAAAGCATGAGATTTGTAATTTGCAGGGATGAAAAATATTCCTGAATTATTCAGAGTCAGTTACAGAGCACTTCAGAGTTAATGTGCACTTGACAACGTGGAGTACGCTAAGTAAACTACAACAACAACAGTAATTAATTATTTAAGAAGCTACGTGTACTTTCACTTGATGTAGAACCCTTGACAATCACCTAATAAAGTCCTTAATCATTAAACGGGTTGAGATATCAAAATTGCAAGTACATAAAAAGCACCAAAATCCCATAAAAGTTAATGTCAAAGCTAAAAATATCAGTTTTATATAAAAAATTAAATATTTATAAAGAATTTGCAAATATTTAAAAAAATCTCGTTTCTTTTTGACTAATTTTTAATAACGATTCTGAATGAATGTATTCTGTCCTATAATATAATATTAATAAAACCAAAGTCTGAATCTAATCTATGTCATTCTTGTTGTTGTTGTTGTCCCGGCAATTAAACTAATTCAATCTAGTAAATGAATAAAATTACAATTTAAATCTCTTGTTTTTTCCGTATATTTTTCTAGAATTCTTATTTCCTTCTCAAATCAAGAAACACGATATAAATTGCGTTCCTTCCCTTCCCCTTCTCTCCCGCTGTTCCGCGGTGGACAGACTCCATGAAGGTCTCATTAAATGCTAATTAATAACATTTCTTTAGATTTTACTAAATCCTTGCTGACTCTGAATTCAGTGCGGCTGCTTTTACTGATGCTTCGAATGCTGTTGCTGCTGCGCTGCTCTGTTTCTGCCTACGGTTTTCTTCTCCATGCAATAAAAAGCCTGGAAAATATGAAAACTTAGCACAACGAGATGAAAGAATAGGAAAAAATAGAAAAGAAGAAGAACAAGAAGGAGAAGAATAATGGGAGAAACAGGAGGAGGAGGAGGACGAACAAGAGGGGAATAAGATGGAGAGCAAAACCAATAATAATCATAAAGAAAATTCGGAGTAACGCAGCAGTTTTCCGGTGGCTCCTTTCGTTTGCGTTCTTAAGAAATGTTTTGCATTTCCTCTTGCATTTTCCCCAAAAAACCGTTTGAAACTCATCCCCTAAAATGATGCTCCATTCACTTCACCTCCACTTCTTGTCCATCCTTCCTCCAAATGGCAGCAGCAGCAGCAACAGCAGCTGATTGTGCGCAGGTCCTTTATTGATTTTTCCAAAAAAAACCGCTGATGGTTATTTTAAGCTTCTTCCTTGATTGTTGCCGGTTTTTAGTTTCGAGATTTCCGCGAAAATTCAGATGCTTTGGAATGGAGTGAGAAATGAAGAGGAAGGGAAGGAAAAGAGTGATGTATGGGGGAAAGAACAGGAATAGAACATGAAAGGAAAGTAACAAAAACGATGTAGGAATAAAAGAGGCGGAGATGGAGGAAGAGGCGTGGTGAGCGTAGAGGGTACGGCGGAAATGGGTGTGGTGGAAAGGGGGTGAGGTAGTGTGTAGGTGAGGATATGAGGAGACGACACGTGAATACTATAAATACAGTGCTTAAAACATGTGATGATAAAGCATGCCAGGAAAAAACGTGTATTCCTGTGGATATCGTAAAAAACTCTGCAGATTTAAATAAATCTAAAAATAAATGTGATGAGATTCGAGCATTTCATGGAATAAATATATTTACAGCAAATATATGTACATGAACACATGAATAGAAGGTTAAAAGAGCACTTCGAAAGCACACACACCAGTACCCTCACACACACATCCATAAATCCTTAATAAAACTAAATGCATCCAAGCAGCAAAATGCTTCTCTCCCTATCCTTGCTTCTTTGGCCCCTTCTCTCTTTACACCTTCTACACTTTTCCCTACTCTTCTACGGATCCCTCACCTCTCCTATCCACATCCTATCTCATCCTTCCGCCTTTTCTCATTTCTCTCTTTTCTCTTATCATCCAATGCATCTTCTCGCCCGATGCAATTTTCTTAATGTTTGTACTTCGAGCAAATTTATCTTTGGGTGTGTTTTTCAAGCGCATTCATTCACCCACACGTACACACACATAAATAAATACATATACACATACATTCTTTGGGTATGTACGGTAAAACACTTGAATCACGTAATGTGGTTTAAGTATCTCAATATTTTGCATACACTCAGGCGCTCATGAAAGCATTTTAAGTAATTCGTATTAAGTAGATACTTCTGAGCACTGAATGCTTGTAAATGGAATGTGTGTGTGTGTGTTTGAATGTGGGTGTGAATGGGGATGTGTTTCTTTCTGGTTGTTTATCCTCGTTGACTAAACTGCGGTACCTTTTATCATGGATTAGTTTCCGTTTTTCTATTATTTTTATTTCTTCTTTCTTATAATATTTCCTTTTTATTTTTATATTTTGTGATCCGTTTTTATTCTTTTCTTTTTTTATTATTATTTATATTATAATCGTTATTTATAATATTATTTATAGGACTATTGTCTTTATTAATATTTTTATTATTGTTGTTGTCTTATTAATTGTTTTTAAGCTTTTTTAGATACTGTAAACACGTTCAAAGTCGAAATGGTTTCCTTTAATTAAAGTTAATATTTATTTGTTGTCGGAGGGAGATTGAAGGAGGAAAAGGCAGGGAAAATGTCCGTGGGTTTGGGAGATAAAACAAGCAGAGATAATATAATATATAAAATTAGGATGTGGTTTTAAATATCTATTTAAAAAGAGGAAAACTAAAAAAAGGAAGACGAAAGAACACAAATCCTCTTTTCCATCCTATTTTATTTATACTATATATACTTACTACATAAATTAAATAAAAGGAATGAAAAATTTCAAATTCCACTAATATTACAATATATAAATCGTACTTACTAAATATTAAAATCTATAGTATTGTGCTTGTTCACGAAATACAGTCCATACATTTATTCAAGCATAAAAATCAAACCAAGAAATGACACACGCAACGCAAAGCAAGGGCGTGGCAACCAGTCACACCCATTCGATTATAACTTCAGATACATAATAATAATCAGTTTGTCGTGCTAGGAAAGAAAATCAGGTCATATTTATCTACACCCATACGAAAGCATTCATTTGTATAGATACAGCGTATATAGTACATAGGTGTGTATAGCATGTCTTTACGTACAGCTATTCTATAGAAATCCCGAGATGCGCTAGGTTAGTTTTGCTTAACTCTCCATCGAACTCAACCCAATATTTTAATAAATCATTTGGATCAGATCCAATACATGGAATGCTATGTATATAAAACCTGAAGAATACACAATAATGTTTTCAAAAAATTGGAGGAGCTGAAAAAAGTTTCGCCTTTTCTCACCGTTATGTGAACTTTTTGGGTGTGACTGACTCTGTCCAGCTCTTCTCTGTCGTTGGAAATTGTGCTGATCCAACAGAATGACGAGGAAAGCTTGAAACATAACAACAACGACAATGAAAACGGCAACTACAACAACAACAATGAAAATGGCAACCACAACAACCATGAAAATGGCAACCCCAACAACAACAACAACAACAAAGCAAAGTACACAAGCTGTGAGATGAAATGGAGACAAAAAATCCCAAAAAACTGAATGCAATCGAAGACAGCGCGAAAACAAGGAACACAAAACCAGAAAACAGGTTGCAGAGTTGCCAAATTTTGGATTTCAGTAAACACTACATTAAAGAAAATATGCAAAATTTGTATTCTCGAATAGAACTACGAAAAATGTGAAGTTGGCATCTCTGACAAAAGCTTTCATTGAAACGACAGAGAGCTGATTATAACGCATCAACCGTTTTAAAACAGAGAGAGAGAAAGAGAGTAAACGAATGTTCGTGAGAGGAACACGAGATAGAGATAGAGATAGACTGAGAGAGAGAGAGAGAAGAAGAGCGCTAAAGAATCTGCATTCGGAAAAGCCGGCACGGAAAAAACAAAGGCACGCTCTGCATCTCGTCCTGAGTTTTCTTTCCTTGCAGTACTTGTTTTTTTCTCTCTCTCTCTCTGTCACTCTCTCTCTTCTTCCTCTCTTTCTCTCGTGTTTACATTAAAGTGTTTTCCTCTCAATTAACGCATTACAAAAAAAAACAACAGCAAAAGCACCCTCCGCTGTTCACGTTTTTCCAGGACACGCGTTACATGGTAGAAAAATTTCAGCAGAGTTGAACTGACTCCAGCTGAGTGCGAGCTGGGTTGAGCTGGAAAGGGGCATCGCCAGCAGCAGGAGAGCAGAATAAAACAACAACAGCAACAACAACAACAACACCAATAGATTGCAGATTGTGTAACATTACAAGAACACGTCCCGGGGTACACCATAGTTTATAGAAGAGAGAGCGAGAGCGAGAGCGACAGAGACAAATACGATAACGCGTTGCTGCGACGAATTCGTGTCGACTTTCGAAATGAGTTGCGGCTGCGAAGGATATTCGGGCGAAACACAACAAAAAACAACAACAACAACTACACTTAACAATACGGAACTGCATGCAAACATACAAAACAGATACACACACACACGCACAACCACAGTAACAACAAACATCAACACGCGAACAGGAAAACAACAACAACAACAACAGCGAAGAGAACGGCAATAACAAGAACAACAACAACAATAACAATAACAACAAGAAGAACAACAACGTCACTTGAGCAAGCCAGAGTTCAATATCCTCGACGTGCGCTGTTTGGGTTACATAAAAACGAGGTGACGGAACGGTTTTCTTAAATTTTCTTTGGCAGCAGGAAAAGTCAACAACAACATTAATCGAGAAGAATAAGAAGAAGCAGCAGAAGACGAAAAAGAAGAAGAATAAACAAGACAGGCAAAGGATAAAAAATGATGAAATTAAATTATAACGAGCTGCAGGAGCTGCAACGTTGTAAGAGCAAACTTAAAAATAAGGGTCACACTAACGACCGCAACAACAATAATTGCAAGAACAACAACAATTGCAGGAACAACAAATGCAAAAGAAATAAAAGCATTTTCAAAAACAACAACAACAACAACTGCATAAACAGCAAAACCGACAGAAACAACGAGAAGAAAAATCAACAATTGTTTAAGTAAAAGTAAATAAGTTTATTAACTACAAACATATGTGCTTCAGTAAATGTTGTATATAGTATGTATCTAGAGTATATACAGGATATTTGTATATAATATGGTTACATATAAACAATACAATATATGAAATATGATGGATACAAATATGTAAAAGATTATATTATAATAAAATTTGTTTGCTTAACCTGCTGCTGTTAATTATATGTTGAATAATGATATTTATGTACTACATGTATATATGTGGAATATGCGTGCGCTTGTATATACAACATGTACATACATACACTTATATATTTGCTCGTATATTACAGATTTATACAGAGGTTGTAATTACGTACTGTGTATAATTTTTTGAGTATATAGTGTCGATATATATTTTTACTTTACTCCCATCAAATCTCATTAAAGAAATACTCTTTAAAAAGCTTCCATTGAAGTATTTCATTGAAGTAAATTAAATTAAATTGAGTTACAGTTAATTACAGTTAACAATAAAGAATAACAAAACTACTTAAATATAAACGAATACGAGAATAAATCAGAATAATACTCGTAATGATGATATTGTATAATGTGTACAATATAATGTAGAAGGATAAAATATTGATATAATGATATAATATGATGATAGGATATAATGCTATGTGATATAATATGATATAATATAATAATTATAAGACATAATTAGAATGTATGGGGTTTTTAAGGCGTGGCTTTAATTTGACATTTGACAAGACTCTGCACAATTTCATTATGACTTTCATTAGGATTCACTTCATGGAAGTAATGAGTACTTCTTCTTCTTCGTCCTCATCTTATTCTTCTTCTCTATTTAGTAAATAGTTATTTTTACTCGTTGTTGTCTCTGAGTATCCTCTAACTTTTGCTGCGGGAGCCGTTCGTATGAATATAAATTCAATGTAACATGGCGTGGAACATGACATATGAATGGCATAAAATTTTAGACAAATACAAAAACAAATGAAACAACAAATAATATAGTAATAATCGAAATAATACTAATATAGCAATAATAATAACAATAATACAAATACATAAAAATAACATACAGACTGTTAGAAAGAGGGAGAGACTTAGAGATAGAGAGAGAAAGGGAGAGAGAGAAAGAAGCGAAGTTCTTCGCATTTAGGAAGAAATACAAAAGTCTTCATTTATTTTTCCAAAAAACAGTTCCTCAGGCTTCAAAGAAACAAAAAAAAGTAATTCAAACCAACAACAATTGCAGTGATGTATGTTTAAGAAAGTAATGCATGTGTCTCTGTTCAGCTCCTTTTTCACTTTCAACCCCCTCCACCCCCTCCACCCCCTCCACCGCCACCAAAACAACGCTTCAAGGCGCTTCTAGTGGCTAACAAATTCAGTGTGTGTTATGAAGACGTTGCTTAAGTGATGATGATACTTATTATTATAATGATGATGATGATGAATATGATTATGATGATGGATATGATGATGATGAGTTTATAATGACGATGAGCATTACAATGGTGATTAGGATGAATTTGAATGACGTTGATTAAAATTATGATGTATATGATTATGATAAATAGGATGGTGATGATTATGACAGTGCTAATGAAGATGATTATGATTAGGATAATGCTTGGTAATGATGATTATAATGATGGTTATAATCACAATGTTCAACGATAATAATGATGGCAAAGATGATTACAATAATGATTACAAAATTGTTGATTTTGGTGATGGTTGTGATGATGTTGAGGTTTAATTAAAACCCGCAGTGAAGCAATGAAAAGAATTTCCTCATGGGTGTATATTATGTGTGTGTGTGTGTGTGTGTTTATATATATATGTATCTATGACATTTCTAAGTAAAAGAATAAGCAGCAGCAAGGATCTAAGGGTTTCCATAGAAAAATGTGAATATTTTCCATTGTATTTTGATTACAACACGTTAATAACTCAACAATTTTTCAACGTTACAAAAAATGTATGTAATTCATGTAACTTGTGTAACTCATGTACAGATGTAGTTTAGAATTCCTCTTGGAACCTCAACCCGGTTCAAATCAGACCAGGACAAACACACACACAATGAAAATGCACATGTAGTGTATAAAATGACAAAAATGTGACAACAACAACAGCTGTTCTGCCCTTTTCTATGATGTACCAGAAAATTAAGACATATGGCGGTTTTTTCAGACGTCCCTATTTACCATCATCATCCAGTTTATGGTCATAAATATGCTAAAGAAAAGCATGAAATTATGGAAATGAGTTGCTTGCATACAGAAACCACAGTTTTATTCAAAGCATCCTGTTGTTGCTGTGTCAAAATCATAGTTTTAGTCAGCTGTTAGTTGATTAAGTATGCAGCATATAAAACTTAATGACATAATAACTTAATGACATAACGAACGTATGTCATAGGAACGTATGGCATAAGAACGTATGTCATAAGATAAGAACATAATCATATAGGAACATAAATACAAGTTTATGACTATTACGACTATAAGTGAATAAAAAACAGATTTTTTAACAAATAAAGAAAAATAATGAACTAGAAACAAAAGATATTAAATGGAATAGAACAAGTATTTTCATAGTATTACCCTAAGCCTTATATTTTCGGTACTTATGTATGCAATACTCATTCAGCAGACATTCAGCAACACACGTTGTCTAATCGAATAAATACGCATCTTGTATACGCCTAATCGAATCGTCTACTCCGATATATCAATCGTGATTCAGTACTCATTCAGCACATGTTCAGCTCGAGTTTCTCACTCATTCAGAAACGTATTCAACGTATTTTAGATACGTTTAATCAAATATTCGACCCACATTCACCACTCACTCAGTACCTTATCAACTCTTCATCAGCTCTCTACAGCTGTCGTGTAAACTTCAGTTCTTCGACACACATTCACCACTCATGATTCAGGATTCATGATTCAGGATTCATTCAGCACTCTTTCAGTACTCACTCAGCACCTAGCTATTTAGTTTGAACTGAGATTTTGTACTGGAGAATGATTGTTATGGTTTAAATAGCTTTTTAGTTATTGCTACTAATCAGTTAGCTTCTTCAAACATTTAAGGCACCCAACTCTCTCCATTCTTCCTTCCCTCTCATCATGTTTCGCTTTTCGATAGTTCCATGCTCTCTAGTTGCTCTCTGAATGATTTCTGAGTGACACATGTGGTTCAATGACCTGGTACACATAAAAGTCAGTTCTTATGCAATCAGTTTTTTTCCATCGATCGTCAACATTATTAAAAAATATTCGCAGTTTTTCCTTTTCCCCGTTTCCATTTCCACTCTTATTCCCCTTCACTTTCACTATCACCGTCACTTTTACTTCCCCTTCCTTCTTTTACTATTTAATTTTGGCACATGTACATTTACTGATGTTGTTGTTGTTGTTACTATTCTCGTTATTGATGGGTCTACAATTCCATAAGTTTTCCTATTGTATCCGATCGATAGTTTTTGTTGTTGTTAGTGTACTTTTTGCACTACTTTCGAGAGTGAAAAAACTTTATCAAAGGAGCACCCTATTAAATGCGTCATGTGACATTTTAAAGATATCTGCAGATATCATGTTCAATTTGCAGTTGTTATTTAATTTCGCAAAGATTTCGCTTTCCAATTTAGATGTATATTCATATATAAACACGCACACACATGTATTTCCCTCTCCTTTTCTCTCTCTCTCTCTCTCTCTCTCTCTCTCTCTCTCTCTCTCTCTCTCTCTCTCTCTCTCTTTAAATCTTCAAACAAATGACAAAAATCGATGGCAGTTACTCGTAAGTCGCCCCTGCTTAAGGACATTTGTACTAATGAGGGTGCCTGCCAGATCGTTATCGTGTCTTTTGTCCTGTAGATCGTGTTAAATACGATCTACAATCAGCGATCGACTGACTACACACATAACACAACGTTAACAAATTAACAATTGATACAAATTTATTGGAATGAGCCGCGTATGCATTCATTGACACTTTTATGATAAGGATTAAAGTGTTAATCGCTATCGCTGTTGTTGTTGTCTCTGTTGAACTTCTATGGCGATCAGAGAATTACTCGTAATTCCAAAGTTCAATGACCTCAAATGGTTCTGTGTCCTTATTCTGTCTCCGATCTCCTTCCTCACACTCTCACTTTCTTTGTTATTTCTTCTCTCTCTCTCTCTCTCTCTCTCTTTTATTGAAGTCTTTTATTAACTGTGTAATTTTACAGTTTAGAATCACTTTGGGTACCTACAAAGAGTTCATAAAAGCATTTTTAATGAAGGAAATAAACATTAAACCGAAACCGATAGGAAGTAGGGAGGGAAGAGATTCGGAAGGAATTTAGAGGACTTGATACAGGAAAACAATGTGTATGCGAAGTGTTTCCTAATCAAGGTTCGTAGTAGGTCCTTATGTAATAGTGTTATTATAAGTGTTATTTTAAAACGGTTCATGTGTGCTCAATGAGTGCTGAATGAGTGATAAAACTGTGCTGGATAAATGAAGGATTGCTGAAGTTTATGAAGAAGGTATTAAGAGTTGACTGAGTGGACAATAAAAGATCAGGAAAGAGAGAAAATAAAAATCAAATGTCATAAAAAAAATTAAGGAAAGAATTTTTTAGAATTTTTCTTATAAGTATATGCATAAAGTAAAATGAGTGCTGAATAACTGATGTATGACTGAATAACTGTGTTGTATTTAGACGTTCAAAGTTCATTAAGAAAGAACTTCAAAAAAGACACCATATTAAATGTGTATCATGTACGATTTATAATTCACAACCCTTCTGTTATTCAGTTGTCTCATTTATAAAGCTCGTATCTTATATAAGTTCAATCAAATCTTCGATACAGATTCATCGCTCATGATTCTGGACTCATTCAGCTTCTTCATTTTTTGAAGAAGATTTTTCAATAAATTAAAGAACGATCGGCGTGCTGAATTGAGTTGAAGAACGAATTTGTGATAGAATAAAGATTTTAACTATAGACAGATTTTAGCCACTTTATACAGCTTTTAACCCATTCTTCGTGGGTCAAACCCGGAGGCAGTTCTTCAAGAAAAAAGAAAACAAACATAAAATGAAACAATAGCGTTCAAAGAAGTAAACAAAAAAGAAATAAAATAATAAACAGCGAGGGACATTTTCCCCTAAATTGGTGAGCTTTTTCTTTTCCGTTTAAAGGCATTTTACGATCTGCCTTTAAACGAAAAAAATATTAAAACAAGTGCAAGGAAAGCTTTAAAAAATCCTTACCTCCTAGAAAACAGAAACACAAATACAAACACAAATGAAAACCGAAAACAAAAACCAAAAAAGTCCAAACTGAAACACGAACAAACGAATTCTTTTTATTATTATTCGGTGTAGTTTTTTTTTCTTTTTTTGGACTCTCGCCACATCCTGGATGGTTGACTGGCTGGAAATACTTAAAATGGCTGCTCTCAATGACGTGCGTCAAAGTGCGTGTGGGTTGGTGGGAGTGCGTGTGGTTTGCGTGTGCGTGTGTTTGTTGTGCACATGTTTTTGTGTGCGTGAACGTGTTCATGTTCGTGTTTTTCTTTTTATATTCCTTTTTTCCAATTTTTTTTTATTACAGCACTCTTCAAAAGTAGAACATCGTGTAGATTCGACTTTCTCCCCCTTTTTTCAGTGATAGAAAATATGACAACAACAAAAACAAAACGTGTGTATAAGAAGAAATGTATAAAACAACAACATATACAACAACAACACAAAAAACAAGAACATTTATAATAACAACATATTGAAAAGGCACAACAGCAACAACAACAATTTCTCTAAAATACTTCTGAGGTCTATTTTCCTTGCTGCTTCGTCTTAGTTTTCTTTTGATGTTAATTTTTTTTTCTCTGCTGGCGCTGCTGCTGCTTCTTCTCGCTCTTCTTTTCACAGCTGATTTGATACGACTTTATTTTTTAGTTGCTATGCAAATGCTGTGAAAAATTTTAGATATAAAATAAACCAGAACACAAAATGTCACGCTTCAGGTATATGAAAGGATATGAAAGGATTGTTTGCTGTTATAGCTGTTTGAAGTCTCTGCTGATTGCCGGAGGTTTTTTTCTATTCTGGATTTTTCCCTTTCAGAGGAAAATCAAATTAAAAAAATTATTTCTTTTAATTTTGACATATTTATTTATTAGTTTACTAATGTAATTGATTTTTAAAAATTGTATAAACTTATATATTTTTTATATATTATAATATTTTGATATTTTGATATTTTTGATTTTTAGTATTTTAAAAATTGTTATCAAACATGTTTTCCGCCCATTGTAATCATTTCTTGAGTCTTATCCACTGTATTCCGCATGAATGTTACAAAACCTCTCTGTCGCTGCCTCTGCCGCTGCGCCCACGCCGCCAGCGATGCGTACAAGTGACGTCGACTGAAGTGCAAAAGAGATTCCGGCAACAAACCGGCAGCCGGCTTCGTGAAAAACGACGATGCCGACGTTGCTCAGCAGCAGCGCGCTGCTTACGATTGCTGATTGTGACTGCACAGAGAAGAAATAAAATCGTTGTCATCGTCGGCGTCGCGTATTTTAGCAGAGCAGCGCGGCAGCAGCTGAAAAATCGACACCAAAGAAAAACGACGTCGTCGCTAGCAACGTGTCGTCGCGCGTTGAACTGTTTAAATTGGGCTTTTGTTTTGAGCAGCGGGGTGGATTCCACATAAAATTTTCATAATTGAGTGTAGATATAATGCAATAAGATTAGCTGGCTGCATACACTGTAAAAAATCAAATCCCATAAAGAATACATATTAATAAGTATTTCCTATTACAAAACACAGTTATGATTTAAGAGTTAAATGTTTCTGGGGGTCTTTGAAATTAGAAATCGTTTTTTGTTTCCTTGTTGCGGCATCTCTTTCCCGGTGCAATTTTTCCCGGTGCATGTTGCGCAGTCCGTAGTTCAACCTGTGCCACTTCCGCGGTGTCCTTTTTTACCACACGCCGTGCACAACGGAAGAGTGTCCTGACGTGTGTCCTGCTCACTCACTCGCTCACACAAACGCAGCGGAGATTTTCACAGCCAAGCAGCTGACTTGCGCTCATGAATCGCGGGACTCTCTCTGTCGCTATCGCTATCGCTATCTCGCTCTCAACCTCATCGGCCTTTCATTGATTTTTGGTGTCGAAGTCCTCCCGGTCGTCGCCCTGCTCGTTGTTTCTGCCCTCATCGTCCACCTCGCTCACGACCCTCCCTTCGTCGCTCCTATCGTCGTCGGAGTCGTCGTCGTTCTTTTTCGGTGGTTGTTTTCTCTTCTCCAGGACAACGCAGCGAAGCGCAGCGCAACGCAACGCAGCGAAAGGACTTGCGGGCACCTTCAACCGCCCGAACGACCGCCGACCCGAGCATATCGTATCTACTCGGCAAACCAAAAGGATTGTTTGTTCGTCCGTTCGTTGCTTTCGTTCGTTTTCGAGAACATTCATTATTTTCCTCTGCACCGTTTAAATTCAGTTTTTATTTTAAAGTTCAAATCTCATCCAACATCTCAGTTGTTCTCAAACTTTATTCGGTTTTTATGCAATTAAAAAAATAGTGAATTAAAAGGAATTGACATCTTTTTTTCCAACAACTTTTGCAAAGAATTTTATAACGGTAAAAAGTTGAATTAAATAAAGAAGAAGAAAAGCGACATAAAGAAAGAAAGAAAGAACGAGAGGGAGAGAGACAGAGCAAGAAAAGAATTTTTCATTTGAAAAAGTAGCGGAAAAATTGTGTTCAAATATTAATAATTTCTAGTCAAATTTTCTTAACAATATTATTTTTAATAATAATAATAATAATAATAAAAAACTTCTGGCCAATTTTTGGCAGATTTACTATATATACGATATATGATATGTTTAAATATATGTATATATAAATACATATATATTATATACTCATAAATTGGAGTCTCTGTTTATAAAATTAAACTCCTCTTTAAACATAAAATCAACTTCGATTATAAAGAAGACAACATGAAGATTTTACTATTCTATTATTAAATATCATTTATTTCAAAATTAAAGGATTTGATAATAATAATTTTTTTGGTCCCACGGTGCACAAGATTATCAGAAGTAAGTATAGAAAAATAGTATAGTTAAAAATTATACTCTCCTTAAAACTCGCGAAATAAAAACTAAAACGATGTTTAAAATATGAAAGAAATATTTTCATTCATTACTCAATATATTATTAGCAATACATATAACAGTATATCAACCTATCATCAATAAAAGATCATTGCTATCAAATAATATACATAAATATTTAAAGATATATATAATAATAAATATTTAAGGACATATGTTTATATATTGCTTATATACTTAAGAAACCAGATTATATATTTTTGTGTGGCTCTGCAGAGGTTAAAATTTTGGAAACTTTTAATTGTAAAAAAAATCTGCAGAGGTTCAAAATGTCCACTTTTACTTTACCTCTTTATAATGTCTGTTCTTCTCATGTTTTTCAACAGAGATTAAAAGTATTCTCTCACTCTCACTCCTTTTTCCTGCAAAGGTAAAAAGTTTGTACATTTCTAGACTATAAATTTCCAAAATTTAATTCCGTCTAATTTTATTCCCTTCATAGATTTTGTCTGAGATTCTGTGTGAGATTTTCTCTGGAATTCTGTCTGAGATTCTGTTTGAGATTCTGTTCGAGATTCTGTTTATCTTCCAGAGAATCCTATATGTCTTTCTTAAAAAAAGACAAAGATTTCCCATAATTTAATCGTGGTCGAAATTTTTAGAGCATATGTTTTATAACAGGGATCTTTCGAGGACCTATCGTTTTGATCAACTATATTATTAAACACTTATAATTATATACATTACAAACATTTATATTGTATAATGTGTCTTTACGACAACTTTTAAGTATCTGAATAAATATCTATTTATGTCTTTACCTGAATTATGTATAACAAATTATACGATCTGAGAGAATCAAAATGAAATCAGAAGAATTACAAAATATTTGCTCTTTAATTTTGGAGCATTCTAAAGAAATCCATAATTCAAAAGATGGATTTCAAATTCTCAAATTAAAGAATTCGGAAAATTATTACATTATATTATGATAAATATTTAAACAATTATTTGAACAAAATTATTAAGAAAGTATATAATGTGTATATAATATGGCGTATATGGGAAGTAATACTAATCTATATACATTTTATCGTATGAAAGAAATCATAAATTTTTTATAGAATTTAGAGATTGTAAAGATTTTTAGATTCTAAAGAATCTATCGTATTTACAGCATTTATTCTAACCTCGTCCTGTAGAAACATTTAGAAGAAAACAGCTTTTTCCTCATCTCATAGGAAACGGAAGAAACACCCAAAAATAACAACAACAAAGCCCCAAAATGAGAATACCAACAACAACAGCAACCACAGAAAATCAATACAGCCACTAACGCCCTTTAACAACCACTCATCCTCTCAGCGATTCAGCCACCTAGCCACCCACTGAACTCAGCCACTTTTCTCTCCCTTTTCTCCTGCCCACCCTCCCCCACCCCACCCCGGCAGGCCAATGTACGAGTATCTATGGTACATACACACACGAATATTATTTGTTCGGTTTGTTTTTGGCAAGTTTTGGATTCGATTCTCTTCTGTATTCGGGTTTTCAGCTGTGTATCTCGTTTTTCTTCACCCGAAAGCCCAACCCAACGTGTTTTTCCCATAAATACGAGTATACAAAATATTAAATAAAGTAAAATACACACTTAGTTGTTGTCGCTAAGCACTAAGTGCACTATAACAGGGTTAGAGTTAGAGGGGAAATATGAAAAAGAAGAATAATAGTCATTCTGAATAAAAAATGGGCGAAAGCAAACTCACTTGGATTGCAAAGAATCACCAATAATGTACAAAATTTCATAAATGCATCTTAAAACATCTTGAAAATATTATAAAAATAGATAATTAATAGAAAAATATTCAATTCCTCTTAAGGGAAGTTTTTTTTCAACTTGAGTAGTTTTTGGGAAATATATAGTCTTTAATTGCGTTTTCCGAAAAAGGAAAAACAATCCCAAGAGGAAAATGTTCAGGGAAATTTTTCTAATAACCAGGATATTCTTTCTTTAAGTTCTTCTAGCGAAATTAAATTAAAATAATTGAATATGTTGTGGTTAGAGATGATGTATCGGAGATAATCACGTTGACATCCTTATCTCTTTCTCTCTTTCTTTTCTCTATTCTCCTTGTTGACCTTGATGACCTTGTTTTCCTATTAGTTTTGGTTGCCTAAATGAGGTCTAATAAATCATGTACATGATAAAAATGTGCTGATGTGCTGACAATTCCTAAAAGAGCTCTTTAATATAACGACAGAGTATAGAATATGGGGGAATGATGGGGCATCAGAAGAACAAGAAATCGAGACGAGTATAGGAATAAAATACACAATCAGCAATAACAACAACAACAACAATATTAAGAACAAGAGACCGAGGTCATTCTCACTGACGATTAGAAGCAAATTAAATGAAATGGAAGGAAATAGAAAAAAAAAATTAATTTGGGAGTGGAGAAAAACAATATCTAGTGAATTCATCAAATTCATCCTTCCCCCACTCCTTACACCCTCCCCTTTATTACAGTGCTTAATGACGAACTTATTTGTTGAGAGTTTTATTGTTTACACTACGCAACAACCGCAGATGTTTTCATTTTTCCGAGCAATCCGCCGTAATTAGCCTGAACTGAAGAACAAGCATAACAGGCAGATAGAGCATAGCTGGCGGGTGGAGGAGAGAGAGGGGAAGACGAGAGCGGAAGGGAGGGGAGGGCAGAGCAAGGTGGTTACTGAGTGGGAAATTAAACAACAAAGCGGATCTTATGCAAGTAAAAATCTTTGGTTTGGTTTTTTTTATTTAAACTGAACACGAAGGAGTCTGAAAAAATCGAAACTCAATTATTAAGGGTGGAGTATTTTGAAATAAAAACGGAAGGGGAAGGAGGGCCGACGATTGGGAAGGACAGAAAGTGTCCAAAAATTGAGTCCTTTTCTATGTTTCCATTTTTGACCCCACACAATTTCCTTTCATTGATTTCTTCTCTGCTTTTTCATAACCCTACATTCATTGAATGGTTTTTTAAGACTTCTTCAATCTTTTGTCCCTCTTTTCCCTTCTCTTCCCCTCTCCAATCTTTTTTACGATGACTTCTGCAATATTTTGTCATGTTTCTTTCTTTTGAAAGCCTCCTTCTCCTTTTTTTTCCTTTCTGATGTCCCCCCAATGTTTTGTGTGGTTGGTATTTCGTTGTTGTTGTTGTTGTTGTTCCAAGTAGACACCATTTCTGACATACATTTCAATCCCAACTCCGCCCCCCCCGCAATGTTTCCCCCTTTCGAAACCGTGTAAAATGAGGTCAGCAAGAATTGGAAAAAGTGTCAATTACCGCTTTTTACCGTTTTTACTTCTCTTCATTTTCATCATTATTCTTTGTTGTTATTGTGGGTGTTTTTTCGGCTGACTTGTTTTTTTATTTTTTTCATTTTTACAACAACAACAACAACAACAACATTTGTTCTATTATTATTATTATTATTATTATTTTTTTTTTTTTATTTTCGTTGTAAATGTTAATAGACACAAACACACGCTTTTCCAAGTGCTTCGACTGCGTGCTGCCTCTTCTTCTTCTTGTGTTTGTGTTCTCGAGCGTGTTCAATGAGCCCTGCCGCCTTCTTCTTTACCCTCGTCCTCGTTCCCGCCCACACCCTTCTCCTCAACCTCTCTCTTGTTATTCTTCCTCATGTTAGGTCCTCAAAGGATAACAGCTGTTGGGTTTTTTTTGGAGGGGGTATTTTTCGCAGTACATTTTTTTTTAATTGCTTGTTGTGCCTTTTAAGAGGTTTGTGGTCTTTTCTGTCTTGTTTGCGGTGTTCTTTTTACGGTACTCGTAATCAAAAAACAAGGGTTTTATTGGGTTTTTTGTGTACTCGAGCAGAAGTTCTCAAAGGTTGATAATAACTATGAAGTAATAAAGAAAATTGAAACGAAATTTTCACCAATATATTTTTTATATTATTTTATTATATTTTATTTGATGGTTCCTTATTATATTTTATTTTATTCTATTCTATTTTATTTGGGCTTATTTGATTTTATTTTCTTTTATTTTATTTGATTTTATTTGGTTTTGTTTGATTTTATTTTATTTTATTTTATCGAATGTTCTTTTGCAATTCAAAAGCAGCCCCTCCAAAAGTGTTGCTTATAAAATTTGTGCATCTATGAAATTTTCACTGCCGCTTTTATTGCTGCAGTTTATCCGAAGTTCAACGAACTCTTGTTCGTTGCTTTCTGCTGCAGCAACGAATACTTTCATTTCCACAGAGATTCTGTGAGAGGGAGAGAGAGAGAGAGAGAGAGAGAAGAAGTCGGGGACCTCGTTCGAAGGGTGTTTAAAGGGTATCTCAAGTCTCTGCATGTTTAGAATACAAGACAATATCATTAATATTTTCTTCAGTATTATTATCGCTGTTTTGTTCAATATTACAGGGAATATTTTCTTCAGAATTATTGACAATATTTAGTAAAATATTATTTTCAAGTATATAAAGATAACTGTTTATATTTGATACAATATTATTGTGAATATTTTGTTTTTGTCAGTATAAAAAATTCCTAAAATGCAATACTTTTAAAATTGATCCATTCATCGTTGTATTTAATTTCATAGACTTCATGTTGTGTCCCTTAAAATTGTTTCACTGCCTTCGCCAATGCGTCATCACCGAATGAAATTACATCCACCCGAAGTGCAATAATGACGTTTGACGTTTGCGCGTTCGGTTGCATTAGAAGAATGCTACTCTACAACAACAACAACAGCAACAACAACAAGCAATAACGACTACAACAGCGTTAGAAACATTAATCATACTCTAGCAAAAGCATGAAGTCGAAGGACTCATTGCACCGATTCTTCCTCTTTCTCCTCCCCGTGCTATTATTTTTGTTGTTGTAGTTGACTTTCCGAAAAAAGGAATGAAAAAGGAACAACAACAACAACAAAAACACACACCAACTGATATCCCTTTGAATGAGTTTTCAACCCTCGACATTAAAATTCCGACTTCGATTTAATCCAATCTGCACATCGCGGGCAGCCTGTAAAAATGACCCCTTGTTTGGACATTCTGTTGACACACACACACACACACACGCTCAGGCACAACCGCATACATACATACACCTCTGCATACATACATACATTATAATGTAATATTTTTCAGGTTTTGGTTTGGGTTTTTTTATTATTACTTGTAATCGTAAAAAAAATCTACCCAGCGACCGAAACTTGTCGTTGGTTTTAATGCGATATTTTAACTCTATCTGAACTCTATGTGTCTGCATGTCTATCTGTTTGAATGTGTGTCTGTTTGCCTCAATTAAGTAGATTTAAGAGCTTAAACCATTGTTATGGACAGAAATAAATTCCTTTTTTAGTGGCACAGCGGATTATCTCTATTAATGATCTTCGAAACCTTCGAGAACAGAGGATATGTTTTCATTACTATTCTTTGTTTTTGCTTTATCTTTATATAAGCTTTTTATAAATTGTATTGTAGTTTCTTGTGGAAGATTTCAAAATTGATAGCTTTTATTAGAAATACTAAACAATTTTTTGATTGAGTGTCTTACATACACTTATACACATATGTTTCTATCACATTCATGGTCCACTTATATCACATTGATGTCACACACTCATCACATCCATATTACACTCATATTACACCCATATTATACCCATATTATACCCATATCTCCTGCATTTCATCATTTAGTGAGAAACAGCAAAGTAGTTAATCCATCCTCTAAAACTTCATCTCTTTCGGAGTTGGACCATAAAAAAATTCAAAATAAAATTAAAATCGCCAGCAGAGGTGATAGTTTTCTCATCCAACCAAAAGTGTTAATATTCATAATACGATATTTAATAAAAAACCTGCATAAATTATTTAATATTTATCGAAGCGATATCTCCTTAAAATCCTCTATTTTCCAACAAAAAAATGCAAAACGGGGAAAAACGCAGTTGAACTCATGAACAGCAACAAAAAACCAATAAAAAAATCAACAAAATCAACCCTCTGCAAATGGGAGAAAAAAATTAATGAACGTAATACAGATAAAATGCATTGATAGATTAGGATTCCACAGGGAAGAGGGAGGGGGAGGAAAGGAAAGCAAGGATGCATCCGCTTTTCTATTTATGACGAGTTGCGGTCGTCATGACAAAAATTCCACAGAAGATTAAAAAACGCATCAAAAATTGCATTCGTCAGGCTTAAGAATGCAATAAATTTAAATGATAAACCCGTTGGAAGGCAGGGACGAAGGAAGCAAGGGGGGAAAGCCGGATGAAGGGCAGAGAGGGTGAAAGGGGACGGGGAAAAACATTTCTGATGAGAGAAAACATAAGCTAAGTTTTTTGAGTTCTGCTTTTTGTTGAGCCCTTCAAGAAATTATACGATTTTTAAATCGAAAAAGAATAAAAAATCGCTTAAGCGATGAACTTAAGTGAGTTTCTTTTCTAGTGCTTTTTATTATTCATTTATATTATTATGTATTGTATAATTTACTTGTATAAAATATTTTAGTTTCCATTTTATATTTTATTTATATTCTCAATGACGAATGAGAGCGATGCAGAGAAATCAAGATAAACATTTAAGAAATGTGATTCTTTCTAAAAGAGAGATGAGAATATCGAATACAGAGGATTTCATAACCTCAATACTATTACTCTACTAATTTTTCTATAAATTCAATATAATCTGAAGAAATTATTGCCTTGTAATAAATAATTGTTCATTCATTTATTAAAAAATTGATTTTATTCCAGGTTGATATCTTGCCGAAGTAAAGAAGAAGAAGAAGCTGCAGCAGCGACAAAAGCTACTCCATCAGAATAAAATTCAAGCATTGAAGCGAGAAGAAAATCGCGACTCAACACCACCAAAGAAACCAACTACTTAAAATCAAGTAACGAATAATATTCATATTAATATAAATGTATACAACAACAACAATACACACAAACATACACAAACACATCATCTCCATAAAAACAAAATCATATTTCAAAGCCTAAACTTTATATATATGTATATTGTGTATACATACAGATATACATATATATATATATATATTAATCTAAACCCGAAAAGCGATCCGCATTGATCTAAAAAAATAACCGAGCATCTACACTGGAAAAATTCCACTGACTACACTGCAAAAAAGCACTCCGGTTGAAAACAGACAAAACTAACGAATTCATTCAACTATTTAAAGAAAAAACAAGAAAAAAAGATAGAAAAAACACTTCACTATTTTTTAAATATTAATATAAAGTAATCTATTTTAACGGGACTTGTGCAAAGCGCAATCAAAGCTCTACAATATTTATATAAGAATAAGTTTAAAACGGATCCCCGCAACAAGTGAGATAAAATTTAAGCAGTGAACAGCAGCAAGAGCAGCTTCAAGAGCACACATCAAGCGTTAACAAAGCGATACACAAGCGACAAATAAGCGAAACGCAAGCGTTAAGGAGGCTATAATCTAAAGAATCAAATCCACGAGCTTTTTAAAGCACACATACACACTTCACCCCTCTTCGCTGCGCGCCCGTTGGTAAGAAACAGCATCAAAATTACGCTACAACAGAGGATCCAAAGCAAAATGACCAACGCGATGGACATCGTCAAAAACGGCAGCGCCAACGGCTCCGTGGACGGCAGCCAGGATGAGTCACGCACCAATTTGATTGTGAATTACTTACCGCAGACGATGACGCAGGAGGAGATGCGTTCGCTCTTCTCCAGCATCGGGGAGCTTGAGAGCTGCAAATTGGTGCGCGACAAGATATCAGGTAATATGGGTAAATATCACGCCAAGTTTTAGTATACATGAAATGAAATAAAGAATCGAAGTCGAAAAAAAAACGTTTTATCACGCAAAACATGTGATTTTAAATACATTTTACAAATTTTATCTCATGAGATAAATTTCGTAACATGCATCTCAGAACTTCTCCATATACGAGAGATATTTTCTATAAGAATAGATATTTAGTTAAATATAGCGTTTTTTCGACAAAATCGCATGATAGAAACATTTTATATCATGCAAATTTTTTTTTTATTAATACAACTCTAAACAAAGTTCTTACTGTTTTTCTTCTTATTTACAGTTTTGCCTGCTTCGTTGACCGCTTTGAATCCGGCTCTGCAACAAGGTACGTGTAAGTTTGAATCCCGCGATCACATTTTAGTATCTGAATCCAAAAAAGTGGCGAATCTTCAGCTTGATCAATCCACAAAGCATTTGCATTTAAGATGCATTATAAGAATCATGATTAATAGCTTAATCATGAAGACTCATTCTAAAGACTAATTTTAAAGACATTCTATAGATTAATTTTCTTAAAAGTTGGAAGTGTTTTGTTGCTGGATTCGCCACTGCTTTGTGTTTCATTGTTTTGGGAAGGTTTTAGTTTCAAGCCCCCGATCCCCTTCCAGGTCAAAGCCTTGGATACGGCTTTGTCAACTATGTACGCGCCGAGGATGCCGAGAAAGCGGTCAACACCTTGAATGGGCTGCGCCTGCAGAATAAGGTGATCAAAGTGTCGTACGCCCGTCCAAGTTCGGAGTCCATCAAAGGTGCTAATTTGTATGTCTCGGGTCTTCCCAAAAATCTATCACAACCGGACTTGGAGTCGATGTTCTCATCGTTCGGCAAGATCATTACATCTCGTATACTCTGTGATAATACATCTGGTTAGTATGACGGCACTCCAAGCATTTTAAGATACTTTTTCAATTGTATTCCAAATAGATCTTTCAAATATTTTTCTAACTCTATTTCTATCGCTCTCGCTCTCTCCTTCTGTTTGCATTTATCTTTTATTTAGGTCTATCAAAAGGTGTTGGTTTTATACGCTTCGATCAACGGAATGAAGCCGAACGCGCTATACAAGAGCTGAACGGCAAGACTCCGAAAGGTTACGCTGAGCCGATAACCGTAAAGTTTGCCAACAACCCCAGCAACAGCGCCAAGGCTCAGATCCCACCGCCGCTGGCCGCATATCTGACACCTCAAGCCGCGGCTGCTACAAGACGCCTGGCCGGCGCCCTTCCATCAGCCGGACGCATCAGGTAAGATTTGCGGCTGCGATAAGAGTTCTCGACAGTCAAAATCGCCGAATAGTTGAAATCGTTCTCCCTCTCTTTCTCTTCTCTCTTCATCTATCCTTCACTCTCTCGATCCTTCTCTGGAGGCTATGTAGACTTAGTGTAGGGTGAAAATCTTCTGCGCATGTCGTAGTGTGTGTTGTACATTTGACTAGTTTTCGTTCTTCGAATTTCCAGTAAAAACCAAGATTTTTCTAAATGTTATGCACATAACACTTCTAAAGAAGAAATGTTAAGAATTTATCGCTTATAGTGAATTTTAATCGCTTACATTGAGTAACATTTATTTACTAAACTATCATTCATTATACGAATTATAATTTTCAAACGATATCCTATTTAAAATTGTGTATTTTTATGCAAAAGAATACTCCTTTCTCTATCTTTATCGCTTAAGCGAATCTGTTTATATTTTGGACCAAGTTACATTTTTAGAAACCTTTCAACGCAACAACATTTCTTTGAGTGATTTTAAAATCTTCCCTCATTTTTTTATAATACGTATAAAATAAAAAAATATCGTTTAAGCGATAAAATATCAATTTCGTAATCGTAAAAAATGTTGTCGTATTATGTATTCAAAGATTCTGAAACAATTTAGTGCAACATTTTAAAAATTTTAAAGCAATATAGAAATTATTTAATATTTTATAGCTTAAGCGAAAATTGTTAACCCTGCATTTAAATGAATCTAATTTTTAAACAGCATTTCTGTGGCATTTTGTAAGCATTTTCTTTCCAGAAGTTTGCAACCATTCCATTTTATAAATAAAGTTTGAAGTAAAATTGTGATTAAAATTTTAACTAAAGAATGTTATCGCATAAACGAAACTTAGTTCATGCTGATAACGCCTTTGAACAGCGGGTTTATTTGAAAGGAAAACTAAAATATCCTCCAAAAACAATAATAATAAATTTTTAATAATATTTTTGAAGAGCTTTAAAGGGGATTCTGTTATAAAATTGGTCTCTCCATTTCTCTCTTCACCCCGCACTGCAATCACATAGCTTCTAGTTGTTAGCGCCCTCTAGCAATTTCCATAATTTCGTTGTTCTTCCTTTCATGACGTCTGCCACAATGTTAACATTTCCTAAACTACTAAACGTTAACCCACAATTAAATGTCAACTACTAATTTCTTTAACATTTCGTTAACATAATAGAACATTTGCCTTAAGAACATTAACATTACTTCATTAATTCTCTTCATCTTAATATTTATTCTGTTAAAATTAACATTTGAGCGTATTTTATTAGATTTTTTAAAATACTAAGATTAATTTTATTAACGTTAATAATAATTTGTTTACCATTTCATATTCTTAACACTAACAGTGGCATTAATTAATTTCATTAACATTTATTTCTTTATTAACATAGCTATAACATTACATATAACTTAGCAAATACATTATACTCAGTTAACCTTTTAATAATATTAATATTTGTTTTGTTAATATTAATTATTAGAAAGCTGTTGTTTTTATATAATGTATAATTTATTTTATTTCTTTTGTTTATAATTGATTATGTTTTATTAATAATTTATATATATATAAGTTATAAATTAAACAGTATAATTTTGTATTTTATTGAAAACTTTATTTGTACATTTATTTATTATAATATAATTTTTATAAACCTATATTTTCTTTTTTTTTTTGGACCATAAAAAAACAACAAAATTTAGCATTGGAAAGATCCCGATGTTGCCCATTAACAAGGGTTTGCAGAGGTGAATTTTAATCGATTATTTTATTTAAATATAATTTTAACCCAGAAGACAAAAACCAACAAATAGTATTGGGTAGTAATTACTGTGTATTAATATTGTGTTTAGGTTTTTTCGTTGTTGTGTGGAATTTATAGATTCTATTATAAGATTGAGTCTTTTAATTGAGACTTTTAATTGAGACATGAAATAATTGATTGCAAGTTAAAGTGTCTGAGATTTTGAATTATTTTTCTAGTTTTTGTGTATTAATTTTATAATATTTGTACTTATCCTTTGTACTCTATTCTTATTTTTCGTTATTCTTTTTGCTTCTCCAACAAAGTTAAGACAATATTGCGGATGGTTTTTTGTGGTTGTTGTTCTTCCTTTCAGATCTGTTCTAATGTTTTATATATCATATTTACTTGGAATTATTTTATTTGAGTTCGGTTGTAATTAAATGTTTGTGTTTAGCTTAAGTTTTGTTTTAAATTTAGAATCGGAATCAGAACCATAGACTACTTAATAATACATTTATTTAATTAGTATAGTTTATGACATACACATTCTTAGAACCAGAATCACTCCACTCTACTCTCCACTCTACTCTCCGCTCATCTGTACTCTTTACTTTAATCTACTCTACCGACTCTCTTCGAACACTAACCCAGTAAAAAGTAACGCATGAGATTTCCTTAAGTTAGCTCGAGTGCAATAAATTTTCCAAATTCTACATCAGCTTTCTAAATACTAACCATCTTTACATTGCAAACTCTAGCGAGACAGAGGAATCGTTTAATACGCGGAAACATCCGCACGCGTTAAAGGATGTCACTAGATCCAAACAAATAATGGCTGCATTAAGTTGCATGTAAGTCTAATAAACCACACATGAATCATAAGTTTTTTCTAAATAATACAAATAATAAAAGCAAGCGAAATACTAATTCGTGGAAAGAGTACAATTAAATTACAATTAAAAGTGCCAAAATTTATCATTGTAATTATTTAATCATTCAGATATTTTGTAGATTTTTTTAGAAATCAATCAAATGTTTTTTGTATTACTTCAAACATTTTTGTTTTTCGAAATTAGGTGGATTTGATTTCATTCAGATTCTGAATAAGGTTATATAGTACACTTACAATAGTTTGTCACTCTTGGGCGCTCTGTGTATAACAGAGTTAAGTCGAGGTTGCCGTGTAGATAAGAAAATAACTATTATTATTATTAAAATAAAATTGAAGGAATTATTTTTAATTTAAAATATTTAGAAGCAGCTTCTTTCCTGAGTTGGTAATAAAATCAAATCTAAAACGTGGATAAACTCAACTTAAATCAATGCATTTTCTTTGAACATTTTTCTGTCCAAACTCAAAACAGGCGATGCATAACTGGAGATGCATAACGAGATGCATAACTGGATTTGTTTTAAGTATTTTTTTCGATATTATTTCCATTCAAATTATGAATATTCGGATATTCGACTAAGTCACTACATATTTTTTAAGTGAATCTCATGCCTATTTTTTGCTTACAGTTTGTTATAGTTGCATTTACAGAATTGTTTTCACTACTAAAATCGAAAATTTCATCACTTCTTTATTTTTTTGTCTACACATACACATTTTTTGTCGTATAATATATTTTATATATATTTATTTTGCATTTAAAAAGTAAATAATCAATAGAAAAACGCATTTTAATGATCAGAAAAAATTAAAAAAAAATACCTCATCACATATTTAAACTTCTACTAAATACGCTACACATAAGCCACATCAACACTTTTCGCTACTTTTTGATACTTTTATTGCCTTCCCCGAATCAATAATATAATTCATTATAAGAAAGTGTACAAGACTTAAAAAAAGTAGTAGATTGTTACTTCCATTTCATGTCATAATAAAAAGTATTTAGTATATAAATTAAGGTACTGCTATAAAGAGTGGGCCAGCGGTGTTTAAAATTAATTAAGTTAATGAAATAATTAATTAAATTTAATGAAATTAAATTACTCAATTAAATAATTCAAAAAGAAACCAGCCGATGGCCCACCCTTTATTAGCGATAATAAAATTATTGTTATTATTCAACAACGATTACGATTAATAATTAAAACAAATAATTAAAAAAATTGAAAAAAATTAAATATAAAAAAAACGAGTACCAAAAAAAAGAATAACTAAATTTAGACTAAAAGTATGCAAGAGATTTTTTGTGTAATCGTTACCATCAAAAACAGCTATTTTAAAGTATCGTATATTATAATCTTGACAATTTTTCTCCCCAAAAATAATTAATATTTTAATATCTCTCTTTTTCTCTCTGTGTCTCCTGCTCTCTCTCCATCGTCGCTGCTCATTGCAGATACTCACCATTGGCTGGTGATTTGCTGGCCAACTCGATTTTGCCTGGCAACGCCATGACCGGCTCCGGATGGTGTATATTCGTCTACAACCTGGCCCCCGAGACCGAGGAGAACGTCCTCTGGCAGCTCTTCGGCCCGTTCGGCGCCGTGCAGTCCGTGAAGGTCATTCGCGATCTGCAGACCAGCAAATGCAAGGGTTTCGGCTTCGTCACCATGACGAATTACGACGAGGCGGTGGTGGCCATTCAGTCACTCAACGGCTACACACTTGGAAACAGGGTGTTGCAAGTCAGCTTTAAGACCAACAAAACAAAAACCGCTTAAAAGCAAAGTAAAGCCAAGCAAAATCACACCGAAAGCAGTAAAAGCGAATAATAACAACAGTGTGAAGAACAACAACATCAGCATTTTGCAAGAGTTATAATTTTACTTAAGATTAGATTTAGCGGAAAAGTTGAGAGACAAAAAGAAACACAAAAACCAAAACAAAAACACAAAAAAACTATTTAAGAAGAATTTTTAAATCATTTATTTACAAAGCAACCCCGAACGCAAATGCAACCCTGACAAAGAGGGTTGCCAGCACAAATTGTAACGCCTAACATTCAACTAAGTAGTCAGTCAGCGTCTACCTTGATACCGGGTAACGCACACGAACCCGAAACCATTCTCCAAGCTAGACAGGTCGAGGCTCTCGCAGCACCACACAAAGTGAAGCGGGGCGCGGCAGGGCAACCCCCAGAAAAGTAGTAGATAAAAGGTCGAGTCGTAGTTTAGGAAGCGCAGCGAACGCAGCAAATACTAATGAAAAAAGAAAAACGCTATTAAATTTAATGTATTTTCTGAATTAATTGTTTATTGAGTAATTTATTTGTTTTACACTAACGCAAAAAAAGAAACAAGAAAAGCAGAAACCAAAAACAAGAAAAATTAAAAAAATATTAATAATATTTAGCTGTTCTTTTAAAATACGAAAGTAAATCTCCGTTTAACTAAATCTCAAAACTTACACTCAAACTAAAAAGCAACAAATTAATTCATTTATTAATAATATTATCATTATTATGATTATGATTAAGATTATTATTATGATTATGATTATTATTAAGAGTATATTTATGATTACGATAATTATTACGATTATTATTATGAAACTTATTGCAATCTACGATATTTAAATAAATGTATGAGCGAAGAGCAGAGCGAGTTCGGAAGCGAGTATTTTTTTGTTTCCTTTTTGCTGTTGTTACGTCATAAGTAAGGCACCCTGTACATAGCGTAGGGTTAGCAGCGATGTTCGATTTGTAAAATGTAGAAATTTTGGCCGGGATGTACAATAAAAATGAAAATCAGTGATTTTAGTTGACTAAAAGAAAACAATGAAATTAATTTCACTCTAAAAAAGAAACATTTTAAGAAAATTTCAAATAAAGTTTTTTTCAGCAATATATCATACGATATCTTTAGCCGTGTTAATATATACCTTTTGAGATATGAGTATATGACTTCATACACCTATTTTATTGATTTCATCAGGATATCCTTTAACAATCACCTTTTGGCTTCACAATTCATTTTATCACCCTTCGAAGATCAAGATTCAAGTGATAACCTTTCGTAATCAAAGTTAACTTGATTACGTTGCATTTAATATCCAATTCATTTGATCGCCTGTGGAATTCAAGTTAATTTGACCTTTTCTAACTAACGTTTATTTGATCAGCTTTCAAAATCAGGATCTACTTGATCATCTCTCTTTATTAAATTTAACTTGATCATAATTTGGATTCATCATCAATTGGATCACTCCCATAATCAAGCTTCCTTGAACACCGTTTGTTTCATTTTTCAACAATTTGATCACGTTTTGTAATCAAGATTCATTACACTTTTGATTCCACTTTTCGTGACAATCTACCTGATAATCATTTGTAATACAAATCATCTTTTGTAATTAACAGGTCTTTCATATTTTTATATGTAATCAAGGTTGACTTTATTAGGATCACCTCAATGATCACTCAGTGGAATCGTTTCAGTTATTTAATTATACTCTCTTATTACTGTACTGCTCTTGATTCTATTCCTGATTACACTCTGGATTCTTTCTCGATTCTATTCATACAACTCCTTTAATTATTTAAATACTTTCTAAATTACTATCTTAATTCCTTAATCCTTTTTTCGAAGTTAGCAAAGATGTTAGGTTTATAAACAACTATTGATTTATTCTAAGAAATCAAAAATTAATTCTATGTATTTTGAATTTTGAGAAAAATTAGTGTAAATTAAGTGAAACACCAACTTTCAAAATCCGATTTCCTACTTAATAAAAAATCAAATATTAATTGAAAGAAATTTCAATTTAATGAAAATTCTATTTCAATAAAGAAGAATGATGATATTTTAATAAAACAATTTTAGTCAAATTAATTTTAAAATTGAAAAATAAAACAAAACTTTTAGAAAAAAATATAATCATCACCTTCGAGTGTAGGGTATAAAAGATGCAAATTAAATCGAGGAAACCAGGAAAAAAATCGAAGTACCAAATAATAAATAAATAAATGTACCAAAAATAGTACACAAACACACACAGATACGCACATATACTGTATTAACTGAGACAATTCCGTTTACATAGGAAAAGCTTTTATACAAAAACAAAAATAACAACAGATAAAGAGAAATAAAAGAAAAAACAAACACTGAAAAGGAAAGATAAAAAAGGAAGAGCAGTCATAAATATAGACTGAAGAATATACAGAAAAACACGTTGGAAAGAAACTGAAAAATAGACAGAAAACTATACAGAAAAAACATAGAAACAGACAGAAAAACAGACTGAAAGATAGACAGAAAAATAGACAGAAAAAAACAGAAAAGAGAAAACAGACAGACAGGCATTTAAACTGGTTATCAGCTCGCTCACACATACATACATACATACTTACTCGTATAATAGATGTACAGATATCGTATCGTATGTATTTATGTACCCAACAAAAACAATGTCATTAAATTTAGTTGTAGGTATGTGTTTAACATTTTATGTAACTAAAAAAGTTAAAACAAAAAACGATATTAGAAGTGAGTACTAAAAACCAAGATACTCAGAGAAAGAATGACCGATCAAGATAAGAAATCAGTTTGAGGAAAAAAAATATCCCAGAGAGAAGCGAAAGGTCCGAATTGTTGTTTCTTCAACGCTTTGCCGCAGATGGTTAACCGAATGTTTTCTAAATAAAAGCTGCAGTGTAAAAGTTTTAACACAAAAAAATGTCTACAAAGATTTCGTCATTGTAAATGTACCTTCATTTTGTATTTCTCTTCAACACACAAAAGTCTCTTACTGAAATCTTATTTTTAAAAGAAAGCTCTTTCTATACAAACTTCTCATAAAAATATTTTTCCATAAAATCTATAAGAATTTCACTACAGACGAAGATGATAAGCACTTTTGACTCATTTAATACTTGACCCGTTATTCTAACATCTTGGGACAGAAATTCCTCTAGAAAGACCTGAAGAAACATAAAGAAGAAGAAGGTGAAGACGAAGAAAAAACAGTAAAAGAAAAAGAAGGAAAAGAAAGCCAATGTAGAGTCTAGTAAACGATCAGATTAATATACCATAAATACATATACTTTATCCATATAAATTTAGACGTAATACTGTCATACATACACATAGCCATAGACATAGATATTGTTTAGTTTATTTCGATTATATACCTTATCGATATATATATATAAATACATATATGTAGATGTAGTAATCTCATACGTAGTATTGACATAGACATAGACATACTCATATATTGTTTAGGTTAGATAGATCTATCATTCTTCTTTCTAAACAAGTCCATCTGTTGATGTTGCGATAGACAGATCCATCACTAGTCCATATATATCAATGTATGTACAAAAACTTGTATAAATATGGAACAGTAATAGACCTGTCTGAATAGAAAAGGATAGAGTTGTCTAGAAAACAAGAAGATGGATCTATAGAAGTGATCTGTATATACCAGAGATTCAATCCCTTATAAATTATATTATAAAAACAATATTATTTTAAGTTATATTATTATAAAATTATACTTATTATATAAAATGATAGTATCATGGGAATAAAAGTTATCACGAGACTTTTATTAACTTATAATAATCAATTATAATAAACAATTTATTTTAATTAAAAAGAAAAGTAATTTATTATAATTAAATATAATAAATAATTTATTATACTTAAATATAATACATAATTTATTTTAATAATTGATTTATTATTATTAAATATAACTTATAATAATTAAATACAACTTACAATAATTAAATGTATAACTTTTAGTAATTGAATGTAACTTATAATAATTATATATTAATTATAACAATTGTTTGTGAAAATCATTTTTTAAAGTTATTCGAGACTTATTTTTAAAAGTCTTTTTAAAAACGATCTTAAGACTTGCAATTTTGAAACTCTTTCAAAAAAGCCTTTTAAGGACTTTTGTAATTAAAAGCAATTATCAGAGTTATTTCAAACTTTTCTAGGCTATAAAAGTCTTTTTAAAATTCCCCCAATGAATATCCATACACAATATAATCCCCATATACGATATAACATATATACAAATGTGTTTATATACCCCCCCATAGACCACGTCCAATTAATGCCACGAAGTATCTTCAGTGTTTCCATATACACATTTTTACAGTCATGCCAAATTCCACCCTTTCGATCCCTTGAAACAATTGGAGGCATGTACTAGGATAGCGCACTAAATACACCTCTTCAGACCACGTTCAGTATCTGCCTCGAAGTGTCTTTAGTAATTCCATAAACACTCTTTTCGCCAAGTTACATAACTTTGCTCCATTGATACACCTTAGAGGCATGTCCTCACCAATTAATGGATTTTTAAAAGGACTTTTGTAATTAAAAATATTTAAATACCTCTTCAGAATTATTTCTAAAGTTGAAAGTTTTCAAAAAGTTTTCCAAAAGAGTTTTAAAAACAAAAGTGTTAGGTAGTTTTCATTAAATGACTTTTTTAATAATAACATCCAAAAAACTTTATTTTAACCTTATATTTTTAAAAATAAAAGGTTTCCATCAACTTTTGCTTTTAAAAATAAGAGTTAAAAGGAGGAAGAGTAAAAAGGTAGGGTTAAGAGTTAGGAATTAAAAGTTAAGATATATAAATAAAGATTTAAGGTTTAAGATTTAAGATTTAAGATTTAATATTTAAGATTTAATATTCGCAATAAAATTTAAGATTTAATATTTAAGGTTTAAGTTTTAAGATTTAAAAATTAAAATTTAAGTTCTAAGGTTTAAATTTTCATTTAGGTGAGAGTTATTTATATATCAGGCTTTGGTATATACTTAAATGTCTATACTCTACAAAGATTTTCTATCTTCTTCTAATCGTGTGTTTACTATAGACAGTATTCTTCTTCTTTGTGGACCGATTGGTGTAGAGAGTGGAAAGAGACAGAGTTGTAGTTGGTCTACACTGAGACGACTGCGACTGTTTTTTGTGAATCCCTCTTAATTCAATAGGTACGGGTCATAGATTCAGAGGAAAGATAGATCTTATTATCACTGACTTTGTAGACATCTCTATTGTCTGTGTTCTTATAAATTAAAAGTTACACCAACTATAAGAGTTCCCTTTTTCAAAAGGAAAGACTTCCAAGTGGATGGTACAATTTACAAAGAGAAAGTCTTTTAAACATCTGATGATTAACTCCATATTAATGACTTCGGTCATCTTCATTTCTCGATTTCCTAAAAGATGTTCACATTATACACTCAATTAAAACTATTTTCTGTGTACTTCCGAATATACGATATGTTCCTGAGATTCTAGAATTTTCCTAAGGAAACTTCTGCATTTCAATTTCGAGTTTATAAGATTTAAATCAAATTATATCTATAACCGTTTTTCAATCAGTTTTTAAAGCAACTTTGAACTTGTTGCTTTAATTTTTAAACAGTGCTTGAAACTTTTCTTTAATAATTCATATAAGAAAGTCAAGAAAATAAAAGTTATCACGTGACTTTTATTGAATTTGAATTTGAATTTATTATTTTGAAATTATGATTACAGTTTTATCCAGTATCTTTCTTGCCTCGAAGTGTCCTCTGTATTAACATCGTTCAAATTTTTTGCCAAACTCCCCTCCATTTTGACCCCGGAAGACACTTGAGAGACATATAGTATATTAGATAAAAGGGTACCTCATTAAAAACTGACTTTTAAACTGACACTTTTTCAGAAATAAACCATAAAAATTCTAAATAACGCTCTCTTTACTGTAGTATTAAAACTAGAGCTAACTATTTATAAATTCAATTCTATAAAGACTTTGCGAAACTTGCGAAAGACTTTTTATAAATGAAAGCCTTTAAAGACTTTTTTGAAAGACCGATTTAAAAATAAACGGTTTAAAAGATTACTTTTAGTGAAGAATTCATTTCACTGAGAGTTATTCTCAGGCTCTGTTTTTAAATAATGAGACAATTGAGACCGATCGTTGATCGAAAATGGGAGGATATAATTTGCAGCAACACCTGAAAGTATTCAAGAAAAATATGAAAAACCAATCACATGTTCGCTTAAATTATGATAAAGTAAAAAAAAAGAAAATAAATGAATAAATCATGGAAAACCAAGATCAACTTCCAAATTTTTATATATAGAGACTAGAAAATTAAATGTTTAAAATAAGAAAAAGAAGAAGAAGAGAATGAGTACATTAGAATTTTCTCTAATTACTTTTTTGTTTTGAAAAAATAATTTAATGATTGAAGAATGATAAAAACAACATCTAGAGACAGTAGTAAAAACAGAAGAAACAACAACTAGAACAATAATGACAAGAAGAAGAAGAAGAAGAAGAAAATCAATGTGGCTGCAACACTGTACGGAACGCTTGTGTGAAAAATTGTGAAAAGGAAACAAAGAAAGTGATGAAGATTAGAACGAAATCAAATATAAAAAACAGAAAATTAAGTTATTTACATAAAGCTAAAAAGAAACGGCACATTTAGTTAAATATTTAAAAATTAAAACAAATTTTAAATCAAATCAAATCAAATGGAAAATAATTATGTATATTAAAGAACTATTTCAATGCTTTAATATCTAAGAATAATTATTTTAAATAAAAACATATTCAAATTTATTTCGCTAACAAAATACATTGACTTTAATTTAAATTGCAAAATCATTTCGAATAATTTTAATATCAAATAACTAATAATATACAACTAGCGCTTTACGAAAATCTCTGAACATTTTAACTACAAATTTAATCAAACTAATTTTAATTCAATCAGAAACCAAAATATTGTGTTATTAGAACACAAGTAAAATTTTAATCGAATGTGATTAAAGTTGTAATCGATTGAAATTAAAATCTGAATTAAATGTGTTTGAATTTTAATCAATATAATTAATTATAATATCAAATACATTTTTAATAAATATTTGAATATATTTTTGAATTCATTTTGAAAGAATAAGTTTATTAGGGTTGTTAATTAAATTTATCTTAAATTGTATTGATATTTATTGGTTCGAAATGGAGTCAAATGGAGGAAATTATTACAAATTCTTTCAATTGCATAGGAATGTGTAATGAATTCCACGGGAGAACCGAAAATAATTAAATTTAAAATTAAAGCTTAAACAAAGTAATTCTAATTTATTTATGAATTTAATCTTATGTGTAATTTAATCTTATTTGTTTGATGTAGTTTTTAAAAATGATCTATTTAAATATTTAATTTAATTTTTAATATTTAAAATTTTCAATAATATTTTAACTAATTTATAAATTAACACGCTTTTAATCGTCTCTAAGTTTTTCCGACACTGAAGAAAATGTATTCAGATCAAATGAATGAAGTTTTTGAATGAAGTATTTAATTAATAAACTAACTTAAGTTACTTATGTCTTACTTACGATTAGTGTGAATTATTATAATTACGTAACACTTACTTACGATTAGTGTGAATTATTATAATTACGTAACAGTCTTGAGTGTTCAGTTCAACACTCACTCACATACTCCCTCACTTAGTCAGTCATTCATACAGAAAGAGACTGACACAGATTAAATACCCAACCATACTTGATATTATTAAACCAATTATTATAATCTTATTCTAGTTACTGTCCTCGTATTTGTGTACTTAATTACTGACTTAATGAATTACTTATTATCATTAAAAGCAAAATTATTGTCATTTATTATTAATCAACTAATTAGCTATGTTCTCAGTGCAATATATTAAAACAACAACAACAAAATATTAAAAAAACATAAGTATATAAAAAACATTAAAACAATTAAATTACATTAAAAAATATTTACAAGAAAAAAAGATAAAACATTAAACATAATAAAACGAAATAATATCAAACAAAAGAAAATCAAACCAAATAAATTAAAATAAAATTAAATCCAAAAAAAGGAATTAAAATAAAATAACATAAAAAATAAAAAAACATAGAATATAAAATAAAATAAAATTATATAAAAATATAATAAAATAAAATAAAATAAAAATGTAATAAAATAAAATCAAATCACATAAATTTATTAAAAAGCAAAATAAAATTAAATTAGTTCTAATAAAATGACATAAAGTCAAATAAAATTACATAAAATGAAAAAAATCAATTAAAATTATATAAAATTAAATATAATGAAATAAATTTAAATAAAATTAAATACAATAAAATAAAAAGAAATAACATGAAATGAATTCAAATTAAATAAAATTATATAACATGAAATAAAAGTAAATAAAATTATATAAAATTAAATAAAATCAATTAAAATTCAAATAAAAATTAAAACTAAATTGAATAAAATTGAAGAAAATTAAATAAAATGAAACAAAGTCATATGAAATGAAATAAAATTAAATCGAAATGAAATAAAATCAAATAAAATTAAATAAAATCAATTGAAATTAAATAAAATGTTATAAGATAAAATAAAATTAAATAAAATTAAACAAAATGAAAGGAATTAAAAATAAATTAAAAAACAATACAAGAAAATAACATCATCTTATGAAAGAATAAAATAATATTAATAACAAATGTTTTTAAAAACGTTGACATAAAATAAAATAAATTCTTACTATAGCATATATTATATTACATACATATATATTGCATGTACCTATTTATTATGTATTTGTATTTGGCTTTGTATTTGTATTTGTATATGCATTAGTTTTGTTCTCTTTACGCTCTCTTTTATGCTCTTTCAAATGAAGAAAATAAATAAAAGTCTACAAAACAAACAAAAAAAAAAATAAATAAAATTACAAAAAAAACAATAAAAAAAATACATATTTACTTCATACATAGTATTGATGTGTGTACTCATTGTCTGTGTAATGGTTTTTCATGCCATATAAACGAAAATATTCAAACAACAACAACAACAACTACAACATAGTGATAAATATTCAATAAAAATACGTACTTATATTAAATTCACAAAACAACAGAATTTCCTCTTCTTTCCAACCTCCGACCCCACCGCCACGCCCTTCTCATGCACCTTGTTCAACGATCCTTTCGGAAGAAGTGAAAGAATAAAGTCTCGCATTAGTTTTTAAGCTAAACACATAGAATAGTTGCTCATATATTAGGTTCCTTTTATTTACTTTAAATGCATCATATAATGTATTGGAGGCGAGTACTTATGTAACGAAACGTATCGTCTAGTATACAGAGGACATTATATACTAAAGAGACACGCTCTAACTAAGAGCGACACGCTCGCTCTGCAGCGAAATTCCTTTCTACGCGATTGGTGTTTCATCTTCTCTAAAGCAAGCAATTTCAATTCCACGATGTTCCAAATCTACGTGCATGAATACGATTTCAATTCCAGATTATTCTCGGGTGATAGTGTTTCAATTTCACTGTTTTTAATACCAACAAGTTTTAAATGTATATATAAACAGTTTCAATTCCATGGTACATGAGTACTGCCCTGTTTTAATTCCGTTATGTTCACATAGTGATTTATGATATCCTTAATAGTACTTGACTATTTCAATTCCACGTTGTTTCACTAGGCTACGCAGTATCGCATGTTGTTTCGATTCCATCTTCTTTTCTGATGTTTCTACGATTTTCTAATCGAAGTTTTAGAATCAGTTCATTTGACATTTCATTTGAACTGAACGAAAGATGTTTCAATTAAACTGTTTCAACTGAAGAACGTGTCGAAAAGAAAGTAAAAAGAAGAACACAATATAAAAAAATGTATCATATAAAAGGCAAAAAAGGTAAGGAAATCGTAGGACAAAGAAACAGAATGGGAATTTCCACTCTTTCAATAGAGGAAAAACAAAACATCAAGAGAAAACCACAACAACAACAAGAACAACAACACAATTTGCACCACAATCGGGATAAAAAACCGAATCGAACAAAAATAAAAATTGACAATTTTAAGAAACTCAACAACAAAAAAAGAAAATAAGATTTACTAACTAATTAATGTTCATATCAAATTATTGTTATTATTATTCATATGATTCTAATTATTATTATATTATATCAAAATCAATTAATATATTATTATTACATTACTATTATTATTTAACGAAGTTATATTATCATTTTAACTAAATTTAATATGAAAATTATATTTATATATAAATAAATGTAAATGTGTATTAATTCATTAAAAGGAAGTTTACAAAAAATAGTGGTCAAAATTCGAAAAAGATATCCAATAAAATTCATTTCAGAAAAACTGGCAAAAAATGTGTCCTTTATTCTTGAACTTTGCGTTTGATATTTAAAAGAATGCAATAAAAATATATTAATTAAGTTTTGAATTCATTAAACATTGAGTTTGGACTTAAATTTAGCTTAATGAAGTTTAACTAAAGTTCAAAGTTTTATTATACTTTAAATATTCGATATTTTTTTTATACTTTTCTTGGTACTTTCATAACATATCCGATCAATATACAAACCTTTTTTCTTTTTCTCTTTTGAGTAATTTTTGAGAAAATTTATTTCAAATTTGTTTAGGTTTTCAGTTCACTTTCATTTTATTTTATTTATTAATAGCTTGTAGATATTTATTGAAGTATTGATTACAGGAAAGGGTATATATTTGGTATAAATTCCTTTTCCATACGTAAGTTGAATAAACTCAGGCTCTCTCTCTCTTCCTTCCTCCCTCTTCTTGTGACTCTTTGTCTCTCTTTTCCTCTTTGTTCCTCTTGTTCATTTGATCACTTTGATCTTTTAATAATATCATGATTCTTAATTTCAAACTGTAAGAAAGTATGTTTAATATTTCTTCCTTGCTGGGTCCATTGGATTTCGATTCATTGTTTGGGTCCTTCAGCCTGATTTAAACGCCCAGCTCGCGACTTGGTGTTGTGGTTCCGATTTGTCCCGTATGACTGCTGGGCGGCGGTGCTGATACCAGACCCGGCATCAGACGATTGGCCAGGCTGCGTGTGGCAAAAGTGACGTCATGATTGGCGAAACAGAAGAGGAACGAGACCACGAAGCCTTGCAGACTGACCAAAATCACCGACAGAATCTGATAGAAGCGATCCAAAGGGGTACCTTTATCCGGTCGATACGGAAGTAGGAAGTGCTGCAGACCGAAGAGAGGAATCTAGACGGGAGAGAAAGAGATGTAAAAAGCGACGAGAACAACATGGGAAAGATCAGTTGTAGAAGAAGGGGATCATGCACAGTCAGGCAGAGTATGGAGAGTATGGAGTATGGAGGGAGGAGTGTCCCGAAGGAGCTCTTACCAAAATGATTGTGGCCCGAACTGCTTTACGAATGGTCAAAGGGGTAGATTGGGCGGATTGAGGGTGCAATTTTCGCACGATTACACGTAGAACATTAATGAGAAAAACTGGTGCAAGAGAAAGCAAATAGGACGTAAAACATTAATGAGAAAAACTGATAAAATGAAAGAGACAGAGAGAGAGAGAGAGAGAAAGATTGTTGGTTATTGTAGCACATACTCACTGAAAGATGACATCAATGAGATGCAGATCGGCATGGATAAAATCCAAAGTAATTCGCTGTCCTCCATCCAGCAGCTTTAAAAGAATAATAACAGTAATAAGCGATAACCACAACAGCATCTTTCTCTCTTTCGCTCTCAATGAAACTTACTGCATTCCATCGGTTGGATGATAGAAACGTGCCAACGCGTATCCACTCAAGAACAACAGCGGCGAGGCCCAAGCGAACAGGATGAACCAACGCATCACGATTGTGTCCTTAACGAAGACCTAAAAAAATCCAACAAAAACAACAACAACAAACGGTCGTTTAGAATTTCCTAAGCACTCACCACAACTAGGACCAAATGCAAATGAAGACCCTCGCAGAACATCCAAAAATAATTCACCAACATAAAATAGTGAATCAACAGGTGAAGCCCGATGCACCAAAGCTGAAACATGACATAATACAACATATATTCTGTAATCTAGGATATCCGACTATATACCGGGTTATCACGCACGTGTACCGGTTGCTCGATAACCAATTTGTACCACAGAATCCATCCGCTGCATGTTAAAGCCAACGAAGTGAAAAGATGGACATGTATACGAATACGTGTACAACGCAAGGATCTGCAAGGATATTTAAGATCAAAGATCGTGCATATACAGATGTTGTCAGTTTGTTAGTTTTATATTATGTATTTTTTCTTTGCTTAGAACTTACTTGAAACCCAGAAAGATGGCGATCGATAGAAGCAAAGCGCTTAAGGATAACGCATATCCTTTGACATACAATTCATTGACGAAACTACGAAACTTTTATAAAGCAAAAGAAATCAGGAGGAGAAGAAGAAGAACAAAAGTAAGAAAATTAAGAAGGAAAGAAGACGAAAAGAATTAACACCATCAAATGAGAATAACTAATTAATACATAATAAATTCTGCTACTATCACTATCACTATTCAGGCATAGCATGATCACAATTATGCTACCTACATTTCTTAGGTCACAATTGATAGTAAAGAGATCGATGTCGCTGGATGACTGAATTTCTTCAACTTATTCAGCTATGTAAACCATTGAGTTGGTAATTCTTACCTCTAGATCATGATAATCTATGCAGTTGGTATAGTTGGACCATTCTTGACCACTTTCTGGATGTCGATACCAGTGACCGCTATCCAAACAACTGTAAAAAACATGTAACAAGAAAAGGATAAAAGTTGTAACCAGTTGCCTCGAAATAAAAATAAAATAAAATATCCTCAAAATACATTTCAGCGAATTTAGTAGTTTATAAAATTTCGGATAACTAACGTTTTGTGTGCCAGAAACTGGCGATTGAATCCTTCGACGAAATCCGGGCAGTATTGACTGAGCACCGTGCCAGCTGGTGTCCTTGGCCAGCACAGGTACCCATCGAAACGGACCGGACAGTGCATCTGCTGGCTGCCATTTGAGGCATCCTCCCCTGCCTCCTCAACAACTATGCTAGCTAGCCGAATTTCACGCTCGGCGGCAGCCTGGTCGATGGTGTCGATGTCGATGCCATCGCCAGGAATCAACACAGCATCTTCAAGAAATTGTGGAGCGCTGGTGAAGAAAACTGATGAAGAGTCAAAACAGATGAAATCGCCATCATCATCATTATTATTGGAGTTGTGATTATTATGAGTATGAGTGAAAACATGGTCACTCTGGTCACTCACATTCGTTAGCCTCCACCGTCTGGTTTTCACTCAATTTAGACGATTCATTTTGGTATCTGGTCATGCAATCTAGAAACAGATGCGACAGGAACTCACGCAGGTTGTCTTTGCGGTACTCGAACAAAGCCATCATGTGGTCAACAGCACACTTCTAGATACAGCTTCTGCTGAGGCTGGAGCTGGTATCGTAGATAGTGCTGGTGCGGGTTTTAAGTCATTAATAAATAACCACTAAACCAGTCCAATAGTTCTTAAGAAAAACCAAACAAAAACGGAGTAGAAGAACATAAGAGAAACCACAAAAATTCAAACAAACCACAGCAAAAAGCAATAAAAACGATTAGAAACCCATTCCGAAATCAGAAGTCGTTCGAAGTCATTCAAATGTGAATTTTTTTGAACGGCGCACAGTGGCTAGTTGTAGTAACTATGCAATAAAAAGGAGCACTTTTTACTTTCAACTAAAATAAACACATTTTTTGAACTTTTCCCAGATTTAGATATCCATGTCTCTGTCAATCTTTCAGATATTAAGTTCCGGTTTGTTTTATAAAATCCTTGGATATATTTGTTCTCAAATGTTGTTACAATTGAGTAAAACTGTTGGATAGTTATTACGTAACAAGAAGTGCAGAAATGTTCCAAATTTGGTTAAATGTCGTCGTATTTTGGAGCAGGTATTCCTTGCTCCAAAAGAATCCAAAACGAATTTTACACCATTGTAAAGTAGAAAGTTTTCTTTAAAAGCCTATACCCCATCATGACTGCATCGGTTTGCTCCCTGGGCGCTAGAGCCCATTACTATATATGAGTCAAAGTCATACACTGCAAACGCTTTTAACATGTTTTCCATTATTTCGTCTTTGCTGGTGTTATATAATAATTTTCTTTCAAATTATATGTATATTTCAAAGTATAGAAAAGTACTGGGATAGTTCGCAGTAATTAGGTATTTTTTTAAATTATCAAGTAATTAGCTCTTACTAGTAAAAAATAATATAATGGTTTTGAATCCGTGACGGAAAGAGTTTTTAAAGAGTAGCGTCTAAAGAGTAGTAGAGTAGTTTTTAAAGAGTCCTTTTTTTGACTCATGCGATGAAGAAGAGAGATATAAAAAGAAAATAACGAACTTTTCAGAGCATTTAAAGAAGCGTTACAAAGATGTGAATCGAAATAAGAAAAACTGTACCAACGCTACACAGAATGGATGAAGACTGAAAGCGTTTTGAAAAAGAAACCATGACTGTTAAAGGTAGCGAAAGAAAGGGTAGACCAAGGAAATCGATGGACGAATGCAGTGAACGATCTAGAAGGCGCTAACTTGGCGACATCAATGCCGAAATATCTCGTGAGAACATACAGAATTGCTGCTTTGCTGTGCACATCGGATCCATATATTTCAAATATCCGCCAAAAATGGAATTCTAGCTCAATCGAGTTAGATAGTGATGCAAGAAATTTAGTACTAGATGAGCGAAATTATTTTGATGAATTTTTTGAAAAACTTGTTTAATTTGCATTAGTTCTTTATTATTAGTTTAGTTTATTAGTTTCTTTATTATTACATTTTTTTTGTTCCTGTGTGTCATGTGTTTATAATGTATTTTATTTTGTATTTTATTATTATGTTAGTTATTGATAATAAAAGTCTTTAATCATTAAATAAAGGAAACGTACGTGATTTATTTTTATAATATCTTTTTTTAGGCTTTTAAGAAAGTTTTACTAGGAACACAGGGTACCCTGATTAAAATTCTCATATCCATGGTTTTCAATAATCGATTTTTATGATTGTTGTCTCACATTAAACCTTAAGATCGGAGGAATCCGACAATAAATGGGTAATAAAATATTCCAAGTCAGTCAAAAGATATGGCTTTTTGACCGCTATATCAAAAAACTGGCCACTGTCCGGCGGACACACTTAAATGCACCTATAAAACACACACGCACACTCACTTATTATTTATGTGTACAATTCTTCACAATCTACTTAATTACGTGGTTAAATGCAAGAGAAACTCTGACATGTCAATAGAAATTATAAAATAATCAAAGAAGAGCGACAGCAAAGAAACGTGATGCTGTTGAAAGGTCGACAGATCGGAGGAAAGAGAGAGAGAGAGAGAGAGAGAGAGAGGAAGCTGCATAAATGGCGATTACAAAGGCATAAAATAAACAATTTCTCGCTAATAAACTTAGCCGCCAGAGAAAAGAAACCTAAAGAAAGCATCTCAACAATAACGATAATAATAAAAGTTACTCATACGCTCTGGTGTATAAAGAAACCTGTGATTAAATTTCTTTCCAATTAAAAGAGTGAGAGCCTTTGATTGCACCAGAGCGAGATGATATGGTTATTATAGCAATTTAATAATTACTGTGAATTTGTTAACCAAAAAGAGCAAAAACAATGAATTAACCCTCCCATGATAATTTAACATTTTGTACTTTCGAGAGACTGCACATTTTCGTGGTCAATATATGCAAATTGATTGAAAACAGTTCATTTGGAGTTAAGAGAGAAGACAGGCAGAGAGGGAGATGGAGACAGAGAGAGAAAGAGAGAGACTGCAATTTTAAATAACCAAGAATTTTATGAAATTTAAAATATACCACGGCTATTCAATGGAACATAATATCTACCCATCGTATCTACATCATCAGCAACCCCTACACCCCTCTCCGATTTCACCAACCCCTCCTAACTTCATCCTCAGCTTGTGAGAGGAAATTTGACATGATAGTTAATTAATTTTTTTAACAAGAAGAAGTGTCGCCAGCCAAACTTTTTGGGTGGCTCTAAATAATATTATTTGTTATTTTTTGGTTTACATATATTAAAAAAAAGGATTAAATATGACTCCCCCTCTCGCTTAAGAACAATAACATTGACCGCAATAGCATTAACAATTTCATGAGTATCATGAGTAAATAAACTCCAAAAAATAGCAAAAGATTCTTCTTCAGATTAAGGAATGAGGTTCACGTCGAATCCATCATAACCAATCAAGCATCACAACGTTGAAACGTCACAAAAGCATCACAGAAATGATAACCAATAAACCAACAAAATCAAAAATCATCCAACCCACTTAAATAAAGTGAAAACAAATAATTATTTAATGTATTTAACCAACTTGAGTGCACTCAAAGCGTCGCGCAATGTCGTCACTTCCGGTCAAAGACGCGCCAAACAACGTCTGGATTCACAGACGCTACGAGGAGCTTCACGCTGAAATTGATGCTGATGCTGGGGATTCACGAGAACCACGATCAACAACGATATAAAAAGCAAACGCTTCCGACAGCGAGGAACTCACAACTGGGCAGTAGAACAACAGAGCAACTGCAGGGAACGTGCCAGTGAAACAATGTTGTTGTTTCGAAATGAGCTTTGCCCTTAAAAAACGGTATTTAATAACTTTAAGTGAAAGTCGACTACAAAAAAACAGCGATAGATGAAAGAAAAATTGCGTGTTTCCGAACTTTCATTTGTTGGTTGTTGTATATGCTAAGCAAATTTTTGGTTCAGTCATTAGGTTAGGTTAGGTTAGGAGTTTCATTTCTTTCTAGACACAAACCTTCAATAAGAACTTTGGCACTTTAGAACTTTTATAATTTACAAAACAAAATTCGATTCTACCTCACAGAGTTGCCAGATCGTGTTTCTTTTGGCGGTGAAAGTTTGGCTTGGTAATTAAAATAAATTTAAGATTTAATAAATTAATATTAATAAAATTAATAAAATACACAGTTTAATTTGTATGCAAATTTAAAATCTTATTGCTTATCCATTAAAATAACAACAACATCAATTGAGTTCTTATTAAATTCGCATTCGTGAATATTTTTCAATTAATAATTAATTCATTAAATGTGCTTTTTTAATACACATACAATTCGTGAACATTTTAATTATCGAATACTTTTAAATATCAGTCGTTATTGAAAACAATGGCGGCTGGGGGCATGAGGGGCCGCTGAAAGCTTGGAAGACAAAACGTTGCTGATGTGGAAGCACAAATACTTTTACCAGTCTCTCCCTCACTCTCTCTGTTCCCCATCTCGTTCCCTGCCAACCCCGGTCGACCATTTTTATTGAAGGCCGCCCTGAAAATTGTTGCGCTTTCATATTTACGAAAAATACAGCTGCTTCTGTATGAAGCTCTGTATATATGTTGGTTGGATGAAATTTAATTTGCCACCGCAATGAAACAGTGGCAAACACCCACACACACACACACAACCCCAAACTCACCTACAAACCACATATGGTACACATATCCACAAACACACGCACATTCTTAATTAATTACTCTAATTGTCGCTTCATAAACGTTTACGTCGTCTAGAGTATGAACACACACATACATATAGCTATATACAAGACAATTACTTTAAAATATGAGAGACGAAGAGAGAGGATGAGAGAGAGGGAAACAGTGAGCGAGAAGGTAAAACATGGTAATGTTTGTTTATGTGTTTGTGTTGAACGTAGTGTGTCTTTTATCAGGACAACAACAGGTTTATTTCGTCACTGCGTTTGTCTTCAACGGTATCAACATTTGACCCAGTAGGAATGCTTGAAACATTCCCAGTAGGATTTTTTTAAAGTGGTAAAGAAGAATTAATAATAAAAAAAAATAATTATATACAGCTTTTTATTTAAAATATGATAAATTAAGTTCAATTACGTCAATTAAATTATATTAAACTAAAAGAATGAATTTGAAAGAATTTAAATGAATTTAAATGAATATGAATTTGAATGAAAATTCATGATTTAATTAAACCATTAAATTAAATTATTTTAAATTAATTAAAATTAAAGTAAAACATTTAAAAAAAAAATCTATAAAGAGGAATGAAAGCAGACAAACAAATAAATATTATTTCATTGGAATTTTAAAAGAAGGAAGCAATAATTAATGAATTGTTTTCATAACATTTGTTAGGGTCGAAATTTTTGAAAAGTTCTACAATTTTCAAATCTCTATAAATTTTATTTATAACATTGCGAATGACATTTTAAACCGTAAATGACAATTTCCATCTGGGGACCTTATTTATTCCATGTGGAATTCGGGATACGGTGATAAATTAACGGTTTGGTGAATAAACAATATTTTGCCATAATTTTGTAATTTTGTAATCTACATAAAGGCAATGTTTAGTAACGTGATGGGTTTAGTAATTAAATTTTGAGGCAAATATACGAAGTCATCAGACTGAAAGATGTGCCTTTCAGACGTAAGATATTTAAATGATAAAATACATTAAATGATTTCTATTTATAATGACGATGAGAAAAATACGGTTACTGAGAGGGAAAAATACTGTTAATAATCACTGATATTTAATAATCATTGCTATAATTATGAAGGAGAAGATGTCGAGGTACTTCTTGATAGAGATGGCAGACTTTCTTGCTTCATTCCAACATCTTTAAGTTAAAATCTCAAGTCTAACATGGAAAGAACTGTGTTTGAAATAATATTTGAAAGAAGAGTGTGAAAGAGAGAGGAAGAAGGAGAGGACATGATTCCTCTATTGACCTGTGCTCAAACTTTACTTAATATAGTTTAGCTTTCAACAAAAACAAACTGATTAAATGTTTAAAGTTTATAATTCGACCTTCTTATTCTTTCCCACCCTCTCCCCCTCCTTCTCATCCTCAACATCCTCAGTATCCCCCTCTTTCTCGTACTCCTCCTTTTCTTCTTCCTCGTCTCTTTCTTCCACCTCTCCATCTTCTTTCTCTTCCCTTTTTCGATGTTGAACAGAGAAGAGTTGAAGAGATCATAAGTTTAGAGTTTAGTAATCCAAGAACAAGAAGAAGAACAACAACAACATCGTCCACTGATACTGAAACCTGATCAAAGGAATCATCAGCAGACGGGCATTTTTTGTTCACGATTGTTTCATAGCCAGCAGCTCAGCAAAACTCTGAAACGAGAAAAAAACCTTCCAAGTAAGAATTCATTCGGAATCATATTCAAATCCAAACACACTGTAAGAGTTACCCTGAATAGAGTAAAAACGAGTGAAGGAAACTAAAAAACTAACAGAACTGAAAACCAGTAAGAGTGCTATATCCGGCCTAGCCAAATCTTAGATACCCTACACCTAAAAGTCCCGTTCGCCCCGGACGGCGCCATTTCGGGGGAGACAGTTGTGGAAATCAAGTATTGACTTATTGAATTCTAGGATTGTTTGGGGCTGCAAGTTGATTAACCGCCCCGGGCTCCATGAGTCCCAGCTACGCCAATGTATAAATAGTAGGCGTGGCCTGTTTTAAAAACAAAATAACTACCTTAGTAGTTTTATTATTGTGTTCAAATTTAAACTTTATTCCGTGATAATAAATTTGTTTTCATGATCTTTACTGTATAATATAAGTTGTTAGAAAATAAGTTGTTATGTAAAGTTTTATTCAGGAAGTTTATATATTTAACAATATTCTTTTGCCTGTGTAACCTAAAAGCGGGCGGATCACGTCCACATATATGGCATATATCGAATAATGCTATTCTATACCCAGCATTAAAATTGAAATTATGTTGCCATAGCTCAAAAACGAACGCTGATATCACATTTTAAATAAAAAATAAGCGTAGTCGTTGCCGATTTTGCCCATTTTCAATACCAACTGGCACACCATAACAACGAATATTTCTGCAAATTTCATTATGATATCTTCACCGGTTCTCCTGTGATGGTGATTTCAACAGACAGACAGACGGACACGGCTAAATCGACTCAGGAGGTGACGCTGATCAGGAATATATATACTTTTCTATACCTATCGTCCCTATTTCCATGCGTTACACAATTCAATTCGTGACAAAGTGTATGCAAGGGTATAGTGTATATACCCTTAAGCTTAAGGTGCAGGGTATAAATATAAAGAAGATGAAAATGGAAATGAAGGATGAAACATGAAAGATGAATATGAAGACTCAATGTTAAAGATAGCTCAAAAGAAGTGATCGAAAGACCTTAATAAAGGTTAAAAAAAACGGTTAAAAGAATGGAGGAAAAACGAAGCTTATGAAAGATTATTGGAGAGTTTAAAAAATAAATTTTAAACTATTGGAAGCGAATTAATAAACGTATTTTTTTTATATGTACTCATAAATTAGTATTTTATGAATTTTCTTTTGCATTTATTTCATTTTTTGTTCTTATTTTCTATTTTTTCTCTAACTATGAAATTCACTCGTTTTAGGTATTTTCAGAAAATCTTCAAAATCTGTTCTACAACCCCTCCACAAGCACCACAATGTACCGTACAACAAACAAGCAATTCTAAGCGATCCAGTGCTGCCACCTGAATATACTATATGTACATATACACAGCACTTCGATGTGAGACGATAAGCTGCTTATGCGATATGATTCAGTGGCAACCACTTCTAAGGAAACTCATTTCTAATGGATGAGTGGCTGAGTAGAAATCAAGCATGTTTAATAATGAAACAAATACGATTAAATCGGGGATTGTAGCATCGAGGAGGAGGAGGAAGGGTGGCGTCCAGAGAGAAGTGGAGGGGGGAAGAAGACGGGATCAACATTAAGTTCAAGTTGTGTTAATGTCAAGCTAAATTAGGGACTGGAATGCATTTGAGGCAAAAGGTTTTTTAGAGTTATTGAGTTCATTAGATTTTTGAAGTCCATCATGTTCAGTTGTATGAAATTTAATTAAATTAAAGGAAACCAAGCTAAATTGAACAGTAAAATTAAACAGAATATAATAAAACTATAGAAAAGTAACAAAAGAAGGTAACGAAATAGAATCGCCTACAGAAAAGTGGTTGTTGTTGTTGTTGGTTTTGATGATGGTGATGCTGATACTGATACTCGTGCTGTTGCAGTACAACAATCAAAACAACAAAACAACAACAATGATGATCAAAGGAGGTGCAGACCGTTAAAGCAGCTTTTTTATGGGTATAAAAACCGCAACGGTAAATATGCTCGACTTCACATGCATATAAGCTTCATTGCAACAACAAAAAACAATCAGAAGCAAAAACAACAACAAGAAATAATAATAATAACAATAGGAGAATGACAACTACAACAGAAGCAATCTTCATTACTACATGATGCAATACAAGTGTGAGTGTATGAGCACCTTTGTGTTTATATGTGTATGTGTGTGTGTATGTGTGTGTCTGTTGTGAGTTTGAGTGTATCATATGCAGCAACAAGTATATGTCTCTGTGTGAGAGAGAGAGTATGTGAGTGTTTCTGTGGGTTTATTAAGTGCATAATATTAGAAGAGGGCCGTACTGCAAACAACAACAACAACAACATAAACAACAATGCGACAAAACACCACTGTTTAAAAAAAAAGAAAGAAAGAATCAGCTAAAATATAATGTGAACAGAAAAACACGCAAGAGTTGGCTTAAATGAAGTTGGTAGCAGGCCACAAAAGCCACATTTTTTAGCTTTTCCAGTATTTTTTCTGTTTGTTTTCATTTCAAAGAATTTCTTTTATTTTATGATATTTTTTAAATCCTCGCCCCAACCCACGCAAGTCTAAAAGTTATATAAAAACATATGTTGAAGGGCAATAAAAGGAAAGAAAAAACAACAAAATATTACAACATAGCAAATGTTTAGTTGCACTTACTGAAGAAGAGAATAAGAAAAACAACAGAAAGGCGAGCAAAAACATAATGAAATAAAATAAAAATAAAGTTCAAATATACAAAAAATTAACAGTTCTAAATAAACATAAAAATAAAAATGAAGGTAACGATAAAAATTAAGGTGAAAATAAGTAAGTCAGTAAAACTAATCAAAAAGTTTAAATGAAGGAATGAAATTCAAAGAATAACAACAGCAACAAATACATTAACACCTTCAACAGACACTCCTTCGGTCATCCAGCTGCAGTTCTTCCTCGAATTCGATTTTCAACCAAGGCAACCAACGCACCAAAGCAACCATCGCAACCGAAGCAACCAACGCAACCAACTCAAGCAACACAACCCACGTGATATGAAAGCAATTCTTCCTCACGTAACTCATTTTGTCACTTTGAACGAGCCATTTTATCACTGCTTTTTATCGCTTTCTTTCTTTCGAGCTTTCTCGTTTTTCACTTCTTTCCACTTCTTTTTGCTCTTGTCTTTATTGTTGTTTATTTGCATTTTGAGTTGTATATATCAATTCATAGAAGAAGAGTGGAGCGCTGAATGAGTAGGAAAACCGTGCAGTTCAAGAGTTAAACTTCTTCGTCGGTGTTTTCATGCATTAAAATTGTGACAGTTATTAAAAATATATTATAACTTAAAGAGAAAAGAAGAAAAGTTGATGTAAAAGACTTCGTCTTCGTTTAAGGACGAACACTTAAAAGAGAAAGTCTCTTAGAGATGGTTGATATACATATACGATAGACATTTATAATAGAGGGTTCAGTTTATTAAAAAAGTAGATCTTCTAGCTAACAACAAAAGTATTCCACGAAATATTATATTAAATACACAACCATGGTGAGGTTTCGAAAGTAATCGTTTCTATTTTCTACTCGATTCATATGAAAGTCCTTCATTTTTATTTCATTTAAAGTCCTTCAGATTATCTTCAGGACTCTTGAACGACGCCAAAGCTGAAACCTCTTCAAAGGAAAACAGAACCTTCACAGCTTCAGTAGAGCAAACAGTAAACAACAACGAAGTAAAGCCTCGAGCATGACTTGATAGTCGTCAGGGGAAAATTATTTGTATAAAAACGTACGACTATCTTTAATATCTTCAAGTTTAATCTTAACTAACAGAGAAAGCCGTCGAGGGAATCAGAAACTGCTTCACTATGGATTTAGTAAGTATTTTAATCACGGAGATTTTATTACATTTGTTAAGTAATTAAAAAGGAATAGCGGAATAGAAAATAACAACATTTCACTCACACACCACGACGTATGAGTAACATGCGTTTTTCCTCGGTTTGCTTTAAGTTCAAATATATTACATATGATTCACAACAGATTTTTCATATATAAAATTAAATAATGGAAAAATATAACTTCTATGAATGCCATAACACCATAAAATTATTAATGAATGTTAACTTTAGTTTAATTTATTGAATAAAATAAAATATCATTATTAAAAGCGTTCAGATTTATAATCAATTCAATCTCTAGATTTGCAATTAAACCATGACTTCGGGCATGATTTCTACTATTATAAATCATATTTGCATATATAATAAACGTAATAAAGCACCTCATAGCCAGCAAAAACTAAACCAAATAAAAGCTTCTGACCCAAAAAAGGAAATAATAAAAATTTCATTATATATATTTATATTATATAATTTCATTTAATAATAAATTTTTTTCATTTGATCAATTAATTTGAAAATTCCAATAATGCACTAATGAAAAAAATAGTAGTACTAATAAATGAGCAAATATTTATTCTGCATGCAATTAAGTGCGTTACCAGGACAGCGAGTTGCTGCTGTTGCTCCACAGGAATGGAGAGTATATCCACCATATGACAGGCGATGGATAAAAAATCGAAACAAAAATACTACAACAATGGAAAAGGCAACAAGAAAACAACACCTCCTATAAAAATGACAACAACAAAAACGCTTTAATCTGCATCACCAGCAACAAGTTTCACTCGCGTTGACCTTCAATTTCAGTAGATACCAACAGCTTCCCGGATTGATTGCAGCAAAAACAATAAAACAAACAAAGCGGAAAAACCAACAGAATGACCTGCAATAAGAAAAACAGCAAAAACGCAACAACTATTTTAATAGTAATAATAATCAAAAGTATAAAAGGAATAAATTGAGGAAAAATGGCGAAAGCAACAAAAATACAATGGAAAAAATACAATCAAAATATGTGTGCAGAATATATAAGAATATATAATGAAGGATAAATTATGAAAAAAGCAACAACAACAACAACAACAACAATAGTAGTAATAATAATAATAATACAATAACAGAAGAAGCGAACTCGAAGAGCAGAAGCAGCTAAGAAAGGCCACATTATATACAAAAACAAAATAACAACAAAAAATAGAGCACGTATTATAAAAAAAGCCCATAGCAAAAAACAACAACAACAAACACAGCAGCAACAACTTCAGTTGAGCCTCAAAATATGCACCAAATACATCAAATTCGATGGCAATTCAATGAGAACGCACTCAATAACAACAAAGAGAACAACAACAGTAACAACATTAATAAAAGCAACAACAAAAAGAAGACTAAGAAGAATAAAACCAACAACAAGAACAACTACAACAACAACCTCTGTCCAGTTTTCGCACATCTCTTCTCGTACTTTTCGAAAGCTCAATTTCGAAATTAAACGTATTTCTGTTTCTATTTGATTTTCGAAAGTTGCGTTCTCTTTTTCTGCTTTCGTCCTTTCTCTCTTTCTTTCTTTCTCTTCCCTGGCGACACTCTGATTTTTTATTTCAATGCCGGCAGCAGAGAAGTTGTGCAGCTCGAGTGTCCTTGCAACAGATGCTATTAATAACAACAACAGCAACACCAGCAGCAACAGCAACAGCAACAGCAGGTGAATGTGGGTGGCGGTGGGTGGCGGTGGGTGGTTAGATCATAAGCACTTGCTAAGGGTGACATGACACTCTGCTGACTGAAGCTGCGTTGGGCAGAGTTTCCGTTTCTGCCTGTCGCGTTGCTGTCGCGTGGTCTCAACGAAGACGCGCAACAGTTTGCCAATTATTCTCATGTGGTTTTTGATGTCGCAATAGTTCTGGCGGTGGATTGTTGTTGTCCTCCTTATTGTTGTTGGTGTCGTTGTTATACTCGTTGTTGGTTGTGCTTTTGTTCATCTTTTTATACACTTTTTTCACTGACAGTTGCTTGTTACCGGTTCAGTTGATGCTGATTCTTCTTTTACTTATTCTTCTTCTTCCGATGCTTCTTCTCATGCTTCTTCTGATGATGCTCTTGCTTCGTCTGTTAATCCTCCTTTCATTGTTTTTGTTCTTGTTGTTGCTGTCACTTTGCATTGCGTGGCTTTTGTTTATTTTTTCCGCGTATAGGTTTTTATCCAAAGTCGGTTACTCTTCGTCCGTGGGTGCCAAATGCTAATGGTTTCTGTTGCCTTTTTTGTTAACCCTTTCTTTTTCTTTTTTCTACTTGTTTTCTTATCTCTTTTTTCTTCTTTTATCTCTTTTTTTCTCTTGTAGAATGTGTTTCGTCCGGGTTTTTTCTTTGCTGCTGCTGCATCATAATTTATGACTTTTGTTTACGAGGATTTTAGAGCGGCTTTTCTTCATTCAGCGGATCCAAGAGAAATTCACTGAGTGTGATGTTTCCATGGCTTGCGTTTTAGAGGGACGTCCTGAGGGAAGATTTCTTTTCTCTTTTTATGCTTTTTGGTTGCTTGATTTTTCAATGCTGAACTTTTGAAAGGATTTTCTTTTGCACACATACAAAATCCCAGAAGAATGAAATGAATCAAAACCTTTCAAATGTTCCTATTTTTCATATGTAACTATTACCTTATTATAGTCCTATAATAACTCCTTAATATGTGTCAAACAGAAAACCCGAATTGACATTATAACCTTGATTATTAAATAACATTTAGTCACCTTCTTCGATTCCGTCTACCTTCTTTAAGAACTTACCTTCCTAACCTTAAGGATTTACTCTACAGGCATGTCAGCTTAATCACTTTCCATCATTTGGGACACTTGAATAGTGTCTAGATAAATTCTATATAGTAAATCACTTTATTCCAAATCGTTTTATTTGAATCGTTTTTTCAGCTGAGTGGGAAAGAGCGAGAGAGAGAGAGATAGAGATAGAACGGCTTTAGATATGCTACGAATATAACCCAAGCTTAATTTAATTACTGCGATTTTCATAAAAACCTTTGTTGGCTTTTTAAGACCAAAATACACACACACACACAAAACACATACACCGAGACATAACCTTTCATACAAATCTATAGACTCTCTCTCGTAATAAATGAGTTTAGCAAAAGCTATGCGACATTTTCTGATGCGTTCTTAAAGCTCGTGCTTCGTACTACTGAGAAAAAGCAGTGCTTTAAAAACATATAAAAGAAGTGAAACCAGATCATAAAACGAAGGAACAACAACAGCAACATGAGAAAAATGGGAAGCAACAAGAGTATCTACAAAAACCAGCCAAGCAAAAGATGCAGAACTCGTAAACAGCGTGCTTTTTTGCTTCAACCTTAAAGGATATCCATTTAGTTAATTAGATTCTATATCACGTTGTTGCGTCTACGATGGCCACTTCAATTACCAGAGATGCAGTGCTGTTGTTGTAGTTGTTTTCCAGGGAAACACGTCTTTGACTCGCTTTCTGCCGTTTGATCATTCGAATGAAAAATATTCCAAAAAACCTTTGCACGATGTTTAATTTAAACTTTAAGATTTTCAAAAATGTTAACATCAGTTTCACTATTGAACGTAAACGGAAAGGGTACTCCCCCTCTCCATCCCCTTTGATTTATAACTATTCAACTTCCTGATAACTTTTTTGTTTGCGTCATTTTCTTTTGAAATTAATAACCGAATGATATCAATTCTTTTGCAATGATTTATGTACTTTATTTCCTTAAGGGTTGAATGTGTGATGTCTTTATTGATGGCTTACTTATTAAAAGCTAATTTAAATTTAAAGTAGGATTTACATAGTGAAACACAATAAAATTATTCGCAATTATTTAAGTCACAAGGTTTTGTGGTCGGTCGTTTCTTTGTTCGGTACAAAAGTTTGAAATTACTGAAGGTTATTAAAAGGGCACTCGAGGCGATTTCAGTTAATTTGTGTTAAATAAAGGATTTAGTACACGCATATTTGCATTATAGGCATATTTAAATTGCTAAAACCGTTTCCAAGAGATTTAAGAGTGATTTTAATTAATATGTATAAATAAATTGTGAATAAACAACAAATAATAATATCCTTAGAGCACATTGTACAGATTTTCCCTCTTCTAACATCCCCAGTCTCCACATCATCCACATCATCCACCTCACCCACTCCCCACCCACGGAGATGCATCCACTCATATGTATGTACCAAAACAAGTTACCCTGATTCACTGTGACTGTGACTGTGTGAATTCAAATCGCATCAACACGTTGCGAGATAAAAAACTCGAAATGCCATAAGGACCAGAAAAAGCCAGTTGAACCGGAAAAACGCGTTCGTTCGTCCCCTTGCCACCCCTGTTCGCTGCTGTCGATAGCCTTGCTAACGGCATTCAGCTGCGCTAATACCGAGTCCATCACCTAACTTCGTTAACTCGTTACGCCCGGAGAACTCACGAGTTTAGACACCGCAAAAAGCGAGTCGTCTCCGGCGAACGACGAAGCTGAGTCCATGACCGAAAATACTTTTAACTGAATGAGAGCAAATAGATATAGCGTGTGATGAGAGAGAGGGAGAGGGAAGGACAGAGATAGAAAGAGAGAAGGACCGAGAGACTAAACAAAGTGAGATGGAGAAGAGAAGATTCTTTAATCCTCTATTTTTAAGGGCTTTTTCAGAGCGAGCAAAACTTCTAGATAGAGATAGAAAGAAAAAAAAGATAGAAAAGAGGAACACAGATACAGAGTTGCTGAAGAATAGCAGGACAGAAAGATGGCCAGAGAGATGAAGAGAGAGAAGAGAGAGACCGATTGAGAGCGAAATGAAGAGCGAAATGAAGAGAGAGAGAGAGATGGAAATAAAATGCGCAGAAAGGTGAAGTGAGTGGGACGGAGAGGGAGAGCTTCAGTGCAAAGCAGAAAAAGAAAGACAGACGAGATTAATGCGTAAGTGAAAGAGACAACGATTTAAAGGCGGCAGAAAATGAAACTGATTTACTTATGTTATTTAATTATAAATATATTCTTTTTTAAAATTATTTATTTTGAATTTATACTTATTTTGGTAGATAAGCAATAATTTCAGTAGGCTTTTGAAGCCTTAAAGTAGTCCTTAAAAAGGTTTCCCTTTCAGAGAACGAAAAAATCCAAATTCTACAATGTTACACTGAATTCTAGCTGTCTGACTGAGTGTGTGTGTGTGTGTGTGTGTGCTGGTGTGTTTGTGCGTGTATGTGTGTCTTTTTATAAGCTCCTCAAATAAATCATCTGACAACCATAAATAAAATGATAGTACGTAATACAATATTAAAAAAAGTTGAATGATATTAAATAACTTTTACTCACTTTCACTCACATGTCGTCGAGATCCTTTTTTATGACTTGCAACATGACATTTCTGTGGCAATCTCCGCCCTGAGCCAGAGCATGTGACTCATGCTGAAGCCTCTTGAAAACAATCTCGCTGACTCGAGTACTCGAGAAAGTTATGTTGCATACATTTTATCGTGCATATTTTAATGAACATAAAACTGGTAACAGCTGAAGCGAGTCTTTTAGGCTGAGGATTTATTTTGGTTAAGATTTTGTTTTTCTTTTTGGTTTTTATATAGGAATAACCTCGTCGTTTATAACCTAAAAGTATGCAACGAAGTAGCTACGTGTTTATTGTACAGTCATCGTTTTTTCATATGCAACAATAAACAAGTTGATCCTTTGGGGAAGATAACGAGAAAACAAAGAAGAATAAGAGAAGGAAGAAGAAAGAAGAAAGAAGAAGAACAAAAGCCGATTTTAAAGGAATTCAATTCAGGAATACTTACGAGTTAGTTTTCTTTGTACTCGAATAATTAAGTGGACACTAATTAGTAGAGACGAGGGCGAAAAGTTCACCGTAACTGAGAACGCAAAAATAATAAAATGAGTGCTTCCATCAGCAACAACTAATTAAGCAAAAAGTTATCATAAGAATAAATAGGCGATGTCGATTGTGATTGTTGCAGATAATTGTAGAATTATTAACATGACAACCAAAGAAATTAATGAGCGATTTTATGGTAATGGTACCTGAGACAGATTCCAATGATGAGTACAGTGAGCATAAAGACGATGATGATAACGAGTACGATGATAATGAAGATGGTGATGATAACGATAATGAGCATAAGGAGAAAGAAGATGGTGATGATAATGACGAATACGATGTTAATGCAGCTGGTGATGGTGCTGAATGATAATACTGAGGATGATGATGAAGGAATAATGAAATTGCGACGCTAGAAAGAGACAGAACAGAGTCTCCGGAGTTTCTGGATCCTTCAGAGACTGTTCAGTCTTTTTTCAGTCGTATTGAGTGGCGAGAAAACTGTTAAATTGTACGTCGAAGCAGCTTTAATTGCTGATTCCAGGACATCAAATGTTGCCATGTAACATCTGCTTCCATCTGTCTGTCCGTGTATCTGTCTGTCTGCCTGCCCGCCTCTCTGTCTATCTGCATCGTACATTTGCGTATGTGTGGGTGTGTGTGTGCGTGAGTCGTCACTGGTGTACATGCATACATATGAACATAAGCATGTACACATTAACTCATCTCACTCAAAGAAGAAAACCCATCTGAATATGAAAACGACAAGAAACACACAGGAATGTGTTGCTGTCTGTATGTGTATGTGTGTGTGTGTGAGTGCTTTTGTTGTTGTTGCTTTATTTTGCATGAATATCAAGTGGAATTATTCAAAAGTACGCTTACATTCTTTTCGTTATTATTCATGCTTTGCAACAAGCTTCGGAACACAACGACACACAGAAGAAGAAGAAGAAGAAGAAGAAGAAGAAGAAGAAGAATACCTTCAAAAGGTGACCTTCTGAAGAAAGATCAAGAGAGAGAGAGAGAGAGAGGAAGAGTGGAAGAGAGGGAGCGTACAAGGATGAGAGAGCGAGAGCAGAAAAAAAAAGTTAGGGTGGTGGGGAGGGGGCAGGCTTGGTGTTGTGTTCAAGAGGAGAAGCTCTCCAAAGCTTCACGAGTTGCACATCTGTTGCTTTTCTGGTTCCTTTGTTATCATTGTAAGGAAACCTCTTTTCATTTCCTTATGATTTATCTCTACATCTACATCAATTTGTTCGCTCTCATGGTAAGAAAGAACTACACACACACACACACATACACACATATAGACAGACACTCATGCATTCACTATATATGAAAATGTCATAATTCTTTTTCACTCTATTTTAAATGATCCCTCTTTAAATACTTTTATTGAATGTATACTTTTTCTTTCGTTGTTTTGTACTTTTATTAATATTTAAATCATTTTCATTTAAAGTGATGCTTTGCTTTGTAACACTATAGTATACATATATAAACACTATACTTGTTGTGGATGATTCCGATGATACGATTTATTTACTCTTAACTCATTATTCACGTACAATTCTTTTATGCTTCATGGACCATTCGTGTACGTTTCAACTACGATCCTTGTTCACGCGCTTTTCGTTTAGTCGAAGTAACACCCACGTGCGTTTCGTGTACGATTAGTGTACGTTCCATGTGCGAATCATGTACGCTTCATGTATCACTCGGGTACTCTTCATATACGCTTCAACAGCGATTCCTGTATGCTTCATGTACGATGCCACTATCATTCAACTACAACTTCAATACTATGAACTCATTATATACGATTCTTCTACCATATTATGTACGATTTACATATCATTCATACACTCTTCATGAACGATTACTAGGTCACAACAAATAAGCTCTGTTTTCTCCTATAACAGTTCTAAAAGAGCTCTGAAATAAGTTTGTCACGAAAGAAAACAAGACAAAGGATTCAGAAGTGAGTAATTATTCAGTTTTTAGATCTAAATTTAAACTTCGAGTGAGTTCCTTTAAAGCTTATCGAACAGATTAAATGAGCAATTATAACTTTCTACATTAAAATGGTATTTCATAATTATTATCGATTATTTTATATAATTCCCTTTTGTTCTGTTGTTGCCATTAAGTCAGCTTTTGTGTTGAATTTAGCGCAATGTACTTCACGCTAATGAGCATTCTATTCAACAGCGCGATGCCGTTCATAACCGGCGATAACCATGCATTAACAGCAGTTAGAAGCAACCTTCGCTTCTTTGACTCTTCCCGTCCTTCCCTCTTCCCTTCTTCCCCCGTCTAAACACCATACCCTTCACCATCTGAGAACATGTACACTTGTTTTCTGAAGCATTTCCAATCACTCTCAATCAGTTGTGTCACTCGGCGTGTCTGCTTTGTTACACACAACAAAGATAGTCGCTGCTGCTTCTGGTGCATCCGAATGGAGTCGTCCGGTCCGGTCCGATTCAGGTTCCGGTGCGGTCCGGCTCGGCTTCGGCCCGACGCGGTCCAGTCCGGTCCGGTGTGGGTCAATGGGTGTGGTCCCTTGGCTGCGTCCGGAACAACATGTGATAATTGTGCAAACGTATGCAAGGCCACGCAACAAAAAGCGGCTGCAGCGACAGCAGAAGCTGCAACTTGTGAGGGTGTCTGAAAGTATGCCATACTTTTAAATTACACGCTTAATTCCGAGTACGTCCTGCTCAAGCCTCCTCACGAGTACATTTTAAACATCAAAACGGAGCTGCGGAATGCGGCATGCTGCAAGCTGCATGTTGTGTACTTCAGTTTGTCGAACAGCAACACCAACAATCCCAGAAACGCAACACTTTTAGCTTAACTGAACTCAAAGCTGTTTTTAATATTTTTTACAATAGTAACGTATTATTGCTCTTAATAAAAAATATCCAGCAGCAGCATCAGCTTAAAAAATGTATCTGCAAAAAGTGTTGCCTACTTCTAGGGGTCGCCTTTCAGAATAAAACAAAACACAATACAATTGCTCGAAATTCAGCTTATTTAGAATAATAAGAATATAAATGAACTGTCAAAAATTGAGTTATACCTTGTATGTACTAGTAAATATATATGAAAGTATAGAGAATACAAAATAAAGTACAATAGTAGCAAAAAACTGAAGCCATTCGAAATAAGAACGAGTATCAATTCAACAGACGACTGAAACTGAACACACACACAGAATTCTTTAAGTTGATATGACAAGCAGAGTAAAAGAAGGGAGTACTGCAAGAGAAGAAGAAGAAAATTACACAGAATTGGGAGATAAAAATGAGGAGAACATATAAAGAGAATGGAAAGAATAAAACTTTTCACAATTCAGCAGAAGCCAAAACGTTAAAAATGTTGTTTAATTTTTAATGCCAATTGAAGTATTTTTAAAATGCTAACTAAATACTAAACTAATACTAACTAATCGAATACTAAATGAAGGCAGAGTGAAAAATTTAAATTATATGCAGTTCTGTTCACAGTGGAAAAATAAATATTATTTTATTTTACTCTGAATCATTTTTTCATATTAATTACATTCATTCATATCCTCATTCAGTATCTCGTTAATATTTTTTTATATTATTTGCACTTGTTTAATTTTCTTCTCTATTTACACACTCATTATTCTCTGTCCTCTTTATGGAGCAATGGTAAAGTTTTAATAATAAAAAAAGCAACCGAATTAAAAAAGAAAAAATCTAGACAAAAATTCAACAGAACAACAAAAAAAAAACACACTCGGTTTCCATTTCAATCGTTCGCTTTGTGGACAAACAATTTAATTAAATTTCAACGTAGATCAAAAACAACAACAGCAAGAACAAAAACTATTGCAAGAACAACAACAAAAAACAAAGGCAACGACAGCATTCACAATTGCAATACTCGTAACTATGACAAAAATGACAACCAGAAGAAGAATCAAAAGAAGAACAAAAAGAACATGATCAACATCAACTGAGACGTCATAAACAAAAAATACTACAAATTTATGTAATACGCAGAAAACACAGAAAACTTTGTACAACAATATTTCATGCTGATAACACAAGCAGCAAAACTGCAGTAGCAGCAGCAACAAAAGATTCCTCAGAGCAACATGCTGGCAACGCTGCTTGAAGGATGCTGGTGGATTGCTGCTAAACAACAACAACATCAACGAAAGCACTACAAAAGCAAACACGCACCTTAACTCAACTCACCACATCACCTCACCACATCGCATCGTATTGTTTACATTACTTAATATAATTTTTGTGATGAAGCATAATTTTTTTGGTTTTTTTCTTTTGGACGCACATCCTTTGAAAGGACGAAATTATGTCAGCGTTCTTTTTTCACTGTTTTATAACGAAAATAAGACTCGGAGCGCAGGTTTTAATATAATTAGTCGCACATAACGGTAAATATAGTAACCTTTTTTCGAGTGGTTGCCAATGGAGCACTTGAAAGACCCTTGATGGAAAAAACTGAAGCTTTACCCTTCAGTTTACCCTTCGAAAGACCTCTGGCACTGTTGGCGGTGGTACGTGGAGGCGTTGCGCAAAGTCAACCTTTAATTTTGCAACAGCGACGCCAGCGAAACACCTGCTGTACCACTCTCTCTGTCTCTCTCTTCTCAACCATCAGCATGGTCCTTGATCTTTTTCTTCTTCTTGCTGCTGGATGTGTGTCCGCGATTCCTGCGTCTAGCAACGATTTCGTGTTCGGTTATGTTCGGTTTCGTTCGGTTCCGCAAGGCTGCAGCACACGTCACTGTGTTTTCAACAGAAACCTGGAACCCACTCAATCGAAGACCCACCCGACAACCCGACCGGACCACTGGCTTTGGAGTCGTCTTCGCGTTGATGAAATGGTGCCAGTGGGTCTCGCACGACCGGGGATGGTAACCGATGCCGTCGCTCAGCTTTGCTCTATTTTTATGAACGGAATACGCTCTCACTCTTGTCGGCAGACATTCGAATCATGAACGAAACGTGATGCTTAGTCAAGGTTGGGAGAGAGAGAGCGTAGCGTAGAGGGATCCAAAGAGCGAATGCAAGGAGAACTCGCCAAAGAGAGCGTAAGAGAGGAAACTGAGGAAGCCTGAAAAGCGTGGTGAGCTGGTCCAACAGGTGACTCGTATACTTATAAATTCAAAAATTTATGAGGACCTCAAAATCTGATTGATTGATGATTGATTAACACTGAATTCAACTGGAATTCATGGATTTGAATTCATTCACAATTTAATTCATTATTCACTCATAAAGTAATTCTTCATTAATTTATATATACAAAGCAGTAGCTCATTCATTAATTCCTTCGTTCATAAATTGGTTCATTCGTAACTCTTCATTGATTCATTGGTTCATTCATTAATTTGTTTCATTCAATCATAAATTCAATCTCTTAATTATTTTTAATTAAGTTTCCAAATTCGACGCATTAATTTTAACCATTTAATAAATTTAAAGATCAAAATATTTATCAATACTTCGAAACCTAATTTCAATACTTCGTCCTTCAACCCCTCAATATCTCTCTCTCGCTAATTTCACTCTCAAATTTTTGTTTAAATTCCGCGCTGCTTTCTTTCTCTCTCGCTGCCTCCTTGTTTTGTGCAGCATCTCTTCACTTTTCTGCACTCATTCAGCTTAAAACTCATCATGGACTCAGTTATCTGGACTTCGTTTTTCGAACATCTGCTAGAATATAAAAACATGAGCAACACGTTGCTGGCACTCAGTCAACTGTTGGCCATCGACGTTGTTGCCGTCCTCGTGTTGCTCTACTTTTTGCACACAGGAAGTGGTTAGGGAATCAAAGGATACTTTCAAATGATAATGCAGAAGCAGTTGCTTTTATATCCTGTTGCTTTGCGCCTGAGAGCGCAGAAGTTTTGCAACTGCGAACAAGTGAAGTTGTTGAAGACGGGAATAGAGAAAAAGCCAGACAATAAAAGAAACCAGCTAGTGAAAGCAACAAGTTAAAGTGACATTAAAAATAAACCACGTATTATGGAAAAAGAAGAACACACAAAAAGGAGAATCTTCGGTAGCGATCTTTAATAACAATAACAATGAACTTAAGTGAAATAAAAAGCTAAGTTAAAGTGGGTTAAAAGTGGCTTTACGATAGACTTGAGTCTTGAAGCAAGCCAAGAAAGTCAACCGCCAGGACGAAACTGAAAAATTAAAAATCCGAAAACAACGTTCTTTAAAATGTGCACAATTTACACATTGAGATAAATGAGTTAAATTTGATTTCTAAAAAAGATGCACAAGCTATTCAATCATTGTAACGAATCAGGTTTCTGTTTTTCAAAATCCAACAAGTTTTGTAATAAAATCGGTTTATGAAATAACCACCTCGAGAATAAAAGCAACCTTATACTAAAAAGATCAACATGTAAGTACTTAAGATTTATTGAATATTGAATTGAATTGAATTCTAGTGAATCTTCTAAATTAATAATAATCGTGTGTTGTTATTTTTAGGCAATTTAAATTTTATTAACTAGGCTAAAGAGATTATTAGACGTATTACTAGATTATTATGCGCAGACTACTCTTAATAAAGTGATAGTTCTGCTATCTTAAAAGACTGCTTTTTTATAAGGAAAATAAAAATATAAAAAAATACATATGAAGTTTTTTGCTAAATTTAGTATGTAATATTTTAGTGTAATTTATTGTTAGTTCACAAAATCCAAAAGGAAGAAGAATAAACTGTAAACGAATTCCTTAATCGATCAATTAATTGATAAATTCAAAGATTCAAGCATTCATAAGTGCATAAACTTCCTAATTTCTATTACCAGAACTATTGAGATATTCTGGATATCTAATGAGATCCATTCACAGTACTGGATAGTTTTTGTGCAAGTGTGCTTCAAGTTCTTTAAGAGTCAGTTGATGCCTGTTGTTTGGGCTCCTATTCAAGTCCTGTTGAAAACGTGGTCGCAGCTTCTTTTGTTTTTTTTAATAGTTGACCCACGCTAATCATGGGGTTTACAGTTGATCCAATGAAACGGGTAGACGGCGATATTGTTCCTTGGTTTGTTTTTTCGATGGACTGGGTTGATACAAGTCAAATCAAATATTGAATCATGTAACCAAACAAATACAATGAACTTGCACATTTACTACTTCGTCTGAATAACTAATCACGCTTCGTTATAATAGTGAGCACCCTCCATCTCCCTCCCTCTGCACCCTACAATAAACAGCACTAACCACTCACTCAACTGACCATGCTATTCCGTCAACAGTTTCCACCACCGCAAAAGTAGCCAGGCATGAGTTTCATCTTGTCGTTTCGTAAATCGCATTACGTTTTATTAAGCTTTAACGCAAATGTGCGAGCTTCACGCCCACACCCACACGCACTTCTACTACCACACCCTCAACTGCACCCACCCACTACCACGAGTGCTCGTTGGCCAAGCTTCACGTCCACAAATAAACTCAGCGCTAATGAGTGCTCTGGCGGACACAACGCAGATCAGAAAAATACGCTTCGCTTCTGGGACAACAGCGGACGCAGCTGCCGCAGAAAGCGTGCCCAGAACATAGTCACCAGTCATGAAACCAGTCATTAGAGATGTTCGAGCGTGTGTGTGTGTTATGTGGATATACGACATATTGGCCAGAAGCTGTGTGAATGCATGACGTGTTGGCCAGAAGCTGTGTGGATGTTGATAACGTGATTGCCATGATGGAGACAGTAACAGCTCGCTTGAAGCTGTCTCCAATATTTTTGTTAGAATCTGCGATCAAGTGACAAGCCAAATGACAGCACAAGAGACTTGAGCGATGATTAATTCTTTATGACTACAAGATTAGCCGATTAACAAAGATAATTGACAGACACATTCGGGTCAATGAAAGAAGTTAGTATTGCAGAATAGGATCAGATAAGAAATCTAAAGCATTTTCTTGTTTCAACAATCATTCAGTAAAATTCAGCTATTACTTAGTTAATATTAGATACCATTCAGACATCATTTAGCCATCATTCAGCTATAATTCATTAATTCAATTATCATTCAGGAAGCATGTAGCTATCAGTCAGCTGTAACTCAGCTATCATTCAGCTTTCATTCAGCTACCATTCAGCGTTTATTCAGCAATCGTTCGGCTATCATTCAAGTAATCATTCTGATATTATATTGAGGTATAATTCAGCTATCATTGAGCTATCATTGAGCTATCATTGAGCCATCAATGAACTAGTATTCAGCTAAAATTTATTTTACTCAGATCATTGGTGATTAAGATAACATAGGAAAGTATTCAGCTCTCATTCAGCTTTCATGCTGCTATAATTCAGCTATCTTTCAGCCATCGTTCAGCTAATATTCAGTTATAATTTATTCCACTCAGTGATCGTTAAGAGAATAATGAAGAAACATTCAGCTTTCATTCAGAAATCATTCAGAAATCATTCAGAGATAATTCAGCAATCATTCAGCAAAGCTTCAGCTATCAGGTCTTTCTTATTTGATATCCAATTTGTCACATTATAAAGAAAAATTATATATAAAGTGCGAAATATATAAAATAATCGATCGACTTTGTAATGTGTTTTCTTTTTTTCAGTAAAACAATTTTAATGTTTTTAATAATATGTACATAATTCAGTTTTTATATTTAAACAAAGTAGAAAAAATGCAAAATTAAAAATTCCCCACAATTCTGGAAACATTTTATAAAACTTCATAAGATTGAAATATTGCAATTTAACAGTGTATCAGTAAATCATTTAACTATGAAAATATTTCGAACAGCATAAATAGACACAAGGACAACAACGCAAAGCAACAAACAAAAGCAAAGTTGATAATAAAAACAAATTTACACACACAAACACTTAAAAATTCACAACAGACACACACACAACTCATGTGTGTAACCAAGCTATAACATGAGCTCTGTATATTTTACAAAAATGCCAATCAAAAACATCAACATCAACATCAAACGTAAATAAGAAATAATAAAAACAACAACAATGAAGAGAAGACGAAACGGAACAACATGAGTATAAACAACAACAACACCCTCTAAAATAACATCCAGATTGCCCAAAAATAACAAATTATTTGCCAAAACCAACAACTTATTGAAGAATATTAACACAAAAGCCAACTGTGTAAGCAAACAGCGAACCTCAACCCGTCTCCCTCCTTCACCCGCCAGAGGATGAACCTCTTTCCTCCCTCCCTTCTCCTTTCAACTCTCCTGGTATCCCTTAACAACCATCCATGCGATGCTGTCGATGTGTCGAGTTGCCTGTTGCGCCAAAAAGGAGACCACAATATTTGCATGGAGCATAAGAGTGAGAGGAAAAATATCCACACAGAAACACACCATCACATACACTGATATACTCCCACTAACATATACTCAGGCCCACACACAGCAACAACAATTTTGTGATGCAGTTTGACTTTTAATGCTGTGTGCTTAATTTTAGTGATCACGGTCAACATTTGTCGAAAACGTCCCTGATATTTGTGTAACCGAAGCAGATAGAAAGACAGCAAATAGACGGACAGACAAACAAACAGAGAGACAGATACATGAACAGAGGAACAGACTGATACACAGACAGACAGTCGGGCATTCAGCATTGTTTATAAGCAGTTTGTGGTTGCTGAATACACTAACATCTAAGCTACTTTTGTTGCTGCTGCTGCTGCTGTTTCCACTACAACTGTTGCTTCCCTACTTTCCCTTCTTCCCTCTTCGATTTCGGCGGCTTTTTCCTCCTTCCCACCCTCCACCTCTCCTCTTTTCTTCAATCTTCTCATCAGTACACTCGTTCCTCTTCTTTAATTTCCTCAGTAGTTATACTCTGTGGCAACTGTGGATGTTGCTGTTGTTGTTGTTATTGTCTGCTGCTATTATTGAAGTTTCTCAATGGTTTTTAGTGTCTACTTTTAGGGGCACTGGAAATAATAATTCCTCGATTTATGAACGTGTGTGAGTGTTTATGGGCGTAAGTGTGAGTACTTCATTTGGTTTTCGTGTATGTGTTTGTGTTTATTTGTTTGTGTAGACAATGAAACTTGAATCTATGTCGTTGGTAATACACTCAGAGTGAAGGATTTACATTTGGTTGTTGAATCGAGGTTGCTAGAAACACTTGCAGGATCTCCACAGAGGAGCATTCTTAAAGAGCCTCTTCATCACTGATCACTGATGATTAAACTCTTCAAAATATTCAAAAGATTGCAACTTCATACAAAATATTACAGGAAAGAACCAACTTCAACTTGTAATTCATTGGTTGTTGTTACATGAAGCTGAACTTGTTACATGAAGAACACATTTTATTCATTCTTTTATTAGAATTTATTTAAATTCTACAAAAGCACCTGTCGGTGGATGTTTTTCGGTTCACATACAAATACTGCTTGCATAATTTTAGGCTCCACTTAAAAAATAAAACCAAACAAATTGCTGGTGAATTTTTCATGCATTTTAAGTGAGAAATTTTTGACCACAAATAAAAATACCACTAGAAAGGGATTAAACACATACACTCGCACACCCACACACACTATAGCATGTATTCAATGCATTTTTTGTCGATACGGAAACAACTAAAAAAGTAGTACACAAAATTTAGCCAATTAAAAGAGCTCTCACTCTTTATGCATTTATAGAAAGAGAGAGTGAGAGGGAGAGGGAGAGAAAGAGAGAGGATCAGCTAAGCTCAGAGTATGATTGAGCCAAAATGCATCCTCAATCCTTCAAAAATGTCTGAAAACCAACTTTTTATTAAATATATTATAGATGAAAAGTGTGTACAAAACAACAACAATGCAATAGATTAAAAAACCAATCCATTCTGTTTACGTGTATATTTCCATGGGATTTGAATGGAAAACAAGAGATGGACAGAAAGATCCTCAAATTCGAGCTGAATATTTCTCTATCTTGGAGGTTAGAATAAAGAAAAACCTACTTAAAATAAGAGTAAATACTACAACAAAAATCCAAATAAAATTAAGATTTCGTTTGAAATAAATTCTAAAATTGTTGAATACCAATTCTAAGCCATTTTTATGTGAATTCCCTAAAAAAGATTCCATTTTCAAAGTTAGAACTCTAGAACTCTACTTTTTAAATATGTACAATATATACACATTTATGGATATTAATAAATTATTAACAAGAACATTATAATAACAACTACAAAGACTAGTAGTAAGAAACAACATGTAGAGAAATCTTTTAATAAAGAAATTTGTATGCGCAACTTAAACAATTCAGTATTCACTCACACTAAGCCACAAAAACACACAGACACACATATAAACATAAGCCTCAAACCTGACTGCACGTGTAGACAGATTCTGTACCCTCGGAATGCTCTTGAGTCCCCGATTCACTTTCTATCAATGAACTTAAATATTTTTTCTTGTTGTTCTGTGAATAGAATTAAATTCATGAGAAAAGTTGCTCTGTAAATGGAATTAAAGCGAGAGGGAGAGAAAAACCTGTGGAGACAAGAAAATTGTTTCTCGATGCATACATATGTACATGTACAGAGGACAAAAGAAATTATATACATATATTGTATAATAATAACAACAACAAGAGCAGAATTAAATAAACCCCACAAAAAACAAGAAGGAAAATCTAGGGAGGAGGAGGAAACTCTAGAGAGGAGAAAAACCAAAAGCAACATTAAATATAAAACAAATAGAACAACAAAAGCAGCAAGAAGATTATGAAGAAGAAGATGAAGTGATGAAGAAGTAGATGCTGATAAAGAAGAAGCTAATGATCAAGAAGATGATGATGAGAAATAAGTAGACGAAAACAGACACAACAACAACAAAGACCGAAAAACAAGTGTAACATCAAAACACTCCAGCATAATGCAAAATAATCTTTATTAGGTTGAAGTTAAGTACTACAACAACTACAACAACAGTCAGCACAACAACAACAACGAAAACAACAACTACACCGCCAACATCATGAAATTCAAGTCTTTTAGCTTTTTACATCTTGTTTATCAATAATCTATACATGTCTAAGCTATTTAATAATAAAGAAATCCAAAAAAGGACCTTCGTTCAATCAAAAGCGCTCTTTATAATGCTTTCATTTGCTAATTCGATCATTTTTTAATTTCTCTGATTATTATCTTTTCGAACATTTATTCGAACGTGTTCTCTTTAAATATCTCTTTAAAGAACTTCTCTTCTTTTCAATTCTTCACAATTTAAACGCCTTTTTGAACATTCTTTTCGGAAAACATTATTTTTAAGTCTCATTTTAAAAATCTCTTCACACATCACTTTAACTTAAACACTATTGAAATTTGAAACACTGAATAATTTTTATATACGTGAGTTGTGTTTCCGGTGGGAGGTTGTGCTGCTTGTCCTTATACGGACATGTTTTTGTTTATGAGTCATTGTAGAATTTCCATGAAGGAATATTTACCATTAAAAACACCATGAAAAAGTGGAGGGGAGACATCAAATACAATAACAGCAACAACAAGAACTGTGGACTTTATTCGCCTTCTTCTCTTCATCCTCCTCTCTTCATCATCCTCATCCTCATCCTCCACCTGCAATTGCCACTTCTCCTGTCACAGCTTCTTTTCATTCAAAGCGATTCATTTTCAAAATCGATTTCATTCAACTCTCCCTCCCTTCTTTCGTGTCTTTCATCCACCCTCTTTTTTGGTTTGATTTACAAGGGGGACATCTTTTTCTTTCCTTTTTTTTCCATGCAACACACTCGACATTCGACTTACTTCAACTTCCTGTGATGCTTTTGAAGCATCCTGTTGAGCAACAGGACGTTTCTAGAGGACTTTTTTATCAACCTTTCGTTGATAGAAAATCAACGTTTTTGTGACCTGCTTTAGAGATGACAGAACGCATGCGTCCCCCCGGCCCTGCAGCAGACTCCCCTTCCCTCACCATCCTCTTTATAAACTTCTGATTGTTTTATGATACTTTTTCAATATGTTGTTCCTTCCTTCTGATGTTCATCTGGTTGATATTTTCAATCAAGTTTGTTACAGTTTAATGGTTGTTATTGTTGTTGTTATTATTATTATTATGTATTAATGTTGTTGTCGTTGTTGTTGTCGTTGTTATTGTTATTATTGTTGTGGTTGTGTTTGAAGTTGAGGTGTTATTTAAGGTGTTTTTACTGTTGTTAAACAACTTCATCCTATAGTTGTCGAAGTTGTTTTTGTATTGTTGCTTTTTGTTTTTGTTGTTGTTGTTGTTATTGTTGGTCCCTCTCTTTTTGCTCTTATATTATAATAAAAACTTTGTTGCATTTCTCTAGCCAACTGTTATTCAAACACACACACACACACACACACACACACATACACATGTATGTATATGCCAGAGTGTACCTGTGTTTGTGTGTGTGTGTATACAATATCTATACAAAATACTTTAAAGCTTAATTAAGTGAAAGTTTTCACGATTGTTCACAAAAACCCGCACTTAAAAAGAAAGAGAGAAAGGTGAGAGAAAGAAAAATAAAAAGAGAGAGAGAGAGAGAGAGAGAGAGAGATATTTATAACTTAAAGGCGTGGCAGTTGCTTGCCTTGTGTGCATAAATTGCAAGACAGAACAAAGCTGTTTATAATTATACACAACCAACAACAACATTTGACCTCATTTTAATCTTTCACGGTTGTTATTGTTGTTGTACTTGCTCTCATTCCTGGTTAAATGAGATTACATCCGGTGCTGCAATTTGTTGCTGTTGTTGTTTTCGTAACCAAAGTCCTATACTATATATTTATATAATTGAATAACCAACTCCCTCATTAACCATATCAGTTGTCAGCTCTTCTCTCCGCTAAGAGGTTTAAGTTCATTTATGGCTCAGTATTTGTGTCTCATGTGTATGTCCTTATAGGTGTCTAAATATGTGTGGTTGTCCTTCCTGGAAACTTGTGGTTAGTGGTTTCTCTCTCTGGTTTTGAGGTCAGATTTAAGGACATATCTTTTTTTCAATATTATTACAGAAATCAATTTCATTGATTGATTCTGTTCAATCATCTAAAAGCCTCTTTTGAAACTTCTTCTATGGAAATCAGATTTGCACATAATTAAACATTTAATTAGATTTGATGAATATTAAAAATCCTCATTATACTTTCAGATGATATATTAAGTGCGTGAATAATATAATAAATACAAGTCTTTGGTTCTTTTTCACAAAAAACCGTTCAAAGATTATTGTATATATTGATGAGATTTTAATTGATTTAATTTGATTTTAATTATATTAATAAAACTGTATGTAAAGAAACCTCCACTTAAATCACTTCCTTATTTTGTAAGAAAATCCATTGAATTATTCTGAAAACTTCGCTTTTTCCTGTTTCATTCTGTTAAATCATAAAAATCTTCATAGTTTAAGTCAATATCAGTACGAATTCTTTGATTATGATTAACTTAGATTAATAATGACCTGAAGGTTCTAGTTTCTGTTCTTTGTATTGTATCTTGGAGTGTATTTTGGAAGTTATCCTTTTTATTTAATTTTTATGACAAACCTGAGCTTAAAGTATACAAATGTATTCAAAATGAATCCATTTTCCATTTCCTTGAGATTGAATATTTTTTCTTTTTCTGCTGTAGCTAATAAAATTATTGTTCTTATTATTGTTGTTGTTTTTGTTGCTACTGTTCCTTATTTAAGTGCAGAAGAGTTCATTTCATTTCGTTTCATTGCGTTTTTCTTTTCTTCAGCAATGGAATTTAATACAAAAATAGCGATAAAGCGGCGATGAGCCGACGACGACAAAGTTGAACGCTGAGCATCGAGTGAACTCGAAGGAATTTCGGACTTCATTTTGTGTTTCTTTCCTCCTTCATTTTGTATTTCATTTTATGCTCGTTCTTGGTCTCGATATTGTGTTGTTTTTTGCTGTTTTTTGTTGCTGTGGTTGTTGCAATTTTTGCCAACAGTTGGTTGAAATGTTGTTGAAAAATTGAAATCGAGAAGCATGAAGAAGCATGGTCAATAAGCGAGCGAGTGAGTGAGTGAACACAACTGAGTGAGATAGAGAGAGAGAGAGTAAACGAAGGAGAGATTGAGTGTACGAGTTCTTGTTGAATAAGGGACAGAAATCGCAGAAAGTTTGAGGCAGGAAGGAGAAGAAGAAAAGTCGGATAAATTTTGCAACATTTGTTGTTAATGTCCAACTAAAATTTGAGATTCGAATCGCAGAAACACTTAATTAAACTATTAATTAAAATGGTAACAATTTATTGACAAAATCCTTGCTTTATATTGATTCGCCCACATCTCCAAATTATTTTTGATTCAGTGGAAATCGTAGAAGTAGTCATGAAATATAATATTATAATATAATAATATAAATAAATATAATAATAATATAATGTAGATAAGTTTAATTTTTCAACCTTCTGTTTAAGTGTGTCAATGTTCTGCATCACTTCTTAATATAAACAACAAAAGTTAAATCAAAATAAAATAAATTATTTATTTATGCAGTTAAGTAGAAGAATAGCAGCTGTTGCAATATTCAGCGTTCAGAAGCCATTTTTCCTCATTTTTATTATATTTTTAAAAAAATTACATATATATTTATTTATTTATTTATTTATTTAACGACAGAACTAAGCACCTAGCCTTATAGTTCATAAAAATGTTGATAAACAGTAAAAAATTTAAAGTACAATAATTATGGCAAACATAACAAATTTAAGATCTTTTGCTTAACTATACGATCTGAGTCAGAAAAATCAACTACATGGTACACATTGTTGAAATCTGCACAGGCATTCCGAAAAGGTTCGTACTGTAGGTATGAAGATCTGGCCAAACTGAGACGGATAGGTTCGTATTGCCTCAACGAACGGTAAAGAACATTAATATAGATTCTGGATAGCAAGTATGAACTGTCCACCACTCCGCGAAGTATGTTCAAGATGAAAACAGCATTCAACATTGTTCGACGATTCACAAGTGATGGTAGGTTAATTAGTTTTAGCCGGGCTTCGTATGATGGTAGATTTATAGATTCATCCCAACAAAGGTTGCGTAAACAAAACAGTAGAAACTGTTTTTGAATTGATTCGAGTTCGGCAATATAGCAATTGTAATATGGGGTCCACACAGGCGACGCATACTCCAGGATAGGCCTAACGAGTGCAGTATATAATAACCTTGTAATATATGGGTCTTTAAACTCCTTTGACCACCGCTTTATAAACCCCAAGGTACTGCGCGCTTTGCTAGACATACGGCTGATATGACAGTGAAAGCATAATTTACAATCAAGAGCTACACCTAGATCATCGACGGTCTCAACTATATCCAGGTTCGATCCGCCGAGCGTATAGTTAACTAAAATAGGACTTTGACATCGTGCAAATGTTATCTGTTTGCACTTCCTTAAATTTAGGTTCATGCAATTGATGCTGCACCAAGAGATCAGTGAATCCAAATCCAACTGCATGAGCCGGGCATCATTAACATTATTATAAGAAAGGAATAGCTTCACGTCGTCGGCAAACATTAGCAAGTTTACATTGTTAATGGCTGTTGGAAGATCGTTGATAAAAACCAAGAAAAGCAAAGGGCCCAGATGACTCCCTTGAGGAACTCCAGATAAAACTGGAATCTCGTTCGATGTTGCATTATTAAACACAACCATTTGGGTCCGATCGCTGAGATAGGATTCAATCCAGTTTAGAAGAAGCGTAGGAAAACCAAACTGTTTTAACTTTAAGCAAAGAAGATTGTGATTCACTACATCGAATGCTTTGCTGAAGTCTGTATATATTACATCCGTTTGTAAGGAGAATTTAAAGTTGTTAATAATTTTCGACACAAATTCGAGTAAATTAGTTGAAGTTGATTTGCCCTTGCAAAAGCCATGTTGCATGGGAGAAATTGAAGCATGTATACTCTGAGTTATCTGATCAACGACTATCTTCTCAAACAGCTTTGGTAGCGCACTGATTTTTACTATGGCTCTATAGTTACTTATATCAGACCTATTACCAGACTTATGCAATGGAATTATAAAAGATAATTTCCATGCATCTGGAAAGTACCCTGATCGGAATGAGAAGTCGAACATTGCTTTTATGGGCGCCGCTAACTCCTCTGCACAATATTTAAGAACACAAGCTGGTACACCATCCGGTCCAGGTATATAGTTGCATTTAATAGATTGTAGAGCATGCAAAACATTTTGCACATCCATTGTAGGTAGCGGAACGGATCCTGGAGAAATACTGAACGGGTAGTTTACAGAACTAAAGGATGCCGATGAATAGGTTGACTCAAAAAATTTTCCAAAAAGATTGCAAATGCTGTGATTATTGTCAGATTCCGCTTGTCCATATCTCATAAACGTTGGATAGATTCTATTTTTCCTTTTCATATTCACGAAATTCCAAAATGTTTTTGGATCAGAATGAATATTAGCTTTTACCTTTTGAAGATATATCTTATAAGATTCTCTGCACAAACTGTGATATCGATTTCTCACAGCACTGTAATTGATATAGCTGGCAGTGGTACGCAAACTACAGTAAAGCTTGTACTTTTTCGATTTTAAAGTCCGTAATACATGAAGTGACTTATTAAACCATGAAGGGCACGAATTGTGTGAAATTCTTCCTATCGGTACAGATGTTGCGAACAGACCCGTCAAAGTCTCAGTGAAATTACTAAGTGCCAAGTCCATGCATGAGGGCAAAGGAAATTCATGCAATAATAAAATGGAGTTCCAATCAATAGAGCAAATATTATTTCTCAATACGTCATAATTCGTATTTTTAAAGCTATATTGTCTGATGAAGTGAGCTGATTCCATATTCCCGTTATTATAAGTACCATCTGAAACTGTAATGGTTAAGGTAGGATGGTGAATGTCTTCTGGCTGCACATAAGGCAGACATCGAGATATTTCAAAGATATCCTTGTCATCAACAAAGACAAGATCAAGGAGGCGATTATTCGAATTTGGAATATAATTCATTTGATGTAGTCCGCAGGATAATATGTCCATGAGGAAATCATTATCGCTGCATCCAGATGACGGTAGTAGTACAGCAGGGTCATCAACGCATCTGTCCCAATTTACATAAGGAAAATTAAAGTCACCTAGTACAATTACGCGATCTGACGGCAATAATTTATTCTTAATTAAGTTTATGCAACGGAAATGAGTGTTATAAGTTGATTCATTAGAGTTCGGAGGAATATATGAGCAGGTTATATATATGCAAAAACCTTTAAATTTAACGTAAACGCAGCAAAAGTCAATATCGAGGGCTTCAACCATGGTGATTTCATCCGAATAACAAGCCGAGTGAACAGCAACCAAAACACCACCGCCTCTGGTTAAGTTTGTAATAAGATGATTGCGGTCCTTCCGATATACCACATAATTATTCGAAAATACTTCCGAATTTAGGATCTCCGGCTTAAGGCAGGTTTCTGAAAAAGCGATGATGTTATACTCAACGTCAGTGCTTTTTACAAAAATATCAGCCAGTTTTGTATTAATCCCCCTAACATTTTGATAAAGAATGTTGGAGGGATTGAATCTTAGTTTTTTGATGATGCATCACGACGTACATTTCTGTCATTTTTGGACCTAAACACAAATTCATGTATGATGGCGTTTTCTGGCCAAAACGTGGGTGCCATCATCCGACTAAATAAATGAGCAGGCAAGTTAATGTTGAATGAAGAATAAGAACGCTGCGCTTTAAAGTTGAATTTGGAAATAGATAAACTGGTATCTTCTATTCCTAGTTGGTTAAATATGTGATTACGGATATCGTCGACAGTAGTATCCGGCGAGAAGCGTGAGACAAAAAGTGTCTTTCTCGGCTGAACCACAGTAAGTTGTTTAACTGAACGTGCAGTGGGTGGAGCCGCAACAGACATCTTAGGAATTGCTCCCGTGCTCGAAGAAGGAGCCACAGATAAAAAAGTGGTACCACCACTAGGTGTATTAATCATGGCACCTGGCCCAGTAGTATGAGCAACCAGATGATTTGGTGGCACATTAGAGCTGGGAGGTCCAGCAGCAGCTACTGTTAAAGAAAGAACAGAAGAAGTAGAACACTCAGATGGCTCTACTGCAGATTCAGTTCCAGCAGGGCTCAGCAGATTAATCAGTGAAGGCGGATTATTCAAGCAATCATTTAAAGGCTCATTTACACGCTGAACGAGACCGCGTTTAGGAGCTTTGCCGCGAGAGTTCCCATTAGATCGCTTATGTTTTGGAGAATCCAATAATTTAAAGTTATTGAAAAAGCTCTCATAATCAGCAAGGTTTTGTTGAATAGCACGCAAGTCTTTCCCCAAGTTCCGAAAGTTTAGGCGTACTTGGCGCAATAATTTAGTGATGTCGATATCCTGGGACCGACAATTTACACAGGACCATCGTAGTCCACCATCAATGCCAATTTTGTCAACGGTTCTGCCCGTTAGACCGACGCATTTAATGTGGTACTCATCGCAGATAGAGCAAAATAGCGTCCTCTCCACCTCACTAGTTATCTTGCAGCCTTTCAGATTACAAGTCATGGTTCAATAGCAATAGAAATAGTTAAAAAGGGTAAAAATACCGATCACAGTATGTGAGGCGTAAAACACAAATATAAAATTATTTATCAAAAGTTAAAGTTTGTGAATACCCTTGCTTTAAATCAAAAACGTATCAAGAGTTTCAAAAAAGTTTCGCAAGCACTAAAAATTAATAACAAAAGTGTTTGCAGTTTGAGATGCAGTAACCACTCTCAGCGCGCACTTTTAGCAACAGCTTCGCTGCCAAACCGGTTTAGAGAATAATATTTTATGCAAATTATTGTTTTATATGTAATTCGTTATATTATGCAAATAAAGATTTAGTCTTCAAAAAATCAAGGATCGACCGCGAAGAATCACAAAAATTATAAAAAACCAATAGAAACAGTTCTGAAGAAAATTTAACAATAAAATGCACAATAATAGAGAAATTTTTAGGAGCAAAACCAAAACACGACCGTTTGTTATGCGAACACAATATAAGGAACTTTATTTTAGTTTTATTATATTTTTTATTTTATTTATTTGTTTATTATAGTATCTTAATTTTGTTTGTTCGCTTTTTTTATTTTATTTATAGTTTTATTTATCATTTACTGATTTTCAATACCGTTTTCTGTATAACTTTATTACAATTTTATTCGATGTCAGGCGATGACTGCTCTATGTTTTGTTTTTTTTTTATTTTCACAGCAACGTTTTCGCCATTCCTTTTAATGTATTTTGTTTTTTTAAATTTGTCCCTGACGCTGCATTTTTAGTTTCTATTAAAAGAAAAATAAATTGTTGTTGTTGTTACGGTGTCTCTGAAAGTAGACACCAACAGAAATGCTAAAAGAAGAACAAGCATCTCCAATTTATGCCCATTTATTCTCATGCCTCACGTACATCATTGTAAACATTCTTTTATATTCTCCAAGGGTGACCTTTTCTCTTCCTCTTTGTCATCTTTCTCTACTTCTAACAATCAGCCTAAAAGCTCACTTCAATACCGTGAAATTTGCTTATAATATTCTCTAAAGTTAGTTGCTTTTCTACTGCCGCATCATCTTCTCGTACCACCCAATTTCTTCTTCTTCTTCTTCTCCTCAATCCCCATTTTTTTCTGTTCTTGCTTCTTATATTTTATTTGAAATAGAATTCATCATGAAATATTAATATTCAAAGATTTACTTATAATAATAGACTTTAACCATTACCAACCACGTGGCTAATGTTACATGTGATGTTACATATGAGGGGGGGGGGGTAACATCTCCGCATTCCAGGCACCCTTGAGGCTGAACTGAGCCCCAGCTGAAAAGAAAAACTTTCGCTTAAAAACAGCCCCAGAAACTCCCCCACAAACACGTTTTTAAACAATTTTAAAAGCTAAAATCCTTTTTCCTGCATCCTTTTTCGTCTTCTTTTTTTGTAAAAGAAACAAGAACAAACCCAAAGAAAAGAAAACAAATTTTAAAAAATGTTTTCTTAAGGTTCCGATGTATTTTATGACATGATACACGATAAAATTTTCTCCCTGCCTCTCTGACCTTCTCTCCTTCCTGTCTTTCTATCTCTCTCTCTCTCTCTCTCTCTCTCTCTCTCTCTCTCTCTCTTAGTGTGGATATGTTTGAGCCATGTGTATGTTTCCGTGCTTCTTTCTCTCTGTTTTAGGGTTTTATTTGTTTTGTGTATTTTTTTCGTTATCTTGTTTCTGAATATTTTGCGTAATTTTGGTTAGCAAAAAAACAACAACACAAACTACCAAAAATACCAACTAAATTTGTTTCCTATTTTGTAGACATAATATGCAAATATTTTTGGTGTTTTAACTAACATGAAAATTGAGAATTTGTGTTTACTAATTTGGAGTATACAGCAAGGCGTATTTTACAGGCCACATTTTTTAACAAAAGCAGGAAAGCAGCAGAAAGAACGACAACAACATCAGTTGAAAGTGAAACCTGAAATAATTGAAATCGAGAACTGAAACCTGAAGCAGTTTGTGATGAAAATGATGAAGGTCACCTGAAGGTGATGGAGTGAAGTGGTGATGAGGTGAAACTGGCCCGTGTTCAAAATCATTAAAACTGAAATCTTTTTGTAGATAGATTTTTGTTGGATTTTAATCCAAACGATTAAATGAGAAAAGGAAAAAGAAAAAGAAGAAAAATTAGAAGAGGATGAGGTAGAAGAGGACGAAGAAGAATAAACAGAACAGGAAGATGAGGAAGATGAGGAAGATGAAGAATATATCCTTAGTTAAAGTCATCTGAAGTTAACTCATCTGACGTTGTTGTTGCTGTTGTTTCATTTTCCTCCAGATCCATAAATAATTATTTTGATGAATTCCGAAAATATAACAGTTGCCAAGGTTACACCGAGGATGAATGGGAAAATACACAACGCTATCCTCTGGATAAAGCGATGTCCTTTGATATAATCAAGTCTCTCTTTTTTAATGTTTATTATTTCTATAATCTCTTTGGTTGTTGTTTTTTTGTGTTCTTGTTGTTGCATTTTATGAAATTGTTGCCTAATAGAAAAAAGATTCCATTCAGCTTCAGTTCGTTAAAAACAGGGCACGCGTGGGGGTGAGAGGGGGTTGGCGGAGGAAATGAGACGGTTGTGATAAAGGTGGGCAAAAATATAATGGTTCAGCGCTGCATTTGATTTGAAAGCAGTTCTGTGTTTGTTCTTGTTTTTGTTCCTGTTTTCCTCTTGAGTTTTCTTGTTCTTCTTAACGCAACCGCTGCCCACTCAATTTTAAGGACCAAAATTTGTTCTGATTGAAGAGTGAAGCGTGATTTTATTTGGACTTGGAAGCAACAGGAAGGTCAAAGGAAGGTGCACGGGAAGAAAGGAGTTGCCTTGGAGACGAAGGAGAAGATTCATATTAAAACAAAAAAGATTTCGTCCATAAAGTTGTATTATTCACTTCTTGTTTTTCAATTTTAATTTTGAGTTTACTTCAAAGTAATTTTAATTTAATATTAATTTGTATTCACTTTTAAATTCATTTATTTTAACTCAATTTTAATTTAATTCTAATTGACTCACTAGTTTAGTACTGCAGCACTCGAGAGAGTAACGAAGAGAACTCTTTCTATCTTCATAAGAAAAGAAGAGGAAGCAAACGAAGGTGAAGAAGAGTTCATATATTATTTAAGGTATCTCTTGAGACTTGAGAACACACAGAGACACAGTTGAGCACTTAAGCGGCACAGCTTCTTGCGGCACGATTTGTTGCCGCTCTCAGGCTCAGGTGACAGCAGCATAATTTGATGAGCTCTCGCACACAAGCAAATCCTCATCATGCAGGCAAACAGCAAGCAAGCCATTCAAATGATTGAGTGTCGTAAGAGTAGCAGACAAGAGTCTAGCACTTGTTGTTGTTGCTTTTGCTTTTCCTACCAGAGGGAAGGTTTTCCTTTATGGTGACGATGATGGATCCAATAAATATGTCATGTGCTTGTCAAATAGAGAAATAATCAACTAACCAACTAACCAAACAAGCAACCAACTCATTGCGAAAGCGATCGAAGATAATGTGAGAGAAAATGTCAGACAAAAGAAAAGAAAAGACTTACAATAAAAAAGGTTCAAAGTGAAACCAAACAATAAATCCTTCTGTATTCGAGTGGCAATCAAAAAGAGTTTCACAGATTAGAAGAGGAGGAGGGCGGAGAGCGAGAGACATTCAAGTAGAAGACTGTAAATCATAGAACTTGTGGAGCTTGTAGAGCGTAGATTTTCGTAGAGCATAGACCTGGTAGAGCTTGGAACTGGTAGAGCTTGGAACTGGTAGAGAATAGTCCTGGTAAAGCATAGATATTACTTGAAAAGTTACTTCTTTAATATAATATGTGTTTTCACCATTAAATAAAAAATTAGAAAAATAATAACAAAACACATCACTTAAAAACGATGTAATATTTAATGGACATGGGTTATGTTTCTACTTCTAGACATACGATAAACAAGGCATTTTCAACTTATCTTGAACTACTGGTTTACTTTTGAGGTGGTGTGGGAATAAATCTGCAAAAATTATCAAAACAAACTTTGTGACTCCGCAAAATATGCATTTTATAGGTTAAGACAATAGCAACAAATAGACGATTTAAATGTCCGACACTCTCCATCTGTCTGTCTCTCCCTCTCTGTCTCTCATGCGCTCATTACAGAGATTACATTTCTTGTTTAGTTGTTGTTGTTGATTTTTTATTATTATTATTATTAACGTACTTAACAAGTTTAGAAAAAAACCTTGAAATGCCAAACTTAAACTCTTGGATATAAATATTTAAAAGGGAAAACTTTTCCATCATCACCAACAGCAAGGTGACTACAACAAAAACACCAACAACAATAACAAAAACAACAACAAGAACAACCACAATCTTTTTTCGTGTCTGGTTGCTGAGCTGGCAACAAAGAAAACAGAAGTTGAGGAGATATTTTAAAACATTGTTGAAGCTTTACTTTAGTATGGATATTTAAAGGTTATGAGAGAATAAGAAGAGAGAAAAATAAGCACAAAATAGACGAAGAGAGAGGGGAAGAGAGACAGAAAGAGACACAAGAAAATTTGAACCCAAGAAATAAATAAAACAGAGATGAGAACAAAGGAAAGGAGAACATCGAAGGACAGACAGAAGTACTGCGAGTGGGATATACAGAGCCACGGACAGAAGAAGAATGGACGGACGAAGAAGGGACAAACCGCAAACTTGTGGTCTTTAAAAGGGAAAGCCAACCGCATCAATAAAATTAATGAAAAGAAAAACCAACAAGTTTCAGCCTTCAAGCTTATTTAACAACAAGCAAACAAAATGGAAAATGAATGGGAAGGTGGTGGGTAGAGAGAGAGAGAGAGAGAGAGAGGGAGAGAAAGAAGAAGAGAGTATTATAAAGAGTGAGAATATTAAAAAAAGGGATGGAAAGGAAACTTCAAAGTGTGGTTTTAGGCGGCATTTTAATTTGTGTGCAAATGAAGTGAAACGAAACAACATTGAAACAACAACAAATACAGCTGAGAAACAACAACTGCAACAACATCCAATGGATGAAGTCAAACAGGATGCGAAAACTAATTAAAAAGGTAGAAAGGAAGGTAGCCAAAAATTGGTCTAGAAAAAAAAGTAGTTGGCTCAGCAGCTTTTCAGGGATCAAAGCAATTCGACTTAGCCTAAAAGTATGCTTCTTATATTAAAGCCATTACTAAGCAATCATAGAATTCTTGAGCAACATTCTCGACACATTTTTGGCATTAGTTTTAAATTATTCAAGCGTAAAAGTAAAGAAGACGAAAAGAGAAGAAAATCACAAGAAATCTAAAAAAACACAAAAGAACAGAGGGACTAAAAGGGACAGAGAGAGTCGAAGGCGGATGAAGCAGTGGTGGGCAGAAAAAACAAGAGAAAACGAAAAAAACGTGGACTGAAAAGCCATAAAAACACAATAAACAACTTTGAGACAATAAATATATAAAAAAATTAAGACTGTTGCATATGAAAAGGCGTTTATTGAGAGATCTTCATCTCTGTCTTATTTTCATTCATCTTCTTATTCTTATAAGCAGAAGCTAAACAATTCCTTAAAGGAATATAAAAGTTTTTAAAATCCTAAAGTTTTTAAAAAACCTTTTTTATTTGTTAAAACAAAGAAAAAAAGACAAAAAATACGAAAAAAACACAACAAAAAAAGAAATCGCAAAGAGTCACTACTAGTGTAGGGAAAGAAAACGAAGGAGAAGGATGAGGAGGAGGAAAATTAAAAAGAAGGCGAATTTTTCTGATTTTTATATTTTTTCATTACTTAAATTTTTGCAATTTTTCTTCAGTTTTTACCTTTCCGCTATTCCTTTCTTTTTAATTCCTTTTTTGTCAATTTTTTAATACGTTTCGATTGGTTTTTTGTTGTTTTTGCGTATTCGATTAAGTAACGCGTCGCGCCACTCAAAGTGGATGCATTATGACGCCTAAAAGCATGCTTCTACAAATGTTGTGTCGATTCTTCCTTCTTAATTTCAATATTTTCTCATTAAAATTCCTTTGGTTTTTGCAATTGTTCTCCTATATTTTTCAATGTCGATATCTTCTATGCAATTCTTTGAATTTGTTTCTCCATATATTTTTCTCCAATAAATTTTTTGTGAAATTTGCTTTCATTTTCTGAATTATTTTTGTATTTTTAGAGGAAGACAGCGGAGAATACACGACGAAATCCATCAAACAGAAGGACAGGCGGTGTGGTTGTTGAATATTGTGAAAAACTGTATATCCTCCTCCTCCACCCTCGTCCGTGCCTTCTCCTGAGACACAAAATCCTGTGCGATCCTCTAGCAATCGGTGTGAACATTTTTTGTCAAGAGGCTTTCGTTTTACCGATTTTTTAAGCGCAGTGAAGCATGTGTATGCAAGCATGTACGTATGTATGTAAGCTTGTATGTGTGTGTGTGTATAAAAGTGGATCAGTGTAAAAATCTTTCTCGTCTCTCTCTCTCTTGTAATTCGTTGGCATCAAACACGCGACACTCGTTTGAGGGTTCATCGAGTCTCCGCAAACGCATGCACTCCCTCACCCTCTACTTCATCAGCGCCCTCCCTCCTTCAGCCCATTGTACATCCTCTCCCAATCATCCCCCCCCCCCGATTCGCTCGTCATACTTTTGCCATGTGATTTTTAACATTTGATCTACACTTTTTTCATTACGTATGACTTTTTCGATATCTGCACAAAATAAAAACGAAAAACATCCGATTTCCGGCAAAACCTTTTGGTATTAAAACGCTTTTCAAACACAGCAACAGCAACACAAACATTTCATGGCATCGTTGCTGAAGTCAAAGCAACAGCTGCAGTAGCTGGACGGAGAACGATGGAGGGAGACGTTGGAGGGGAGGAAGGAATCAACATTTCAGTGGTATTAAAATTACAAACAACTACAATAATTACAACAACACAAATACGACAGAAATGTGACAGAAATGTGACAAGGAATCCCAAAACATTAAAGGAAAATCATAAAAAAGGAAAAATATATATAAAAAAAAAATATATATAAAATATATATATAATATATAAAATATTAATATACTATACACAAACATATGGTACATATACACTCTCTCACACACACACACATACACATACACGCACACACACACACACACATAAACACACCCTCTTAAAAGTAGACTTCAGTTTTTAAATGGAACTTCGTTTTAAATTCCTTCAAAGATTTTGTAAGGATCACCAATAAAATTTCTTGTGGGTTTAAAAAAATTATTCTTCTTAATTGAGGAATCATTCTTATGATTTGAAGAGTGTTTGTATTATTATTACTATTGTAATTTAATATATCATTCTTATGATTTCCATTATTCATTATTATGATTTGAAGAAATGATTCGCAGGATTATTTATCGTTTTATAATTCAACTCAATCCATTCGACCAATAAATGATACATAATCGATTGAAATCATTCCATTTTAAAGATTTTTAAGATGTGAAGCTTTGATAAATCTTTTTTACCATTTCCACAAATTATTCTTTAATGTTTTCATCATTCTATAATACATCATTGATAATCGAGCCCAATCACTCTTGAAATTCTTATGATTCTTTGAGGCGATTCTCCTCCAGCGTCTAAAGAGAAACCGCCGAAGTAGATGATTCATTTAGATCGAAGTTTTTCACACCACGAAAGTGTAAACGATTTCTCTGCCTTCTTCCTTTTCGTTCTATGGTTCTTCTTCTTTGATTTCGTTTTCTTCATCTATTTCTTGTTCTATCTTGACGCCAACCTCATCAATTTAATGAAGATGACACATTATTAACACTTCTTCATGTCATCATTTTTCACCATCTGCCAAAAGATTCAATCCTTGAAATAAAATGATTTTATTGCGCCTCGAATGTATGCAATCGAATTTTGTACCCTTGACGAATTCTTTGCCGCTTTCACTTGCTTTCAGAGGTGAAAATCTTCAACCTTTAAAGAAAAATTCTCCTTTCTTTCTAACTTCTGCTTAATGGAGAGTATTTTAAGCAATGCTAAGGTAAGAAGAGGTAAGGATATAGAGGAAAACTTTTGTGTGTGTTTGGAAGTAGACACAGGCACATATACACACACACATGCATTCATTGATATGAGATCCTTTTTTAAACTCTTCTCAAGCCTTCTTTATATAGCTCTTGATTTTATGGTTGATATTAATGTTGACCTTGCTGTTGACAAGGTCAATATCTTGGTCACAAGGTCAATATCTTGGTCTTAGAGCCTGGGCCTTAGGTCTTGGGTCTTGGGAATTGGTTATAATTTCTTATGTTCTTATGTATATTGAATACAATATATTATTATTCTCTCATTCATATGAACAACCCACAGTGACACACCCGTTAATATGGACCACATAATCGAGTGAATACTCTAATGCATTTATAACTAGCGAAAAACTGTATCGAAATTCGTATCATCGTGAATTTTTTTAAAAAAGTGTCAATTTTAAGCAATCTTTTAGACATTTTCGATGATATTTTTTGTTGCAATTTTTTAGTATTTTCCCATCCGATTTCTAAGTCAATCAGAACAGCAGCAGCTGCAGAAGAAGAAGCAGCAGCCACAGGATGCTGTTAACTACGTTAAAAGCACACAAAAATCCACTGAGCTGTATGAAGTTGATGACACAGAAACAACTGCACAACAACAACATATACACACACATACACATAGGGACAGACATACATACATACATCTGTACATACATATATCCGGACACATGGTTTCGTTGAATTATTGGTTGTGGTAAAACGATTACCGATTTTTCGTAATTGCATTTTGTTGTTCGAACTCTGTTCGAATGTGAGTTAAGCAGGTGCTGTTGTTGTTGTTGTTGTTTCTCTCGCTTTCACGGTTGCTTTTATCGTTGCTGGTGGCAACATTGCCTGGGGATATAAAAGCATGCATTCGTTAATGACTCATGTTACACACACACACAGACATCAGAAGCGCCCCACCTTCGCCCAAGGTACTCACACAAACACACTAACACACACACACACACACACACATATGTATGTACATATGTACATGTACTATACTCTCCTATAAATACGTGGTAAATCCTTCAGTTTTGTTGACTTAAGTTTAACATAGAAAAGGCTCCGAATCATGATCGTGTTTTTGTTATTATTACTGTTCATACTCGCATAGTTTTTCTATGTTTCTCTTCTCGATTCTTTTAAATATTTTTTATTCATCATTTAATTCAGTTGAACTCGTAATATTTTCAGTGCCAACATTTTTTACCATCCACTGATTGATCTACAAAATGTACTTAAAACACAATCGAATATAATGATTTATTCGAGTTTAATTATATTGTACACACGTCTTTATTATTTTTATTCCTATTATTATTTTTATTACTGTTACTATTATTATTCCTGAAACTGAAGGCTTTCCTTGTGTAAAAATTAAGGATTTTCTGAAACTTAAACAAAGTGTAAAGCTTAAGATTAAATTTTTAATTTAAATGGAAATTAAAAAGTAGTAAATATTATTTTTTTATACTATGAATCTCAAAATGTATCCTTGTGCGAAATACATTCGCGTGTGTGTCTGTGTTGGTTTTCGGTGTTTTATATCCTCCCCTCCAAAGCAAACACCCCGTTCTTTAAGCAGATTCATTAATTTTAAACAAATCCTTCTCAAAGGCAGCGTCAATCCTCTTTAGTGTTGCGTTAAGTGAGCACACTTGGTGTTTAGTGCCTGAAGGTAGGCAGTGAATTCATTTGGAGTACTTTTAAATTTCATATCTCATCCTAATAAGAAGAAGAAGAAAAGACCGGGTGTGCTCATGTGAAACAATTGAAAGGAAGGAAGCTGCAAATGAAATGGAAATTTTTCATAAATCATTAAAACAACGCAAACACGTACAGACAAAAATACAGACACAGCCACACACAGGCATATATACACGTGTATATATGGTAGATGTAGAGGTATACGCGTATATCAAAATATATGATCTACAAAGCAGTTGTAATGACGTTAACAGCCACAAAAGGGTTTTGTTCTATTTGAGGAGCTTTTAGTCATGCATGAGTGTATGTCACGTCGTGAGTGTAAGTGTGTATGTTTGTGTGTTTGTGGGATAGAGTCGTTTAGAGTCGCTGAGAATCCGTTAAAGTCACTTGGAATCGCTTAAAGTCGCTTGGAATCGCTTAAAGTCGCTTGGAGTCGCACACATTCACTTAGATTAGGTTCTCAGGGTCTCTAGAGGTGCATAGAATCGCTTAGAGTTGCATAGAAGAGATGGGAAAAGAAAGACGAACGAATTTAAAGCAGCTGAGGTACGTTAAACAGTTGTCGTTGTTGTTCCTGTTGAATACTTATTTGAGTTTTATGTAAAATTCAAGTTCTTTTCAGTTTGTCTTCTCTTTTCCATGTTTTTCTACGCGTTGCTTTAAGCTTAGACAAGAAATGAACACTGAATAAATAAATCATCTCATTTAATTTACGTAATTGTTTCTATCATCTTAAATACAAACTTAAGTGGCATAAATTGTGCTTCAAATATTTAAAATGAGGGTGGAATTTCAAGGATGAGTTATAAATACTTTTCATCGGTGCGCTTCTACTCCCTTTTTTGCTATTAATATTTCTATATTTTAGTATCTTGTTTTTGTTATTTTTCAGTTTTCTTTCTTTCTTTTCTTTCTTCCTCCCCCCCTCACCACACGTCCTCTGCTTTTGCTTTAAACTGATTCCGTCTGTACTCAGTGACATAGATTTTTATGTTCTCTCGACAGTAATTCAGTTTATTTCAATTTATTCTCATTTAAATTGAAATTTTTATCGCCTCTCCTCGTGTCTTGGTTTTTGCATCAAACGGTACCAAACAAAACAACAACAACACATCGAGTGCTGCTTACGTGACATCGACTCACCGCGAATAGATTCGTAGTTGTGTTGGTTGGGCGCGTGAGTGGAAGCGGGGGAGTAGAGAAGGAGGGGGGAGGATGGTCTTGTGGAGTGAAAAATGGGCACGCTTTCTCGTGGTCGCGGTGAGTGTTCTTGAGGGGAGGGGGAGGGGAGGTTGGAAGGGGCATAAAATTATATATTCACATCCAAGCAGCTGAATTTTGATGGACAATTTGACAATCAATCAATCAATTTAATTTTATTGATTTGTGGACATTTAAATTCAAAAACCTTGTAATTTCTATCAATTTATTTACAGATTTATGTTCACTTATAATATTCATTAATTACGATCCCTGTCGCTCATTTTTGATGCCTTTTTTTTACTTAACTTTATTTGCGATTGAATTTTTTCAGAAGTTCCCACAAAAAATATATCTCATTCAATTCATTATTTAGGTAAACATCTTTATATCCTTATCTCCCTTCTACTGCTCCCTCCCCCCTCTCTCTCACTTCCTCTTTCTTTCTATGTTTCGTTTTCCTTCAGATCAGAATTTGTATGTTTTTTATTCATGAATCTTATTGATTTTAAAGCACACGTCACTCAACCTCACTTTTGATGATTGTTGCTTTTATGGAAAATGTACCTAAAAATGAAGCTTCAATGTTGTTGGTGTTTCCGTTGTTGTTGTTGTCGTTGATGTGGTTTTTCAATAGTTTCTGGTGAGAACCGTACAGCATCAATTGAAAAACTCTCCCTCAAGGATTCAATTTCGCTAAGACAACAAGTTGGGGAATGATACCCAAAAAAAACAATAATAACAACACCAAGGATAACAACAGCAACAACAATAACAATACAGAGCACAAGAAGATGGATTACAAAACATACCCCAGCACATCCTCAATCATAACCAAGCCAGCATATAAACACACACACACACTCTCATATACAGACAAATATAGACCCACATCCTAAGCACACTCTAAGCACTACCTTCCTCTCCTTTCCCCCGTCCCCTTCTCACTGTCAGCCTGTCAATTTTCATTTTGATGTGTTTCCTTTCTAGTGCGCTTCGTCCTTCACTTCTTCAAGTCTTCGCTGGCTTCTTTAACCAGAAATTCTCTTGATAGCATCTTCCAGCTCCGGCTTCAAGCTCCGAAAAGTATGCAATGCAATCTCGTGTGAGTCACTTGTTGCACAGTTGGCACTAACGGTACCTTTTATGATAGATAACAAGGAGGAAAATAGTGATTCTTTATAGTCTTTCTTTCTTTATTAAACTATAATAATAAAGATAGTATTTCTTTTTAATGCCCTTTTTTTATTTTATTTACATATAATTGAATAATTTGTTTTTATCATATCGATTTTGACTGCTATCAGATTTTAATATTTTTTTACCCAAAACTTTTCCCTACTTGAACCACTGTGCTCTGTCATAGATTCTTGCGTGTCACTTAAATTAGTCGAATATTTTCTGCGGTGTGGATCTGTTATTAGCGATAACATCATCTAACATCCTCGATAGGATGCAGTGTTGCCCTTGCACTTGTAAATTGGCAAGGAAATTAATTAAGTGTGAAGAGTTTGCGGCGTGAAGCTTCGTGCGTGTTCACAAGAGACAACCTACAATTTTCACACAAAATTTATGTGTCTGAAACTTTGAGAGCTTCTCTATAAAATAGATGAGACTTTAAATGTAGTTAAATTAAATTTTATAGTGAAATTTACAATCAAATCTAAGCTCAAGCAAAGAACATTGTTTATATTGTATATGTTCATATGTTAAATGAACATATATTTAATATTATGCATTTGTCTTGTCATTCGTAGTGACTAAATATTGTAAAACGTTTCCCTTTTTGTCTCTCTTCCCCTCACTGCGAACTCACCGCATCATCATCATCATCAGTCTTCTTCGATCAGTGTCAAAGCTGGAGTTCAACCTGGTGCTAAAATTAATATACTCACATGCTTATGTGCATATCTCTTGAAGCAACCACGGTGCGTTGACTTAAGGATGTCTCCTGTGTATACTCATGTGTATATTGCTCTGTGTTTGTGCGTGTGTAGTCGTGTGTGTCTCATAACATCAGGAATGTTTTCATGACATCCTTGGAGATGTCGCTAAAGTTTTTCGTTTACTTATATTGACCACAGAAATGTTTGTGGATTTGTTTTCATCTCTTGATTTATTTATTTTGCTCTCTTAAATGAAAAACAAATATTCCAGAAATGCAGTTAGTCTTTGTATATGAATAGCTGACTTCTAACCACAACATTCCATGCAACGGCAACACTGTATCGTTTTTCTTGATATTATTGTTGCTTGTTTTCCATTCTAATAGTCAACGTTATGTAAACTTATCCTTTATAAGTTATTGCTGCTATGTTTTTCACGTGACCTCATCATCTTGTCATCATCATTAATCTTCTAACCCGCTGCATCTTTCTGTCCTTCTCTCTCTCTCTCTCTGTTCCTCTATTTTAGTTTTTCCTCTATTCTTCTCTCCGTCACTTTCGAATACTTTTTTAAGCTTTCATTAAATACTTCAACCGATATCCTTGCATAAGTTTCACTCTTTTGTCGTGATAAAGTGAGCACTTAAAAGACCATAAAAGAAAACACTTGACACTCAGAGCACTCAGCTTCTGCATGGATGAGCGCAATGATGATGCACATCCTGATGATGCTCACATGATTTCCGACCTTTTGTTATGATCTGCTTTGCACTTGTTAACGGCTCCATTATTATTCTTTTCCTCTAAGAATTTGGTATAAAAAACTCTTTTCAATTTACTGTATAGTATACTGATCTATTGTTACGAGTAACTTCATTCAAATAACTTGGTGAGCTTCGACTGTATTGAAACAAACGAGCTTCCGTCATCCAAAAGCTCCTGCTACAAGGTACCCAGTAACCAGCTTCATTTTTGGTTCCTTCTTTGTTGTTGTTCTGTGGATTCAACGCTCCTCCGAGCATCGCATCCGTCACACCTCTTAATAAGCTCATTAAATTTGAAGCATCATCATCCAAAAACGAGCTGCCACTTCAGGAGGGCGGCGAAATGCAAATCAAATTGAAGCGAATCGAGAGGACGACTTAAGCGGCAGGATAACGAGGAGAGCCAATTATATTCGATTCATCTTGAACTAAACTCATTTATGTTCTCATTTTCGTTTGATAAACGGTTGCCAATGAAATTTAAATTATAGACACAATGAAGAAATAGTATATAATAATAATAATAATAATAATAGTCTAATAATACATATAATAATATTTATACTTCAACACTTGGATCCATTATTATTATTATTATAATTACGATTATTAATATTATTATTATTCTTTCGATTATTGTTATTATTGTGTTATTCGATTAAATATAACTCACGATGTGTTTTTGCTCCTGTTGTTTGTTTTGGTAACCAAACGAAACTTGGCTAATTGTTGTTGACCGAATCATGTCCAGCGGTATTAATTCAATAAAGTGCACTGTGGCAAACCTGGTCCACATGGTAAACATGATAAACACCGACTCAGGGATGTCGGCTTCACTGACTATTGATCAGCTTTCAATAACTAGCTTGTAGCCAGAAATAATTGTCTAGTTTTGAGGCAGTATTTATTATTATGCAGTAATTAATTAAGCAAAAAGACCACAAATAAATAACCGAATGTCGGATTCACTGGTAATAACAGTACTTTTATCGTGAATGAATGTTTAAATGGTTATTGTGTGAGTGCAAATTGATTTATGAAATTTAAGGCGTCCCATGGGAACATCTGAAGGGGAACTTAAGGAAAACTTAATGTTAAGGGTAGCTTTCTTTGCTACTTTAAATCTTCCACTCGTTCAGAGATTCCATTCTCCATCGTTTGCTGGAAACAAGACGCTGAAGGTAACTTAAATTACATGCTTAACTTAATTCAGAGCGTCACTAGTGAGTGACTAACTTGTGTTATGTGCCTTTTGTTGTCTTCACTTAACTTGTAGATGTGTGTGTGTGGATGTGTGTGGATGTGTGTGGATGTGTGTGGGTGTGGATGTGTGTGGATGTGGGAGGGTGTTTACCATACCACTGAGAAAAGCAAAGAATGTCAACTGCAAAGAGAAGCACTCGAATAAAATAGAAGACATAATAATAAAAAAATACTTGAGTACTTTAGTGTGGTTCAAGTGTGCATGGAGGATAGACAGACTCGCAGACAGACTCGCAGACAGACAACAACAAGAAATCTTTGCAAACTAAAGCGTGGACCACGTAAGTACAATGAGAGTATTCTAAACATGCTCCGAGAATCCGTAGCTGAATACCAAATAAAGTTATCTACTTTAGATTTTGAGATGTTGTTGTTGGACAAAGAAAAATGGCTTGGAGAAGCGAGTTTGCAGGCTGAGAGTACGTGCAGAGAAAACCAGGAATCTTATTTTTCAATTCTGTTGAAAAGACTGTCCAAAGATAATCGAAAGATTCGAAATCTACAGATTAAAAATCGACGGACTAAAAATCGTAAGATTTTAGAATTTAAACTTTAGTTGAAAGCTTTTCTGTGGTGAAAAAATGGAGAGCAAGTTAAGAAAGACAAGAAGGAAGACAAGAAGCAGAGGAAGAAAAGGAAGGGAGCTCAGAAAGAAGAATATATAAATTGAATGTTTACACTTTCCAATTTTTGTAGCCTCTTTTAAAACCCTCGTTTTTCGTTTCTTTTCTTTAGAACGCGTTTTCGTTCTTAAAATCGAATTTCTTTCATGTTCTTTATTGATGGTTTCCAGAAGTTCTTTACTGTTGTACTTTCTGTGTACTTAACAAAAGTTTTTGTCTTAAGTTAAAATTTTTGTTGTCTTTTTATTGCTTTTCCAGTTCTACCTTTTTTCCTGCGAAAATTCCACTCAATTTTCCACTTAAATTCTTTTCCTTTTCCTTCTTTTCTTATTCTATTTCTTTATATATTGTTCTTCTATATATTATTAGCACAACAACAAACACGTGGAAAAGACAATCTTCGACATCGGATTTCTTTGGAAGTCTTTAAGCTTTAAATACGTTACTGGAAGTTGGTACTTTTTTACTGCTTGTTACTTTCTTTTCTACTCTCTTTTTCTACACTTTTTGTTTGTATTTAAGTTCGACTTTGCTTGAAGTTTATTCACTCTTTTGTTTACTTTCATTTTCTTTTTTGCTTTACTCCCGCCTTTTCTTAAAAATCCTCTTAAAAAACTTATCCTCTTGAAATTTGATAAGGAAAAATATCTGAGACAAAGAAAAATGTCAAATCCACGTTTTCTCGGGACAGTTTTACAGCAACCGACATTAAGAGAGGTTTCCTGCCATCAACTCCTGAAGCTCATCTACTCAACTTAACTTTAAACATTTCAATATGTAAATTTGAAAAGTATAAGAATCACATCTATACTAAAATATATTTAAATGAATTACATTTTTCAATGTTTTTTTTGATTTATAAAGAATTGTTAGTTCAAAATAAAAAGCCTAAAAATGAAATTTTATTTGCAAGTCACTCATACGTTCTGTTGTACCAAAATATTCAAATATTCAAAATATCCAAAGTTTTGTCTTTTAATAGATTTATTTGTAAGATCTTCAAAATAAAATCTTATTTAATTCAACAGGCAATCATTTTTTAATTACATGCATAGCAAATTTAATAATAAATGACATCACAGACAGGTATAAAGTGAAAATAAATAGAAACAGGACAAGGAATAAAGGAGAGAGAGACAGATATAGGGAGACAGAGAGGGACAGAGAGACAGAGGGAAAGAGGGAGGGAGAGAGAGAGCTAGAAATCGAGAGGGAAATAAAAGCACATCACAGAGCTAAAAGCAAAGACATTAAAAATGAAATCTCTGCTAATTGCAATGAGTCTCTTAACGAAACTATTCAATGTGATTTCATTTTGAATCTTAGACGTATTTATTTGATGTTGAATAGCTACAAATGAAGAGTGGTAAAGGACATGGAGATATATCTGGGTTTATCTTTTGTCTTGTCACTCGTTGAGTTCTTCTCTGGCGGGTTCTTCTTCGGCGAGTCCTTCTTTGGCGGGTTCTTCTCTGACGAGTCCTTCTTTGCGAGTCCCTTTGCAGTGACACTTTCTTCGATTTCTTCTGAGTGTTCAGTTAGAAGCCTTAAAGATTCTTAGAGGTTTTCATTGAATCCATAAGCCAGTTATTACGAGAGTTTTCTATGCATTTTTCTTTAAGAGTCCTTTCTCGACACCTTTTGCAACTTCTTCCACGAGTTTTGAAGTTCTTTTGAGATTTAGTCAGTGTTTTCGTGCGTTCCTTTAGGAGTCTTCGTTCGAGTTCTACTATAAGTTGATTCAAAGGTTCCTCTGCTAGTTTTTCTTCGCGTACTTGAGTCCATCAGCATGTTCTTCATTGTATCTATCTAAAAGTCCTTCATTGTGTCTATCTGAGATATTTTCATCAAGTCTATCTGCATATTCTTCTAAGAATCCATCTTCGAATCTTCGACAAGCATTCCTTGACGGTGCTTCTCTCTTTTTCTTCCTAGACTTTTTTAAAATGTTGAAATTTTTCCGCTGCTCTATCAACGCGTTTTATATGCAAATCAAATAAACTGTGATTTCAATTATATTCAAAGTGAACCGAGTAAAGAGAAAAAGTAATTCACACACATTTGCGCTCTTTACAAGGATATGTGAGTAAATGTGTGAATACAAAAATATGTATGTGTGTGTGTGTGTATATGCACATATGTTTGATTGTATGTGTTAGTTGTGAGTTGTTTTCGTAAAAAACTCATTACATTATTCGCGACTAATTAACACAACGATTTTTTTCAATTAAATAGAAATTAATCAATTTAATTATTGAAATTTAATAATGACATTTGATATTTGAAATTAATTACGAAATATTTTACAATATAATATACAATAATATAATATATTGTTTTTTTTTTGTGTTATTTTTTATTCTCTGTTGAATAAAAAGCATCCTGACACAATTATTTGGAAATGTGTATGAATATTTTAATTGTTCTTGATGTTGTTTTTTAAAACAAAGCCAATGAAATATTTGACGGCATCCAGGATAATGTTTATATTATTTACGAGTATTTTTATACACAATGGATTGTTATAATTTGTTCAAACGAGTGAAAAATTGCAACTAAAAAATACTTTAATAATTTAATTCTTGCGGTTAAGAAAATATACTACAATATTTTCACGCAACTGGTTTAAATTCGAAAAGTGGTGAAAAGTGCTGTTTTAAAGAATTTTTGTATTTTAAACCTTCATTTATTTCATTTTTCTGTATTTTAAACCTTCAACTCAAGTAAACTGATTCAATTCATGGAGTTCGATTGCTGCGCTCATTTTTATTACAACCACAAAATTCATTCAACCTGAAAGGAAACATGAAATAAATTGTTATGGTCTACTTTATTGTTATCAGCGAATGAATTTATTCCTAATTCAAAGCTTACGCCAGAGCTAAGTCGGTGCTCTGTGCTCTGAACCTCGTTGAAGGATGAACAATGCTCGGTACGTAAAGCGACAAGTTTTTCAGACTTAAGTGAAGTTAAAAAGTTTGCTTTTCTTCACTTCACGATGCTGCAAACTTTTGCCATAACGCAGCATAAAACATGAGGTCTTGTTTTTTTCTGCACGCCTGTAAATAACAACAACAGTACTTGTGGCATGTGACATGTGCCAACCACTTACCGTGAGTGATGCGCGCATCATGATGCTCCGTCTGAAACCGACCATAGACTTCGCGTCGTCGTCACTCGTTGTCTTCGTCGGGTTGTCTTTGGAGGAAAATGTATGGTAAAAAAATCCTACCAACAAAATTACGGAACAACGAAAGTAAACGACGGCTTCGCTGCATCGGGTGCTCAAGACAGCGATGTCAGCAGAGGCAGTGCAGAGAAAAATGTAACTCATTCGGCTCGCTCGGTTCTTTGACTTCCCAAAGAAAACGAATTTGCCGACACACGAACTCAAACGACGACGACTTCGCTGCTGCTTCACATGACGATTCTGGGCAGCGACGAGCGCAGAGCAGCAGCAGCAGCACAGAGTTAAATGCAACACAATTTAATGTAGTGTATGTTGTATTTTTTACGATTCTCCCCTCTCTTCGCACTGAGATGGATATCTATTTTAGTGGAGTTGTTCTTGCTGTGTTTATGCATGTGAAAGCAATCTGGATCCCTCTCTGTTCCTCTCAATGGGTTCTGCCCTTAGGAAGGTGCACTTTAAGCAGATTGCCAGGTTGCTCTTTGCTTTGCGTTGCTTTCCGCTGAACGCTTTGCAGCTCCTTCCTTTAATAAGTTAATTAATTAAGTCATTTCCTGTTTTTGCACCAACCAACAACAAAAACAACAACAGCTACAGCAGAAAACAACAGCTACTATAATTAGCAGCAACAGTAAAAGCAACGAGTACAGCATCCTGTCACTAGACGACGTTGTTGCTGATGTTGTTAGTTGGATTGTTGTTGTTGTTGTTATTTTGTTGTTGTTGCACAATCCCTCCACTCGCTGTGTTGTTTATAAATGACTTGACTGAAGTTTTACAGGATTTTCGCAAAAAAGAAACCGTATCGTCGGATGTTCTGATGTCTTAATCCGTTCCGTCCCTTTCTATCTGTGCGTTTCTCTGTCTCTCTCTGCCTCCCCTCCCCTTCTTTCTCATCCTCTCGCATCCTCTTACTTGTTTCTGTCCTTCTTGTTTTTTTTGCCCCAATCTTTGTTGAATTTCTTTCTCTATTCTCACATAATCATTATCTTTGTCCTGACTTAAAGGACAAACGCAAGGCTTTTTCCGTTTCATTGCGAAATCAATTTGCTTCAATAAATCTTCATTTAATTTGTTTCATTAGCAGCTTTCAATATTTGATTCAATAAATATTCTGAGGGCACGATTGCTTCACTTATTTTTCCGCTCTGCATTATTTTAGGGAATGGGGAAGGGGTGGGGGTGACGAGGGGAATGCGGAAGAGGGGGACGCGTGCCCAAGTATATGAAGGGGAAGGTTGGATGAAGGTGACGTGTTGTGCTCTCCCTTGCTCTGGATTGTAGATGGTCAAAAGCACCTGAAGCTTTGCCAGCAACATAATAATAACGACAACAACAACAACAACAACAATGATAATAAGAATAACCATCCCAAGACACTTGCTGCTCCTGACATTTCAATTATTTTCCAAGTTTTTTTATACTGCTTATAAAGTCGTAAGAGTTCAGTTCGGGGAAACAACATCATTCAATAAAGATTTAAAGATTTCTTTAGAACCACATTTTTACCAAACCGAAGTTTAGTCTATTTTCTTTTCAAGTCTTATTTACTTTTTTCTCTTCTTTTTAATATCACGACTGACCGCAAAATGAAATCAAGAGTAAAACCCGATTGATTGCATTGAAATTGTTGTGAAATATGTACTTTTCTATGCTCGTCGAATAATCCACGAACGTTTGGCCGAAGATTTCCGATGTTTGTAGACGACGTCTGCAGGTTTTTTATTCGTGGCGTTGTTGTTATTGTACTCGTACGTATCACAATAAAGCAACAATAACAATTCGGGCGACTGCACGATGATTGAACGATGACAGCCCGTTGATGAGGGGTGACGGAATACTATTTTTCCCAATGAACTACGGAATGTGCGAAGAGTTCAACTGTTTGCAACGATTGTTGCCGATGATCCCAGGCACATTTTTATAGTATGCAGCAAAAAAAACAACAACAACAGTAGCAGGAGCAGAAAACAAAACCTAAGTGCATATTTTTTGTTGTCGTCTTTTTATCTTGGTTTGTTTTTAATCCTATGTTTTTATTACTTGCGGCCATTTTGTATTACTTTGATACTTTCTGCTGTTGTCCGTGATTTGTTCTTTGTTATATCTTTGCATGAGTATCATGCGTGCTTGAGCTAGTAGTTCCAGGCAATTCAAGAACTCATCCGTTTCCGTGCAAGGATCTTCATGCCGCAGGCGCTTGCAAGGTCAAAAAGGTTAAATGAAGAGAAATGAATGAAATAAAATACGTTCAATGAACGCAATAATGTGTGTGAGTTGGACTGAAATGAGTTAAGCTGAGCTGAGCTGTACAATCGTTCAACTTTCATCATTTATTAAGGAAAACAACATTACTCACTGCCTCAAAGTGCAGTGCAATCGTTACGAAGTCGAATTGCAGTCGCTACGAAGTCGATATGCATTCACCGAATTCCTTTTCATCATCGTTATATTCATCATCGTCATCTCCTGAGGTGAGGTCAAAATGAGTTCTTTTTGCCTCGTGCTCGTAATGAGATTTTATCCACTCGGAGCGTGTTTGAGTTGAGCCACGAAAAGGCTACCGAAACCAAACGCAACTCGTGCCGAAGCTGAAATTGAAAGCGCTTTAAATGGCACGCGTTCAAGTAGCGTAGTTTTTTTTTTAAATGAGTTGCTCTTTTGTTTTGCTCTTGTTTGGTTCATTCTGTTTTTTTATTTTTAATTCGTCTCTTTTCTCAGGATTTTATTCTGCTAACGTTGCGCTTTTTCCGCCGCATCAGCACAACAACAACAACGACGACAGAGACGACAGAGACGACGGAGACGACGATGAGCAAAAACATGTTTAAATTTAATGTGCGAGACCGTTTTGCACTTGAGTTGAGTAGCTTCGGGGTAACGCCGAGCTACGTGTGAGCCGAACACATACACACATACACACACGCACACACACATACACACAAGGCATGTTCTTGGCAAACACAAGCTCAACGCACACAACCACACACATTTAAGTTTAGCATCAACGCCATTTAAATGTCGAGTGAACGTTTAAAAATCGGGTCGTAAAACTTCGAGCGTGTGTGCGACAGAGAGAGAGAGAGAGCGAGAGAGATAGAGAGACATACTTTGTCTGGAAAGCTTAGAAAATCGACAACAATATTCAGAAACGAAAAAGTCAAGAGTTTTTCTTTTTTTTCATTTTCTTTTTGCTGCTTGCTCAAAAAAAAATTAATAATTGAGCAATCATCTGAGTAAATTATTTCAACTTTTGAACTTTTTGTCCTTGATATAAATTAACAGTTGACATCATGAAATTGACAGATCATCCGTCAATTCAAAGAAAAAGCGTGGACGAAAAACTTCACTGATGCAGCGGCTTTCTTTTGAATTATAATCTTAATGAGATAATAAAATATTCTAAATAAATCCGCTAAACACACGTTTTGTTCTACTGAATTATATTTTATGTGATTCTAAACTCTGATAAACTCTGAGTTAATAAGAAATCTGCTAAAATTATTCTTAAATATGTTGAGCTTCCGAAATCTGAGGAATTTATTTTCTCTTTTAAAGTCTGTAAAGATTCTGAGTACCTAATATTCTAAGATTCCGAGAAATATGCCAGTTTTCGGCACTTGCGCCACGTTTTCCATTTCATTCCATGATTCCTCATCTGTTTCCCTCTCCTTTGCTTCTTTTTTATTATTTTTAGCCGTTTTTTCTTTGCTTATTTTTGATTTCTTCCCCTCCTGTTTCAATTAACGAAATCATCGAATTTTGCGAGCAGCACTAGGAAATCATGTCGTCTCATAGCGTGTTGTATCTAGAAATCTTTGCCCACAAGGTCACCCTGACGAATGAACACCTGTGTGTATGTGTAGATGTGTATGTGTAGATGTATACGTCTGTGAGTATTTAGGATGGGAAAGGAGACAGTGAGAAGATGTACTGCTTTCCATGTTGACCCCATTTGACCCTAGCAATAACCTTTATCAGTTCTTTTGTACCCGAAACATGTTTGTGTCATAAAACTGTTGCTGCTTCTCTGCCAGCACCTCCGCCCCCGCTCCCTCCACCCCTCCACCCCTCCAGTCGCTGTCTCTGCCTTGCTTTCAGCTTTTGCATACATAAAATATTGCGTAAACATAACGGTTAAGATTTCAACGGCTTCTCTCAGCAGCTTCACTTACCCATTCTTCGATCATCTTAGGTGGTTCTCTTTCTTTAGCTGTATCTCTCTATATCCGTCCCTCTCTCTCTCTCATCCTCTCTAAACGAGTGTTCTGAAATATTTACCGTTTGAACGAGGACACAAGTGGTTTTCCTTGACTTCGTATTTTAATCTTTATGTTTCTATCAACAAAGCGCCATTTTCTTCTTCTTGTTAATCTTCTTCCTCTTCTACTCACCCTCTCTTTCTCACACATTTCCACTTCGTCGCTCGTTTCTGTGTACATTTTTATGTGATCATTATTCTTTGTTCTCTTCTCTGTCGTAACTCATTCGTTTTTCATTTTTTCTTCATTCGTTTTTTTGTCTTCATTCCGTTCATTTCATTCCTTATTTAGTTCTTACCTTTTTCTTATATATTTTTTATAATCTTTTACGGGACTTTTATAAGACCTTCATTTTGATATTTATAGTGTCTTAGATAGATTATATATTATAGTGTTTTCAATACCTTCATAGTATCTGTTTTTTTCGTTAGGACTTTTGTTTATATGCCTATTCCTCAACTTTTATAGTACGTTCACATAACCTTTAGAATACTTTAAAAAGATCTATAATCTCTATTAACTTTATAAACATGTTCTTTGTTCTTTTGACATGCTTATGTTTTTATATTATCTTAACAAAGCATGTAACATACCTAAGCCTTTAATGTACCATACCTTTATATTATAGCTTTCCATAGACATTTCATAGAGATGGCCCTACAAGTCTTTAAGCCATCTTTATACAACCTCAAGAAAATGTTTATTAGACTTCCATACAACCCCTATAGACCTTTATAGACCTGCACAGAATTTTTGTATTGTAGAGCCTTCATTAAACCTTTATAAATCCCTCTAGTTTTTGTACTAACTTTATAAGGCGTTCATAGAACTACTTATGGGGCCCTATCTAAAATTCATCGAATTTGAGATTCGTAAGATCATAGAGCCTTTATAGTACCATACTAGAACCTTCGTATAGACGATATAAACACCTCTACTTTTTATAGTCAATTTATAAGAGCTCCGTGAGCCTTTGTATGGTGGTCCTTCCTAATATTCATGGACTTAGAGAAAAACGTTATAGAATTTTAGAGATATCTACAAGACCCTCAAAGAATCTTCAAAACACCATTGTAAAATCTTTATAAATCCTTCATGGAACCTTTTAAACCTCTATGGACTTTATAGTCAACTTATAAGACTGAGGGTCTCTTTATAGGAGTCATATCTAAGATACCTGACTTTAAGAAAGAAGCTTAACAGAAATCTATAGTTCTGTATAGCTACTCTATAAGATCTTTATAGTACTTGTCACGGGTTGAAGGGACATCCTATCCAAAGAACGTGCAACCTAAACTAAATATATATCTTATCTAATCTATATATTATTATCTAAATATATAATCTAAGATATGCTCACATATATATGTACATACACATAATCACATGTATATATACAACTGAAACTAATTTCATTTATTATATTATCATTGTTTCAAAAACAAATTTCATAAATTTTGTGGTGAACATTTTATTACTCGTTGTTTGTTCTTTCGGTCTGATTGCTGTTGTTGTTGTTTTTATTGTTTCCGCTTTCCGGTTGCTAACGTTTGCGGTTTTTCTACTTAAATAATCATCAGAAACAACATCAACAGCAGCAGCAGCACCAACAACAACAACAACAACAACGAAGAAAACTTTTGACAAAGTTGTCAACAGTGAATGACTGGAATTTTCACTGCAGTTGTCTTTGTTTCTGTTGTTTTATTGTTTTTGTTGTTATTGTTGTTGGTATTATTTTCATTGTTTTTGTTGTTATTGTTACCATAATGAATATTAAGTTAGTATGGTTTCTTGTTGTTGGCACTGTGTAAATCTGAAGCTACTGCTGCAGATGCAGATATTGTTGCTGACATGCTTCTTGGCAAAGAACCGAACTGAAAAAAAAACCAGTAATTAATTTGATTTTGCAGTTCTGTGAAATACAAACGCCAACGATACAGACAACAGGTTTAAATATACAACAAATACACAGATTATTCTCAAAATTAACTGAATTTAATTGCATTGAATTTGAAAAGTGAATATTTTTAACTTAATTTAGCTCTCTGATTGAATTTGTTGCTGTTGCTGCTGAAGAATTTTGAAGAAGTTTCGGGGAGTTATTTTGAGTGCTTAGAATCCAAGTCTTCTACCAACCACAACCATCGCCTAATCCATTACATGTGTCACTTTGTTGCACTCATCACCTCCCCCCCCCCCTCCCTGCTTGTCTCTCTCCAACCTTAACGCTTGTCATCTGCACTCAGAAATGTTGTAAATGAACATTTACAGCTCCTGCTGTGCTTTTTAAATGACTTTCGTCGGTTTGTTTCAATTAAACACTCGTTTTAAAGAGCAACGAGAAGCACAGAAGGCAGGAAAGAGAGGATATGAGTGGCTGGAAAGTGGAAGCGGGAGAGAGCGCTTTCAACTGCTTAGCGGTGAAAACAATGACACATCACTTGACCCATATTTTATTCAAACTGCATTTAAATGTCTCATTTAAAGAAGTTCATGAAAAGTAAATCATAGCTACTGTAGAGTTGTCATTTATTAAACTAGAATAGCATATCATTTGAATACATGTTATTAGATATAAAAAACAAAAACTAAAAGCAAGACAAGCATCGACCTACATACAATCATTAAATGTTTACATCATTTCATCTCATTTTCAGTTGCACACCCACACAAACACACAAACACCACTTTAGTCACACACGCTCACATTATTCAAAAATAAAAAGAAAGCAGTATACTCCAATCATTGCACGAGCTGCTATCAACATTTCTCTCAATTATGAGAACAACTTAGAAAAAAAAAAAAAAAAGAAAACAAAAAAGAATGCAAAAAACAAGACAAATACAAATCAAATACGAAAGTACGAAAGAAAGCAACAACATAGAAGCAGCCACTTGAAACAATAACCAGAAGAGTTTATAGTGGTTGCTTTCGACATTCTCTGCAAACAATGCTAACGGTTTAATGCAATTTCCGACAGCTGAGCGAGGACAGTAATGAAAACAGAACCAACAACAACAACAACAACAACAATGACGACGAGGACGGGTAGAAGAAACCATTTACACTGGCTGCTGTGTTGTAATGTTTGTGTTACAAATGAACGAGAGTAAAAGCGACAATAGAGACAGCTGCTTCTCCGTTGCTTCCTGTGCAACAGATGCGCGTCAATGTCACGTACCGTTAAGAATGCGATGGACGGCACGGCGAACAAAGGAATGTCAGTCAACATGGCCGACAACTAAGTAAAACCACAGACGAACTTAATATAGACGAACTAACAGACAGGCAGACAGAAGGATTGACAGAATGATAGGCATGAGCATAGACAGAAGGATAGAGAGAAGGATAGACAGCAGGTAGGAGCATGTCATCAAAGACCGAGAGAGAGCGAGGCGCTTGATGTGGACTAGCAGCAGAGTAGCAGCAGCCGATTATTAAAAACACTACAAAAATCTTTACACTTCTTAGAGAACACTTCTCTCCGATTTAAATGTGCTTTAATTTAGTTTAATTTCCATATTAGATGTTCTTTGGAGAGCCCTTAACAACAACAACAATAATAATATTAATTAAAGTACACTCGTTAGTCAGATACTCGTATTTCTTTATGCAACTTCTCTCAATGAAAAAGCATCCAATTCAATTCAACAATCTGCCAATCATCTGGCAATCATTTGCCAATCAGCAGCATCCGCTGATCGCAATCGCATTAAGTTTACATGATTAAACTCAATCGGAGCAAACTGAAATGAAATCACGGACCGGACCTTCTCTATTACCGTCAAGTTCGGTAAAAAGGCGACGAGTTTTTGCGATTCTCTCGCTTTTCTCCCCGTTTCCGGATGATTTCCCTTTTTCCATTTGGTTTCCTGATGATTTATTGGTCTGTCGAGTGATTTGATTTTTGTCAGTTGCCGGTTCAAATGCTTCGCTTCGCTGCGGTCCGTTTCGCCTCCAGGCCTTTCGTCCTTTAGTCAGCGTTTCAACCTTTGGCTTGTCGGTGAACGATTGTCCGTCTGAAACACTTAAGAAGATGGAGAGGCGGGCGTTGGGACAGACACGTGGTCAGGCTACTTCTTCTCTCTTCCTCTTCATGACTTCCTTGCTGTTTACTCTGCTTCGCTTCTCTTCTGACTCTTTGAATCTTCGTCGATTTTGATGAAGGCGGCGACGATGACAGCGCAGGAAATGAAATTTTCACTTTCGTTGATTTTCTCAGTTTCCCGACGATGTCTGTTGACGACATTCCAACCACTTTCAAAACCATTTCAATAACTTCATTTTATTTGATTTCAACGATTGTTATTCTTCCTTTCCACTGCCCCTTCCCCTTCTTTTTTGTCAGCACTTCACCCATTGTTGATCCAACTGAATTTCTTACAAATCATTCTCGAGTAATGCCGAAATTATTAAATACTAAATGAATTTGTGGTTTTGCTTTGTCACAACCCGCAATGCCGTTTCAAGTGCTTTATTGATGTTGAGCTTTTAAGTTCTTACTTCTTCTCAGCCTTTTTAAAATAACAGCAACAAAACAACATGGCTGCCATGGCAACAGTTGCCAAAGTCAAGGTCTTCATTTTATTTGAATAACGTGTAATTTCAAGTATTTCATTTCAATTTTAATGAATGACAATTTCGAAAGTAATAATAATAACTGGATGTGCATGTTGTTGTTATTATTTTTACTGCTTTTACACTCAGTTTATGAAGTGATTCAATTTCACAATTAAATTTTTTAGAAATTAAATAATAAATCTTTCCTGGACCTTCTTCTAGACAAAATAAAAGAAAAAGTAAATTTAAATATTTTAAACTCAAATCAAGAGCACTAGCTTTATTTATTTTATTGAATATGAAATATTATTAAAGATTATATGAATTATATGATTATATGAATAAAGATTATATGATGAAATATTATTAAATAAAAAATGTAATGCAACTAAAATCAGACATATTTGTAAATATTTAGAATTACTATATTATAACAAAAACATTAAAGAATTTATAAGGGAAAAAAGACTTCTTATGTAATACAAAACAGATCAAAAAAGCTTTAAAATACAATCAAAACTATAATGTGGGATACTGTATAAAAATAGTGTGGGCCATCAGCTGGTTTCTTTATAAACATATATGTATACAATACACAAATAAATATAAAATAAATATATTTTTTTAATTTATATATTTTTATGGCCAATATTTTTATATATACATAGAAGTATGTATCTACAACTACATATACGAGTATGTACATATATGTATACAAATGTATCTACTCTTATGCATGTTTCATGACTGCTGTAACAATTCCAATAAAAATACCCACTGTTGAGTGTTACCCAGGTGTTAGTTATTCAGTGAATTTTTTTGTGTCCCTTTAGCAACACCCACTGCCCGCCACCCCCTCCACACAGCCAGCTACTCGTATTTATTTAAAACCCCCGACTTATTTAAAACCCCCGAAATAAATGTAACCTAATGTTCTTTATATCAATCTTCTTGGATTTTGTTTTCTTTCAGTGTCTCAGTGTGTGTACCTAAATAAAGAAAAACAATTTAAAAACAAAACAAAGCAAACTAAAAAAATACTAAAGGAAATACTTACTAATTCCAAATAAATTAGTAGAGCCTAAGTAGAAATTCGCATCTCGCTGTACTTGTGTGTAAACATGTTCTTGTGAGAATGTGTGTGTATATTCTGTACATATTCTATAACATTCCACACATACACACGTACGAATGAGAGCACTATAAGCACAACCAGAAACAGAACAACGACCAGAAGCAGAACCACAACCAGAACCAAAACCATAACCACAACTACAACCAGAATTCACCAGAACCAGATTCAAATCTAGAATTACAACCACAACAAATTGAATTCAAAACTTTGTTGGGAAGAGTATCCTCAAAAGAAGCCACAAGAAAAGTTTCTGCAAAATCGAGACTGCTGCAGAAGACGAGGAAGAAGAAGCTGTCGAACAAGAAGAAGCAGCCGAAGAACAACAACAACAGCAAGTGTTAATTTATCCTGCATCTGGTTTTGATGCTCAACCGTTCGATGCTCAGCGTTTCAACAGCTATGAACAATGTTAAAACTGCGTCAATACAGATCCATCGATCAACCGCCAACATCGACAACGATACGCAAAAAGTTAGCACAAATTTAAAAGAAAAAAGAAACTTAAAGAAAATTATTATACGAGTAATAAAAATACGATATTTCGATTGATGTTGCTCTTCATGGATATGAATTATCATAATTTTAATTGTAGTTGTTGGTTTTCTATTTTTAATCTTCTTCTTAGCTTCTTTAATCTGTTTTAATTTTTTGCTTGTTGGATACTCGTTCTTTTCTTCATCTAAGTTCTGTTCGTTTTTCTTTAAAGCTTCCTTATTTCAAGCACATGTTGTAATTGTAGATGTATATATGCAAATGTTCTGGGTAAACGTGTTTGTACACATGTTATTGGCATTTGGAACTTTAAACTCAAATATTACAAAAACTCTTCCTACGATACATGAAGTTTACCATTTATTTTAAACCCATCCTTTGTCATTTATAATCTATATGATAATATAATTTAATTTTTACTGTCTATGAATTCTAAGCTCGATTTCAATTTTCCGTTATTGAACATAACCGATATGACGCATAATTGCTTATATATAATAGAATGCAGTGTTCTAAGAAGCCTTCGTTTTTCTAAAAAGCTTAAAGAGTTGAAAAGAAAAAGCTTCTCTAAAGCTTCATTTCGCTTTTCTCCAGATTCAACATTTATCTTCAATTTCCTTCAGAATCTCTAGTTTTTATGGTTCTATTATAAGATAGTCCTACCAAAGCTTAAATTGTATCCTTTTTGCGCCATTCTAAAATGCGCCTCTTGAAAGCTTTGTGCTTTGAACTCTTAAGTTTATTAAGTCACTCTTCACTTCTTAACATTTTTAATAACAACAGCGATAAAATCGTACCGTTGAGCTGGCAGTTGAAATATTTTAGCTTCTATATTTTTATCTGTAGAACTCTCTGTCTTGAATTTTAACTTTCTCTTGTAAGAGTTTCCTGTTAACAGTTCTCTGGTACTTAGTCCCTTGTTTTATATTAAGAATTTCTCTGCTGAGTTTTAACTCAGCTAACTAAGCTTTGTCTGTTATACTATATCCGCTGAGCTTTCTCTGTTCAGCTTTCTCTAATTTCTGGCTGAATTTTATCCGTAAGCATTTCCTTTTTAAAGCTTTTCTTTTATCCTTTAAATCTTTTTTGAACTTTTCTCCGTTAATTTTTCTCTGTACAATTTCTTCTGATAACTGTTCTCTGTTAAATGTTCCACTCATTGGTAAATGTTCTCTCTGTTAAACTAATTAAATGCGATATTCTTATTTATTGCTTGGGTTTTAAAGGCTAAAACTCTGTTCTTCTATCTAGATCTCTCATTTCCTATTTATATATCTTCCTCTCACGTTCTCCTTTTCATTCTCAACGTGTTAAGATTTGTTTATTTTTTATTTATTTTCCCTGGAATGATCTTCACATTTAACTTGATATACTTTTTTGTTTTCCTTTTTTCCCTTTATACTTTAAAATTTTTTGTTTTCTTGAAGAAATCTTGATTTGCATGGATATCATGCGAATATTAATTTATAATAACATATAGTTAATGTTGCTTCTTTTCTGGTAATACAATCCTTTCAGGACCATGACAGCGATATGTTTCGTCTGCAATCTTCCGATTATGTCGCACCAGGTCGGTCTGGTGTGGCAGGGCGGCAACGGCTGGGACGACCTCATGCGCGAGCAGGTAAGCAGCACTCTCAGACACACTCTCCTCTCTTCACGCCTCTCTAAATGCTTTCTCCCTCCCTGCTGCTTCCTCATTTCCATGTAGCTCGAAGAATCCACGATTCGTCAGCGACTCGGAGGCAGACGCGATTCGGCCGCTCAGATATCCACTCCGCCGAATACTTCCCCACCTGCTGGTAGGTTTTTGCAATGCTTTTAAGTTATTTTATTCCTCAGAGATAAAACTGAACTGTTTCTTTCCGCAGGGATGCCGCGTCGGCGCCGCAGCTCGCTGGCTCAGCTCACCGACCTTCTACGCGAATGGGGCGGCGGCACCGCGAAGCCCCCGCCTCAAGCGCGTCCCATCAAAGCTCCTCTGAATCGCCGCGAAACACTCGCCGACTTGGCGCGAAATCTGCCATGGCGCACCTCCACCACCGAGGCTGGCATTGGCACCACTTCGCAGTCCGCGCCCCGCAAGCGTCGTGAGTCCAGCGCCGACTCGGGCATACGCAGCATGCGCTCCCGCCGCGACTCCAGCACAGCGGAGTTCGTGAAGCACTGGAACAGACGCGAAAGCGCAGCGGAGAGAGACGAACCACCCATGACCGTTGTACCGATTGTCATCGAGGACGCCCAGAGAAGTGTAAGTTTCAGCGAATTAACCATCTCCTCCCTCTTCCTTCTCTCCTCCTCCTCTGTTATTATTTCCTTATTCGTCTTCTCCTCGACAGAACTCCCGAAGCGGATCTGGCGAAAGCTACCTGTCAAGTCGGCGCGACAGCTGCAGCGCGCGTGCCACCACACCCCCGCCCCCTGCCAAACGAGCTGCCATCGCCGTCAAGAAGCGTGACTCGCTGGCCGCTCCGGAGTTTCCCAACTTCCGGAAGGAGCAGCGCCCCTCCACCAGTTCCACGGCGTCCGACTCGACTCCCTACTATTCGGGTACCACACCCACAACATCTCAAGTCGACTCCGCCTGCCAGGCACTGCCGCCGCCCACCATAATCACCAGCTCCGTCACCCCTCCCGCCACAAGTCCGACAGCGTCAAAGGGTCGACGCGACTCGACCACTCAATGCGGCCGCACAAATCGTCGCGACTCGAAGGCGGGCATCAGTCCCGAGCGGACGCCACGCCTGCAACGTCTGCAACGTCAAGCCACCGCCTTCGATGAGCCATGTTTGCCCGGCGGCAGCAGACGTGGATCGCAGCCAGCTCTGAGTCCAGATCCGGCGGAGGACGGCGAGCGCCGCGCTTCCCGACGCGACTCCTTGAGTCCGGACAGCGCTTCTCGCAGCGGACGACGGGACTCACGGACGCATCTCTCACCCGATCGCAGCCACGAACGCGACAGCAGTCCACGCCGTCGTACGCGTACGTTGCGGCGTCAAAGCTCGTCGGTGGCACACGGCTCCCGATCGCCCGAATCGAGTAGCTGCTGTTCGTCGCGTGATGCCAGTCCGTGCGCTCGACCGCCCCCAGCGACCGCAGAGAACAATCGCCCTGCCATTCGACGCCAATCGACCACAGAAGAGATCCTGATAGCGCGCGGGTTCCGTCGCCAGTCGACGACGGAGGAGATGATACGCTGTCGCAACTTCAGGCGGCAGAGCTCCCAAAGCGATGACACATGTCGGTAAGTAGGCACGAGTGGTGCGAGAGAGAGAGAGAGAGAGGCTGTGGTGAGCTGTAACACTCTTTCGTCTTTTGTTTATTGACAGTTATCGCGGCCGACGCGACTCTTCGGCGCAAATCATTGACGGCACAATCGGCACCATGACCGTGGAAACAACGAGTACGTTTTTCGATTCGAGCACTCAAACTGGTGAGTGCAAAAGTCTTCTTCTTCATACTTATCTCAATATAGTGTATTTCGATGATGGGCGTGGACTCAGTGAAAAAGAGGCACGATAGTTGGGCAACTTTTATATAACTTTTCAGTGAAGTGGTCTATAAGTCTGCCAGTTTGTTTGTCTGCTCTTTCTGTCACTCTCTCTTTATCTATCTCTTGCTTTTTCTGGCTTCATCCATTTAAGCCACAAATCACTCGAAATCAAGCCATAAACTCGATTGTCAACAGCATTAAAACTGTTGCTGAAAGTAATAAAAACAACACCAACTAGCGGAAGATGAAGAAAAAATGGACCAGCGGAAGTCCAAGAAGAAGAAGAACCTCAAAAATTACATTTTTTTAAATTATTTCATAGCTTAAAAAACCAAACAAAAAGTTATGCTTTATTATATGGCTTATTTTAGCAAAAGTTTACAAATAACTAAACTGAGAGAAGGAGAAGAGATCAAGAGAGGTAGAAGAATGGAAGAAGCAGGTGAAAGATGATAACCATCGATTTTAACAACTTCTCACAATAAAAACCATTTTTAAGACCCTTCTAAGATAAACATTAATACAAAACACATAATAATATATACACTTTTTATCATTGGCTATGATGTAACATATTGTATTTAAATATTGTGTATGTACCTATTATAATGATATATATGTACAACAGAAATAATAGAAAAGTTTGGGTATTTAAACTGTGTATGTAGCTTAAGACTATTTAAAAACTTCAGCCAGTGCTTCTTCTTGCTGCGGCATTCCAGCAGCTTTCATTGCAGCATCAAATGTTGCTGCAACATTCACATATGTTTCCGCTTCAATTTCATTCATTCAAAACAGCATTTTTTGTTGATGATGTTAGCTTTCTTATCGATAATGTTGATGTCCATGGTGATGACGTGTTGTGACACGCCCACTAAAATAATATTTACAATTGAACAAAAAGCTTTTCCTTTTTTTTCGTTTCGGTCAACATAAGTTGCCAAAAAGAAAGCTTCAAAGAATTCTCAGTTTTCAACGCTCAGTGATTAAAGAAATTTTCAAATAAAAACAGAATTAAAAATAAATAAATAACAAATACTTAAAATAAACTAAATTTAAATAAAAAAGTTGAACTAAAAAGAATTATAAACTAAATAAATTACTGAAAGTAAATAATTTAAAATTCATAATAGTTTGTTTTTGTTTAAGCATCTGAGCCATTTGACGTTTCATTCTGAGTTGAAACTCTCCAAAAGAGCTTAATAATGCATGGATTTATCTCTCTGCTTCTCTCAAAAAACGCCACAAATACATACACAAGGATTTGACAACAAATTCAACTGCGAGTAAACAAAACAATGCGAATGCGCGCGCAGAAAGCTTCAAACTCTTGACAGCTGTCAAAGCAATCAGCACACGCACACAGACACACACACACACATATCAGATACTCATATACAAACAACCTTTGGCTCTGTTCTTTTAGTGCGCGTAACACCAACACAAAAGCATTTCCAATCACTTGTTGTTGGTGGTTCTTTGTTGGTGTTGTTGAGATGGCGCAAATGATGTCCTCGCTGGTGACTGAATCGGCGAAGCTTCTCCGCGTCGTCTGTATATCTGGCTGTGTCGCTGTCCGCGTCGCTGTCCGAAGCGTCGTTCTGTTTCCGTTTCTGTGTCTGTGTCGAAGCGCGAGGACGCGTTCGACAAGGAAGTGCGAGCAGAACTTCAGGCATTCGCACTATTAACACACTTTCGCAGCAGGCAACGCAATCAGTTTCTCTACAAAGCGTCAACGTGCAGCTACGAGTGCCAACGCGGTCCCCAAAAAGTACCGTGTATTTTTCTACTACTCAACTTTTAACTTCGCTTCCAGTTAAATTGGCCAAAAAATCACTAAGTTTCACTTTCACTCTGCAGTAAGAAGCGTCAAAAGTTTGATAAAATAGCCTTTGTATTTATGTAGCCTACTTTTTGGCTAGAACAGTGCCAGCAACAACAACAGCAACGACAGCTGCGGTGCCAGAAGTTTTTTCTGTACAAAATTCAATAAAACAACAACGTCGTCGATGTCGATGGTCTGCGAACAATGAGTTGTGCATTCCGTTAAGAAGTCTGTTGTTAGTCATCAGCTGTGCAAATAACCACACCGAAAAAGTCCTCAAAATATGCAACATTTTCTTTTATAAGATCCCAAACATATGCAACATTTTGTTAAAGTTTCTAAAGTTATTTTAATTGAGTGAAAGGAAGACTTTTTTACTTTCAATTTCATTCTAAAGTCAATGAGAGAAACGAACTTAAAATTCCTTTAGACACAAATACGTTTACATCATTTTACACACACACACACATATACAAATAACTACTAGAGTCATAAAGTGATTAAAGAATAAGTCAAAAATAGCGCAAAGTATTTTAAAGAAGAGATTTTTAAAAAAATACACATAATAATATAGAATAATATATAAAATAAATATAAAAACAAATATAATATAAAAATAAATATAATAATAAATATAATATACTATATAAAAATACATAAATATAATAATAAGGAAATCTACATTTTGAAAAACAACGCGCCGTTTGAGGAATTTTGCCTTTTTATTTGAATTTTGCCATAATAAAAAGCGTGAGCGTTTTATTTGCTGAGCAACAAGTTTCGACTTCTTCAAAATCATTGATAAGCATCTCAGACTCGCTTTCGACCACAAACATGATTGTGAAATAACAGAAGTTGAAGATGAATCAGGTGAGTCAGAGTCCAGATCTGGTTACTTAAAGATGACAATAAGCTAAGAGTTTAATTAGATCACTTACTCACTCCCTCACTTAGTCAGTCATTCACTCACTCATTCATTCCCACATACACTCAGTCGTTCAGTTTACTTTTTGAACAGCGAGTTCCTTGAACATTTCAATTGTATATCAACAGTTTGCTGTATATACTCCCACATATGTATGTATGTATGTCTGAATAAAAAAATATGTACAAGAAAATCGTTCATTTGAATTTATTTTATTTTATTGTATTGTTATTGAATTTATCTCGTTTTACTTTCCTTTATTTTGCTTTGTTTATGTGGAGCAAATATGCATCTAAAATGTGAAATCATTTTCAGTTTTCCCCTCCCTCTCACCCCTTCTTCTTTCATCTCTTCGCATAAATTGAATAACGAGAAATTTCTCATCAACGGAATTTCAGCTCTATTCAATTCAATTCATGTATATTAATAATTTCCGCTGTAAGATTTCGGTTGCTTAGTTTTACGGCTTCACAAAGGAAGAGGAAGAGGAACAAGAAGAAGCCAAGAATCCGAAACATAATCTACTCTTTACCTGAATTAAAATCCCGGATAACAAATGCAAAATAATGAGCTTGAAACGAATGCGAAAACTTTTCAGTTTCTTTAGAATTCTGACACCAGAGAGGGTGATATTGTGAACTGATAAACATACACAAGGAGACATACATATACATACATGCCTCTATGTGTGGGTATCCACATTGGGATACATGTTGCTGAGATACCGATTCACAGAACTTATTTAAAAACTTAATTTAGAGTTTAGCACAGAATTAATAACAATAATAGTAATGAAAAGAAAAGTTATAATAATGATAATGATATTAATGTTAAGAATTGTTGTAATATTAATGTTAAGAAATAATTATAACAATAATAGTAATAATAAAAAATCAGCAAAAGAAAAATTATCGTTGCACAGATTGCAAGATTTCAATGAATTTCAAGGGAGTTTAGAAGAAGAGGAATAGAAGAGGTGAAAATATGTCTTGCGGGTTAATGGAGGAAGGGGGGGAGGGGGGTGGGGGTGTACCATACAAAGATAGAGCAAAGAAAAAGAGTATAAAGATGTGAAGATACACACAATGCGAGTGAAGTTATTTTGAACAAACACATACACTTATAGGTACATACACACACGCACACACAGTTTTATATGAAACTCATAACTTTACACATTAAAAACATGAATGCGACTGAGGGCATTAAAAATGCATTTATTCGCTCAATTTGGCAACACTTTTCGCACTTACTTTAACCATGTTCATAAAAAAGTTGCAGCCAGCAGCAATAAAAATACCATTAGCAACAATAATAGCAATAACAACAATGACAAGAGCGTCATCAAAAAGAATAGCAACATAAAAAGCAACAACAACAAAGAAAGCTATAACAATATCGATAGAAAACGCAAAAGCAACCGCTGCAAGAACAATATCAGTAGGAAATTCTACAAAAACAATAACAATAACAACAATACATCTATAAACACTTACAGAAAACGCGATATTAAGAACAACAACAACATCCGCAGAAGCAATGCAACTTTGTTCAAAATTTCTTATTTCTTAGGCAACAAAAGTTAAGCCTAAAATGATGCAACGTTTTTAGGCAACAAAATTATGAATAAATGTCTATACAAATAACAAATCATGAAATAATGTTTTTATAAAACAACACCAACAAGAAATCATGAATACAAATTCAAAATAATTAAGTAAAAAACGAAATGCAATACGTAATAATTAAACCAATATAAATATAAATAAACTGAAAAACAAAAACTTTTGCTTTTTGCTTTGACTTTTCATTTAAATCAACTGCCTGAAAGCATGCAGTTGACATTCACAAAGCTTAAATAGCAAAATTATTTGTTAAAAGCATCAACGAATTCCAACTTTAAATTCAACGCGAATTTTTCTAAAAAAAAAACAAATTCAAATACAAAGCTAATTAGCCGAATGTATAGATGTGTGTGTCTCTCCATGTATGTGTGCGTGTGTGCCTGTGTTGTGTGTTTATCTCCATGCATGTATGTGTGTTGAAACTAATTTATGTGGTGTTGCATTAAATTAGTTTTTCGTACTTATTTATATGAAAGCGATAGATTTATGATTTAGAAAATTTTCACAACTGTTTCTGTGGGAACTATAGCAGCAACAACAACAATAACAGTCAAATAACGAATAAAATAAATCAAATAATAACAACCACAAAGAACTACTTTGAAACTAACAACAACGAAACGAAACGAAACAAAATCTAATAACACGCATTTATGTTTATTTAATACGATATTTTAACAAAGTTCTAAATTATACTACTATTTAGCTATTATAAATAAGAACATATACATAATTACGAATAATTATTTGAAATAAATTAAAATTAAATGAACGGCTTAATTTTGTTCTGGAGCACATTTATTTATCTATTTATATCTATCATATATCTATCTAAATGTATCTACCTTATCTTATATTTATCTATTTAGGAGTATATAATAGTTTGTTCTTGGGTTTGTAATGCACGGCAGGGAATATAATAGGTATAGAAACCTATACATATGTATTATACATTCTTCATCACCATCGATTTCCGATCCTGAGTCCTGAACCTTATCTGTCTGTGATGTTCCAGTTCCCAAAAATGTAGCTTCAATATTAACTACCTTAAAAAAAATGGGGAATGATCCGCCCATTGCCAGGAAATTCAGCGTATTTAAAGGCCCAGATGCGCCACTCAAAGTCACAGTTAATCGTCTTTCATCCCAGATCGCGAGTGTATCTTAGCTTCGGCCAGATTGAAAACAGCACGACTTTTAAATTCTGGTCTTTTAAATTCGTTCTTATTTCAGGAACCGTAATAATATAATTTTGCTAGGTAAGTGGAACTAATAACATGATTACTCTTATGTATTATACATATGCATATATGATATATATACGACAAATATATGTATATACGAGTATTTCTATTATTAAGTATTTCCATTAATTTCGTTCTACGTTAGAAACACACCAGCGACATACACACGACGAGTTATGTTAGCAGGGGGGGAGGGGGGGGAGGGTATGAGTAGGACAAGAAAAAGAAGAAGACAGTAACGAACACAACGAAGAAGAAGACATTTTGAACACTTTTTGCTTGTCTAACCAACGAATAAGAAGAGAATGAGACTTTTTCGACACCTGCTTGTTTGCTGTTTTTGTAGAATTTCCTGCGTCCTTGCGTTGCTTTATTTGTCTTTATTAGGATTTATTTGTTTGCTACGCGTTGCAGCTAAACTATTACTATTAGTAGGTTATACATTCTTCACTGCTCTTAGTTTTTTGTTGTATTTTTGGTATATGTACTTCTATAGACTCTGTGAAGTTCAACGGATAAAAAGACCAACGTAGAAAAATCTTCGAGTATAAATCGACATCAAAATATATCTGCAGGTGTGTGTCAGAGTTCCATGGTTTCAGAAACGTCTGTTCAGCTGGTCGAGTGTGTGTATTTGTGGGTGTCCTTGTGTGTGCTTTTGGCTGTGTCTCTGGCCGTATAATGGCCATATTTCGTGTGTATTTTCATCGATTAACCTCGGCTATACTACAACTCTGCCCCTCTTCCCTCTTCTCCACACTCTTCCTTCACCCTCGCCTCACCCTCCCTTTTTTCTTGTTTAACATGCTATTAATATCAATTCTACACATAGACGGTTTTAGCTTATTAGCCACATCTTATTAATAATTAATAAACAATTCGTTTGTATATAAAATGAAAGCACGTTCAGCTGTTTTTTGCTTTCTTTCTAATCATAAATTAAACGTAGTGAGAGTGCATCTTTATATATGTACATTGTATATATATATAAATATATGCGTATACATGTTTCCGCTCATGTTGTTATCATTATTGTTGTTGTTGTTTGTCTTTTTCAACTCATTACCAACCACCTTTTCGTGGCTCGAGTCGTGTGAATCATTTGAGGCCTTTCTGCGGCGTGGTTGGTGTTGCTTCCTGTCCACTCATTAAATCCATTCTATAGTAATTCATAATTAATTATGCTGGGCGATGCGGTTGAATCGATACTCCTTTAGCTGCCAGATCAGAATTAATGGTTTTTAATGCGCTTTTGAAGCGTGTTGGAGTTGTAACTATTTCCAGCCCAGTCGAATCTTTAAATAAGATCATCATTTAAATTTATTCAACTTCATGAGGCAAAAATAAAAGTAAAATATTGTTTTACTCAACTACGGTTGTATTTAAAACTCATCTTTTTGTGCATATATATGCATTATACTGTATATCGTGTACACTAATGAACTTATTTGCAAGCTCGGCTAATTTGTTCAAATCCTTTGTGTTGGTTGGCTTTATTTTTTTTAAAAAAACTCATCGCCAACAAAATAAAACAATAAACGAACATAAAACCAACGACAAAAGACAAGGACACAGCGATGCGCTGTGGTGAGCAACTGATTTGTATGCGCCTGAAAGCATGCCGCAATAAAAGACTCATCGACTTGACACAATACAAACGCTTCCTGGTTCAAAGTCAATATTGACGAGCAAATATAACGAGCAGTTGCCGAAACCGTCGCAAGTTTCAGTTCAGTTAAACTGCACGAGCGACACAACTCATTTAAGCAGACAAACAGTCAGGCAGACATTCAATCAGTCAATCAGTCAATTTTTCACTCAGTCGAAGAGTCAATGGGCCCATTAATTTGATCATTCAGTTAGGCAGTCAATTGATCAGTCAGGTGAAGCGTAAGTTTTGTAAATTGTCATTCAGTAGCACATTTCATCAGTCATCTTTTGTCTGAATCAGTGAGTCAGTCAATCAGTCAGTCTCATTCAATCAGTTGATCATTCCCTGAATTTCAGTGCAGCAAAACGTTAGTGAGAAAAGTTTTCACTTCTGCCACACCTAATGAAGACAACAACAACTGAAAAGCAACAGACTATGTAAACACTTAGCCAAGTAAAATAAATACAACAACAAAACAAGAACAAAAACATCAACAACACCCAAATAAAGAAACCAGAAAAAGTAGTTCAACTGAAAGTAGCAAACTTTAGCAATCAGTTTTTCTTTTGGAATAGATTTGGTTTTCATTTTCAGTCTGCTTCTTCTCTTTTTTCTCTATCACTCTCTTTTTGCCCCTCTATCTCTCTCTCACACTGCCACTTCCTTCAAATTTTCCCTCTTTCTCTATCTTACATTAGCTCCTGTCTGACTATCTGTTCTCCGTTCTCTATTCTCATGGTTTTTGCTCATTCGAACGGTTTCATTTTCAATTGTTGCAGCATTTTAGGAGTCTCAACTTAAGCCACCAACTTGAGCTACATAAAAGTGTCAACGGATGTATTCACTAATAAATGAATGGGTACATAATAAAGTGTATAATGGATCGAAAAATAGTCGTATATTCATAGAAAAATACACTTAAATTTGAGATTAAATTTGCACCGAGCAATATGCAGTATTTTCTTTAAATATTCCACATACAATTAGATATTAGATATGAATGTAGATGTTAGATATGAATGCATGAGTTATAAACGATTTATGAATAATTTATGTATGATTTAAGAATGAATTAACTCTAATAAGAACTCCACTTCTACAATGAACCCTAAAACCAACCCTTTCGTTTACATGAAAACGTGTCGGATCTCTATTTATGACTTAATTTTCAGGCTCATAGTTAAAGTCACTCATATTAGAGATGCTCTCAACATCGAGTTAATCGGTTTTTAACACAGTTTTGGTGCTCTTCCCTTTTTGCCCCCTTTGCCGCTCTTCCCGTTTCTTGTTGTTGCTAAATAATCCGGTTTTTATACGCGTTTTATATACAGTAACATGTAAAGTGTTGATGTATTTATTTAGTACAACGAAAGAGAACGGCAAACAAGCAACAGAAAGAAAATGGCAAAATAAGACAGACTTTACTAAGCACGCCATCAACAATTTTAACCGTGGCACGGCGCAACAATCGCCCTTCTTGATTCCTTTTTTTCTCTACAAAAGGGCTCTATAACGACCCGAACCTTTGATAGCCACGCTCCTAGTTAACTGGCTGATAGCTGTTGATGAGTGTTAATGACAGTGATGAAGCTCGGCTGCTTCTATTAACGCATCGATTGTCAATAACATTAAAACCGCAAAATTGTGGACAGCAGAGAAACAAAAAGAAAAAGAAAAGGAAGAAAAAACAATAAAATAAATAAAGCAATAAATAAAGCGAGCTAGTTTAAAGTTGGGGCAGAAAAGGGTTAAAGGGACAGATAGGAGGGGAGAGAGGGATAATAATTACATAAGAAAAGACAAGGCTGGTCCACAAGTACGGTCACTTAAAATTACTTAATTATGTGGCATCATCTGACGTTTTTCGTGTGGTTCCTTTGATTTAGTTTATTATTGACATTGATCACTTTTTACCCAGAATTTTGCTAATTGCTCAGTTATTTAATTAGTATAAGTAATTTTAGTAATTGATCTAACTAATTAGTTAAAACTTTTATTTATTTAGTGTTTCTCAGATTTCATTTTTAAATGAGTAAACTTTGCTTTACGGTTTTTTAAGCAAAGAACAAAATAAAATACTTTAATATTAAATTGCGGTTCTGTTTCTCGACTTCGTCTCGCTTCTGGATGTGTGCTCAATTCGTCGTGAGGTCTTAATTATGGGCTGTATTTTTTGTCCCAGTTCTGCACCTGACCATGACCATCTTAGTTCTGTGTGTTGTCTTTGTCCTGAGAGTATACCTCGCTTCTTTTGAGGTGGTCCATTTTCGTTCTTGAGTCTGGTTCTGGTATCATTCCCAGGTTTCGATCCTGATTGTAGTCTCGTTTCTGGGTGTCACTGCTAGATGTGGTTTCGGTTTTTATCCTACTCTCATGCGATTTTAGTCCTAGAGCTGGTCTGGATCAGTAAACTGGTGTGTTTTAACTTGATTACAGAGACACAATCAAATCAATGAATCCAGGACAGAGATACAGGCGAAGCAGATCGGTGTTAAGGATCTATCCTCAATTTGATCTCGATCAAATCATGGTTATGTGTCCTGAGTTCTCTTCTCTATTCTGGTGATTTTCTTCTTCATCATACCAGTCCCATTCCTCGGTCTCATCCTCGGTCGTTACGGTTCTGGTTTCGTTCCTGGCTTTAATTTTTCTTTCCTCGCTTTCTCGAGGTTTTTTCATCTGATGTCTACACATCAAGACACAACCAAAAACGAATTAATATTTAAAAGCTCAAAAGGGAACCAACAACAAAACTGAAGTCCCTATTAACTAAATTTAACCTTCGAATGCATGTTTAATGCCTGGAAAATCATTGAAAATACTATTTAAAAACGGAAATAATAAAATAACATTCAATCAACACCAACGAATGATGTATCGAATGATGTTTTTTGAAAATGAATGAAAAATTAATAAAAGATGTAAAAAATTACGGATATAATAAATACGATTAGCTTAAATAAAGCGAATGATTTGGACTTTGAAAATCATTTTTGAAATAATTATTTTTTGATTTGTTTTTTTTGTATCATCCGAAAAGAACGCACTATCCATTGCATGATTTAAGGATCTGTATCACGATGAACTTCCATTAAATCCATTAAGTAAGTGCATGGGTATGAGTTGTAACTATGTATGTGTTGATAAATATAGTTGTGTGTATACTTATGTGTTTAAATATAGGTGTGTAGTAGTATGTGTGTGTGCCTGATTAACGGGTTCTTTATTTACACTTAATGCTTTTTATTTATTTATTTTATGTATCCTTTATTTGGAAATAAAGCTAAAAAAACAGACAGAAATTAAAGACAAGAGCACAACAACAACGAAAATTAAATTAATAATAATAGAAAAGGAAATTACTTAACTATAATAATAAAAATACTAAATGACAAAAGCACTCAAAGCAATTATATTCAATTTATAACTACAATCGTTTGATGTTCAGTCAGAGAAACAGCTGCAAACATCCTGTATACACATCCTCGTATATGAGAGAGAGGGAGAGAGTGAGGAGAGAGAGAGAGACAGAGAGAAAGAATGTGTTGGTGTGAATGTGAATATATGAGTGCAAGTGATTATTACACATGTGCTAAATACTAAATTATATTTAATTGTTGCTCGTTATTACTTCAAAAATGTGTCTCATTTTCTTTTCCATTAATTTTAATTGGAATATCAAACTTGAATTAAAGTTAATCATTTTAAAATTTAATTATTTGAAAATGTATCGGATTCACCTCCCTTCCTCCACGTTCAATTCATATAATTCAAGGTTTTGTTGTTATTTTCATGAAGAATATAAAAATAATATTAAAGCGATATAACAAAAAATAACAGAAAAAGTGTGTAATGTACATATTATTGTTGTTTTCGTGTTTTTGTTGTTGTTTTTGGCTGTTAGTGGTATTTTCATTGTTTTGCTTATTCACCTTTGATCTATCGTAAAACTTTCAGGTTTGCTGCAATACTGGCTTCTTAACCTAATAACTAGCTTCTTTTATTGACTGTCTGCACGAAATTCTACAAAATCATCAATAAAATTTAATACCGAATAACAAACGAGTGCGTAATTTACACAAAGAAGTCGTAAAAAGTTCGTGATTTTCTTATGATAGAAAAAAGAACATGTATAGTATATTAACATACTTTATACATTAAATTCATTACAGTCAGAATGTATGCAGAATGGGAATATTTTAAAAAAAGCTCACAAGCAAGAGAAAAAGGAAATGAAAAGCAGAAAACATTAAATAAATAAAATACAAATAAAATATAAGAAATCTTACACGATGTTATAAAGTAATACGAAAGAAAAAGTTATACCATAAAAAAAACATTTCATGAAGTCTCACAAAAATCAGCATTCGATAGACAGACTAGCTCTTTGTCCATACTGTACCTTACTTATTCTTTGTACTGTACCACTCCCACCTTCAGCTGTATTTAAGTATTAAATAATCACTGATTTATACTTGAAAAAGCATCAATTAAATTGAATTTATATTATATTATCATATTTTGCAATTCAATTATAAATTTATTATTATATTTCTTTATTATACTATATATCAACGCAAGATATTTAAATTTTATTTTATTTCTTGCTTTCAAAGTTTTTAATTTGTTCTAAAAAGTTCTAAGGCATTTATTCCAACCCAACACATTTGTTGGTTACGATTTCTTCAATCGTGCAATTTTTGTTAATTAAACATACTATCGGGAGCTGTTATCGTTTACAGTCCTCCTCTTTCTAACCTCCTTCCCTTTTATTCACTCCTTCAATCGTTTCGGATTCACCACAGATTTATACAGTGCTTCTGTTGTTGTCGTTGTTATTGTTTTTGTTGTTGTTGTTGGTCGAGTGATTAATAAATTTATACACCATGCAGCGAGTATGCATTCAAGTGCAGTGAAATGAACAAAGTAGAGTGGATACACTTCGATAGACAGACATCTATACACACATGTAGACACATGAATATATACGTACTTGTCCATACATACATTACATACACATACGTACATAGAAAGACATCCACCCGAATGTAGAGATGGCTGACCCAGCGATGGTGATGCTTCAAGTGCAGCTGCAGACGATGAAGCTTGCTTCTTCATTGAGTTTGTCCAGTTTACGGTGAGGTAGATTTAAACAGCAGTTATACACACATAGAAACATACACACACACAGATACACACACTCAAATGCAGTCATACAAATAGACTCATTCAAATACACTCATACAAGTACACAGACATAATAAACTCAAGTCACCTGTACAATCGGGTGGAAAACTCATCTCCGGATGTGTTTAATTTGTACCATGATTTTAATTAAAGTAAAAAGAACGAAACAACTACAGCAGTTAAAAAGGAAAACTAATAAAAAGCAAACTTGAATAATAGCGAATAGTGAATGAATAGTGTTCGAAGAAAAACCAAAGAAACAGAGACAAGAAAAAAGAATTTAAGAGAGAATTTAAAGACAGAATTTAAAAAGAGAGAACAAGAATGGAATGAGGACAGACCAATGAGACATAAATCAAGAAAAGACCAAAGACGATAGAGTTAGTGATCAAATAAAAGAGATATAGAGAGTCAAAGAGAAAACAAAGAACCAGAGTTCGAAGAAAGACAAAAGTGAAAGAAATACAAGAAAGAGCAATGAAAAACCTCAAAGAAATATCAAAGAAGTACTAGAGAGAAATATCAAGAAAATACCACAGAGAAGTACCAGAAACACCAGGAGACATAAAAGTAAGTTAAAAAAACACCAAATAGAGGTAACAAAATACCAAAGAAAGACATCCACGTAAAATCAAAGAATAATCGTTGGTCAAGAAAATACATAAATAAAATTAAAAAGAAATATCTAAGCTCAGGATCAAGGAAATAATAAAGAGAAGAACCAATAAATACCAAAGAGAAAGACATCAAAGGAAGATCAAGACAACACCAAAAGTAGGTATCAAGAAGTATCAAAGAAAGATAAAAGCAGAATCAAAAAGCACAAAGAAACATCAAGCTACTTACTCGTATAGGCAAAGATAAGGTCGTGAGAATTTGTTCTTCTTCTTATCACCATTAGTGTTATTATTGTTCCTTTTACTGTACTTCTTCTTCCGCTGAATTCAATTGAGGTAACGGTGAAGTTGCAATAAAAGTATCAACGATATGGTTATTCCTAAAGAGATTTGCTATGTAAAAATATCTGTTTTGTAGTGCGTTTTAATAAAGTTTAGTTTGCAGTGAACTGAAGTGAAGTGAGAAGGGCAGCTTTTAGCTTTTGGCTATTTAATGAACTTTTCATTAGAAATTTCTGCAAAACGACTTCATGGACAAGAAGAATAGCCGCAACGTAATCAAAGCTCAATGATTACGAAGTGACGTTACCACGACAGCAATTAAAAGAAAACAATAAGGAGAACAACCACAAGAGTCCACAAAAAGACAACAAGAACAACATCAAGAGTGGCAACAGTGGCCGCAGTTGCCAAAAGTGAACAATGTTGCCGTTGTTGTAATAACAAAAACAGCAATCAACTGGGCCCACAAAGGAACGGATTCAAAGGATGCCGTGCCACAGCGATGCTACACTAGCATCAAACCACTCATCAACATCAAGCCATCTGAGGAGCAACTGTTGCATCATTTATTATGAGTTTAAATGGATTTTTTGTTTTGGTTTCCTTTCTTTTCTTTGATTTTCAGTGGTTTTTAGTTCTTCAGCTGCATTGAGTTGATTTCTTCTGAAGGATTTAATTTTTCATTTGCATTTAAATTAAGTTTGAGTGTGATTCCTTGTGTTACTCGCTGTTGAAGTGCTTGTTAAGGGACATGCAAATAACACAATACAACAACAGCAACTAAATAGACTTAATTAGGTACTTGTTCTGCTTTTAAAATACATTTTAACAATAATAAATGATGAAAAAACAGTCTAACATAGACGAAACCTATTTTTAAAAGCAGGTAAAAGTGACTCTGACTCTATAAATAAATAAAATTAACTTTAAACTACATCGTGTTCTTCTCCGTTCCTCCTTGACCCTTTAATTCTCCTTAAATTACTCTGTTATTATCTCAAGTCATCGCCATTTTGTTTCTTGGCAACCAAACTCTCTGCTCTGCTCTTCATTATTAATATTATCATCATCAACACCATCATCGTCACTATCATCATCATCGTCATTATAAACATCAGCATCACTATTAACATCAGCGTCATTATAAACAGCATCCTCATCATTGTGATAACACTCGTTGTAATCATCATCTGCATCATCTCCTCGTCATTCTATACTCTGATCTCTCTTCCACTAAATTAACTTTGAACTTAGTTAAAGAGAAGCGAGAGATGCGTCGTGATACAGTGAGTATCTATTACAAGAAGAAAGAAAATAAAATCCACAAGACATTTTCACGGCGACGAGTAAATTTTTGTACTCCAAGCCAAGTACTTGACTTTGCAGTGCATCAGCAGAGGATGCAAGCCATCACAGCGACGCTGCGCGATTTTTTTGTTGTTGGTGGTATTTTTTTCTTTTTCCTGTTTGTGCAAAAAGCCGACGAAGAAAAACGAGTCACACTGCCATCGTTATGAAGGCGGCAGAATTTGGAAGCCAGAATTACAAATGCAACTCGTGGCTCTCTTAATCATGCTGCCAGAATCGTCTTGAGTTTTTTTCAACATTTTTTCTTTTGGGTTCCCCCTCTTTTTTTGTTCTTTTCGTTGATCCACAAAAGGATTTGCGCAAATTAATAAATCATTATGAGTGCTAATTAATAATTATGTTGTTTTTGTAGTTGTTATTGCTGTTCTTGTTATACTTTCTTTTCTGCTTTTTCCTCTACAAACTCTTTAAGTTTCTTTTTCTTTGTTTTAGGTCCTGATTCTTATTTTTCCATCTCTTTCTCTTGCTTTTCTTTGGTCAGATCAGCTTTAAGCAACATGTTCCATTTTCTGAATTAAGTAACTCTGAAATATTTGCTTATTCTTCTTTTCTCGCCCCTCCTGAGAAACGAGGACGAAGATAAGGACTTGGATTTGGACTCTTTTTATTGTCCTTCAGCTTCGAACGTGATTAACAAAGTTATTTTTATTAGCTACGACTAAATTTATCTCTCTCTCTAGAATTTTGTATAATTTTTTCCGTCTTCTTTGTCTAATTTTTGTTTAAATGAAACCCTACCCTTACCCTTTTTTTATCTCCCTCTCTTTCGCCCTCTCCCTCTTAGAGTGGGATTTGACGCATTTTCCCCAATTAAAGAAGCTTAAAAACGGTTCGAAAACCAGCGAATGATTCAACTCATATAATAAATCGGCCATCACTGTAGAAACCAATTAAAATTGACGAAGCTCAAAGATAAAATAAAAAAAATATCAAATAAAAACCAAAACAGAAATAAAAAGCAATAAAATAAAATGTAAAAAATAAAATAATAAAAACAGGATCTAAAAGGAAACAAAAATTATTGAAGAACAAAATCACGTTTATATTAAGTGGATTAAATAAATTAATTAAACTATTCTTCTGCTTGCTGTTGTTCTCTTTCTTTATTTCTTGTTCTCCTTCTTTCTTTCCATTTAGTTTAGAGCTTTTTGTTTAAAGATCCTTTTTAAGACATCCGTTTTTTTCGTGGCTTATTTAAATAACCTATTAAATGTTAACCAACAAAATTACTTCACTTTAGGTAGTTCATAATTTTTAAATCCACTTAAAAAACCTTCTTTGCGCCACATCAACAAAAATACACTCTTTGAGCTACAATAAAAAATATGTTTGTATGCATGTATATAAAATTATTTGTTTTAAGGCAAAAAGCAAAAAAGAAACACTAAACTCGTAAAAAGCAGAAAAAGTAACAAATTTTATCACATAAACAGGCGTCTAAATGTGAGGCATTCTGTCTGTGGGTGTGTGTGCTTTTATGTATTTTATGCACATGTGTTGTATATATGATTGTGTGTATATGTGAGTTGTACAAAAAAACACCTGACATGCTACAAAAATACGCACCTAAAACGCGGGAGACAGCGATGAACAACAACAACGACGAACCCAAACAGACTCACAGATGGGCAAACCGACAGACAGACAAATAAGCCAGCAGATAGACCTGCACATAGACAGACATAAATGAGTATGTGTATCTACAACAACAACAACAACACCAACAGCTAACATCGCTTGTATCGCTGTCATGATGTTGTTTATTAGCTGAATTTTTTTGTGTACATGCTTTATTATTATGCGAGTGTACAAAAAAAGAATCCACTTTATACAAGCTACTAAAATACAGCCGAATTAACAACAACAACACCACCGCCAACAACAAAAAATATGTCCGACTTTAATAACGATAATAAAAATGTAATAAAATTCATTAATTTAAGCGAAAGAAAAAGCACAAAAAACATTAAATTCATTATAATTAAATGACCTCAATTGGCACGTAACACAAATTTAAAATGCTTTTTAAATGTTTTATAAATGAGCATTTTTTAAAGTTTCAATGAAAGTTTTGCATGTTTGCAATATTTTCACTGTCTTTTAAGAGAGTTGAACATTTTTTTTAATGCTGTATTAAAGCTGCATGCATTTTCTATAAACGCGCTAAATTACACTCACTTATTTCAAGTCTATCAACAGTTATTAAAAATTATATTAAAATAGTGCAATTTAATAAAATTGAACGTTGCTCATACGCTCCGATGTACCAACAAAAAATTTCGCTTTACCTCCTAGTATAGTGCTATTATAAAGTGTGTAAATTACCCAACTGCCTATTTCGTATAAAAGACCTCCAACACTGATTGTCTTTAGAAGTCATTCATCCTTAATTAACATCTGACATCATTACTTAGCAAGCAACACAAGGCACCATAATCGCATCATCAATCTCAGCATAATAATAATTTTAACACTCGCCAAACAAATCACGCTCATTTATATTAAAAAAAAACAACATACACTAACAAAAGCCAACAACAACAACGAAACGTTCCGCATTTCTCACCATTCACTAAAGTCAATCAGCTCGTCCTCAAACCACATTTTATCATTTGACTGTAAATTAATGGCTAACAAACAAAGTCATTTCTAGTCCCTTCAATCACCAGAAAAGGAACCGAGACTAAACAAAGCAACGACATTAAAAAGAGAGATAGAGACGGAGAGAGATAGAGAGAGAGGGAGAGATTGAGACGCCACAGTTTAGGTTCAATCTGTTTTTATGCCATTCCTCCCACTTTTTAGCGCTTTCCTCAAGCGAAGTAAAGTAAAGATTGTGTGAATGTTAGTAACATGAATTTTGTACATTTGAAGGTTTCGAAAACAACATCCACCAACACTTTTCATCCAATCAGTCGCAATCCGCTGCCCACCGGGAGGCTCAGACACAACAAAAACAAGGGGCGTATTATTGTTATGGCTCCTGCTGGTGTCTGACACACTGATTAAGTAATCCGTGCCTATTGTCAACATCAGCGAACAATAAAAACGTAATAATAATAATAATAAGACTAGTATACAAGATTTCATTTTTGTCATCTTCGATAAGATGCTGACTGAAACTATTAATTTTTTGTACACTCTCAACAGGAATGATGTGTCTTGTGTTTGTCGTGTTGTTTCATCAGAATGGCCTCTTAATAATTAGAGTGAAGGCTTTAGAAATATTTTTATGAAAAGGATATGGAATGAGAGCAGCTGGGAATAGAGAAATGTGATAGAAAAGCATGCTTATCAGTTATTTTGAATGTGTATTTTAATATATTTTAGCCTTTAGAATTATTTAAGATATATTTTCTTGTCATGTATTACTTGCACTTAATTATTGCCTGTTTCTCTGTTTTACCTGTTATATTCTTCTTGCAGAACCTTCACCTTTATACGATAATAATCACTACCACGAGGAATGTCTCAGATGCAATTCGTGTGGTTTGAACTTAACCGGTCCAAATCAGAAACGCGCCAGACGGTTCAAAGTATGTATAAATATAGTATAATATATAAAATTCATTACATTCAGTCTCAAAGGAATTCATTTCAATTTGTATTTCCACTCACTGCAACTACTAACTTATGCTCATACTAGTATTAATAAGTTAGACAGCTTAGCTTAGTTGGACTAAACAAGATCCTAGAAAGTGGCTCACATGTTCCGAGAACTCAAACTTACTAGGAACCCATACGACAAATCTTAATCCAACGAGCTCTACATCTAATATACTGAAACTCATACTGGATCATGAACTCCTTGTCGAACTCATGCTTGAATTCAAATTCCAGTTAGAGTATGAGTATGAAAGCGTGTATGATTTCCAGGAACAGTTGGTGTATGTGTTAAAGAATTTGTTAGACTCTTAAAGCATAAATCAAAGCGGAACAAGTTCTGCAACTCATACACGAATGTTCCATAACTCAATGCACAATTTCCAAAATGAACTCATACTCGAACTCAGCTTGGACTCATACCTGAACTTATATATAGTAAACACTCGAATTTGATTGCAAATAAAATCAAAGGCTTCCATCGACTAGATTCACACTTTGTCAACTCCAATCTGCTACATATCCAAAATTACTTTCGACGTCTTTCGCTCCCTCTCCTTCGCTGTCTTTCCTTTCCAGCGTAACATCATTTCCACTCACGCTCACTAGATACACGCATTTGTTGTTTACAGGAAATCAACGACCACGACCAACGATACACATACTTAATAACACACACATGTACAGATACACTTGCACACCGTCACACATACAGGCAAAGTAGCATGTGTAAATTATACACAGTGTACAAATAATTGAATTACCCGGGAATCTGTTTGCTCAGAAACTTGGAAAATAATTTTATTTGTTCTCGCATCCATGCAGAAGCATTTATGCAAAACAGAAGGGTTCAAGACGAAGATGAGGAGGGGGTAAAGAGAAAACCCAGCCGCAGGTGGAAACCGATATCACTTTGAGGCGGAAAATGTACATGTACATTTACATTGTGAGCAAACGGTATACAGTGAAACATTCACTTCATTGATAACCGTCAGATGTACATAATTTAAATATTTATGTGGCCAGCCTTTTCTGTGGTAGTAGATTGTTTCCGATTCCGATGTAGATGCATGTGGGTTCGATTCGATATGTGCTAAAAGTGATTGAAAACATAAAAATCAATTTAAGATGCAATTTCTGTGAAATGAACATCCTATCTGAGGTGAGGGAATGTTAAACGAAAGAAACGAAGACTGAAATCCAGACCAGTGCATAAAGGAGTGTATAAATCACACAGTAAATCATATCGCAACTCAAACTCATACTGCAATCATACTCATACTCATACTAATCAAAATGAGACTGCAACTAAAAGTACGAACACAGATCTGAAGTTATATTTTGAACTTGTAACTCAACTGTGAGTTCCCATTCGCCAAATTGTGAACTCTTACTGTGAACTCGTAGTGGAACTCATCAAGTCTAAGTCAAATCACTCAAACGTAAATCAAATCACTCAAATTTAGATCAAGTCAAAGGATGTCAGGTCAAATGAACTAAAGTACAAGTCCAAGTTGAAGTCAAATCCACGTAAGGTCCAAGTGAAGTCGGAATAAAACCCAAGTCATGTTCTAGTCAAGTCCAACTAAAAGTCAAATCAAGTATTAGTCAAGCACAAGTCAAATCCAAGTCCAAGTCAAATCAAAGTCAAGTCAAAGTCAATTGATTTCAGTTTCGATTTCCACTTTGATTTAATTTTCAGTGTGTGTTTCATTGAAAATTCATCGTCATTCCCACTTGCACCTACTTTAAGACTGTATTAAAATATATTTATGCCTCTCTCTCTCTCTTTCTCTCCCTCTCTTTCTCTCTCTTTCATATTAGAACCACATCCTGTGCGACCTGCACTTTGCAGACGTGGCCCTCATGGAGTGTTCCGATTTCATGCAACAGCTGAGAAGCTTCAAGCCACAATCGCTGGGTTGCGCGGTTGCCAGACGCAAAAGTTCAACAACGTTAATATTTCCGCTGCCGCCGCAGGCATGTTCAGGTATGTAAATTGCACTCGCTCTCTCAGTCTGCTTTTCTGCTTCATTTTATTTCAACACGTCCTCGTAATAAATTTTGTCAAAGGTTGAGATACAATCTTATGTACTCCACGCCATTTAATTTCTTGGTGTGTGTACATTCGACTGTGTAATAAAACTGTTTATTTATATATTTTGTATTGTGGAATATAAAACTAAAGGTAATTTCTTTCTCTTTTTCTTTGGAACATCTTCTCCTGTACTTTCTTGCCGATTTATGACTCTAAAATGCAGTATCCACTAATAAAATTGTACAATAAATCTACGGAGCAAACTATAGTACATAGAATGGTACTCATTGATTTACAATCCTATGCAAACTTCACAAGAACTTCACACTGTGCAATAAAATTGTAAAATAAAACTATAGAAGAAACTATAGAATCCTTTCATTTCTTTTTTTTCTCCTAGCTTTCCTTCAGCCTTTTTGCCTTCTTTCCTTTCTTTCTTTCTTCCTTCCTTCCTTCATTTTCTGCTCTTCTCTCTCTCTCTCTCTCTATCTCTCTCTGTCTTATCTCTCGATTTTTGCGAATGCTTTTATTATGCTATACAATAGTTTTCTATGTTTTATAATTAAAAATTTGCGCATATTGAAGAAGCTTTCAATTGTATTTCACTGCTGTGGATGTTTTTTCCAATTATTGTTGTTGTTGTTGTTCCTCACATGCACCGAACAATTATTTTTAATTATTGTCGCTATATAAATACACAGACACAATCACACAGACACATCCATCCAACTATTTAATTCCTACGGTAATCGTAGTCTGTGATCCTAGCGGGGTCAACAAAAACAACAACAATAAAAACAGCTGCAATCCTTAGAGCATCGCATTTTAACGAGCTCAAAATCCATGCAAAAAAATACAGCTTGTTGCTTCTTTATACTCAGTTGAGCTCGGTTCACCATTGTTGTTCCTGCGACTGCTGTTGTTGTTGTTGTTAGGTCAGCTGCTGGCGCTCATCTCGTGTTTTTTTTTGGTATAAATGACCCGGTTGCCAGGCGCTTGAACTGGCCTCGTCCACCGTTTAAATCCTGGCTGACTTTTGTTACGCTCGCTTGGTTTGTTTTTGTGGCAGTTTATATAAAACGTATCATGCTACATGCACCACCAACAACAACAATAACAACACTAACAACAAAAAAGGGAAGAAGAGGACGAAAATAATAATAAAAACAACAACAAGATCAACTTCCAGTAACAGAATAGCATCAGATTTAAGTGTATGTGTGTGTATATTGTACACGGTGTTAGTCACTTTACTGTTTTGCTGGATTTGTATTCATATACGAACATACACCTGTATATACATATGTATGCATTCATACTTGTATATATACATGTTTCACATGTGCATGTGTGTGTGCGAGTGTGCGTACATCACATGAAGTTATTACCAAAGAATAGAGCATTAAAATAATGTCCACTGTGTTTATGTATGAATCTGCATGAGTGTTTCTGTGTGTGTGTATGTGTATGTTTGTGTATGTATGTAAGGCTCTATGCATGTGTGTGTGCTCGCCGGCTTAAGCACCAAAGAGCATTAAGTACAGTTAAGTGTAGTGATAAAAAAGCTGAAGAGATGCATTTAAAATGACGCCAGTAAAATTATTGAGAGACAGAAAGGGAGAGAGAATAAAAAGTGTGTAGTCCAACAAAAAACAAAAGAAATAAAAACGAAAAGAAAACAAATAAAAACAAAGAAAACAAGACAATCTAAAGCAAGGACATAGTCTACAAAATCCACAAAGTCAAAGGTTCAGATTCAGATAGAAAGCGGAGTGAAAAACGGTTTAACGGATTAAGAAATGTGCGGTTACTCAAAGCAGCCTGTTGATTTAAGCTCTCGTTTCTTCTTCTACTATTCTTCTCTGTTCTCTGTCTTCTTGTACTTCTTCTATTCTTCTTGTTCATCCTTTATTTTTATTGTTTTTCCTCTTGTTCACTTTCTTCTTCTCTTTTTTCTTCGCATTGTCGTACTCATGCCACGAAAATGCTCGACATTTTAATGTGCTTCATTTAATTCATTGCAGCGGGGCGACTGAAGTGCGTCACGTTCGCATATCGACTGCAGTCATATCAGTCGTGTCGCCAGTCATGAATAAATGACTGAATGATGGAGTGAGTGCTATGAATGAAGGAGTGAATGATTATAATGCCGTATAGATGACGCTTGTTGCTTTACGCGTCGTTGTCTGCTGGCGTTGAATGCAAAAACTAACTAAAACTCATTCACTTAGAAAGCGTCTGTCTTTCCGTCTGTCTGTTTGTCTGCTTGTTTGTCTGTCTGTTTGTCCGTTCGTCTGTGCCTTTGTTCGTCCTTCACATTTTAATATCCTACATATCTTGATTGTTTTATGATGTCGCTCTCCCTCCTGCCTCGGTGCCACTATGCTTCTACGTGATGCCCCTCGCTAATGAGTTGCTGTTGCTCCCTGCAATTAAAAGTATGAAGCACGTCTGCTTCTTAGTGCCAAAGAATGCCGAACATGATCGCCCGAAAGTATGCAACGGAAAAGCATTCTGTCTTTGCATGTGTTTTGCCTTCATTCTGAGTTCTTTTGCTTCGTCATGTTTTCGATCGATTTCTTCTGCTTCGCAAGAACTTCACTCTTTCCCGACATAATTGAATAACTCTTTCGTAGGATTTTCTTTGTTGGCGCCAATCAAATGGTTCGGAATTCTAAATAATTTTCCGGAATTATTAAACCAGTTGTTAAAAAGTTGGGGACGGCGGCAAGGAGAGAATATATAATCCAAAGGTTCATTTGGTGTAGATAATTTCTCTACGATAATCTAGAAAATAGACATCTCGTTCAGAATAAACGCATTCTTGTATGCTTCTATCGTATTACAAGAGAAATGTCCTTGACCTCTATGAAATTATGATATAAATTATTTTACTCGGGTACTTTTACGAGTTTTATATTATATTTAAAAAAATCAATTGCTCGAAGAGATCAATTAGTGGGGCACACGGTACAATCAATGGTCCATGGTCGATTGGAAGATCGAATAATCAAAATTCGATGGGAAAGTCAATTAACCGATGCCATCCTGGCTTGGAAGGTACATCAACGGGTTTGACGTCAAAGGTGGTCGATGAAGAAGCATTAAAGCTCGACTGGAAGGTAAACTCTACGGTATTGTGTTGGTTCCTTTTTTTATTTCCTTTTATTTTATTTTATTTTCTTTTTATTTCATTCAATTTTAATTAATTTGATTTATAGCTCAAAGTGACTGAGCTTTGATAGAAGCCATTTCCTCAGAATGGAGAAAACTAAAAGAGCTGTTGCGAGTTTCGTAGGTTGAAGGATGAGGAGGGGAAGGGGGTCAGGAGGTGAGGATTTATACAGGAAGCGCCACTGAAAAAACTTGTTGACGCCGGAAGCAGCCAAACTCGCTATTGGCTTTAAAATAAATTAATTTGTCACGTACACGCGTTGTTTTGTACCAACAACAACAACAACAACAATAACAAGAACAACAACTGAAGAATTTAATGTCCTTTGTATACATACATACTTTGTGTATTTATATACTCAATATTGAGTGCGAACGTGTACAGTTTTTCACTCAATTCTTATTGTTGTTTGGTTTCTGTTTGAATCAATTCTGTTCTTGTTTTAATCATATTATATAAATTCCTTTTAAAAATTATTCAATTCAGGATAAAAATTAAATAATTCTTTCATTGCAAACGATAGTATTTAATATTGATTGCGTATAAAAACACAACTCCTCATAACTCGTCATATTTAGGAGATTTTTTTAAAATTCTATTTTAAGAGAATGCTTTCCTCCATTCACCCCCTCTCCCAGCCCTTTTGGACACTTTCAGGCTCCACTTCGCTTGAGTTTACACGAGTTAACCAGAGTTTGGAAGCACGTTTTCTTGATTACGTTTCTTAAATGTTGTCCTTTACGCGTTGTAATCATCTGCGTTCAGAGAGCAATAAAGCAAAAAATAACTAATAAGAAGTGAGTGTGGTAGTTGAGGGATGAGGGACGAAAGATGAAAGGCGAGATGAGAAATACGCGTGATAGCGGTAGACGTCAAGTGAGACACAAGAAGAGAGGGACAACAGCCGCGAACTGAAATTTGAGTGACAAGACAAGTGTCGTGAGGCGAGAGACGTGAACTAAGTCACAAGAGGCCAAAGACAAGAGACGAGAGACGTGCAACAAGAACGTTAGACGTAAAACGTGAGACGTGACACGCAAGGTGACAGTCGAAAGACGAAAGAAGGGAAATTAGAGACTAGAGACAAGATTCAATTGACAAGAGACATGAGATGTGAGAGGTGCAATGAGATGCGAGTGTCAAGAGTGACTTAAGGTGGGAATCGAAAGGCGTGGCAGGTAAAACGTCTGAGAAAAATATATTCACATATCGTACAATCTCGAGAAAATCTGCGCCATGTTCGTACACAACTAAACACACGTACGCATACATTCTAAACACAGGCATACATACATCTCATTCACTCACTCAATATTCACGCAATCTCACTCACAATCTTCAATAATTTTGTCGATGACACAATCCAATATTTCAAATTTTAAGCACGTTTCTTTCAAGAAGTTGTCAACAAGCGTTTCCCTTTAAATGACATTTTTGTTGGAGTACTTGTTGTTGTTGTTGTTGTTTTGGTTATTCTTCTTCATGTTCTTCTTGTTATTTCTGCTGTTTTTTGTTCGCTTCTTCGCAAGTTTCTCACATTTCATACATGCATACATAATGTTGTATAAGTATGAATAAACCTTCCATGTGTATATATAAATATATATTTATATATACGAGTATGTGTGTGCATGTGTGTGTGTTGATTTTACGATTCCTCTTTTCTAAAGTGCAAAATGGAGTCATCGAATCCTTTATCACTAATCATTTACAAAGTCATATCTTAGAGACATTGGCATTGTTGCTAGATTCTTGTTGCTAGAAGGGTGAAATTGGAAAAAACTTTGCATACATTTAGGTGGCGACACGGCGTTTATTATCGTTATCAAAACGCGCCCTTTTTCTGTACACACACTCATACACACTACACACGAGGCTATACACACACACACGGCTATTTTATCTTGTGTGTTGGGTTCTGTTTTGTTTGCCTTTTTTTGTCATGTGATACCAGAGAGAGGCACACAAACAACACATATTAAAAGACATTTCTTTATATGTAGGTTAAGACAACCCAAGGGCACTACAAATAGAAGCGCCCTTTTCTAATTTTATACTCACGAAGGATGTGGAATTTGTGAAGTTTGGTTTTTTCCTTTTTATTTGATAATTTGAAGTTTTATTTTTTCCAAATGTCCTTTTTTATTATTTATATAATGTGTTTATATGAACGCGTCTATTTTACAGCATGAATTTAACACTTTAATATTCAATCTAAAAAGCATTGAATTTTAAACCTTGACACACAAAATCATCAACATTTGAAGGCGTTAAATTGATGTTTCTGACTAAAGTGTTATTAGTGAACTTTTATTGTTCGTTGTTAAGAGGAATTCTGTGCAACAGGCTAGAAGTAAATTCATTGCCGCCCACTGTAAGTGGTAAACAACAAACCTTGCATTCGAAATCGGTTGGTGTTACTTCTTACAGTGAGTGTTAATGAGCAGCAACGGCAACGGCAACGGCAACGGCTACAGAGTAATGTTAAAAGTCCGTTAAGAGCCTATTGAAATCCTGTGAGGGATGGAAAAGAGGAACTTTGTTCTTATTTTCTTAATTATAGTGATATAGAACTCATTTATTTAAGAAAATAGGAACAACTTTGAGAGAAGTACATTTTTTAATGCATTTTGTTTTACTCACTAACTCACATAGTAAATCCTCACTCGTTTTTCTCTCTCTCTCTCTTTCTCCTTCTGTTGCTACTTTGCTCGCGTTACTCTGTAATAAATACACAGCCGATACATACAATAGATTGACCATAAATCTCAGAACGAGACGTTTTATTGGCAGCTTGACAAACACAGCCACAAATACAAGCACACACACACACACACACAAACACTGTTATACTCGCAACATGACTCTGTATCTGTTACTTTAATATGCGGCTATGCGGAAATCCTTGCGACAGACAGCCGCTTTATATTGATAATGTCAGCATTTCACATTTCTTGCTTTTCCTTCCTTCGTTTATTTATACGCAAGGGACGAAAAACAAGAAGAGTGTTCTTATTTTTCAATATTAGTTACTTTAAAAAAGTAGATCAAATTAAATATTACAGGAAAAGACTCTTTAAAACACTATTGAGTCGATGTTTTCTAAATAATAGTTTTGGAAAAAGCATTTTTGATAAATTTCTAGTAAATGAAAGCATAAATAAAAAGAATTGTGTGTGTATGTGTGTGTATACATATACAATTATAATACACATGTACTATATATTATATCTTATATAAAGTATTTTATTGTTATTTTATAACGGACGGAAGAAGCAACAAGGAATATACATAGGAAAGAAGCGAAGAGTCGTTAAAACAACAACTTTTTGCACTTCCCAACAGTTTTGTAACTTAAATGTAAACAAGTAGAGCGGAAACGGATATCCTTAGCTCACAGAGATTGCGAGTTCTCGGTATGAGTATGGACGAAAAAGAGTGAAGTATTAATTCCTTAATATTAAGCTTTTCCTCTCTTTACTCATCTCATTTCTGGTCACGTTCCTTCTCTTCGCTTCTCTTGCCATCACGTCTCTTATCATCTCTCTTCATCTCTTCTCTTTTCATCTCCTTGCCACTACCTTGGTTCTTCTTAATATAATGACAAAATAGATTAACTCATTGGTGGAAAACCAACAAAAAGCAACATTAAATGAAAAAACCAAAGAAGTAAACAAGCAAAAGTACAAAGGAACAAAACACAAAGCAATAAAAATCAGCTGAAACTTTAATCCCGGTTTTTTTCTTAATTGACTTAATGATGAGAGAGAAATGAGAGAATGAGAGGAGAAAAAGTGGAGGAGAGAGAATGGGAATGATGCTGTGGAAGGAGACAGAGGGAACGAGGGTGTTGGCGGATGACATCAGTTCTAGTGGTTGGATCAGATCGACGATGAATCCGTTCTGTTGGCATTTAAAGTTGACAGCACGTAACAGAGTTAATGATGCAATAAAGTGTGTGTGCGTGTGTGTGTGTGTGTGTCCATGAGTGTGTCTGTGAATAAGTGGAAAATGAGTGTAGAAAAATAAAAAGAGGAAAAAATGTTGTTTTGTTTTGTTTCTTAAACAGTTTGGTTGTTCATGTCTTTTTTCCTCTTTCCCCTTCTTTTTCTCTTTCCCTGTCGCTTTATCTTTACTTTTCTCTTCCTCTGTCTTTCTCTCTTACTCTTTTCCCTTCCATTTTCTATTTTATTCCTGTCAAAACTCTTTCAATCCTCTTTTCATTTCTTTTCTGAGATTCTATTTTTGCACATATTCTAATACGTTCGTGGGTTACTGTGTTATCGTTCTGTTTTTGTTGTTGTTGTCACTGTTACATAACATTCATCTGTTATGTATTCTGTCGTTGATATTTGCAACATTTGTCTTTGACATTTTTTTATGTAATCAGCGCTGCGCCAATCTGTAAACTGTTGCATTCAAAATAACAGAAAGAATCTGTCAGTCGCACTCGTTCAGTCATTCACTCATTCAACGCTTTATAAATACACTCATAACTTTAAAAAAAATGTAATTCAAATGAATCTGTGTTTGAATTCAGTTAAACTTTACGACAAAAACGTAAACGTTGCTCGTAATTTGCAATTAAGTCGGGGATTAAAAGGCAGACTAAAGTAGAACAGTTGATGGAACGCCTTTCCTTCTGAACGCCTCTTTTGTGCGAATCGCTTCGAAAAAAACACGACCGCAACCAACAATTTTAAGTAGCTTCGCATAATTTTAAATAACAAATAAAAACACAAACCAAAACAAAGAGGAAAAGTTGCCGCAGTCAGCGGGGCAACAATGTTGTTGTTGCAGTCTCCGCTCGACTTCCGCTTCAGAACTCTAAAACTTGAACTAAGTTTTAATTCTACGTCATCTTGTTTTTATTTCATTTAATATTTCGCTTTCGTTTTTCCGAGTTTTGTTTTAATTTTTGTTCTCATTTTTTGTTAAAATCTGTCTTCTTTTTTCCTTAAATTGTTATTGTTTTTGTTGTTTCTGCTGTTGTTGTGGCTTTTGACTGCTGCCGCGCTGGATGTGAAGGGATTTTATTGTGGTCCGTCCTGTTGTCCGTGGCACAGATGGCGAGGAGATTTACTCGTATTTTCGTTAAATCCACTCGTTTTTGTTGCTATTGTTGTTGTTTCTACTGTTTTTGTTGCTGCTGGTTGTGTGAAACTTATTTTTGAGCTCTGATTGTCTTGTTTTTCGTTCACTAAATTATTTAGTGGTGTCTTTTATTAATTCAAGCGTGGTTCTAATGGAATTTTCAAGCAACTCAGTATTAAGCCACAACAGTAACAACAGCAACTACACTTACCACAACAACAAAAGAAAACTTTATGATTGTAACATTTGAACTTTAGTTGTAAGGATGAAAAGCAATTTATTGTTTCTTCTTTTATTGAAAATAAAGAAATAAAATTGAAATTTAAAAGAAATCCCACCACTGAAGTGGTAAATATCTAAATGTTTTGTATAACGTTTTTAAAAATGTAGAAAATCTCTTCTTCTCAAAAACAAGTATTGAAAAATTTCGAAAGGAAATCGGAATTGCCCCTTAAAGGACATTTCTGTTTGTCCTCTGAAGGTCCTCTAATGCTCTAGTTTGTTCCTATAGAGTCCTCTTTTGCGTTTTATGTTTTGAGTTGAATTTCAATTTCAGTTCAGGTAGTTTTGTCATACTTTTTGTTAACTGTTGTTGAAATGGGGGTCGAAAATTTCCCTTAAAGGAGTTTTACTATTTTTAGTTTAGCTTTTGATTTTTCCCTTTTTTCTTTTTATGTTTTATTTTGTAATTTTTTTTTTTTTATTGCTTTTTTCTGAATTTCTGTTTTTCCCATCATATTTTTATTCCATCATCGTAACACTCATCATGCAACACTCTCGGCTGAAAAGTTTTCGCGGTTTAAATTACTTTGGAAGCAATTGCAAGGGGAGTACAGCAACAACAAAACGAACGAGTTGGAAACAATTTTATGACGATGGCCACTAAAAGTCGATGCCACATGCGGTGGCTAGCGAGTTGTGTGGTGGGTCGGTCGGGCGGGAAGATCTGCTTGCGGGGGGTGTTCGAAAATTGATGTGCAACGGTAACTTTTTTTAAAACTTTAACTGGCGTTTGCTATATGGTGCATTTTACGAGCAACAACAACGAGCAACAATAACGAGTAACATCAACGAGTAGCGAGCAGGAGAGCAGCCATTTTTGCTTTGCAATATGTCATGTGTCCCGCGGGTCAGCCTCCTGATATCGTCACGTCACGCGGTGTTGCAATGCTTGAGCGAATGTATAATCGACATCAATTTAAAACGGAAGAGGAAAGAAACTCAGGAAATGTTGTTGCTGGGAGATGGGTGAGGAGTGAGAGGTGGGTGGCGGTGGGAGAGATGTGAGAAATGTGAGAAATGTGAGAGGAATTCCTTACGTTTACAAACGTTCTCTCACCAGCAAGAAAAAGTTTTGATGGCGCTTTTTAATTGAACCAGATTAACTCTGAAAACCTTTTTCATGTTTAGGACTCTGCTCTCGTCTTTGTATGTTCTATTAGCCCCGTTTTAACGACATTTACCCCGCCCCCACCCCCCCGTCGTTTATTTTCATTTCTGCACTTCTCCTTGTTTAATATTTTTACCTTTCTTAAATAATTTTCTTCGTTCCATTTTCCATTTTTGGTAACTTTTTTTGAACCCTTTCTTATCCCAATCTGCTCTCATTTGCTCTTTTTCTCTCTCCATCTGCTCCAAAGCCCCTCTCGATTTCCACTCTCTTCGTCTCATCTCTCCAGTAACAAGAACTCTCTTTCTGTCTATCGCTGTACATCTCAAACCCTCTCCTTCTTTCTTGTCCCACCCTGTCACTTCTCTCCGTCTTCCCCGCTCATTCTCCTTCCTCTCTCACCCTGCCTCTTTCTTTATCAATCTTTCTTTCTTTCTTTCTTTATAAACGCTTCATCAAACTTTATACATTTACAGTGTCCCTATCTCCTTCTTCGCTCTCTCTCCCTCGCTCTACATCTTCCCGCTATGTCCCTCCCTCTCTTATATACTCTAGTCTAAAACTTTCTCACCAAATTAATCCTTTTGCAGTCTGCCTAAAATCCTGTTCCTGTAAAAAAATACAACTTTCAAAGGCTTACATGACAGCTCCTTAATTTAGTCGTGAAAAAAAGCGACAAAAATATAAAAGGCAAAAGAAGAAATGAAAAACATGTTCAATTGAAAATAACCAAATTAGTTACCAAAAGTAATTTCAAATTAATTTTAAGATTAATTAATCACTTTAACTTGGTCTTGTTTCGTTCTCTTTAAGTTGCATTGCTGGAACTGATGACTTTGTTTATTATAAAAGCTTTCCTTTCCCCGAACACGATTCCGACATATTACTTTCTGATACCAAGTTGCTTCTTTTATTCCTTGGAAAGCCGAAAATTTTTTCTGAGAATTTTTTAATGCTTTGAGCCTTTGAATAACAGAGAATAGAGCCTTCAACTTAGAGACTTCTTTCAGCTTAAGAACCATCAATACGTCTGTTTAGAACCTTCAATACCTGGGTTAAAAACCTTCAAGAAGTCTTTAATTAGAACCTTCGACTACCAATTTAGGTCAAAACCTCTTTCTTTAACTAAAAGTTTTAATCTATAATTGGCACCTTCACCACAGGTGTTAATAATCCCCAACACACGACTTTTGTATGATGAGTTTAGAACTTTAATCACTCAAGCCCTAATTTTACTTGCTTTTGTCCCAAATTCATGTTTAGGTTTACCAGATCTCCAGGTCTATCCTTCCACTTATTATTTGGTACCTTCTGCCCACATTAAATGCAGGCACCGAGCTCTACAATCTACGATCTCAAAATCTACCTTCTCTTGGTCTACAGTTCCCAATAATCCTCAATATTTCTGTATTATATATCTGTTCTTTATTATCAAACTCTACTTTTCTAGTCTCTGTCTTCTTTTCTGTTCTCTGTTTGCTTAAGCTCATTCCCTCGGGCTTATTGCTATGAGACGCAGACATTTTAATTCCGTATTGATGATAATCATAAAACACTAATACACATCTTATGTAATCAACCCGCTGGCCTAAACGTAGTGCACTTAAATGCTCGTAGCTTGAGTCCATCTAAATTAGATTACGTCAGGTATGTTTTCGAGTGCTCGGCTGTGAATGTTATATGTATTACTGAGACCTAGGTTTTTGAGGACTTACTTCATGAAAACTGCAACATTAAAAATTTTAGAATTTTCAGAAATGATAGAAGTAGCAAAAAGGGTGGTGGGGTCGCTGTTTACTGCCGAGATAATCTGAACACTCGATTGGAAAGCAAGACGCCAAACACCAGTACGGAATTCATTAATATTGCAATTTCTGGCAAAAATTCTAATCTCTTATTGTCATGTCTTTATAATTCGAATCGTACCAATAATCGTACCAAATATAATAACTCTTGGACTGACTATAGTCAATAACACTCTGCCTACATGTTTCTCAACTAACGCCATTCCATCTATCCTAGATTATTTCATCGTTTCCGGTATTTCCAAAGTACTTCTGTTTGATCAAATATACTTCATATCTGATTATGATCTTATATTCTGTTCTCTAAAATTACATTTCTCTACAAACAGCACCTCTAACTCATTCTCTTATCGCGACTTCATTCTCTTATTTCTTTTAACATCTGTTTGCTGCACAGCTCCATTAATGACAAGGTGTGTGCCCTGACGACATCAATTAGTGATCTTTTTAATAAACACGTGCCGTTGAAGACTATTAGAATTAAAAGTGCGTCATAATGCTTCTCTCGCAACGAAAACCATTTGGAACAACATCAAAAAACTTGGCATGAGCAGTAAAGCTGACTTTGGTTGTCATCACCAAATATCTTAAACGACTTCTTTGTAAATGTACCTCTTGCTATGGCATGTCGTCCAGATTGTGCTGTATCCCGTTGCGATCAGTCTTTCTGCTTTCATCCTGTGACTGAACTAGATGTCGGTATGAGTATTAAGGATATAAAGTCTAATGCTTCTAATGCTCATCAGTGCCCTGACCCTTATTATTAACAATTGTATTTTATCCTCGACTTTTCCCGACCTCTGGATCCTCGCTATTGTATTACCAGTTGCTAAAATAAGTAATCCCCGTGAGCCGTTCGACTTTAGACCAATAAGTTTCTTATCACCGTTAAGTAAACTATGCTAAAAATTGATGACTAGACAAATTTCGGAATATGTACTTAAAGAATTCCAATCTTCTATCCACGCTCCAATCTGGTTTTCGCAGTGGTCACAGCAGCTCAATTGCGCTAGTTAAAGTCTTAGATGGCATTAGGCATTCTTATGATGCTGGATCACTTACCCTAATTGGCTTGCTAGACTTTTCCAAAAGTTTTAATCGTGTTCAGCACGATCGCCTTTGTTTTAAACTAAATCATTCCATTGGCTTTCATGTTCATGCAGTGAAACTCCTGGCGCGCTACTTATCAGGCAGACTTTAAAGAGTTAAGGTAGGGAATGCTTATTCTAACTATAAGCTGATTATCTTTAGTATCCTGAGCATCTTAGTCCATATTCACTCTCTCTCTCTCCTTCTCTCTCTCTCCTTCTCTCTCTTTCTCTCTCTCTCTTTCGCTCATATTTAGAGAAGGTTTTTCATATCCCAGACTATTTCTTATAGGTCTTTTAGTGCCTTTAGTGGACAAAAGCACCAAAATAATGAGCGAATGTCAAAAGAGACCAGCGATGTATAATAACGAGTGATCCAATAATGAGTTTAGGGAACTATTTTAAGATCTACTTCAGGAGATCGAATATTCTTTCCTTCCCTTCAATTAACTTAACTGTCGAATCACGTTTTCTATATTTTCCGCTATCTTCTCAAATGGTAATGAATCTAAAAGTCTTCATTTAATATTTATAACTTTTTAATTTGTTTTCGCTGTTGTACGCCAATGTTGTTGTCGTTATTTTTGTCGTTATTGTTGTTGCTGTTGTGGCTAAATTTGCCTTAATAACTTTCTATCCTGAGCTTATTAAGCATTCTTCCCGTCGTCTTACATATATTATCCCCCTCTCACTCTCTCTCATCCACTCTTTGTTTTATCTTCATCTCCTCGAATTTTCCTACGAAATCCTTGCAAAACTCTGAAAGCTTCATAAACACAACGCGCGTGTATCGCAAGCGACGTAAAGCGTAGTTTATTTATTTATTTATTAAACAAATTCATCGAAAATTCGTCTTATCTCTCTCACTCTTCACTCTTTTTCCCCTTAACCCTACCTCCTTCCCCCAAAAAACCAGCCAGCCTCCTTCTAGCAGCCTTCTAGAAGGGAGCAAGCAACCACTCTGGCTACCTACACAGAAAATCACTCGCTCACTCAACCAACAACCAGTTTAAATTAAAGGAGGAAAAAAAACAACAAAAAGAATAAAAAAAAATTTTACTTTTGGAACAGAAAAACTAAATCAAAAACATCCTTCAAGTATACAACCTGTTTTTTATGACGAAAAGCGTTCAAACGCCAGAAAATAGACAACATAAAATCTTTTATGCGGAAAATTTATACGCCGGAAGCTTTTCACAATTTATTTTTTAGTGATAGTGAGAGAGAAAGATATATTCGGTGAAAACTCTTTTTTTTATTTCAGTTTTTGTTACCGTTGTTGTTTCTGTTTTTATTTCTTATTTTCTCGGTTTTTTACTTTTGATCTTTTTTTGTCCACTTTTTTGTGTCTTTTTAATTTTGTTGTCGAAAAAACCATTTCTAATATTAGCTTAAAAAGGAAATTTTTCCAAATTCACTTCGCAAAATCAAAGCAACGCAGCGAATTGTGACGAAGCATATTTTAAGGGTTTCGGAGGCAGTGGAGCCCTTGAGTTTTTGCGAGGAGGGTTTTGATGATTCTGTCTGTCAGTCTTCTTGTCTTTCCTTCTATCTGTCTGTCTGCTTTTATTCGTTCATTCTACTCGCTTCTATTAGATTAGACGGCGCTGAACGTCAGAAATAATAGATGTATAGCTTTTGTGCTCCCTTCGCGTTTTTATGGTTTTTTCTTGTAATGACGTTCGACAGTTCTGCTTCGGGGACCGCGAATCGAAAACCGATCGAAGTGAAACTGTTTGCGATGAGGGCGGAGAGGGTGGCGCGGTTGGAGTGGATTGCAACAGCTGACATGGCAAAAAGAGCGCCAATCTACCCTAATAAATTCGTTTAACGTAACGTCTCTATTCGTGTATATGAACAGTTATATGTTTATGTATGTATATGTAGGTCTGTCTATCAAGCTTGAGCTATGAAAGTTCGTGAAAATTTCACTTAAAATAATATTATTAAATATTAATTTGTTATGTAGAATGTTTTCTTTCTTTTTCTCTTTTCTCTTCATCCCCATCATATTCTACTCCACAACCCCCCACCCCCTTCCGGGCCAACCCTTTCCAGGACTTATGTTTTCTTTATTTTAGTTTAACATTTCTCCTTTTTTGCGTGTTCATCGGAATTGCTTTCATCTTCTTAATGTTGAATAACACCGACCATTATTTTTTAGCACATTCAACCTCAATCTATCCATCAATCCTTTTCCTATCACCCCCACCCACTCAGCCATTCAGCGCCCACCCACTCTACCCACTCCATTCGCTCTGCCCATTCATCTGCATCAACACCACTTCGAATGCTTCCTCTACTTCTTCTGCCGACGTCTCAGCGACGCAGCCAAGCAGCTGCAGCTGACAGCAAACGAGCTTCCTTCGTTTTGCGCGGCTCTGTTTGCAGCGTTGGCTCAAATTCTTTTGTTGAGGGACAGAAATCGAAAAAGAAACGAACAAATAAAATTATGAAGAAGAACTAAAAATAAATCATAAACAAAAACTAGTAAAATAGAACCGAAGAAATACCGAAAAAGTGAGAAAACAAAACTCGATACATTTGATGCTTGATACTTTCTATCTTTTTTTATATTTCCTTATTTTATTTTTCTCTTCTTTTTGGTTTTTTATAAAGTTTCTTTGTTTTCGCTGTTTCACTTGATTGAACTACAACACAATTGAGTTGAAGAAGAAGAACAAGCAAACCTCTTTAATACAAATTCTTCTTCGAAGTTTCTAAGTAGAATAAAAATCTGCCGAGGAAAAAACAAACTTAAATTAAAATCGAAATTATTAATATTCAAAGTGTTTAAGCTACCGAAAAAACTTTCACAAAATCTTGCCAATCAATAAAATGTTTAAACTTTGCACATGATCTTGTGTTCGGATTCTAATGTTCTTCTTCTTCTTCCTCGCTTTCTTTTTCTTCTTCTTCCCACAGATGAGTTCTGCGAAGAATACCCACACAATTTAATGCCCACACCCGGTTACTGGATCGAGTGCTCCCGCCAAAAAATCAGCCTGCCGAATCAGCACTCAATCTGGGACGAGAGCGACTCGGAACACGATGACCTGCGTGCGGGCAGCTCCTCGGATGCGTACCTGGAACGTGAGTGCAGCGACCTGTACGAAGACGATGAGGACTCAGAGGCGACGCCCAGGTATGTAGGCGTGGCATTTATCGGGTCAAATATCGAGCGAGAAAACTGGATTTATTGGTTGTCTGATTTTTAGAATGTTTTTTATTAAGTTTTAAAAATTACCTGAATTTGTAAAAATTCTTCGACTCTCCCTGCACATCCCAAATGCTCACCCGTTTCCACTACGCTGTGAAACAATTTTATACGAATGTTTTAAGTCCTAGGAAAAAGACGACCATCGAGGACCAGTGGGATCAGCTTGGGACCTTTGAACTCATCTCCGTCGAACAGGAGACGTACGAGAAGTACTTCTATGGCACCGAGCATTGGAACTACTTCACCAGCGACGAGGATCTGGGGCCGGTGATCCTGTCCATAAAACAGGAGACCCTCAACGGACGTGATCAGTTCCGCATCCTCGTGCGAGCGGGTTCGTATACGGTACATGGACTCATTCCTGCTTCCTGCGTATTCGCCGATAGGTGAGAACAGACAAAGAGAGAGAAAGTGTGTGTTTGGAGGGAGAGAGAGAGAGAGGAATATAAAAGAAGAATTGTTATTCTATCATCTGGGTTTTGGTTTCTTGCAGATACAATCGCGAAGAAGTCGTTCGGTCTTTGGGCAAAGAGGTGAATTTAAATCCTCCGTTAATATTGGGTCAGCTCCCGGATACGCCCGAGGAACTGCTGAAATTGGATCAGGTAAGACGATGATATGATAGTGTATTAAGATAACTCTAACTAAGATTATACTGTGTCGTCTTCTTCTTCTTCATCTTCTTCATATCGTATTTTTTTCCTTTCTTCAGGTTTTCATAAAATCCGAGCTCAAAGTCGGGGTCATCTTCGTCAAAGAGGATCAATACACCGAGGAGGAAATCCTGGACAATAATGAAAACTCACCCCTCTTCGAGGAGTTCCTTCAAACCCTGGGTGACCGAATGCGCCTCCGCGGTTTCGACAAGTACAAAGGTGGCCTTGATACTGTACACGATCTGACAGGTAAGAAGACCAACGATGAGCAACGGTTTCTTGCACTCTCACTTTTTATTGTGCTCACCACCCTCGCCCTCGCCCTCGCTCTCGTTCTCCCTCCCTCTCCTGCCCCTCTCTTAGGCCTTCACTCCGTTTACACGAACTGGCGTAATATCGAGATCATGTTCCACGTGTCCACGTTGCTGCCCTACGAGAAGCACGACCCACAGAAGCTGCAGCGCAAACGTCACATCGGCAACGACATCGTGTGCGTCGTCTTCCTGGAGGCGGACAACACGCGCTTCAGCCCGGCCTGCATCAAGAGTCACTTCCTCCACACCTTTATCCTGGTTCGCGTCTCGGCCCGCATCAAGCACAAGCCGACACGATACGAGGTCAGCGTGGTGACACGTGATGAGGTCGGGGCCTACAAGCCGTATTTGTGGGAACAGTCGGTCTTCGAAAAGGGACCCATGTTCCGGTGAGTTGTTGTTGTTTATCCTTTTATTTTAGTGGTTAAGTGGCTGAGTGGCTGAGTCAATTGCAACTGATTTATTTCAGCGAATGGCTCTTGACGAAAGTCGTCAACGGCGAACGCGCTTCGTATTCGGCGCCTAAATTCGCTCGGATGCAGGAGCGCACGCGTTCGCAGATGCTCGAGGATCTGGTGATGAACCTGTCGAATCACGCAGAAACGGGACAAATACCGAAACCGTACCGTCGCGGCTCCTGGCGGCCCATCGGTGAGGAAGAATTCAACATGGTTATTTTACTAGTTACTCGCTCTGTCGATCTCTCTTCCTCTCTGTCTCTATCACTGCCTCTGTCTCTTTCTTTTTAAGTTATTCTTTGTTTTGTTTGGCTTAACTATGCAAAATCTTAATTATTTATTTAATTTGGTTCATGAATATTTTACGATATATCTTATCGTGCGTAACACACACACACACGCACACACTACACACATACAATATCTACGTTTACTTGAGTGTGTGTGCAAACATTTTAAACACAATATTTAAGCAATATTGAGGCAAAGAAAATTGTTATTAAATTTTGCACAAATTTTCTGATGCATAAACATAAAGTGCGATAAAGTGTTATTTGCATGGAATACTAACTCACAATCACACTCACACAGAGAATGAGACAGAGACACATGAATACGAACACACACACATGATTACATGAACACACGCAGCCAGACAGACATACACACACACACACAACAGAGGCTTACAAATAGGCAAATAAATAAATACACTCGAGAGACTCATAGAAGCACACACAAACACAACCATATGAACACATACACTACCACAAACACACACACAACCAGACTTACAGAGGCAAATACGCTTTATACACTCACATTTACTCTTTGACGCCATGGAAAACTAAGTTCTTCCATAGAAAACTCATTTCATGGACCAAAAATTAATTTTTTTAACAGATTTGATATCGCTTTTAAGTAGTTCCGAGTAAAGACTGCCTCACTCGCTCACTCACTCTTTCATAATTGAATGTACATGATAAAAAAGTGCGATAGCGAGTGCATTGCATTGCCGATTGCTATGCAAAACGAAATCGAATTGCTTTCAAAGAAAGCATCTTTACTCGTTTTTTTAATCGGCTTTTTTCAAACAGGAACGACGATTTTACACAACGAATTCGGTGCTGTAAACCTGCGTCATTTTATATTTGTTAAGAGTTTTAAATTCTAAATAAATTGATCCTTATTCTTATTCTTTCCTTCCTTATTCTGATAGGTCACATGAGACCCTCCTCACCTCTCCTCGACTCTGTGCGTGATCAATTCGAGGATTACGATCAGCTGGCCAAAGATTTCACACGAGTTTTTCTCAATATCGAACCGTCTGTGCTCACGAATGCTCACCTCTTCGATGTCGCCTTCCTGGTGGGTCAGTCAAAGCAGAAGGCGCGGTTTATTGGAGTGCGGGCGATTTTGGGCGTGAGAAGCAGAGTGTTTCAGGTGAGAGAGCGAAGAGCATTTATGATATGAGCATGAATAAATACTTTAAACGATATAAAAAAATCCCTAAAAATGTAAACCCCTTTTGTTCTTCTATTTTCGGTACTCACTTTTGTTGTTCTCCACAGGAAATGCTCTACGGCATTCAAACCGGTTTCGGTTCGCCGCAAATCCCCGTGGCCGAGATTTTCGCTCGTCCCGCTCCGTCCCTCGTCTCGCCACAGAATCAGAAGCCAAAAAGTAATAACTATTTAACGGTACCCGATTCGGATTCGATACGGCCGAAAAGTGTGCCCTCTTCGCCGATGGTGAAGCGTGCCTTCTCGCGATTGGGCACGATTACCGCCGGCTGGGGCCGTTCGATACGCAACAAGAACGCGAATCAGCTGAATCCGGACGACAAAAAGAAGTGGATATCATCTCAGGACTGTTCCAGTAAGGATACAAACTCACATGAAAGCATAATATAGATGTGTGTTCTCTTCTCTCCACATTCTCTCACCCTTCTCTTCATCCTCAATCCCTCCCTTAACTGTTCACCCTTTCTCTATGTCTATGTTCGTCACATCTTCGGACCCCCTTGTTATTTATCCTTATATTTCCTTTATACACCTTTAAACACTTTATTTGATATTCACTTTACCTCTAATTGACTTCCAATTGATCCCTGATTGTCCTTGAAAATTATTGATGTTGTAATTATTTTATATTCTGGCTTAAAATGCCCACGAATTTTTAAAATATCCTGCTTCAAATTCACCACATTGAACCCACCGCGGTGGTGTTGGTGTATTTCTTCCAAATATTATGTTGCTATGTACTGCATTCGCCTCATCTCGCATTTAATTGGCTTGAAATTCATTGTAACAATATTCACCACACTGCATGCACACACACACACACACACGCAAAACCTGTTTTAAAAACCTTTATAATTAAAAAACTCAACTTTCATCAAACTCAAAACTCATCCTCACAAAACTTCACTTAAACTCACCACAAACATGGTAAATAAAACTTTAATTGTAAAAATCGACTGGTTCTCCACTCGCCCGAAACTCACCTCGCTGTGTTGTCACCATTTTTTGTGTTGTAATTATTATCCGATTTGTATTCGATTCTTTTCTACAAAAAAATCTTAAAAAACAATTCATTAAACTCTGAAATTTGCGCATCTTCGAATTTTTTCTTCTTTCTCTCTCCTTCTCTTGTTCTCTTTCTCATACTTTATGTTTTCTACGTCGCTTATGATCTTCTTTTTGACCTCCTCTCCTCATGCCCCTAAAAATTTAATTTTTCGTTTGGGGGTTTTTTCCTCTTTCTTTTCCTTTTCTTTTCTTTACTTATTACTTTGTGTTATAAAAAAATAATTTAGACAGAGATAGCAAAGACAAGGACAAGGATAAGCCAGGCAGTAATCAACTGGGCGTGCCACGCCTGTCCGTGTGCGCTGACGCTCAGAAAGTCGATCGTGCGAAACTCGCTCAAACCGAGTTCAACATCATCGAGTTCGATCCGGATACGTTTCGAGTGCTGCTCGATTATCTGCACACGGGCACGTGTCCGCTAACGTGTGTCTCGATTCCAGGTAAGTGTTGTTGGGGGAGGGGCAGGTATCAATTATAGTATATTATAGTAAATTAGTACATAAATGTCTATTTTTTCGACTACCTCTCACAGGTCTGCTCTGTGCCGCCGAGCATTACGATCTGCCCGAGTTGCTGCAGGCGTGCTTCCACCACTGTAAGCAGTTCCTGCGCATCGACTTCGTGTGCCCGATGCTGATCTCGCTGGAGAACTACTACTGGCGCTACACCTCCGCCTCCGAGCTGGTCAACATGATCCTCTCGTACGTCGAGAGCAAAGCGCATGCCTTATTCAAGTGCACCGAGTTCCTGCAGCTCTCCGAGTCGATGGTGCAGATGATCATGTGTCGCGACCTGCAGACACCTGAGATCCGCAAGTTCGAAGCGATGCTCGCGTGGGCCCAAACCAAGGTGGCCAAGATGAAGACTAATGCCCCCAACAAGGACACGCAATTCGAGTTCGAGTGCATCATGGAGCGACTGACGCGCGACCTCAACCTTTGCCGCATTTCGCCGAGCGAGCTGCTGACCGTTGTACTGCCCTCCAAGTCGCTGAAGAACGAACGCATCATGGAGACGCTGATGATGCAGGTGAACCTTGGCACTTACCGAATGCAGGAACTGGACGAGTACCGCAGCCAACTGCGCAGCCAGGACTCCGCCGAGACGCTACAGCGGGGTGGATGAGACAGCAAGAATGTTAGTTTCGATTTCGATCACGATCGCGGCGCTGACGCCTACGATGGCGATGCCGACGATGACGAAGTGGAAGAGTTCACGCGCGTCGAGTTTGCAGCATCGGGCACAAGTCGGTCAACGGTGTTGGCGGTGCCAAAAACGACACAAACGACACAAACGAACGCGGGACAGATACATAGAAGACGCCAGGCGGGCGATGGGGCGGCGGACAATACGAACGAAGCTCGTAAATATTAGAAAAGTTTTCCAACAACAATAAAATTTTAAAAGGAAAGAACTACTGCAACAAGTTTAAAATCTCAGGGAGAATAAAATACAATACCCAGCAGAGCGGCGGAGAAGAAGAAGAGTAAGAAGACGAAGACGAAGAAGAGCGGCAATTTCAATTTTATTAAAGTTGTGCACTTTTTCAATCGGAAAGCTTCTTTTCTTGATCCTCTCTTCTCCGTTTATGATTTCTTCGCTTTGCCTCCACCCGAAACACGTCCTCTTCACATAGAACTGAAAAATGTTTCCAATTCCATTTTTCAGAGATCGTCGCGAGAAAAACTGCCAATCGAACACCCCACCAGCACCAGAAAAAACAAAAACCAGAAAGAAAACTCTTCCATCAGACTCTAACGCGGACGAACCCAAAAACATGCTGCAAAAGAAGCACAAAATTCAAGCACAAAATCGAAACTAACAAGTTTTTTACTTTCGCATCCACCCCCGAAGAAGAAGAAAACAAAAATAACGAAAAAACCAAACCAAACAATTCAACTATCCAAGAATTGCGTATAAACACAGAGTCACAGTTTCACTAATCGTTAAATGAAAAGCTTAGAAAACTATTAAAAAGTATTGCGAAAGCAACAAATTTTAATGGACAAACATTGAAAACAAAAGTAAAACGCTTACTGAAAAAGAAAGACTAAAGAAAAACCAAACAACAACAAAAACTAACCTTTTAAACGTTAAGCTGAGAAACTAAGGTTTTTATTAAAACTATTTAGTATAGTGTAAATTTTAGATATCAACAACCACAAGGAGAAGAAAATATAGAACAGGCATCTAAATTTGTATTTATTTCGAAAATAAACTTTAACTGTTTCATTAACTGTATTTTCGTGTAATTAAGTGTGTTAAAAAAATGTCACAAATGTAAAATAAAATGTTCAGAGAGAAAAATAAAAACAGATGCATACACAATATATAAATAAATATAATAAAACATTATATTATATAACAAAAACACAAATTAAATACTATACAAATAATGAAATAATGAACAATTATAAATTTAAACTTTAAAATACAATGTTAATTGAAAACCTAAAATCTAGTGTTAAAAGAAAAACAAATTTAATGTTAATAAATCAGTAAATCATAAATGAATTAATTTAAACTTATTAATATGGAAAACTCCAAAAAAGTCTTAAAGAACAAAACAAATAATGAATTTAAAGTTTTTTAAATATATACATACATATATTATATAATATATTATTATATAATCTTTTATATTATAACAAATTACATTAGTTATTTATATACAAGAAAATAAAGTTAATTGCGTATTTATAAAAAAAGAAAACCAAAAAGATATTAAAGTAAATTCAAATAAAATGTTACTATTAAAATATAAATATAATATGAGTAATAAAATATGTATATGTAATAGAATATATAATAAAACACAAATAATACATAAATAAATAAAGAATATTAAACAAAAATTCAAATATAAAAATATTTAATAAATTCAAAGAATTTAAAATAAATATTTTAATGAAAAAACTGTTTAATAATTAATGTTAAATTAAAATTACAATGAGAATTCATTTTAAATAACATAAATATGATTGTTATATTAATAAATATAATGTAAGATTATCAAAAAAGTATAAAATATAAAACAGCAACAACAAAAAAAGGAGACAGAAAATTAAGTAAGTTTTGATACAGATCAGCCAAGAAAATACAAAAAAGCGCCCCAAATATTAAAAAAAAATTTTTTAAACAAAAACCAGAATTTTTTCTTATAATGCTCGAGAAATAAGGAAAAAGAGCATTATTCGTCCTCAGTTTCATCTTCAGTTTTCATAGAACAGAACAAAATACTATCGAATAATGTGAAAAATATTCACTCTCTCGTTGTTTGAAAAACTGTTTACACTCATGTTTTATTTCCGCAACTCAAGGGTTTTAAATAGACCATGAAAAAGAAATAACAAAATCTTTACCGGAAAATAATAAAAGATTCTTTAATCTATCAATTCAATGGTTGTTCAATAGAGAGGAAAACTGAAGCTAAACCAAACGCATAAAAATATTCAGTTCTCAGCATGAAAATCATAAAAAATAAAACATGACCCACCAAAAAAACTTTAAAATATGTAGAAACAAAACAAAAAATTTATAAAAGTCGTGTTTTCTTCAGAATCGTTTTAAAAACCTTGGAAAATTCCTCAAAAACCATCTCAAATCATTTGAAAATAACATTCAAGTTATATTGTATTGTAAATTATAATATGTTTAATGTGATTTTAATGATTTTAAAAGTTATAATATAATGTTGATAGTGATGAATAAATATACTGAATGTTAAATCTTAACGCAAAAACAAAAACCAGAAAACAAATCCATGTAGCTAGAGAAACAAAATAATACAATATATATATGTACATAAATATGTACATATGTATATATGTACTTATATGGTATGTATGGATGGATGTGTAAATATATACTCGTATATGCATCGTTTATTATTAAATACATACAATACACATCCTATTCTAACCCTCTGTTGTTAATGATAAATATGTAAACGAAGAATTTGATAACCTCGTATATTGTTTACATACTTTACGTATATGCTATATGCTAATATATGTATATATAATATCTACACACACAGACGAGTGTATATGTATATGGAATAAATGATAAATTAAACAAATTTAATTTTAAATAACTTGATTACCTTTTTTAAATACATTTTTCTCCATCATTTCCAACATTCGACATGAAAAGGTCAATACAGGGTCTATCATAGACATAACGATAAACGGGTGATGCTGAAAATACAATTCTGTTGGACAAGGTTACAGTAACCCATCCTCGGTGGCACAAATGAAACTGAAACTACATTTTCTACATTCATTGAAACCGAATACCCTGAAACTTCGGGAGTGGTTCGTTATTATGAACCACCGGCACCGCTGTGGTAGTCATATTTATCCATAAACTCATCAAAATGAAGAGCAAAAACATGTCGGCTTTATTTTTTTCAAATTATGATCAGCAATAAAAGTTTGTCAATCCAAAAGCCTGCCATAAAGAAATGCGTGGAAAGAACTGAATTTTGATTGCAAAACATTGAATATGTATGTGGTAAAGATATATGTACATACATTAATGCATGTATAGAATTGAAATAAAGGTTAAAGCGTAACTGAATTCTTCGATCTTTAAATATTATCCATGTAACCATTGTGACTGGCATGACGCATGATCTCCATAATCTCCTCGTTGACCAAATCACCGCCCGCATCGATGGACAGCTGATGGAATTCCTCCCCCTGCATGTCAGTCTCGAAAAGATGTGACAAACGGTTGCGTTCCTCCTCACTGCAAAGCATCCACGGCAGGAAATGCATACACACCAGCACTCCATAGAAAGCGAACTTGCAGAAATGATTATAAAATTTAACGTAGCTGGAAAGACATAAATACATTTTATATTTTAAAATAATATCAAATAATATTTGACGTTTACCCGTAGAACAGAAGCTGTTCCTCGATTGACTTCAAGTTACCGTCGGTGGTGATCGCTGGCAATACACTTGCCAGCGTGTGAAACATGTACGAATGATAGCACTCGAGTATTTCGGGCCACATTTCGTCGCGTGCGTTTATCGTGGTATTCATATACATGTAGAAACTCAAATCGATCGCCGGAGAGCCATAGCGAAGTTCCTGCATTTGAAGAAAATACAAATCATTTAAATATATCTTCTCTGTGTCCTTGTTATTGTTACTCACTTGAAAATCGATCATCTTCGCATCTTCCACTTCGTCGCGAACATCGCCAATGCCATCAAGATCTTCGGGCTGGTGCTTTTGTTTATATCGAAAAAGCACGTTATTTCGATTATAGTCACCGTGCAGTATAGCGCCGAAACGTCGATCCTCTTCCGTCAGCTCGATGCTGGTGCGCAGGTGCTCCAATAAACGAGTTGGCTGCGCAAAATACTTCTCCCGCAGCCGCCGCAGATTGTTCAGCAAATTGACATCGTTTCGCACCCTCAAATCAAACGTATCATCGACAACACGATCGAAATACTGAAAGAAGCGATCGAAAGCAGCTCGATAAAGAACCTTGTAGAGATTCGTTCTATCATCGTTGGGATCCTCTTCGTTGCAGAACGGCAGAGTAACAATGCTTGCCTTCAGTTGCTCGAAGCGAGGAGCAGAGTGCAGACGCAGCACGTAAGACATGGCATGGTACTGACTCAGAATTTCAGTCATTTTGAGGAGATGATCGCGCTTTAAATACAATCTTGGGCCAAGTTTATATCCATGAGGTTTAAGGTTCGTTAAAACCAGCGCAGCATCGCGATCGGTGGGTGAGGCACTGAGACCTGTGATGAAAAAAGAATTTGCTTAAAAATTTCAAAATATACTTTAGCGTAGTCAGCCACCTTCGATGTAACCGAATTTGGCGATGTAACAACGCGGCACCCAATTTTCCACACTAATGTCGAACACCACAGCTTGGTGCAGCAATCCTCTGAAGAGGGGCAACACCTGATCGTATATGAAGACTTCATTAGCAAATTGAATGTACGATTTGGTGACCTGCCGGAAGTTGGAGTCGCCTTTCATAAACTTGGCAATCAGATGGCGTTCTTTGCTCTCGCTGAAAGTAAAAGGATACGGAAAAAAATGCACTTTATACACATAGAAACAATTAAATACATATTTATATTCGTACTACATTTTTAGGTTATGTAAAGTCAAAAGAAAATCATGTACTTTACATTGTATGCCGTGTCCTGGTCCACAGGGTTATTTGGTAAAGCGCTGACATGAAGCCATCAAGTCCTACACAGCGCTGCACATCGTAGCTTTGCAGAGTTTCCTGCAGATTGTTGAGAATCTCGGCTACCAAATGCTTGTGGATGTAATTTAATTGAACTTCACTGGATGATGACATTTCACACGTTTAGCACTGGTTGATATCTGGGAATTTTATAACATTAAAACAAACTCTGATTTTTGATAACTGAAATATTTTTTGACAATTATTCACTGACTGCTTCGTGACTGATTTTCATCCACAAAAGTTTACTTTATAACTTTATAAACACTCCCTTTCATTTATAACAATACATTTCAATGTCCTATATATACATACTCTCAAGAAACTGGCCGGCTTGTTCTCGATAATTGCTTTTTATCTACTGACTTGATACCCCAACAAAAATCGAACTTCCCTTGGAATCAAGAGCGGAATCCAGTCGTGATCAATCGATTCCTTTCCAGATTCCAGAAACCATTATTTTTACATAGGCATGTGATTTGAGGTAATGCATTACACTTAAGGTTTTCGAGTGATAATGATAACATCCATGATATGAAGATCATACTAGCATTTTGGTAATGCATTATGGAATCGACACTGAAAGTAAGTCATTCCGAAATGTTGAAAACTTTTTGCTGGGATGTTAGAAATACAATCTAAATATGTAGTTACTAATCTAATATGTACACTCGTATCTACACACAACAGAATTGCTTGAATTTTCTTTGGATCTCATTTTTTATTATATCAGTTAGTTATTAGAATAAATTTAATTTACATAAACTGAATTATTGATATATTCAAAGCTATTATTATATCAATGATATTTTTAAATTACAGAAATATGAAAGATGTATATTAAAAGTTCGAACTAAAAAAAAGTGAACAAATCAAAAGAACCTTCAAGTGAAATTAACTTATTCTTACATAAAAAAGATAAATACTATAGTGTTCTTTATGGAACAAATTAATTAACAAGTCCTTTCTGAAGTACTTGTAACTATTCAGAGGCTTAGTTAATGATATATATAGTGCTTAGTTAGATCTACAATGACCAGAAGATGCTTTTTTGTTTTCGAATGTGAATATTGTCTGATACACATTTGACTCAGATTTGATCGTTCCAAATCATTCATTTATTCCTTAAATAATTCAGCAAATTGTTGGCCTGCAACATTTTCTCCGCTTTTTCGGGCCAGTTGTGATTGTTAAGTGAACGCGGACTGGGATGGGCTAGTTTTAGAAAACTCATCTTTCCGTAGTATCTAGAGTGCTTCAAACAGTTGTGCACATAATCGCCAACAGCTACAACGATTTCTGCTTTCACCAGATCAATTTGATCATCCAAAACTGCCAGACACCGATCACGTATGATTATTTTATAGTCACCCTGTTATAAATAAATTAAAAACGTGTTTGTTTTAAAAGGAAAAAATATCACGTAGGATGCTACTCTCTTGTGACAGAGATCACCTTAAGTTCGCTGGGCGTTATGTTTCGCCCTCTTGAGTCGAAGAAAATCAACGGGCAAAAGTTATGCACAAAGCATTGTTGTGCGAATATGTCCAAGGAGCCGCCCGCCAAACGCGACAATAACTGCCACAAACGTACGCCGCTCGGTTCCTCGATGTTGCACCCGAAACCCTGCACCGGCCGTTTCTTGTGCAAATTTGGTGGTTGAAGCACAGAACCACGCAACTTCATAACATCGCGCACAGTAGAAATGTTACCAAACGGCACCTGGAAGTCACACAGAAAAGACGAGAACAAAATATAAATGTTTATGAACCATTTGCTGTTCAGGTGATTCACTGCGCTACCTCACCCCTGTTTGGCCCATTCCATTGGCTCCCGGATTCATGCCGACGAACATCAACCGCTTCGTGCGGTGTCCCAGATAATGCTGCAAGTAAGCGCAGTGCAAATCCGCTGCATATTCCACCGGGTTGTAGATGTTTGTGAGCTCTTGTGGTGGTTTTACTAGCTGCAGTTCCGCATTCAGACCGCATTCCAAATCATAGAAACGCTTCCAGAGCGGTGTGACAAACAGTTCCGAAATCTTAAGATTCTGAGAATTGGGCACTGAAGCCGGAATGCTGCTGCCGATGCTTCCAGATTTCTTTAGTGTCGCCGAGCTTCTCAGTTTCTTCTGAAGTGGCGAGGTGTTCGCCGTTAACTCTGGCAATTTTCGTAATAACTTCCTTTTTAACATTTGAACTGAAATGTTTTTGGTTTTATGGAACTATTAATTCACTTTAGCAGCTAAATCCAAGCTACATTTTGCCTATCAAAGCAGATAATAAAATTTCTGTACAAAATAACTGTTAAACTGTGTTAATTTGTTTTTGTTTAGCAATTTGTTTTGATTGACAGTTCTAAAAATCCCAATACAAACAGTGGTGTTCCATGGTGTTACACTTGAAAAACTCTCTATCGTTGCATTTCGCACACACAGTGCACATTTCACGTGTGAAGCACGTTCTTACGTTCAGCCAGATATAATTATCTCTGGTCCAGCGCTCGGAACAGATAAAGCGCTTGTCGACCCCACCGATGAAGTTGTTATGCCAATAATAAGAAAGTAGAGGCTTTTAGCTTTCGAAACATGTTTTTTTCATTGCGGTCAGTCCAGGATCTTAGGAGAAAACGTATTTTTCAAATCACAATCGCGTAAGTATGTCAGCACTTTTTTGAATTTTATTAGTGCCCTTTTTCTGTATATGTATATCATTCTATTACTTTTGCAATCATGTTCTTTTTGCAACTTTGAAATGATGATGACCGTTACCGTTATTCGTATCATTATTCATCAAACCGTATATATATGATACGGTTATTCGTATATCAAACCGGCACACTGGCAGCCAGGGGTGGCAATAGTAGCTGCGTTTTTTAATGAACTGTATAGATCTTCGCCATACAACTGACACGTACTCTGGTTTTACCCAGGTGTATATCTGTGTTATAGGTAAATTTTAAGATTTCCCTCTAGTTTGAATGTAGCCAACTTTACAAATTTTGAAAAACGTCAAAAAATAAATTTGGAAGATACTTTTGTATGGAGATCTGTATAGTTCATTAAAAAAACGCGATTAAGATTACTCTGCGTATGAAAGATTATGCAATGAAGTTGGGCGCGATTTCGATTTTAACGAAATTTCCCTCGTCGTTCTTTTAATGAACTGGGTCTTCAGTTCATTAAAAAAACGCAGCTATTAATACAGTAAGTATTAATTCTTTTACGTTTTATTTTCAATTAATTATTGGGAACAACTTTTTATGAGTTGCAGTTTTTTAAGCTGATTACAACAACTTTTTTTAATCTCCTATAGTAATCGAGTTAGAAATAGAAATTCTTATCTCTATATCGCCTAAACTGCTTCACATATCTGTATAGAATAACGCTATAAAGGAATGTGAATCACCTTATATTTATATCGTACATAATTATATTGTACAAAATGTACAGTTATCCTATATAATTATTTTTCTTTTCCACTTGTACTTTTTTTATCAGGATCGGTGCAGAATTTTAAGAAAAAAGCTCTTTGAAACATTAGAATTGAGGAATTTTCCTAAAAAATGCAGACGTAAGGAAAACATAGAACGTCTTCATTCGTTTCGTCTATTGTCCGTAATGCTAAGCAAGTATAGAAGTTATTGTGGGTATCTAAACAACGAACAAGAACAACTGTTGACAATAAGGTTGTATGCTGTTCGAAACTTATAAAAGCCTACGTATCATCAGAATGTTTCATTCCAATTCGATTAGTTACGTATACTCATTTTGGACAGTCATTCACAATTTCTTTCATACCTATGAATTCTAATCTTTCGTTACAACTGCCTGAGTCTATTATTGGCCGATTTCAGACTAAGCTTATTGAGGCCGGACTCACTCGCGCTGATTGGTTAATTCGTGGCATGTGACGTGGGCCAACCAATCATCGTGAGTGAAGCCGGCTTGAAGAGGCTAAGTGTGACATTTGCCATTATCACACTAAAGTTTTGCACTGAACACATCATATTTATCTGACGTTTAACACGTGTTCGTTTGTCAGGCAAATTTCTCTTCGAAACTGTGGGCGCTACGCAACTTTTCTCATTTTCCTCCGTCTGTTCGTATAGCAAGCAAGCACCGCATTTTGATTTGTTTAAAGAAATTAGTGCATTTTATTAATTAAAAGCAAACCATTGAATTGTCTAGTCTCAAGGTTGTTGTTGCGGTTGTTGTTAATTTGTGCAAAACACGTGTGAGTCGTCAGTGAAGTCAATTGGAGCAATTGTAAAGTAAATTCAAGGGAAGGTGCGGTTGCAGTTGTGCAATTTGTATATTAACCAATATATTGAACTGGAGTAAAAAATTAGAAGTTCTCCACATACAGAAATTTTGAGCAGCGATCGAAATTTGTCTTCTCCATTGTGTGTCAAGACTTTTATTGACCATGTCTTCTAGTGAAATTAATGGTTACGTTGTCAACCCATCAGCTGCCGGCAACAAGGTGAACGAAAGCGTGGATGAGCTCCAGGATGGACTTTCTTGCCATGAACTTTTCGCTAACAGCGAAGGATTGACATACAAGTACGTTTTATTGCTGCTGAAATATTGATAGATACACGAAATATTGATTTATGGAAATTGAATCGCCTAGCAGCTTTTGTTTATTTCTTAAAATATGCCGTATAATAATGCCTTTTTTATCTACTCTTTACTTGGGAAATGTTGAAATTTAATGCTTTTCTTATCGGTTTTTATTGTTTTATTTCCAGTGATTTCTTGATTCTGCCTGGTTATATCGACTTCACCGCAGAGGAGGTTGACCTTAAGTCTCCGCTTACTAAGAAAATAACCCTGCGCGCTCCCCTTGTTTCCTCGCCCATGGACACCGTCACAGAGTCGGACATGGCAATCGCCATGGCAGTAAGTAAAACACAAGAAATCGAATTAAATTACAAGAATTTCGTAGAAATCTAAGGTTATTCCTTGTATTTTCTTGTTTCTCATAGCTTGGAGGTGGCATTGGAATACTGCATCACAACTGCACCCCGGAGTACCAAGCCAACGAAGTCCACAAAGTAAAGAAATACAAGCATGGTTTTATCCGCGATCCCTTCGTGATGTCAGCTGACAACACCGTCGGTGATGTTTTGGAAGCACGTCGCAAGAATGGTTTCACCGGGTACCCGGTCACCGCCGACGGTAAGCTGGGTGGACGTTTGCTGGGCATCGTCACTTCGCGCGACATTGATTTCCGCGAAAATCAACCTGAGCTCAAGCTGGGCTCTGTTATGACCACCGATCTGATTACTGCCCCGAATGGCATCACACTGTTAATGGCCAATGCTATACTGGAGAAGAGCAAGAAAGGCAAGCTTCCAATTGTCAATGAGAACGGCGAGTTGGTGGCTCTTATTGCGCGCACCGATTTGAAGAAAGCTCGCTCGTATCCCAACGCTTCCAAGGATAGCAATAAACAGCTGTTGGTGGGTGCTGCCATTGGCACTCGAACCGATGATAAGGAGCGTCTCCGGCTGCTGGTAGCCAACGGTGTTGATGTCATTGTACTGGACTCATCGCAAGGCAACTCGATCTACCAGATCGAAATGATCAGATACATAAAAAGCACGTATCCCGAGTTGCAGGTCATTGGTGGGAATGGTGAGTAATCGATGCCAGAAGGGATGGAATTGGGATGTAATAATCTCTGTTCTGCCCCTTGCAGTTGTAACTCGTGCACAGGCTAGGAATCTAATCGAGGCCGGTGTTGATGGTCTGCGCGTAGGCATGGGTTCCGGCTCGATTTGCATCACTCAGGAGGTGATGGCTTGTGGCTGTCCTCAAGCTACAGCTGTATATCAGGTTTCTTCCTACGCCAAACAGTTCGGTGTACCGGTCATTGCCGATGGCGGCATTCAGTCAATTGGCCACATTGTGAAAGCCTTGGCTTTGGGTGCCAGCGCTGTTATGATGGGCTCTCTGCTGGCCGGCACTTCAGAAGCGCCCGGTGAGTACTTCTTTTCGGATGGTGTGCGTTTGAAGAAGTATCGTGGCATGGGCTCGCTTGAAGCGATGGAGCGTCACGATGCCAAAGGCGCTGCCATGTCGCGTTACTATCACAACGAAATGGATAAAATGAAGGTGGCTCAGGGCGTCAGCGGCAGCATTGTGGACAAAGGCTCGGTGCTGCGCTATCTACCGTATTTGGAGTGTGGACTGCAGCACAGCTGTCAAGACATCGGAGCTCATTCGGTGGAGGAGTTGAAGTGCGTATAAATACGACATTCAATTAGTTTACTAATCTATATTCTTCATATATGTATATATATATATTCTTTTTATATAGACAAATGATTTATAACGGCAAATTGCGTTTCATGAAGCGCACTCATTCCGCTCAGCTGGAGGGCAATGTTCACGGTCTGTTTTCCTACGAAAAGCGTCTTTTCTAACATAAGACCAATGCGCCAACCGAACTCAAGACGGCGTCGACAAAATTGGCCATTTTCAGGCAACAGCAACAACAACATCGACGACACCACCACCAACAACAACAAGGACAACAACAGCGGCCAGAAAAACCGCTTTACACAATGCATTTTAAACATAACAAATAATAAATAAGTACGAAAGGCGTTTCGTATCTAAATGAGTTGCCAACACTTAAACAACGACTTGTAGACGAACTATGTTTTAAATAAGATCAACTATTTTATAAAATTTTTAAACTATTTTTTAAACAACACGTATTTTAGTAGTTAAAACTTTTTGAGCTGTACTGTGTTTTTTATATTGTAGTAAAAATCTTAGTTTTATATTTAATAGTACTTTTTGAATTTACAGTAGATATCTCCTAATTTTTTTTATATACGCACAGAGTTTATCCAAGTATTCAATATTAATCGCAAAGCGTTAATTAAGGCTGCTTTTCCTTAAAGGGGAAACAACAAAACGTGAATATTAAAGAAGTTTTTAAAATTTGTTGCCTTTGTAGCCAATAAACTAGTTTACTTAAATGTTTTAATTTTAATTCAAATACTTATGTATGTATTTAAATAAACGATACATGTACATGTTGAGTCTTAAATTCTAATAAAGTGGACACATACTTAAATATTGTATTTAAACATGATCATCATTCGACGAGGGTCTAAACAAGGAGGAATTTGGTTGTCAATCCTTTTGGGGGAGTTAAATAGAAGCAAGTTTCAGGCCGTTTGACTCCCGTGGTCATTACTAATAAACGAACGTTTCTTATCGAACGACGTTTCTTTTAAAATCATTTTTTATACAACACTGGTCCTTATACAAGTAATAACAAATGACATTATTAGGTTTTAAATCCATGACCGTCAACATTGAATCCTATTGAAAGAAAACGAAAGTGTTTTAAAGATAATTCCACTTCCTCTCCACTCAACAACAACAACACTTCATTCAGAAGCTTTATTGCCGTGCCTCTTCTAACTTTTGACAAATTCTAATGCAAGTTCGACAAAAAACCACGGAGAGAGATTCTTATCACTTGGTGAACAAGAAATAAATAATAGAGAAAACCTACAATAAAACCCTGGAATTGCTTTGAGTGTGACAACAAAAAACCTTTCCCAGGCTAGCAGAGTAGCGTAGAAAGTAACATTTTAAAGTACTGAAAAGGAAAACCTAAAAACAAAAACAAATGCTATATATTATATTGTATAACAACAAAATAACATGTTTATTAATAATAATAAAGCAGTAGAAACAACTTTGGAAGGACGAGCAGTAGGAGCAGCAACATCTGTGTTTGCTTTATGAAAAAAGAAAGAAAAACGGAGAAAAATAAAAAAAAAGATTTCGAATTGAACTAACAATTCACACAAATAGAACAACACAATAACACAACAAATAATAAAAAGAGAACTCTCAAAACACCTGCAATTGTTTTCGTTTTCGTTGATGGCGGTGGTGGTGTATTATTATTATTATTGTTGTTGTTAGCACTGTTAACAACTCAATAAACTTTATTGTAAATAATCACAAAGCATTTATTTAAGACCAAGCAAAGTTGATGGCTCGGGAAAAGTGTAATTTTTCATCTTTATTCTATTTATACCTGTTGTTCATTAGAACAATTAGTTAACACAAAGTGCCATCTACTTTCCGGTGGCGGCATAAACTTTTACATGTAAACTTTTACTACTTTGATTTTTCGCATGATGCTTTCCCCAGTGCTGCCCGTTTTCTTTCATTAAGAGCGTCCTCAATAAGTGTGTTATTATTAATTAAAAAAAGTAAAATAATACATATACAGATTATGCAAACAACTTCCAAATGCTAATTGTAGAAAAAGTATTTATTATACCATACACCTTAAGGATAAGGTTATATTCACTTTGTCACGAAATATGTAACGCATAGAAATATAGAAGATAGATATAGAAATGTATATGAATTCTTGATCAGCGTCACGTCCTGAGTCGATTTAACCATGTCCGTCTGTCTATCATGTTGTTCCAAAAACTCCAAAAACAACATCAGTTGGTGGAGCTCTCGTCTGGTTTCCGAGTTCTGGCCCATTACAGTTTGGAAGTTTGAGATCTATATCGCCTAAAATGTAGAGGATAGCTAAGTGCCATTGATTGCAAATGTATTCGAACTATCTTTCATTCATGTAAAAACGTTTTACTCTTGGAGAAAAATGAGATTTGAAATTTTTAGTAACATATTTTTGCATTCATTAATTTTTCTTCAGTAAAATCTATAATTGACCGATATATTCATCACGATATTCAGAAAGTAGAGTCCCTTGCCTTTTAATAGACGTATATATCATCGGAATCGGCATATCAAATTTGCTGACTTTTGTTCATAGAAACTGCATTTAATTTTAATGCTCTTTCGTTGAAATTGATTTCAACAACAAATTTTTTAAAATTTCAAACTTTCAAAATTTAAAAATAATTAGAATAATTTTAATCTTCCCCTTTTTAGTATACGAACAAAAGTTTAGAAAATATTTAATTTAAAAAAAATTACCTAATTTCGTATATACATATTATTAAAAAAAAACAAATTTATACCATTTTGACAAACAAAAGTAAACTGCAAATAAAGTTGGAGTTCTTAGAATTTTTTACATATCACTGCAATCATAAAAATCACCAAAACAGGCGAAAATGATAAATTGGTTTTTCGCTATCGAAATATGAACAGGGGAAGAATAATACACTGGACAATACAAATTATACAAAAAAAGTAATACAAAGGATTGGTTGCCTGAACACGTAACGATGTACTCATGTACTTTACAAACTTGCCAGATTATTGTGTACTTTTTAAATATACTGGCGGCATTGATGATGATATAATAATTACTGCATTTTCGTCATTAAGAATTGCTGAACGTCAAAAAATTGATGACGAGCCAAATGGAGTTAATCAAACGACACGAACTCCATGGTATACCAGACCCATATCTGCATACCAAAGGCATAAAGTATTTATCCTAAGTCCATTTTTTTAAATTCCTATTAATTCGATGTTTTATTTTTTCTAATGAACGCAGTTTTTGTAGCATCTGTGATGGGTTCAACTCACAAACCGTAAGATACTCGCCAGATTCATCGAAAAGTAGGACGAACGTGAAATGATGGTGATTTCTGCCATCACAGCAAAGTACACCGATTACAATTACAACAACAAAAACATTGGTGATGTTGTAAAAAAAATGGCGGAGAATTATGTAGACTCCATTAACATCAACGTTCTGGAGCCTATTGGTAATTTCGGCACACGTTGTGCGGGTGGCAAGGATGCATCCTCGCTTTCATACATTGCGGCAAAGATTTCGACAGTAATGCGTTTAATTTTCCATCCTGCCGAAGATCCTTTGAAGGTGAAAAAATCGAACCAAAGTAGTACTTACCCGTGATATTAATGGTTTTGGTAAATGGGAGTAAAGGCATCGCTAATGCGTGCAATTCTCAGGTACGCAATTATAATCACCGTGATATAATACGTAATTTGGAACGCATGATTGCCGGGGAAGATCTGCTACAGATACATCCGCAGTACAAGTGTTTGAAGGGAACAATTGAATGCTCCCTTCCGGGGCGGTAAATATCTTTGCACGGAAAATAAGTATTATCGAGGATAACAAAATTGAGATAGCGGAATTGCAAGTAGGTGTTTGGTCGCAGCACTACAAAGACAATGTCCTGCCTTCCCTTGGTCAACTGACGGCAAAGGCTGAGCGTCTTTCAGATGAAATACAAATTAATGACGAAATACTTGACTTAACTTAGGACGTGAAGGATATGGAATAAAAAAAAAATGGATCAATCAGCTGGATACAAATAAATTTAATTTAAAACTTTACAAACAAATAGTAAGGAAATGCTATGGCTAGAAGATCTCGCTGAGTTGAGGAAAAAACTCGACAAAATGGAGAAACAGGATAACAATTCATCGCAATTATTCACCAATACCGGAAACGTCGTCCCCTATCCATATTTCACACCAGACTTGTATCATTTAATGATGAATAACCAATCCCAATCTTATGAAAAATAAAACGTCTCAGGAAGGAAGATAAAAACTTAATGAAAATTCCATTTCAAGGATGCTCCGATGACAACTGCCTGAATGACAATGCCATTTCAAGGATGACAAGTGATAAAAATAGGAATTTGAAAATGTGCCATCACCGGATGGCACACAATTATGGCGATACTCAAATAGCTCGCAATTGCCGCAGTTCAGTAATTAATTATTTATTAATTAATTTTATTACTAAGCTGAATGAAAAAAGTATAGAAATGTATTAAAAGTTCAGAATTTTGATGAAAATACAAATACTTAAATATATATAAATATCCGCAACCGAGGGACGCGATATACCATTGAGTGTTATGCCGTGAAGTAAAAATTACAAACTTGTCGTTTTTGCCAAAGGAACTGAAATCTTAACGTATTCATTTTGTAAAAATCATAAATAATTCAGGAATGAATTAACAATAATAATAACTTCAGTTTCGTTAATAAAGAAAAATTATAAATTTTCATTACTGCCGCTTTGTAGGACTTCGCCAGCGCGACTAATGCGGCCGCGATCGTTGTACTTGTTGTGGTTGTTGAATTGTTACGAAAGTGATAAAGGCTCTAATGCAGTTACAACAAAGTTATTCACACCGAGCTTGTTAACTCGTTATTTAATAATGTTAAGTTTTCGCATGTGTTTTGTTATTCTAATTATAGCCAGTTGCGACTTAGTATAGAAAGTACATATGTAATAAATGACTACAGTTCTCCAGTTTATGGCGTAAATAGCGTTCATGTTATTTTCCTGGAATGAAACATTCCAGTAAGATTTTTGTTATTCACAGGGAAAACCTGATAGCTGAAACCTTTCGCCATTGTAAATGAAGAACGCAATTATTTCAGTATCAATGCTGTGCTGCAGTCGTTCGCTATCTGTGCTTACTGAGCGCCTGATAGCAACGAAATAATTCGAATGTCGGTTGGCTGTTCGAATCGCGAACCCCAGACAACGCAATTAAAAACCAACAACCATCATAAAAATTTAATCAACAATAATTTAATTTAACAACAACAACGGATACTTTCATGGTGTTGTTTGCATGTCCGATTTTGCAGTCGGTCCGCAGCAGCATAGAATCAATATTGAAGAAAGGAAGAATGAAACCATTCAATTTAAGATAAAATGGATGAATGACTGACTGCTGCCACGCCCTCACTCTACATATGTACTTACAGCCAACGAGCAACATTTTTTTCCCCAACAGCTGGGCGCTCATGTTTTCTTTTTTCGTCATCGTCGTTATCAACGCGAATTTCATTCAGCTCGTCCATATTTCGCCAAATATAGGCCTACTTCGTGGTTGCATCAATAGCAGGAGTACAAAATTTGCAAACGCTAAATTTTGCAGCGAACGGCATAAAATGACAAAGAAAGAGTGGAAAGAGAGGGAGAGAAAAAGCCATAAAAATTCATTCATCATTTATACATTTATACAGCAGTCTGTTTGTCTGTCGGTTTGTTGGTCGTGCTGTTTACCTTGTTTGCGGCAATCATGCCAAGCAACACGGTCGAGATGGCGGCATACTCAACAATAACAACAACGACAACAGGGTGGTTTGACAGCATCTGCTGTGTTTCTTTGCTACACACAACGCCTGCTGAGCGAACAAGGATTCAACGATAATTCTGTGGCCACAAATCGAATCGATTCCCTAATTTCAATATTATTTTATAAATGTAGCAAGTTTATAATAAAAGTTATACTTTTAAAACCAAATTACACTAACTATATTTTTTTCATCAAATTAACTTAAGTCAATAAAAAAAGTAGAAAATGCAGCCAATTCTGCACAAGAAATTAAATAATTGAATAAATAAATAAAGTAAAAAGTAAATTAAGAAAAACAGAGTTAGGCTGTTACGGCCTAAAAGATTTCTTCACATATTCGTTCCCGTACCGTGAATTACGATATTTTTTCATAATTTTTCGCATTTTCTGCCCTCCCAGCAGCTAGGATTCACATTTGGCTCCAGTAGAAAGATAGCATTCTCCTGAACGCAACGAAACTGAAGAAAAAAAACTTAAACAAATCCACAATTTGTGTGTCTTCTCAAAAGTTTTTGCTTGTGTTTAAGATTAACATTAATCTGATCCCCACCTGCTCTCCTCTTCTGGAGCAGAAAATGTTGCTCAATTTTTCTCAGCGGCTCATTACGTCCGTCTGTCTGACATACTGATGCGACTTTTAATGACCTCCATCCACCTTCAGTTGTTCTGACGAAGTTGCTAAGATTCGGGAGTTCTTTTTTACTTGTATTAGTACAATCCTGAGATTTACCAAATGATGTGGTTTGTCTACCGGACTGCATGTTGGCGGGGTGCCGGAACAAGTTTTGCCTGTTTGCTAAATGATGCTGCGTTCCTGTTCAAAACTGATAATCATTTGCATAAAAGTATAAATATGTCTTCTCTGTGTGTGTGTCTGCCGCTGAATGAACATAATAATAATAATAATTATAGTGAGAAAAAAAATCAAAAATTCCTTCTTTTGTGTACTTTGTTGTTGTGAGTATTTAGAGCGATTCCAACCCTCTTTATTGTTGTTTTTTTTTGTTTGTTTGTAAGACAACAACAGTTCAGCTTTTAGTTTCATTACACTTTTGAAAGTAAATATCCACTATGAGACACATTTGACTCATGGAAATGAATATTAATTTTATAATAAAAGTAATCTGTATCCATAATGAGTCACATGTGACTCATGGAAATAAATAGCCACTTCGAGTCACATTTGACAAATGGTAATTATAAGTCACTTTGAGTTACATGTGACTCATATATCATAACTATTCATCATGAAAATCCTGAAATACTCGAGTAATTTTATTATTATATGTTAAAAATAGGATAATTATTTAAAAATAATATAGAGAGAGAAAAATAGTTCAACACTTGTCAATCAGGTGGCAGCTTTTTCCTATTGAATATATATGTACATACTCACATATGTACGTACGTATATGAGCTTATTTGGAATTGGATAACAGTTCTTTTGTTCGTATTGTTTTGGAGAAAACGCGATTTTAATATTTTTAGTACTCTTTTTCACCCCATTAATAAACTAAAATGTGTAATCAACCCACATCAATTTTCACAAAGCAAGATACTAGATGTTACTTAATTTACTTAATTAAATTAATTCCTTAATTTGTGTTCCTGTTACGTAATTCTTTTTTTGAATTCTATTACTACGCTTTGTATGAAGTGTTTTACGCTACTATTTTCCCATGTTCGTGGTAAGTATGAATTTGAAAATATGGAAGGGACACCGTTATTCGTTAAAAATCTTCATATCGTGTGTATACCGCTTGTGAACGAACATACGTTGCGAATAATGGACATTTCTACAAATTATTCCCAACTACCAATGTAAAGGATGGTTTCCAATGGCAGTGCTGTGGAAAGTATAAAAACTGTGGGTCCTGACAAATCGTAGAAATAGATGAGTCGAAATTTAGTAGGAGGGCCAATGCGTTTTCGGCGGAGTGGAGCGGGGAACTAACCGCTGTTTTTTGGTCCCGGTGGAGGTGCGGACTACCGAAGTAGTTTTACCGCTAATCAATAAGTGGATCAAAAAGGAAACCACAATTATACCGGATTGTTGGCCGGTAAAAGATAAATATATATAATATTTATAAACATACGTAAAAATCCTTTATAATATTTCTTTTTCAGGTATATATTTGCCTCACAAATGAAGGCTACACTCACCTCACGGTCAATCATTCGGTGAATTTTAAAGATCCGACGAGTGGTGCCCATACAATTATAATAGAGGGTCTATGGCGCCAGGTGAAGGCATGTTTGCCACAATACACAAGAAAAAAGGAATTTTTTCTTGGGTACTTGGCGAATTTTATATTTGCACGGAAGTGCAGATCTGATAACGCCGAGATTTTATTGGAATTTTTTAAATCGCGCGATTTTTTATAAAAATTTTTCACTTTCTCAGTGTAGCGCAGTATAATTTCTAGTTTTGGTACACCAGCACAGGTGCAGTGTAATATACCAGAGAAAAAAGTAATATAGTACGTGAAGAACGGTACTTTGTACACTTTAAACTGCGATTTCTCCTAAAATACTGCACCGATTACACATTTTAGTTTATTAATGGGAGGAAAAAGAGTACTAAAAATATTAAAATCGCGTTTTCTCCAAAAATAGGCGTTTTTGACAAAATCGTACTTTTTATAATTGAACGGTATTTAAGTTACCTTTCTAACGGTATATATATCTATACCAGATATCTTCTATAGTTAAGGAGATATAAGGCAAATATAACTCAGAAAGCAGGGGGGAGCAGAAGAACAATTTGTTGCTGTTGGGGTCTGCTCCACAAGCTACAACAACAGCAAAAACATGAACATGCTTGGCGTTACCGAGCGTATCCCTATTTATGCCCTGTTTTATATTGCACAAACCTCATGTGGTCTCTTAATAGTAGACCATAGCGCACCTAATGTGTTTTTATTGATGTTTGTTTGTTTTGTTTTCTTTTGTGAAAGAATCGGAAAATGAAAACAGAAACAAATCAGAGGAATGAGAAACGAACATGCACGGAGAGACAAACAGAGCCGGCCGCTTGCTGCCGTCAACTGGAAGCCTGTTCTATTGTAACGTATTTTTCTGGAAAAAGTTTGATGAAAAATAATTGAAAAAATCCCGCTTCCTCTCGTTCTGGTCATTCACTGTGTTTCCTGCGGATTGAGCGAGCGAGCGAGATGAGAGTTAAAAAACAAAAATAAAAAAATTATAGAAGAAACGTTGTCGGTTTTCTCCCGGTGTTGTTGTAGAATGCAAATTTATAAGTTCAGCTGTTTATAAAAACACACCAAGCAACGTGTACATTTTTTGCTCAAATTTCATGTGATTTATCAAAAAATTATTTTTACTTTACTTATTTGTTATTCATACGGAACTTTAACGACATTGCGAAGGGAGGAAGAAGGGGGAATGGATAACACACCATGTTATTATGTTTTGTTTTCTTTTGCTTGCCGACTATGACGAAAGAGTATAAACAACTACAACACAACGACGACGACAGCGAGGAGAATAAATAACAACAATAATAACTATAACAATAACAACAATAATAAAATAACAACGGCAACAATAATCATATCAACAACAATAACAGCAGATATAATAACAACATCGTGTCGACCAGCTACACGTTTCTGGCAGCCATGTTCTTGCGTTGTTGTATAACATCGTGAAATAACAACAACGGGACTGTTTATTTTGCAAACACTAACAACAATACAAGTCGATGTAGCGTAAACAACAACAAACACAACACCAACAATAAGTAGCCGCTACAATAACAAACGAAATGACAACAAAAACATTCTTATTTCATTCTGCTGACAACAGAGGTTAGGCACAACAACAAGAACACACACAGGCATCCGCTCATTCAACCGTACAAGCATTAAGAGAGGGTTAACGACAACCTCAACGACAGGAGCGCACGATTATAAATTTTAACAATTTTAAATGAAACCAATATTGAATTTAAAAATAAATGTGAGCAGGCTGAGAGAGAGTGTGTGTGGCAGTTAACAGAGTAACTAGTAAATTTCAAACATTTTCCAAATTTAACAACTCTTATGGTTCAATTAGTCAGGACGTAACGTAGCATGGTGTGGCGAACAGCTCATGGTGAACGTGCTTAGCGATTATTCATGCTGTCAGTTGAGAAACATCAGCCAAAAAACAACTAAAAGGAAAACCAACTTATTAACAAGTCAACAAAAGTCTTACATAGGTATCGCATTATAACCTATACTTTTACTATAGGAAGGATAAAGAGAAAGGTAAGCTATGTACAATGCTGTCATAATTCGATGAAGGTGAAAGCAAATTCCAATAAATTCGTTCTGCACGCCACGTTACGGTACGTTTTCAATATTCGTTACCTTGCCAACCATAGCATAGCATAAAAAAAACGTAAAAATTATGTGATGCCTTACATATGAATCCTTTTTTCGGAGTTCGGCGCCTTGTTTTGGGAAACAAATCGGTCATGCATCATGAGAAATTTTTGAGTACTCTCAACGCTGTTGTTTTTATTGTTGTTATTTTTGACGTGCGCTCTGACTTGCTTGAATCTGGTTGGTGTTGTTGTTTCACATGAACAGTAACAATAACAACAATAAAAACCAACAACAGTAAGAATGCAAACAAACCATCAAAATAAAAAAGCTAAACCAACAAACAAACGACGAAGCACACACACACCTACATGCATATATCCATGCGCCTGTCGTCATACATCTCGACATGCAGTCGCATTAAAGTTCGTGTGTTTGTTTATTCTGTTGTATTCTTCGGTGCGTTGGTGTGAGTGTGATTCAGCATCGCGTCATGCGTTGGTTGCGGCAGTGATGGCAGCGCCACCAACCTTTTACTATGCGCTCCTATTAAATTTCTTGTACATCAAGTCAACAACAACGCAAGAACAACAGCAATTGTTGCTATTATTATTATGTTATTGTTGGTGTTTATCACCAGCGTTGTTGTCATTTATTGCTATTGTTGTTCTACAACAAACTTTGTTGTCGTTGCTGTTGTTATTGCCGCTCTTGTTATTTTAACAAATTGCATTGTTGTTTTTATATCTTATTTAGTTTTGACAACGCTTGCTTGTGTCGAGCTCTATTCTTTTCACAAACCGTAATCGAAGTTAAAGTGGAGAAGTTACCAGCCAGCAGCACAGGGTTGCCATGTCAGTTTATTGTTAGAATTTGGATTTAAATTTCTATAAAAAATTTTTTCTATTTTTCTATTCCTCTATTTTTATACCCTACACACGAAGTGATGAGGATATATTCACTTTGTGCTTCCGTTTGTAACGCATTAAAGGAGGCGTGACAGGTATAGAAAAGTATATATAATTTTGATCAGCGTAACCTCCTTAGTCGATTTAGCCATGTCCGTCCGTCTGTCTGTGGAAATCACGATTACAAGAAAACGAATAGAGATATCTTCATCAAACTTGGCACGAATATTGTCTGTCATTATCATATCGGTATTGAAATGGGCAAAATCGGGCCACTATCACGCCTACTTTTTATAGTGAATATAAATTTATCTATGCTTATAGCTCAATTTCTCAGCTTGTAGCACGAATTTGAGGATGAAATTTTATTCACAAATCAACTGTCTCTGACCAAAAAAGACTACCACAAATGGGCGTGGTCCGCCCACTAATTAAATAAAATTCGATTTCAGGAGAACGAAAAGAGGTATTTTCATCAAATTTGCTACGAATATTCTCTGTCCTCACAGGCTATTTAAGATTGAAAAAAATTAGACCATTGCCAAGCCTAATTTTTAAATAAACGTGTGTAGGATATATGAACTTCGGCCAGTCCGAAGTTAACACTCTTTCTGGTTATTGTTTATTTTAACTCTATGTAAAATAAATTCCTAGTAAGTAGCCATCAACAGGTTCGGAAAAAAAAATGCCAACACAACCTAGCAACGTTAAAACTCAAACCAGGATAACCATCAATGGTGCTAATTCATGTAAGTATAAAAAGAACAAAAAAGAATAATAACCAGTAAGAAAGTTATATTCGGCCTGGCCGAAACTTAGATACCCTACACCTAAAAGTTAAAAAAAAGTGCCGAAGCTAGGGTGTGGCGGGGGTGGCGGTCCACTCTGGGCGGCAGTTATGGAAATCAAGTAGGCACTTATTGAATTCTAGGATTTTTGAGGCTACAAATTGATTAACCGTCCCGGGATCCATGAGTCCTAGCTACGCCTCTGTATAAATAGTAGGCGTGGTCATTACCTTTTTCAAAACAAAATAACTAGCTTAGTTTTTTTTATAATTGTGTTCATTTAAACTTTATTTCCGTGGTAATAAACTTGTTTTCATACTGTTATACTGTATATGTAGTGTAAAAGTGGGCGGACCGCACCCAATTTGATGTAATAATGTTTTTTTGTAAAAGAAGTTATCTAAATTTTTTTTCAGAAAGTTTATATATTTAACAATATAACCCTCTTTTGCCTGTGTAACCTAAAAGTGGGCGGATCACGTCCATATTTGGCATATTAACGGATAACGCTACTCTATACCAAGGAATGACATTTTGTTGTAATAGCTCAAAAACGAACGCTGATATCACATTTTTAATACAAAATAGGCGTGGCCGTGGACCGATTTTGCCCATCAATACCAACCTGCACACCACAAGAAACAATGTTTATGCAAAATTTCATCACGATATCTTCACCGGTTCTCCTGTGATGGTGATTTCAACAGACAGACGGACGGACATGGCTAAATCGACTCGGGTGGTCACGCTGATCAAGAATATATATACTTTTCTATACCTATCGTCTCTATTTCTATGCGTTACCCATTTCTTTACAAAGTGAATATACCCTTACCTTAAGGTGTAGGGTATTATAATTCCAAAATTTAGGGTGCTAACTTCACAAGTTGAAATATGAAAATCGGCCATAAATCTTAAACTATGATAGATATCGTGTAGTACAATTTTCTACAGAACTATGGGGGTGCTATCCAGAATACTAAAACTTTTTAGTATTCCCGATAGCACTCACAGATATATTCTGATACGTAGTATAGATTCCAACGACAGTTCCACAAAAGTAAGACTGAAAAACATGAATTCGAAAAAAATATCAAAAACGGCCAAAACTATTTAAATACTGGAGATAGGCCATAAAGTGCTATGGCCTCCAAGAAAATATTTGGATTTCCGAGAAAAAACCTTTTTTGGGACGTAGACGGGATGTAGGGTACCAAGTTACTTCTGCAAATCTTCAGAACTCTTGCAGTACGCCCAGAACTGTAAAAAAATGTATGGATTTTTAGACATTGTTTCTGGACATAGCAATTTTCTCAAAAAAAAATATCAAAAACGGCCAGAACTATTGAAATAACGGAGATAGGGCATAAAGTCACTAGACCAAATCGTAAGAACTCTGGGGGATGCTATTCAGAGCTCCAATAAAATATTTGGATTTCCGAGAAAAAATTGGGCACAAACAACAACAACCGTGACTATGTATTTTGTCTACGAAGTAATCCCAAATTTTGGAATTATTTTTTTTGCTTAATTCGCCGGAATTATTTCCGAAACTGTTGGAGAGCTCCAGAACTATTTGGGGTGCAATCAGAACTCCTAAAAAAAGTGAGCTTTTTAAAAAATGAGGTGCGAACTTCACAGACATATTGATTACTATATATTTTATATATTCATTTTGTAATTTTTAAAAGGTATGATATATATTTTTATATATATATATATATGTATATAAGAGAAAAGAATGGTGTCGGCTTCTGTCCGTGTCGGACAAACCACATCAACTTTTTGCATGTTCAAGACACTTTTCGGGAAATATGGTTTGCCTTAGAAATCTGTGTAAACATGCTATGCCGGATATATATCTTTACCTGGATTCTAATACAGAAGAAGATGTTAGTTTAGGTTCTAAGAATAAGAACGTTTTTTCATTTAGATTGTCCGGATAATTTGTCCGTCCGTACATGTCTTTTGACGTCATTTCCCACAAATGACTGCCTACACATTCAGAAAATTCATTTAGATTTTTAAATTTCGAGGTAGATTTAGTTAGTCCGAATCTCATAACGTTCAACACAGCAGGCATTCAAAATAGTCAGGTTCAAACAGATCCCCACATTAGCAGCCGAACTCTTAGAAAACGGTTTCCGTTTTATTATCAAAAATTAAAATTTTAGAAAGAAGATTGCGGCTAAAAGCAATTGAAATTAAAACAAAACAACAACTTTTGGCCATTAAAGACAAAAAACTTAAACTGCTAAGAGAAGAAAATTTTAAGCTTAAAGAATTAAATGTACAGTTTTCAAGGTGTATGGTCGAAATTACAAACTGTGAAAAATTTCCACCCGAGTTACAATTTGTCATAAGAAATATTTTAAAAAACAGTTTTCAAAATTTAAAGGGTCGTAGATGCGACAGCCATTTTAAAACTTTTGCGTTGGGTGCCATTTTTCTTTTCCGGTTAACCTATCGGTATTTAAAAAAGTCTCAGTTTTCCCAAACAAAAAAACCCTAAAAAGTTTTGTATCTAAATGGCCAAAATTCCCAGGCTGCACCAATAACAGTCTTAAATCATTGCAGTTGCGTAGCCGTGGTTTTACTGAAGAGCAAAAGTTTGTGTCTTCAGTACAATCGGCACGAGGATTGTCGGTCTAGAAGACTTTGGGGATGAAAACCGTACTTCTAGACTGTTATGAAAATAATGGTCCAAGGTTTCGGTGGGATGACTTGGAAACAGCCACTAGCTTACTTTTTTCCCATGACCCATGTAAGCGGGATATTATAAAAAATACGTATTTGAGGCAATAGCTCAACTGCAATCAATTGGTTTATATCCTTGCCATTTTGTATGCGACCAAGGGTCTAATTTTTTTAATTTTGCTAGGGTTGTAGGGATAACTAAAGCTCATCCTTACTTTCTGGTAAATGACAGCAAAATTATGTTTTTCTTTGACACACCGCACTTATTAAAAAGTACCCGGAATTGCTTCTGTAATCCTAAAAATAAAATCCTTTTCCAGAATTCTCTAGTTTCCTGGAACAATATATGTATGTGCAATTTTATAATGTGGATAGTAGTTTACAACCCCGTTGTGCTCATAAGCTTAGTTCTGTCCATATTTACCCCAACACTTTCGACGAAATGAAGGTTAGCTAAGCAGCACAAGTCCTTAGCAATACAGCTGCTTCTGCCATGAATGCGCTATATAGCTGTGCTGTCTTTAATGCATCTAAAGCTACGACAACACCCAATACATCTACATTTATTCTTTTTTTCGACCAATTGTTTAATATATTTAATAGCCCACTTGCTCTGAGCTGCTCACTAGCTCAGAGCTCGCAGCTCGGAGCTGCTCACTGATGTTATTGTTTTTTGCTCCGGCTCACTCGTGCTCTCATAAGTAAATGCTCTTTTGAGCGAGCCGGAGCGCTGAGAATTTTTTCTGTTGCTCCTGCTCGGGAGTGCGAGCGTGCCGGAGCGAGCATTTACGAAACCTGCCTTATTTAATGTTTTCTTCTGTAGTAGAAATTTATTGGAATTAACTAATATAAAGCTTGTTTTAAATATTTTCTATTTTCCTAAATTCCTTAACACTCACTGAATGATTTATTTCATTATTTCATTGATTATCATCAATCAACTCATTAAACCCACCAACACATATAAAATTTGCAATATTTAGTTTACTTTATATAAATATAACTATTCTTTAATTTGATTACTTTTATTTCATTATAATTTTATGTTATAAAAAGTAGTTTTGTGCTTGCTTTCTGCTATAAATATGTACGGGTTATTGGTTTAAATGTATATATTTGCTTGCATTGTATATTTGTATGTATATTATTTATTATATATTTGTATACTACATATATTATAAATATTGTACGGGTGCAATAGGCCTACAAGGAACCAAACACAGTGCATTTTATAATTATTCATGTTTTATGTACAAACATTTTCAAAAATTACGCACATAATAATACTAATTAGAATATACAATCTTTCTTCCTAGGTTGGGCAGTATTCAAGGCCAAACACACATGGCCAAAATAATAACTACAAGTGCTTTACCTACCAATTGGACTTCATTTATTTATTTTTCTAACATCTCTGTTCGAAAATAAATTTAAGTTATAATAATTTCAATCTGGCAATGCTATTGCTAACAAAAAAATAACGGTATTATCACGTATTTACCCGATTTAAGTTCCAGTTTTGCTTGGTCAAAATAATAAGTACAAAACTAAATTTGCATAAATTTTATAGACATTTATTTCGATTTTAGTAAGTTGGTACATTTATACAATAGCAAATTATAATAGCTCGTATTTGTTATAAGATATATAATAATTAAGCAAGCAGATGGGCCGAAATTCGCATTGCACTCCTGAAGGCGAATGATTTTAAGGCTCAGGGACCAGGGTACCACTATTTGTTCCATAGCTAAAACTCTTGGGCGATCTGTTTGTTTTGTGCAAAATGCGCTCACAGAAAGAAGAGCCAAAGAAACTCGCGGAAGGCCACGAAAAAAGTTCAAAAACTACGGACATTCGCATCATTATTATAGCCAAAAGGATCCGTTCAAGTCATCGAGAGTATTGCAATGCTCTGCTGCTTTAGAGAATGAAGTTTCGTCACAAACTGTTCGTCGAAGATTGCAAGCTGCTAATCTGCACGGACGAATAACCCGGAAAGTTCCGTTGCTTCGAAAAAAAAAATTTGTTGATGCGTTTGTCTTTTGCAAGACAACACTTGCTTTGGTCTGGGCCGGATGGGGAAATGAAGTGGCGCAACATTTTGTGGAGCGACGAAACGAAGATAAATTTGTTTGGCAACGATTATGGAAGAAATGTGCGTCGTCCAAAAAACAAAGAGTTTCATGTTCGCTTCACAAAAAAAACGGTCAAATATGGAGGCGGCAATATAATGATTTGGGGATGTTTTTCTTGGTATGGTGTTGGTCCAATACATCGAATCACGCACACCATAGATTTATCTACAAAGATATAATGAAGAGCGTAATGTTGCCATACGCTGAGAAAAATATGCCCCTTAGGTGGATCTATCAGCAAGACAACGATCAACAACAAGCACACTTCAAAAGTAGTGAAAAATTGGTTTGAAGAAAACAATGTGACATTACTTAATTGGCCAAGTCAGTCTCCATATATAAATCCAATAGAAAATATTTGGGCTGTCTTAAAGCAAAAAATAGCGCAACAAAGTTTTTCAAATAGGGACCAATTATGGTCGTTTGTTGAAAAATCGCGGTATGAGATACCAATTGCGACTTGTCAGAAGCTAATATCCAGCGAAGACTACAAGACTGGAAACTCCTCTTATTTCGTGAGACAGGACATAGGAACCTAATTTAAAAAGGATATTAAGAAGCGGATATTTGGCTTTGTAAATCAGCAAGCAAAGGTTATCTAGGTCAAACCATTATTGTTTAATATATTTTTTTTCGATGTTAAGTCAGGTTTTTATAAAATGGCTCCTCCCGTCTAAACGGTGGGAAATTGACCCCCCCCTATACGATTTTTTTCTTGTCTCGACCCAACCTACAGGTCCTAGTCTTCTGCCTCCTCTTATGCGAAACACCCTGTATATATACCCCAACAATTGCAGTAATCTTCCCCCGACTTTCCATTTTTTCGGTTTTGACATCAACCCTCCTGTTTACGCCAAAGCAAACCGCTCGCCAGGCTGCCTCTCCTGATCGTCCGAAGCCGTGCCCTCTCAGAGCGCGGACTTCGGCCGCTCAGGAGAGGCAAGCTTTAAATCTTGACTGCGAGCTCTTCGGCTCCAGCCTTGGTGGTAGGATTGGAGCCGGCACTTGGCTGCGAGCAGTGAAATTCACCGGACAATCGCTGTGTATATTTTTGTGCAAAATTGTCACATTTTATTGTATAAAGAAAAACCAATTAAAGTGAATAAAATTTAAAATCAAAACCCCTAGTGAGTATCATTCGCAAACCTTTGGTCTGCGTAAACACCTCCCCTATATTAAAAATTGCATCACCCATACTTATGGGTATACAATAGAGGTGAACAAATCAGTTAGTATGTGTTCTACTCTCATCGCGTGTGGTCGCAGTCCCCCGGAGAAATGGTACGTAATTTTTTTTAGGTTTTCTTTTTTCTTATTCTCATTAATTACTATATTTATATTTTTTCTTATTCTCATTAATTATTATATTTACTATATTTATTATATTCTCTATTAATTATTTATACTTTCATTTATTGTTGCCTCTATGAGACAGCATATTTCGTAGCACATGGTGGAATAGGCAGCACATGTGTGAAGTGCATTCCACGTATGTGTTATATATATGTACATATATATATATTTTTGTATTGCGCTGGTTGTATGGTTTGTTGCACACAGCACTTCTTGTGTTTTCTTCTTGGCATTTTTTCGTAGATATATGGGTGATTGCACGCATACTAGTTGTACACAACTAACACGCATACTAGTTGTACACAACTAGCACGCATACTAGTTGTGTAAGTACTCATATACACTAAAAATCCACTGTTGAGTCTTTTTCCCTTTACTTTGTATTCCGGTTTTTGTTGTTTTTTTATTGTTTGTTTAATGGTTTTTAATTTTTGTTTTTTCACTGCGTTATTTTTTGCGTTAAATTACTGTTTTTATTATTCTATTTTCATTTTTACTGTCTTATTTAATTATTTTATTATTATTTATTTTTCTAATAATATTAGTAAGATTGGACATGTTAGGCAGGTTGTTAATCATATTTAGTTTTTGGACCGAAACTATAGACTCTAGATTATGTAGCTTTTAGGTAGGGAATACAAAGTGCTGACTGTGGACGAAAGAAACCAGGGTTAGGAACCAATGGTTGCTTGGTTCTTCACCTAGGAGCTGCCACAATCAACACGTGTAGGGTTTAGAACATAAAAACCGGGAGTAAAATTAAATTTAATTAATTATTCAAAACTAATGAATAAAAAACTTTAATTTTTCAATTTTAACGGTTAGGTTTAGCCAGAAAATAATCCTAATGATATGTCCAAATATAATCATAGCTTCGGCAGGGTAAAAATCTACCATGCAAACGATGATGGCTGTTTGCTGGTGGACTTAATGGTTGGGTTCCTTGATGAACCCAGCCTGGGGGATTAGGCAAAAGTGTGAGTAGGTTTAGATCCCTGTCTCACACTCTGTACATTAAGTGACTCGCCAAACCTTTTGCAGGGAACGAGGAACAGGTACAGGAGGGACATCATATGGTGGACATTAGACTGCCGACAGTGCTGTTGGTTTGATATTCACATGAGCTAGTCCTGCGATATTACTCTTTCCGGAGTTCGTCTATGGCTCGGTTATGTGACGGAGTATGTCCAAACAGCTGGCTCGTGGGTCTAGCAGGGAACAGTGGTCGACACCTATTTGTCAGTAAACCATCTGATGTATCCGAGGTAAAGGGGGCGGTCCTTAGAGTCTCTCATTAACGCGTGACTTCAAGATTCGATGAATCTAAGTTCCGATTATTGAGGGTTTTTGACCTCCTCCTAACTTAATCTGGATTTACTTAAGATCCATCACATCACCCCTAAGGCATTAGAAAAGATATATATGTACAAAAAAGTACATAAACATAAGATAGGTTAAAAAGTTAATTTGGAATTTTTTTAAACGTAATTAACGCTAGGTCTGGTCATTGGATTAGTTTAGAGGGAGCGGGTGTCGGTCCCAGGATTCCATCTAACATACTTCTCATTATTCGATCAATATGAGTAGCATCTAGAGGAGTTTTAGACCATTCGCCAATTCCACTTCTGAGCCTACCTAAGACGCCCCGTCCCCTAGTTAGGTTATTGCAAAAGTATAAAAAACTAATTAACCGATATAATATACTAACATTATTTGTATTTCATTAAAAAATAATAAATCAAAAGAATTAACCGCAACCGTAGGGCTAGATTTTTATGGCACCAGGATTCACCCGGACTATAGTCACGGTAAGGGGACTGCCGGGTAGATCCAATGGGGTCCCTCTAAGGCTTATTAACATTGTTTAGTTACAAATTTATTTTAATTTGGTTTATTTTATTTTAAAATCATGAAATTATTATTATTAATTTTATAATTATTTATTTAATTTTAATTCTAATTAAAAAAATGTTCTCCTTCCCCTTCTCCCTTAATTCCCCCCTCCCCCTTCCCTTATCTTACCCCTATCCCCTTAATTGCTCACTCCCTCCCGCAGGCTTGCCATTTATTGGTTGACATCGACCCATCCCTACATTCGAAAATTGCATCACTCCTGCTAATTGAAGTGTGCAATTGAGGTGAACACATCAGTATGTGTTCAACTCTCGTCGCGTGTAGTCGCTGTCTTCCTGAAGAATGGTAAGTGTGTTTTTTTAATTTTTGAACTTTCTCATATATTTTATATTATACTATTATATATTATATTATATTATTATTATCTAACAATTGTTAATTAATTTAATAATTAATAGTTGTTATTTAATATATTATTTATTAATGTTTGTCGCCTCTTAAGGCAATTTAAATAATTAATTTTTCTCCTCTAGCCAATTTTGGCCATTTTTCTATGTATATATGGATGATTGCACACAGACCAGCTGTGTGTGCAAGCACTTATATATATAAAAAAGCCCACTGATGAGTCCCCTTCAGGCGAGGGACGACAAACGTTTATGGGCGTTGCCTGTAAAGTAGTTTTAGGCAAAAAGGCCTACTTATAATTGTTATGTGAGTGTATTGACATTTCTATAACAATTTTTTGCTTGCTTTTCGGTTTTTGTTTGTTTTTGTGTTTTTTGTGATAATGTTTTTCATTTTTGTTTTGTTTTTTGATTTACATTTTTGTGGTTTTCTTAGTGTTTATATGTTTATTTTATTATTATTTATCTTTATAATAATATGTGATTAGACAGGATAGGCAGGCTATTTAAGGAGACATTTTTTTCTTTTTCGAACCGAGACAAATGACGTACGAAACAGCCATCTTAGTATAGTTTTCTAGAGTATGCAGCTTTTACGTAGGGCAAAAAGTGATGACTGTGGATGAAATAAACCAGGGTTAGGAACCAATGGTTGCTTGGTTCTTCACCTAGGAGTTACCCCAATCAACACGTGTAGGGTTTAGAACATAAAAAACGCGAGTAAAATTAAATTTAATTAATTATTCAAAACTAATGAATAAAAAACTTTAATTTTTCAATTTTAACGGTTAGGTTTAGCCAGAAAATAATCCTAATAACAGCACGCACAATCAACACATCTAAAAACGAAATTATCTTCTCATCAAACAAAACACCTTTACATTGGCTGTCCAAGCCACCCCCCTCTCTCTCAACCGTAACCTTAAGATCTGTCAGCTCCTCAAATTTAGAAACAAAAATCTCACAATGGTCCTCAGGAATATAAATCAAAAAATCATCAACATACTTCCAATAATATATAATGCCCAACCCCTCAAACAATAATAATAATCTAACATAACGGCAGCGAAAACACCGGAATCACAACCCCCCTGAGGTAAACCTTTCAACTGCCTATACACTCGACAACGAAACATAAAATAATTAGACTCATTAAAACAAAAATCTAGGCACTGAAAAAACAAGTCTCTACTCAAACCAAATATATAGTCGCACTCCACACCACTAAACTTGTACCTCAAATACTGCACAATCCGGTCCTTACTCATATTTGTATACATATCCACAATATCAAGTTTAACAAATAGATAACCTTTACACAAGGGCAACCGTCCTAATTGATATAAAATGTCATTAATATCACCCACATTGTGAACATTCAACCGTGTCTTAAACGACCTAGTGAGCAGATCACATATCATTTTCTGCAAAGGATAAGCATACCAACTCAAGGTGCTACAGATAGGCCTACACGGCTGATCAGGTTTATGGGTCTTCACGACACCATACAGGTAAGGCAGACGGACCTCTTTCTCTGAATAATTCCTCAAAAGTTTCAAAACCTCCTTACTCAGGTAACCCCGTTTACCCCCACCCTCAACCCGGGAATTATAGGGCTCCAACAAAGCATCCCTAATGCTAACAAACTTCTTTCGAACCAACACCCGACTAGCAGCATAATCCTTACCTACAAAGGAATAGACCCCTCTCTCCTCACAATCACCTACCCACTTTGCCATCTTGGCCTCATACATACTAGCATCCATCAAAACACTACTACCCCCTTTATCGCTTTGAACTACTAAGACATCCGGATACTGCCTAAAAAACTGCTTTGCCTTATGATACATAAAACACAAAACCCTATTTTGCTTGGATAGCCTCACCTCAGACAACAAAGAATCACATAAAAAATCTAACCTATCAACTAAATAGGTACTGGGGTCCATACCCCGCAAAATGGCCTTATCATATAAAAAAATACCGGTCTCAATTAAATCAGTTAAAGTAAAATTACCGGGGGGACAGAATCTAGGCCCAAAACTCAACAAAACCCTTACTGACCTAGGCACCACGCAGGAGGTAAGGTTCTCAAAACCTCCCAACACCTCACGTGGCAACATATCGTCATACAACTCACCGGTGCAACATCCTTCAGAACAGCCCACGACCACAGCATCCAACCTCGGACGCTTACTTCCCACCAGGTCGGATGCTTTTTTTTTTTATGTCGAATGCTTCAAACCGGAAGGATCTATGTTTTGTAGTTTCCGAGAAAAGTGGAAATTACGAAGCATACTTTCCTTTCAAATACCAATTTTTGGCTCCTTGTGTTTTATTACTGGTGCAAAAAAATGGAAAAAGGAAGGAGTTTAGTTCGTAATTCTCCACTTTTCTCGATATATATTTCTTGTCTCGATAAACACCCTGTATATAATATATGCGAATGATATGCTGAAGGCACTAAAAAATAGTTCCGTGTTTGCATATGCGGACGATACTGCTATAGTCGTTGCCGGCCGATGTCTTACAGCTGTAACAGAGAAGATGCAGAAGGAACTATTTGAAAATAAATGCATCAAAAAGCAAGATCATGCATATAAAGCCACCGCACATCCTGCACAGCGAAATAATCTTCAAGATTAATTTAGTGGACTGCATTCACAACAATATTAACAGTAATATGAGAGACACATGCCCGGTTAATATAGAATATTGCAACGGTAGCACAGGAGTAAATCATGCTTCGTGAAGAGCTCAGGTGGATATAGATTCGGTTCAATCATATTATATTTTACTACCTGATTAGGAAAGCATGTTTTTTGGCAAATATCGCAGTATTCATTGCAGAATGTATAAATATATGACCGAAAATCGTCATCCTGTGACTTAAGTAGAGGGAATTGCTCACCTGCTTTGCTCCGATTCGGCTTTTTTCGCGAAATTTTGTGGAATCGTGTGTGCTTCCTCGTTAGCGGCAAACAATACCACGTATTTTTAGTGACACGATCCGATTTAGTTACACACAACTTGTGTATTGAGGGAATAATATCCTTTTCCGTTTATATAATATTGACCCGAAGTACCATCTACTTTGCCTATTTTTATGTGGGTGCAGTCGATCGCACAAATGACCTCAGGAAACCCGCAAATGGACCTAAATTTATCCATTGTCCCTATTCGGCCAAAACCTGATGTTGGCATTTTTACATATGTAGTCCTTCTTTTAGAAAAAGCCACTCTTTGGCAAATGACAGAAAGTGTTAGTTGGCTGAATCCATGTGTATCCCCTCCATCATCTCGAAAAAAACGCGGGATTTGTGAATTTGGGATTAATTTCATTACTTCATTTCGGCCCCAATATCTAGTGATGATTTTTGATCTGCCGGGACCTCGCTTAACAAGTCCATTTTCAGCGTATTCTTCCTCGTGCTCGTCCTCAACCGATGAACTGTAATTGAAATTTTCAACTTGATACGCATTATCTTCTTCATCAGGTTCTTGTTCGTTTGAGTTTTCAATATCAACAGTCAATATCAATACCAACATGCATTCTCATCAAACAACACATCGCGATGTTCGATAACTTCTCGTGTATTCTCATTATATAACCTGTACGCTTTAGATACGCGAGAATACTGCATACGAACCAAAAACTTTAAAATGACGTACGCTTGCTTTTCGTCAGGACCAAATTTCATATGGAGTTTTTATTGCTTTCGTAGGACATCGATTACGTAAGTAAGCTGCTGTAGCTACAGCCTCAGCCCACAAACTCTTGCTTAGTCCTGAATTGATCAACATGCACCGCGCCATTTCTACTAACGTACGGTTGGCCCTTTCGGCGACCCCATTCTGTTGCGGAGTGTAAGGAACTGTTAATTGACGTTGAATACCACACTCTTCTAAATAACGATTGAAGGCTTGATTGACATATTCTACTCCATTGTCGCTGCTAAAGGGGTTTAGTTTTCTACCTGTTTGCAGCTCCACCATTCTCTTGAATGACTTAAATTTCTCGGGCACTTCATTCTTGAACTTGAGGAAATAGACGAATACGTTTCTGGACTTGTCGACAATGAATGTTAGGAAATATTTTGCGCCCCCAACAGAATCCACGTTCATTGGTCCACACAAATCTGAATGAATCAGCTCCAGTAAATCTGTTCACTTTTATGTGAAAATGATGCAGCGTGAATCTTTCCAGCCATACACACTTTACAGGATTCATGCGTGATATCACTCTTCAAATCTTCACCAATAACCATACGTTTCTTTTTGAGGCTTTTGTAGTTAGATGACCATATCTCAAGTGCCACAATTCGTTGCTCGAAACCGCTGAACAAATTTTTTCCATAACCTCAGCAGCTTCAAACAATTTTTTCGCGTAGCCTTAAATGAGTCGTTTATTTTGAAAGTGGCATAAGTCACTTTGTTTTCAAGTCGAGATATTTAAGGTTTTGCGTTTTAACACGTTTTAAAATATGGATGCTAACTTTTGAGAAGATTTTCTTGTATTTGTTATCTCATGAATGTAAACACAAAAAAAACACCACTTTTCATTACGGTAAAGTGACTTAAGCCACTTTTAAAATAAATGGTTTAGAAAAATGACTGACTTATATTAATTTTGTCCGACGTATTTTACTGAAGTGATGTTTTGAAATTTTAGTCATTCACTAAAATTGTTGAATAAATTACATATGTATGTATATAATAATAATAATAATAATTCATACCATTAACATATTTAATATAAAGGTTGGATTTAAGTATTGTTTATTTTAATATTCATAAAAACATTCATTCATTGAAACATATGTAAGTATAAGTAATTTATATGAAAAAAAAGTTCAATTTAATTTTCATCAATAAGTGATTCCGTCCATGGAAATCGTATTTTGTTTCAAATTTTTAAAATAACTGGTATATTGGGCGTATATAATTAAGCAAGTCCATCATGTCTTTGTATTTTGCTGAAGAAACAGGGCGAGATCCAGCGTATAACGGATCCATCTCTATTTGTGACATAATAATGCTAATTATGTGTACTATATTAGATGTCACTATAATATAATTTACAAAACTGCACTCTTCTTTCGCACTTATAAAAATAAGTTCAATGATCACAACTTTTTTAAAAATACTGAAAATAATTCAAAACAATACTTCACACACACTTATCACATGTTTCTATTTCTTTCACACTAAGCCCCGTAATTAATTTCCTGAGTACAGCGACTTACGCCACTTTCAAAATAAACATGTTTGTTATACCCTTAATTACCAAAACTTCTCTCGAACAAATCTCAATAGTTCTCAACTTGTTGATTGCAAATTTTTTAAAAATGGAGAGATACCGTTCAATTGTATTTAGTGTTGCCATTAACTCCATTTTTTTTTTAAAAGTGACTTATGCCACTTTCAAAATAAACGGTTAAAATACTTCTCCATCAGCATCAGTTATGATAGCAAATTTGTAAGTAAATTTTACGGTGAAACCGCGTTGATCACATCTATTGAGAGATATAAAGTTGCCTTGTAGATCCGGTGAATATAAAACTCATCTTTCAACTCAATGACTTTCATACCATTGACACGGATCAAAACTGTACCCTTTCCCTTCGCATGAATTCGTTGTTGATCAGCTAACACTATAACATCGTCGTTATGATCGAATTGTGTGAATAACTTACGATTTGAACACATATGACTTGTCGCTCCACTATCTATGCACCAAATATTTAATTCATCTGAAAACTTCTTATTTGCAACCGATATTAGCGAGAATGTTTTATATGAGTTTTTCTTTGACTTGCATTTGTTAGCGTAGTGTCCTTTTTTAACTTACTTGCGAAGCAATTTCCCTTGAAATTCTTCTTTTTATCCTCCTTCTCATCTCTACGAGATAGGGTAGTAGCGAATGCTTGTTGATTAGTTGCACAATCAATAGTTTTTTCTATAACTACTAACGTGAGCCAATTTTTCTGTTAAGTCACAAAAATTGTTAAAATATTCAGCCATCTTTCTATTTCTTTCATATCTAAACAAAGTATTTTTAAAGTAAACAATTTTTTATATAGTGATACCTTCTGTAATGGTCCACTTGGCTTGTAAATTTCGTAGAGTTTCTGCCAAGCTTCCAGAGATGTTTTGCAGTTTTTTTATGTAGTGAATGAAAATATTTTTACAGAAAAAACTTTCTATGAAACAATATTTCAATGCTACAAAGAATTACATTTATATAATTATAACAAGTAGTTTTACAAGTATAATTCCAGCAATTATTACTGTTTTTCATAGCAAATACAACTAATATTGTAAATGTTTAAAGCAATGGTTCCTGTTTATGCTAAATATAGTAACTAGAGCATGTAACTAGCCGCCGTTAGAGGGCGCCGCGTATAAACTGAAGGTTAGTTTTCATGCTAAAGACTACGACTTTAGATATTTAGCTTACATCTAAGTTTGAGAATCACCGAGAAAGGTCATCAGTTTGATAGTCGAATTTATTCAATTTTCGTTCCATCTTTGAATTTTTCGGCCTTTGACCTTTTCGAACTTTTCTTTCCTTGTACTTTCGAATTTTCCTAAATTAAAAGGGCTTTTGTTTTGTTGAAATACAATTAATATTATATTTTTATTTAATTATTTATTTATATATTTTAATATTGTTGCTTTCGATATTACTTTAGTATGTACTAAGTATGTATAATCATATTGTATTTAAATTTAGTATTTTGCCAAATTAGAAAATGCTCTTAAACCAAGAAACCAGAGAAAAGCTTAAAGTTTTAATGATTAATTAATTGTATTCTATTATAATTAATACATTTCATTATAATTAGAGTAATAGTAAAAACAATACTCATAATATTAATAATTATAATATAGTAATAATAATAATAATTATGGTCAAAATAATAATGATAATAATAAAAATGATTCTTATGCGATTCTTCTTGAAATCAGGTAAATAATAAAATTACTGTTGAAATAAACATAACAAACCTATTATTAAATATTTTTACAGTTTTAGAGCTTAAATTTCAATGCTTAAATTTTAATATTAGTTTTATTACGTATATTAAACGTAATGTATTTGTTTTTTTTTCTTTTCAATTTTGTTTATTTGTTAGCAAATATTTTGTTTTAAACATAAATTTAGTTGCCAAATATTTGCTTGTTGTCGTTTCACTTTCACTGATACAGGGTCATTCTTATTTTAAACATTTTTACAGGTTTTCATTTTCGGAAGCATTACAAAATAATAGGTGAAAGATTATTAAAAATTTCATTATTAAATTCAACGAAAAATTAAGGTAAAAATTAATATTAATTGTTTCAAACTAGTTACTAAATAAAAAATTATTTAATTTGATAGATTAAATGATTGATTTATGTACTGAATTAATTTAATTTAATTTAATTTAAACTTTAATTTGATTTGAAGTGCTTTAATTGGTTTTAACTATTAATTTCATTTCGTTGCAAATTTCTTTTAATTGATGTTTTAAATGATTTAATTTAGTTTCTGATATGATATCAAAACGTATTCATTTTTATTTCAATATTAAAATTCATTTCAATATCAATTTAATTAAATTAAATAATCCTTGTACAGCTTTTTATTGGAAAACTTTTTTCGTAGTTTTTATGTTTATTTAATATTTATCCAAAAAAATAAAGTTACTATAATTAATTCAACTAAAGTTAAATTTCAAATAATAATAAAAAGTGCCAAAATTAAAATTCCACTAATTTTTAGTTGGAATTAATTAACAGTTAAAATTAATTAAAGACATTTAATTATATTAATGTTCAAAATAATAAGTATTAAGTATTAATATTAATAATAATAATAAAGCCAATTTTAAAAAATATAATAAACTGTTAAAAAAAGTCTAAATTACACTAAATAATATTATTAATTATTTAGTATTAAAAATTAAGTACTACTTACATATTAAATTATGTATTATTTAATGGTTGATATGGTCGATTTAGCTATTATCTATATTTAGACGATTGCAGTGTGGGTTTAATTTGTTCATATATATATTTTTTGCAATTATTTTTTTTCATACATTTTTTTGTATTTGAATTTTTTTGCGATTTCATACTTTTTCGATATTCTTTAAAATCTTCGTTTTCTCCTTTTGGAAAAGAATATTTATTATATTATGTTTTCTTTTCCATTTTTCATTTCTGATGTTAATTAATATACACAAGGTATTTTTTAACATATATTGCATAACAATAATAATAATAATGTATTTATATGAATATATCACGCTGTGTTAATTAAATGTACATAAGTAATAATTTACTCATTTCGGCTTGGTTTTGAAATTGAATTAATTGGTTTTTTTTTTAATTAGAAATTCACTAAGATTCTACTTCATTATTAAACGGTTTTTAATTCTGTCGTTTTTTATTGAAGTTTGGCAAACATTATAAAACAAACATCTTTCAAATGCTGTTTAGAAAACTTCAAGAATAGAATGAAAATAAAACAGATGAATGAATTATATATAAAATATGTACATATATATACATTGTACATGCATATAATAAAATATATTTGATATCATAATAATAATAATTTCGGACTTTATATTCTTGTATTTAATTTATTTTTATTTCATTGTATTTAATATATTTTTGATATTATATTTTTTATTGTTTTATTGTATTTTATTTTCTATTTTATTCTATTTCTGCTTTATTTTATTTAATTTCTTCATTTTATTTGTGGTTTAACTCATTTTATTTATTTAATTTCATCTTATTTTTTATTATATTTTATTTATTTAGTTACTTATTTATAAGTTACTTATTTAATAAATTTGTTATTATGTGTTTTTATATAACTTTAGTTAAGTTTAAATATAATTTAAATGTTGTCTAAAACAAAATCTTAATTATCTTTATTTTCGTTATTTATTTTATTTTTAATGGAAGTATAAAAACTGTCTATCGTTTGTGTTTATTATGTTATCGTGTTGTTTTTATTTTTATTTTTATTTTGTGTGTTTTAAAATGGAAGGAGCTATTTTTTTGTATTTTTAATTCTTTTATGTCTTATTTTTTAATATACAAAAAGTCAAAATTTTGATTTTAGCTTTGTATGAAGTACATTGTTATTGTAAATAAACGTTGATGTTTTGTTTACGTATTCGAAGTTATTTGTTGTTATGTACGATATTTATAGCTATATGCTTCATATTTATACATATGCATTTATATTTACTTATATAATAGATGGTAGTTCAATTTACTTTATGGCTTAAGTTTAATTTAACTCAATTAAACTTTTTAGCACCGTTTTTTTGTTATTGTTAAAGATTTGTTGATGTTGTTGTATGTAATATATTTTAAAATTTGTTTTAAAAGAGAAAGAAATTAAACAGAGTTAAAAACAAGACAAGTAAAAAACACCCAGTAAACATTATAATAATCTGAAAAACATTATAATGAAAAAGTTCGAAGTGTTCTTTATATACAAACCTCTTAATAAAGCATTTAAAGAAGAAGGCGAAGAAAAAACAAGAAGTGAAGGAGAAAGAAGAAAGACTAAGTAAACGAAGAAAATAAATCGAGCTGTGAAAGCATAAAAATCGCTGAAAACGTCGCTGAAAACAGAAAATTTTATCGCCAATTTTGTGGGTGGAAAAAAAATGCATTTCATATTTCTTTTGTGTAATTTTTGAGTTTTTATTTCTATTTATTTTCGTATGCTTTATTTATTTATATTTATTACGTACTCGTGTGTGTGTTTTTGTTTTATTAGGCTAGAACCTAGAAATGATTTTCAACTATTATTGCTACATTAAAAATAATTAATTTTAACTGCTTAATTTTAACAATAAAATGTTATGCATGCTTTTTGTGTATGGTTTTTGTTGTTGTTGTTTTTAAATAATGCGAGGATTTCGGTTCCTCTGCCTGTAACACGGACACCATCATCATTATCATCATCAAGATTATCAATAATTTGTATCGAATAGGAATATAAATCAAAGAAATGAAGAAAACAAAAAGCAAATAATTCAAAAATAAAGAAAATTAAATGCAATAAAAATAAAATTAAATAAAATAAATAAAAAATAATATAAAATGAAGAACTGTTCAACTGTTGTTGATTCTTTTTTGGATAATTTAAACTTTATTTTAAAAATTAATAGTTTTCAACGCTACAATTAAACAAACAATAATTTGAATGTTTTATTTTCTGCATGGTTTTTATTTGTTTATAATTAACACAAAATAATATTAACTAAAGCAAAAAGAAACGAAATGCAAAATTCTCTCAGTTTTAATTCAGTTTAAAAGTAATATTAAAGTAGTTTTTAATTAATATTACACAAATAATAATTACAGTAATAATAATAATATTAATTATAAAAATAATTCTCATAAAATAAGCTTACGTTTAGCAACTAAAACAGTGCAAAAAACGCTGCTGCGTTTGTCGCGCTTCGTTTTACGCAGAATTTGCTTAGCATTAAAATTCTAAAGAATACTTAAAATTAGTATTCAAATTAAATTCAGTTTAAGCTTAGTTACAATTTAGACAACTTTAATTTTCTGCTCAAAACATTTTTTCGTTTAGTGTTTCATTAACGTTTTTATTTACATGGGGACAAAATGTGTATTTTTACGCTTTTGTATTTGATTCGAATGTGATTTTACTTTTATCAACCTTTTTTCAAAACATTTTAATATTTTTTAACCTTTTTTCACCTTTTTTTAAATTTAAAATTTTTAAAATTTTTTTTTTGCATTTTTTAAAGTTTTTAATTTAGAATTTATCAATTTTTCGTAATAATTTAAAATTTAGGAAAACTCAAGATTTTCATTTTCATAAAAACTTCACAAAACTTACAGTTGTTATTGTTGTTGTTTTTGTTAGCTTAATGCTCTGAGACGATATGCAATTTTGAACGTTTTTAAAATGCTTCTTTTACTCTTTAATTTATACAAATTGTTGTTTAAGGATTCAATTGTATGTTTTTAAATATTTAAATATTAGAAATTTATACTACTTTAATAATGTGATTTTTTATTTTTCGTTTTATTTGAATACTATTTTTATGCTATTTTTAAAAATTAAGTTAAAATTTAATAAATTTATTTCTTTGTTTTATTTGTTTTTTTTGCTCCTCTCTAATTGTGTGAGTGTATATTTTTAAACTACTTTTAATTTAACTACCTTTTTGTTGTTGTATTTGGTTTGAGTTTTTTATTCACTTTACTTTATTATTACTTTGAATTTTCCCCTTCTTTTTATTTATGAATTGATTTCTTTTTCGTTTGAGATCAAAAGATAGTTAAACATGTTTTTTTTCACATATTATTTACAGTTATTTACAGTTATGGAAACTTCAATGCTTACAGTCTTTATTAGAATCAAAGAAAAAAAAATATGCACGAAAAATAATAATACTTGAAAGTGGTATTTTTTGTGTCTGGTATTTTTTGCTATTCTCGTAATTATAAGTGATAATAATATATACAGTTCTGGGTTTTTCCTTAATTGGGGACAACTTAATCACATTAAATTTTATTTCATTTTGGAAATCTTTTCTTAATTAATATTAAAACTTGGAAATAATTTTAAAACTTTAACGAATTGCACAACGACGCTTCTTTTCACTCCTTCTGTCCTTCTCGCGCTCATTCTCTCGGTCTCTTAATTTCTTCATTGCTGCCTTCTCTGTTCGTATTTCTCTTCACAGCTCTGTCTTGCTCCGCTCTCTTTTCTCTTCCTTTCGCTCCCTTCTCTGTCTGTCTAATAACTCCACGCTGTCGGCGCTGCTTCGTCCTCGTCACTCATCCGTTGCACTCCTAACATTCGCCGTCTTTCGTCGTCCAACGCTTTGTCTTCATGTCTCAAGATTGCATTCGCATTCGCCTCCATCTCACTCTCGCACTCCTCATCCTCCTGCTTTATGCGCACCTCTGGCTCCATGAAGCGCTGATCGATGTCCACCTCATGCATATCGTTTTCCAGCTTCTCACTTTCGGGCCGCGTTTGTGGCTCTGCTGCGGCTTCCTGCTCGGCTCGCCGACTAAAGTCTGCCGCTTGCATGACACACACGCCGTTGATGATGCGTTCGGCAGCCGCGGCCACCGCGTTTGCTGCTGCTGCAGCTGCCGCCGCCGCTGCTGTGTTCTCACCGCTGTTCGCCGGATTGACCCATTGCGGTGCTGCTAGCTTGCGGCGTGAAGTACGCGACGCATTTCCGGGGTACGACGATCGCGGCGTCTCTTTATATTCATCCCTCTTGTCGTCGCCGCCTCCAATCGAGGAACCTCCCTCGCCATTGCCATCGAGCGATTCGTTGTCGCTCAGATGCGAAGTCTCGTCCATCTCATCGTCAAAGTCGTCGCTGCGCTCGCGCTTCAACGCATTCATCGTCAGGTCGAGGCCGCTCATCTGCTCCTTGAAAGCTTGATTCAAAGCTTGCAGATCCGGTTCGTTGCCGGCTCCCCCCGCCCCTGGCATGCTAGCGAGACTGCGTCCCAGCAGCGCCGCTGCGGCAAAGTAGGGCGGATAGGGCAACACTGGCGCGCCGCTCAGGCCCATGCGTTCCTTGTGCAGCTCGAGCAGACGTTGCTGCAGCAGAATGCGGAACTGAACGGGGTCGAAGGGCGTGGCGGTGGTGTTCTCGCGGCTGGGAATGTGCGTGTCGGCGGGCTGGCCATGCGGCACCTGCTGCTTGAGGCGCATGCGATGGTTGTGGAACCAGTTGGTGATGGTGCGCGTAGCCAGGCCCAGTTCGTTGGCCAGGAACTCAATGGTGCCCACATTCGGGTAGGGGTCTAACGTGAAAGCGAGGCGCAACGCTTCCTTCTGCTCCTCGGAGAAGAGCACTCGCTGTTTCTTGGTGGGCGGTGCACCACCCACACCCGAGCCCACAGAACCGGGACCCGGGCTGCTGGTGTAGAAATCGTTGGTGTCGTTGCTCGAGGTGTCCGAGCTGTTGTCCTGCTGATTGGGGCCGCCGGTGGAGCGACGTCGTTTGCTGGCCTCGCGACGTTCGTTCTTGAGCACCTGCAGGCGCTCCACGTTGTTGGCATCGGAAAGCCACAGCTGCATGCGGATGAACGGTTCGCGTCCTTTGATCGACAACATGTGCCATGGCTTGGGCTTGCTTAGCAGTTCCGACACAGACCCCTGCGACAGACCCAAGACGGCTTCGCCGAATATCTTCTGGCCGATGTTGTTGGCCAGCAGCGCTTCCTTGATCTTGGTGGTAATCACCTGAGTGTCGAGGTCCTGCGTCAGTGCTGCCATCTCGTAGACGGTGGGTGACATGTGCTGGTGCATGTTGCGCATGGTGTTGGATTGATGCGGCGAGTTTATCGGCATCATCATGGGCTTTTTGTCGTTGGCTGCAGTGGCTGCGGGCAAACTAATGGCATGTTGTGGCGGCAGTCCGGGTGAAGTGAGCAACATGCTCTGGTGTTGGGCAGCAGCGGCAGCTTGAGCGGCCTGCACTGCAGCTGCTGCTTGCTGTTGGTGGTTGTGTTGCTGCTGCATGGCCGCCGACATGGCAGCAGCTGCCTGCATCTGTTGCATGATATGTTGTGCTTGCGGCTCCTGCATCTTCAGCTCGTTCATCATCTTCTGCATGGGCAGCGTAGCTTGCATCTTGTTGGCCAGCCCCTGTGGGATCTGCGGGCTGCCGCTGTAGCTGCCGGTGCGCATCAACTTCTCGGGGGCGATTTTGTACTGGCTGGCGACCAGCTTGTGCACCGCATTGTCGTCCTCCAGAAACATCTTCATGCGAATGAAGGGCTCGCGACCTTTCTGCGTCAACATGTGCCAGGGTTTGGGGCGCGCTAGCAGGTCGGAGACGGATCCCTGCGACAGACCGAGGACGGACTCGCCGAAGAGGCGCTGCGAGATCGAGTACTGCGAGAGCGCTTCCTTGACGCGCCGCACGATGTCCTCGGTGTTGAGGTTGTTGAACATGTCGAACTGCTGCTGAGTGATGGGCGGAAGCACGGCTTTGGTGGGGCGTTGCGGCTGCGAGTGATGCGGCGTGACAGGCGGCTGTGTGATCAGCGAGTTGGTGATGGAGGCCATGCGTTGCAGCGGACTTGCGGCGGCGGAGAAGTCGTCCGTGGGCGTCATGGCGGGCGGAAGAATAGAGTTGCTCAGCGGACTGGGCGCTGCCGAGTTGTTGTTTTGTGTCGAAGCGTTGCTGGAAGCTGGGGCTGGCGTGTGGCTGCCGCTTTCACCTTTGAGGCGCGCGTGCATTTGGAAGGCGGCGTTTGCATGCCGTTCCGCCTCGGCGGATGCTTCTTTGGCGTTGGCTGCTTGCACAGCCGACTGAATGCTGCCGCCCGTGGGCGCATCCATGGAGTTGGAGGAGTGATCGTGAGTGCCGCGTTGTCCATTCAACTTCAGATCCTTGCAATCTTTGGTCAACGACAAGTCTTGGGCGCCATTCAAGACCTGCTGCTGCAGGGCGATGAGGCTGGAAAAGTTGGGGAAGCTCGGTATATTGCCAGGGTTCGGCTGCTGCTGCATTTTGGCCATTTCGCGTTCGAAGGCCAGTCGAATGTTCTCATCGGCGGCGACGGCGGCCGCTGCGGCGGCGGGGAATGCTTGGTTCGGCAAACCAGCTGGTGGCATGCCACCGCTGAAAAACGGAGAGAGAAGAAAACTGCAATTAAGTTTAGCATGTCTGTTGTTTGGGGGAAGCAGTGAAGCGGGCCAAGTGTCTGTGATGACGCTCTGCTTACCTTGGAAAAGCGGCTTCGCGGGGAGCTCGGGCCATGATTTCCTGATACAAGCGCGCCATTTTGTCCTGCGTCATTTCCTCCTGCTGACGCATGCGCTGCTGCTGCTGTTGATGTTGTTGTTGCTGTTGGTGTTGCTGATGCTGCTGCTGCTGCTGCTGATGTTGATGTTGGGCAGCCGCAGCGGCAGCAGCTGCAGCGGCGGCGGCAACAGCGGCAGAGTCCTGCTGCTGCTTGAGCTGCTCCTTGTAGAACGGCGAGGAGCAGGACTGGTGAGGCGACTTGGAATCTTCGTTGCTGAGGCGCGAGTCCTCGTGAGCGCGTCGTTGTTCCTGATGATGCTGCAGTTGCCGATGCTGCTCCTCTTTGAGCTGCTGCAGCGGGTTCGGTGTAGAGTTCTTCATGAGCGACGAGGCTTCGTTGAGGATGTGAGCGATGCGATCGTCGGGCATCGAGTCTTCGTTGCGGCCATACGGAGGGAGACCAGAATCTGGGGGAAGAGAAAAAAGAGAAAGCGAATTAAAAAGGTTTCCTTCACAGTGCAGCGAAAGCAGTTGCAGATATTTCAAGAGTAAATTGGATAGAAAATAAGGGCTACTGTTGCATCCTCATCTTCAACAAGAATATTTAATTTATTTATGTGTATTTTTAGGACTTAAGTCTTTGAGTTTCTTCACGGCGAATCGCCTGCTTGCTCTTCTCTAAACAGCGTAGAGCCTTGCTAACCTACAAAAATCGCCGGCAATAAATTTCGCATTAACCAATATAAAAGCGCAAAAGGCAAATAAAACGTAAGAAATCATTACCAATCAAGCTGAATTTTTAATGTTTTCACATGACGAATTGATTGCATGCCAGAGCCAGAGCCAGAGTCAGAGTCAGAGTCAGAGTCACAGCCAGAACACGAACTCAGAAGCGGTGGTTCGGTGCATGTGTTGCCGCCAAACACTCGACAGCACACTCGCACACACACATGCATACATACACTCAAACGCACGCAACCTCCTATCATATCATCAGCTATTCAGAGCTCATCGCGTTCGTCAACATCTGACATCTGGAGTTGTTACCGTCACCGTCATCGTCGTCGTCGTCGTCGTCGTCGTCATCGTCATCGTCGTCGTCGTCGTGTTCGTCGTCGCATCAAATCAAAAGCAAAACTTCGCTGATTTTACGAGCACTTTTGCGATTTCTTGGCCAGCGTCATTAAAATTGGTGGAAGCGACCGCGCGCTGAAGTCGGCCGTAGCTTCAGCTCTCGTACACTTGATCATTGAATTTATTGGTTTTATTGATAGCATGAGTAATTATTGCCGCCTTTTTAGTGGCTGCTGCCATGGGCTGACCTTCGGAAATGAAGCCATAAAAGTCAAGACGATTCCTATTCGATGCAATTAAATTTGCGCTTTCTGGCGTTGTGTATGCGGCGAATTTGCATTGCTGCCATTTATGATTAGACTGCTGAGAGCACACACAAAAGGGCTCTTTTTTGGGTGAATATTATCAGCACTAAAACAGCGATTAAGATATACGGCGAGTGGATGTTAGTTGCATAAAACTGGCGAAAGCAAATAATAAAGAGCAGCTTTGATTTTATGGAGGTATTTTTCATTTGATCATGGAAATTAAAAGAGGTCCGTAGTTTTAACAGTTTTCAGGTTCTGTTCAAAGGTTTTCTTAGAGGGAAAAATGTTGAGGAATCATGATTCAATCACTCGGTGAATGACGACTTAATAATTTATTTTATTAATTTATGCTTGAATGATACGAAATACTTTAACTATTATGATATCGACTATTAGTCCATGCGGCGAATTATATTAGATCCTTCGAGTAGAGTCTGAGAGCACCAGAAATGCTCTGTGTACACTTTTGAGCTAGTTTTTTTGTCACAGAATACTTTCCGGTTATTGATTTCACATTTCAGACTTTAGACAAATTAAAACACGAATCGCATGATGTGTATAACCTCAACGACCTCCAATTATTGCATTCCGACCAAAGTCATTGAATACATTTTTCGCTTTATGCACACAATCACAACAACAACAACAATCACAACAACAACAACAGAAACGACAGCGAAAACGAAATCTATTTAAACATGGTAGAATTTTAATTTTTCTTTTTTGTTTTTATTTGGTTCGGTTCGGTTCGCTTCGGTTTGGTCACTCTCTTTGGTTCTAGCGGCGCAGTGGACGGGGCTGTCGATTTTGGCTTGCATTCGGTAGCTCATCGATTGACAGCAACCACGGTGCATGTAAAATCGCCACCAACCGTCAAAGCGAATTAGTGAACCTCACTGAACTGCAATTCAACAAAAGCGAAGAGTCGGGGAAGGGGCAGGAGTGGTGCCGGTGGGGTGGGGTGGGACCCAAAACAAACATCGATGAAAAAATTTGATAAAAGTTGAACAGAGTTGAAAAGAAATCAAGGCTGACCTCAGTCAAAGCCTACCACAAACAGTAAAATTGACACGTGCTCGACCCACTTGCCGAGAACGGCGAATTCAATGCATTTCCTCATACATTCAAATTTCAGTTTAAATTTCGAATTCAAAATTCATCATTCATTCATTCAATTGCACCACATCGCAGCACATCGCATCGACGAATGTCATAAAAGTTCAGAAAAAGTTTAACAGCGAATGAAACAAAGAGAACAGGAAAACAAAACAACGATCACAGAAGCTAGTCGCTGGTCGTTGGTCACTCAGAGCTGCAGGACCCTGCTTTAGTGCCACCCTTCCCTCCCCCTCCCCCTCTTTATCACTCACTCCCACTTCCCATTCCATGAAGGAAAGCATGAATTTTGTGCTTGCTTCATACAATCATCAAGTGGTTTTTCACATCCTGCGGCTTGATGACGACTGTCGGTGGTGCTGCTGTTGTTGTTGTTGTTGATGCTGGTTGCTGATGCTTTTGACGATGCTGTTGCATATGTAATCCTATCCTAGATGTCCTGAGCAGAGCAGAGTAGAGTAGAGAGGAGTTGAATGACGTCGAAGTATTGAATAAGCGAAAAAATCGCATTGAAAAAATTCAATTCAATGAACGATCAAAGGGGAATACAACAACAACAAAAATAACAACAACGACGACAACAACATGAACCAGTTGAACAAAAACAAATGAAAATCACTTAACAATTGCATGGATAATCGATTCCCAAAGGACCACAAACACTTGGCAAACAATGAAGATAGAAATGTTCAACGTTCAACACATGAATGACAAATGGTAAACGAAATGTGGGAAGAGTTCAGAAAGGAATGAAGCAAAAAAAGAAAGAAAAGAAGAAAAAGGGAAGCAAAAAGAAAAAGAAAACGATGACGCCGAAGAAGAGACACGAAGAGGACAACAAGGACTATCGAGAGATTATTGAATGATGGCGAATGATTGAAGGACGGACTCACGGGATGCTTGTGGTGTATTTTACGGTGTGGAAGTGTTTGGAAAATGGTATGGGAATGAAACAAGGCGACACAATGAAAATTATAGCAATAAAAAGTCGGAAAAAACGGATTTTTTCAGAAGTTTTTTATTCGAATCGAAAGTGGTACGAAAAGTGATAGTTTTGTGGTAACCTAAGAACTCATTTAGGATTAGGAAGTGTACGGAAAAAATAGATAAGAAAGAATGAGAGAAAGAGAGAAATAGAGAGAGAGATAGAGAGAGATGGTGGATGGGATGAAGTGAGGAAAGCAGCTTACATTGATGAACTTGATTGTGATGGACAGCAGAGACGTGTACCGTCTGCAATGGAAATCGTTGAAGATGGATTATGCATATACGCCCAAAAAGGAAGTGTTCAGAAAGTTCGAAGTACAAGCAGGTTGAACGGAGCAAGATATTTTTAAAGGGTTTTAAAGTTCTTAAAGTTTTTATTTATGTACAGAAAAAAAGGTTAAATTATTAGCCATAAAAAGAGAATTAAAACTTCTAGAAAAAGGGTTTCAAAAACATTGATAGCCCCGCATTTTCATTATTAAAATTGCACAATCATAAGCAAAGTTCACATAAAGTTTGTGATCCTTCAGCATGTGCGGCAAATGAAAAAGGAAATAAAGGAAAATAATCCATAGACTCATAGAATCATAGAGACGACTCTCGAAAGAACGCGTGGCTTAACTACGGCGCGTCGTTTAATCCTGGCGCTGTCGGTGCCGCTACCGGATGGAGACAAAAGCAACAATGGCCAACACTCAACTTCCACTTCAACCTTTTGTCACAGGAAACGGATATTGCGAAGGGTTACATGTGTCCACGCCGGCAGCCGGTTATCTTTGGTGCCCGTTACGTGGTGTTCGACGGATACGAAGGAGCTGAAGAAGAATGGCCACGGGTTCAATTCTAATCGAGTGTGGAGATAGTGAATGAAGAAGAGTGACCATGTGGCAGAGGAACATTCAGGCATCGGCAAGAAATAAAATGATTTTTCAGTATCATAAAAGCCGATGACGAACATATTACAAAATGAAATAACATTTTTGATGAAATATTTTAAGTATTAGTTTAAGGATATTTTAATTAATTAAAGCAATTTATGTGTCTAAATTTCAACATCTCTGCAGTTTTCTTATAAACAACACGATTCTTGAGGTGAATCGAATTCGCCGCTTGGAAAGATAGCAGTGGAAGTGGAAAAATTATGAACAGTAGACAGTATGATGAAAATGAAACTCATTTTAAAAATCTAACATCTAAAATCTAAATCATAAATAATAAACAGAGGACAAAAAAAACAATAAACTATAATGTCAATTCGCCTCAAAGGAAATATCACACAAAATACCAAAAAGAAAGAATAAATTCAAGAAAAAAGATGGCAAAATGTCTAGAATTGAGTTAAAATTACTAATGAAACTAGCAGCAGATATTATTTAGCAAGCAACAAAATCTTTGTGTAAAAATAACTAAAAGTAAATATAAAAATTGTGCACCCCCGCATATGAAAAAAATAATAAATTAAAAATAAAAATATATAAAAAACACTCAAAATAACTTTTAATAAGATTGTATGGTTGTCCGAACGACTTAAAGATGTCTTTCATGTATGACATAAATTTATGTCTGTTGTTGATAAAAGTGAAAAATTGAAAATTGTCAACAACAACAAAAACATCGAACGGAAAGCGAATCACGAACGAGTGACACATCTTTTGGCTGAGAGCGATACGATGGCTAATAAAGACGTGAATGTGTGTGTGTGTGTGTGTGTGTGTTTGTATTTGTATATCTGTGTATGTGTTCGTGTACATCTCTTGCCGCATCACCGATTGAATCAAATGAATGCACGACGCATTCTTAAAAAGCACTTAAAATCCTTCGAATGCTCTATGAAAATCGAAGATTTATTATTGTTCACCTTTTGGTTGATGCTGTTGTTTTTATTATTGTTGTTGCTGTTGCTATTGTTATTGTTGTTGTTTTTTACACTTTCCTGAAATAAAATCTTTTGTCATTCTGTGCTAAATACTTTAATCTTTTCGTTCTTCTCCTGTGTTTGTTAATTCATTTGAATAAATTTTCGAGATTCGATTCGATGTGTATTTTTCTTACTACTTTCGTTTTACCATAAATTTTATTAGAGTATGAATTCGAGAGAACAAATAATAAACGGGGGAAAAAATATTTATTCTTTGTGTCATCATCGTGTTTTTATTTATTCTTTTATTGTAAAAGTTTGCTCCAGTTTCAGTTCAAAGAAAGAATTCGTTTTTTCACGAATTTCCACAAAAACTCATGACATAAAATATTGTATTATATTCGCGTAGGTGGTTCTCATATCGCACACGGACACGCGGCGACATTTTGGGATCTATACAAATATTTTTATAGCTGAATTTTTTCGAAACAAACAAAAAAGAATTGAAGAACGCAAAAACTGTTCATTCGAGCATAAAAATTAATTTCTCGGTTTAAATGATATACAAATCATTGGCACGAAGCATTGAGAATTGATAAGGAACATTTTTGTTGCTGTTGCTCGGGCATTTCTAGAAGCATGAAGTATATCGAGGTATTTGTTTAAATAAAATTTGATTGTTTGTTGTAGTTTTATTAACGGGTGGAATATTTTCAAATTAAATGAAATTCTTACAAGAATGCGCCGTACAATTTATTTCGGAAACAGAAAATAAAATAACAAAACCAACAACAACAAAAATTAATTGTGTGACAGAATTTCTTGCCGATTCGCTGCAGTAAAACATAAAAAGAAACAAACCACATAGTAACAAAAAACTTTGTAAAAAATGTTGCGAATAAAAAAGAGAAAATTACTTGAAATTAAAATTGAAACGAATTTGAACGAAAGAAAAGTTAAAAGAATGTGACACGTTTTTCTCTTAAATGTAACTTGCTTTATAATATTTATATTTAATTGACTACTTATATTGAATATTATATTAGAAAAAGTGTAAATTTCGCTGCATTTAAACCTAAAACTTTTTCTTGTTTTTATTCGTGTGTTACACGCATTTTAAATAAAACTTTCAGCTTTGACAGTTTACCAAAAAAAAGAGAAAAAAGCAGAAACGGAGGCATTTTTCGTATTTTCTTAACCAAACCTGCTGCAAAACTTTGTCTTCAACACGGTTCCGTTTTCGTGGGGAGGAGGGGAGGGGGGTTGGTCTCTTTTTGGGTCTTTTTTTGTGAGGGTTGCCAGCTAATTAGTTTGTAATTAAGTTCGCTGCATAAAGAAAGAGCAAAAAGGAAAGGAAACAGCAAAAATTATACCCGCATTGGACAACTTTTGGATTCGGTTCGGCAGCAGCATCGACAACGGCAACAGTGACGGCAACTGCAACATGTGTGGAAAAACTGGTGTTTTTTTAAATGTCTGGAGGTTTGTGGGGAAATTTTTAGACATGCCGAACGGCAGACTTAAAGTCACAATGCTACATCAAAATGCTAAAAGCGATGCAGATTAGGAATCGGCGAATGTGTTGGATACAAATGAGTGTCCCCACTCTTCTCTACGCTTCTCTTCTGCTCTGTACTCTTCTCCCTTCGCTTCTCTTCTCTGTTCTTTTCTTTTTATTTATTTACGTTCTATTTTAGTTTTTCGTTTGTTTGTTTGTTTATTTTGAGTTAATGAAGCTGTTGACACTCAAGCGAAGGGGACAGCATTTGAGTTGTTTGCATTTTTAAGCAGTCATTCGGCTGCACTTAAATATGTTGAGTTTCTTTTTCTAACAGCAACAACAGCAACAACAGCAACAGCAACAACAAACAACAAACACATGAAAAAGCTAAAAATAAGGCAACGAACTCTCGTATTCTCATGCTGACAGGTTGACTGGAAATGAAGCAGATTGAATGACTCGTTGATTGACTGACTGTCTGATTGACTGTCTGATTGAATGACTGACTGTCTGATTGACTGTCTGATTGACTGTCTGGTTGACTGACTGGTTGACTGTCTGAATGACTGCCTGATTTTTTGTATCTCCTAAGAAACTATTCGCTTGCATTTAGAGTCTAGTGCACTAGTTTTAAAATACTTTCTTCGTCCTCCTCCTACTCCTCTTCCTTTTCTTCTTCTTCTCTTCTTCTTTTCCTTTTACTTTTCCTCCTTGTTGTTGTTGTTATTGTTGTACAGTTGATATACCTCTCAACGATATGAAAACACGTTTTGCACGCATCGTTGTCCTAAAATTGACACTCGTATTTCGCCGTGTCTATTCCCAGGCTTTCACACTCAAGCTTCTCCAACTTTGAAGTGGGAAATATGCGTGCACTGAGCTTGGATGTATTCAGCTCCATTTTCTTCTGTTTCCTCTTCTTCACCCGTCTGCTTTCCCGTCTTCCTCTCCTTCCCACACTTCTTGTTCCACTTCTTAATCCTCATTGAAGTGACTTCTTATTCTTCCTATAATTGCTCTCCCTCTTCTATGTACTTCTACTTTTCTTCGTGTACTTCTTCCTTCTTTTAGCTTCTCGTCCTTAAGCATTTTTTGTTCATTCGCTCGCTCGTAGTATTATTATCAAGCTTATAAGTGCATCCATATGCTTAATATGTGGTACTCGATGCATTTTTGCAATTATAATTGCAGTCTATTGGAAATGATTTTCGTCGTACAGCGCTCAACGGCGCAACAACATTGAACAGTGACAGTGATTTATGATAGGCATTTTAATTAGAAGTATTCAGGAATTATTCTATGCATTTCCATGCATTTCGAAGATGCATGCGACTTTCGACATGCGTCGTGTCTCCGGCGAAGTGCAGTCGGCGTGGTTCAAGTGGCAGCAACAGCAGCATTGATTGCGGTAAAAATATACCGACATTATAACGACAAGGGGAGCAATATTACGAGTGTATGTAACAAAATCGGTAGAAACGCAAAGAAAACTCATGAATAAATGCACGTGAGGCAACTTTTTCCATGCGGCGAATTTGTTTGGTCTATAAAAGTGGATTGCGAAGGTGACTCTGCTGATTTTGGACTAATTTCAAAGTAAATTTCGTGATTATTGTGATTAGGCAAATGAAATAATTCGCAAATATTTAATAAAAGACTTTGTTCAGCCATCAGTGAGTCTGTGTGGCGAATTCTTTTTTAAGCAAATCAGCATTTCTGCACTCTGAACACTTTAAACACTTCAATTAAAATGTCTAATAATTGATTTGTATACAGAAATATGCAATTCTAATGAGGGACATTCTCCGTTTGCGTCTACACTTTCGTTTACTTCCAACAGTCCCATGAATCTGTCAGGAGAGACACTTTTGTGCTGTGTGCTTTGATCTTCAAGTGTTGCTTATTGAAATTGCTATATTCAATTATGTTCTCAGCGATTTTTAACCCTAAAAGTGTGCTTTAAATGCGTTCTTGTGGACTGTTGTTGTTGCGTTTTTAATTCTTTTTATTTAAACACGCCAATTATGCATTCAACCGTGAGTGCATTTTTTCTATTTGTTGGTTCGTTTTTTAAAAAAATGCTACATACACACACCTAAACACTCCTATATACACACACACACACACACACACAAATACAACTGCAGTATAACAATTACAATTATAAAATCATTGATGCCTGATTTTCGCTGCAACTTTTGCGCAACTTCGTATAAAGAACTCAAACTTCAAAGGCTTCTCTCGCTTGCTGACTGACTGACTGACTGACTGAATGGCTGACGCTGGCTGCGTTCGGAGGGCTGCACTTTATTGTTTAATATTTTATTATTATTGTTGTTGCTATTGTTGCTGATGGCGATACTTTTTTGTTCTATTTTTTCCCATTGCCAGTGAGAAAATATAATTGATATTTTTCTAATAGAAACTTTTCATTCTCGTTCCTCGTTTTCTCTCTCCCATTCTCGCTCTCTTTTCTTTTGCTCCACCTAACAATTGCAACAACAATAGTAAGAGTAACAACAACAATGCCAACTAAAGTATGCTGTGGAATTTTATGGCCACAACAACTCTTTGAGGCTCATAATAAAGTTGAGTTGAGTTGAGTTGAACTGAGTTGTTGGCTGCTGCTGCTGCTGTTGTTGTTGTTATTATTATTGTTATTGTTTAGCATAAGCTTTGTAGTTTAGATGTTGCGTAAAGCGATGACTTTTTTGCAGTTTTTTCGCAGAGTTTTTTCCCACTTTTCTTTTCTATGATGTTAATAATCACAACAACAACAACACTACCATCATTACCAACACCACGTTGTAATCTAAATTAATTAAATTAATTAGCATCACTCGGGCAACACTTTAAAATGTCTGCTCTCCGAATCAATCCTCGACCATCCTCTGTTTCTCACCTCTTTACTCTACCTCTACCCTCTTTTCACCACACCCCCTCCCGTGCGCTTGGCCACGTTTAGAGCACTCTTATTTATACTTTTTTTCCTTTGCTTGGCTTGCTTTTTAATTTTAACTTAATTAGTTAGTCTGTCATCGTGCGTAGAGCTCACAGGCACTCACACGCCTTCATGCATCTGCACCTCTACGCCGCCACGCCGCCACGCCGCCACGCTGCCGCGCTGCCGCGCTGCCACACCTCCACGCCTTTACGTCTAAAAGTAGTCTAGTTACGCACACATGTGTGACAAAGCGTCACCCAACATTAACAAATTATTATGGCCTTAGCTTTCATCTTGGCCAATTGCTGCAATTTCCAGGGTAAAAGTTATCCATGCAAGAGAGAGACAGAGAGAGAGAGATGAGGTAGAGTGAGTGTGACAGACAGAGTATGAGAACGTGTTATGGGAGAGAGAAAGGTTCCCCAAAAGGACACCAAAGCTACCTTATTTTATCCTTTTTTCGGACACCGCCCCCCTCCCAAGCGTCGTTGTCGTTGAAAAGTACCGTTAACATTTTTCTAGTGCATTAAGCTGCTGGGCAATAGTGAGTCGTCTGTCATCCAGCCTGTCCAGCGGTCGAAGTTCAACCCACTTCGACACGGAACGAACGCAGCCCTTCAAAGCGGCGCTATTATGAGAGGGCAAAGGGTCGAACTAGAAGAAGAGCCAACAAGCAAGGGTTTGAGGTCGCTCGAGTCCTGTGTTGGTGTTTTTGTTGTGAGATTTTTGCTAACCTGCAGTTTTTGTTGTTGTTGCAGCCATCTTAATTGTTGTTGTTGATGTCGTCGTCGTGGAAGGTTATTTAAAAATATATAGCGGAAAATTTGCCGAAGAAGAGAAGTTGTATGTGTGTGTGTGTGTGTGTTAGGGGAGGAAGAGGATGGGACGGGTTAGAAGTTTAAACAAAAAAAACTAATGATCAAACGTTGCTACCACTGGAATGGCCGGCCCTGGTCAACCGAGGAATTTTTCTTGTGTTTGGCTATAAAATGAACCCTTTTTTCCTCTCGACTGCTCGATGTTGCTGTTGTTGTTGGGATTCGCTGTTCGGGTTATTGTCTGCCAGCATGTGCCGGCGCTGGTGGTAATTGCGTAAGTGTTGCCAACCATTGTTTGTCAAGGGAAGCAGCAGCAACAGCAACAGCAGCAGGGCGAATTGCAGGCATTTAAAAGATGTATAAAGGGTTGTTTGTTTCCTTCGTTGTAAGTGGCAGTGTGTGTGTTTGTTTGTGTGTGTGTATTGGTCAAAGGAAGAGACCTTGAAATGGTGCCTCTATTGATTTTGTTGCTGTTGCTGTTGTTGTTGTTGTTGGTTGTCCTTAGCCAGCGACTGTTGCTGCAGCTGTTTATAAACTTTGAGTTTGAGCTTAACTGAAGGTCTTAAGCCGTCCGTAGTATTAAATAAGCTTCCTGTGTAAATAATCATGAATTCGCCAGCTTAAACATTTTAAAAAATTGCCTACTTTTAATGAATTTGGGGCAAATGAATGAGCGGGCCATTTTTGAAACAACTACAAGAGATGATACCCAGCAAAGGCTGTGATTATGCATTATTTTATTGTTTTATGTTTCTTTTTTTGCGTAAAAAACATTTAAACTATGAACAACAGCCATAATAAGTTTCGCCGTATTCTTAACTTTGCACAGTTATCGATAAGAGTCAAGAAATTTTCGTCTTTTATTCCATAGAAGTAGAAATCCTGTCGATTATCTTGAAAGAAATGAATTCGCCGCGACATAAATTTGTTCACAGTTGCAAATAACGATGTTTAAATGTTTAAATTCGTTGTTACTTCATACGAGTGAAAAGGTTATTTTTAATCGATTCTGCTCTACAAAATGAATTCGCCTTGAATGCTAATTTGCAAAAACGTTCAATAATCCAATAAAATTTGCGTCTATTTTCGACGTTGCATGTTGCAGAAATTCTTTTGAACTTTCGTTTACTGTCACAGAAAACAATATTTCAATAGTTTTTTCAATAACTGTTCTGTTTCTTTCTCTCTCTCTCCTTCTTTATCACTCTTCCTTCCTGCGAAACGTATAAAATTTTATGCGTTTGCTTTGCAATAAATTGCATGTTTTATTCTTGGCTCCATATAAGTTTCGCCCACTCACTCCAACCCAAACTTCAAACCGAACACACTTTAGAAATGTCATTGCTGCAGTTCTGATGACGGTTGTTGTTGTTGTTGTTGTTGTTGTTGTTATTATATTGTATTTGTAGTTGGCTATACGTCGAATATGCCTGTTGTTTGCTGCACTTTATTTTAAATGCCGACCGAGGACTAAATGTGTGTGTGTGTATATACACATGACGCATACATGCACAACAACAAAGCAACGCAGCAGCGAAATTCAACAACAAGAGCAACAAAAAAGGGAAAAGAAGAAAAAACAAACCAAAGAAATCATATGATGTTTGCATTGTAACAATTTTATACGAGGTCCTTTATGTGGAATACGGCAACAACAACAACAGAAACAACAGCATACAGAAGAAGCAAATACAAACAGTAGCAGCAACAACAGCAACAACAACGACAGGTAATCAAAGTTTTTATTTGCGGTTTTTAACTTGAAACTGCATCGAAAATGTTTACTTTTCAAACACACGCAAGCCTTCAAAGGCACATGTATGTATGTATGCATGAATACTGTGTGTGTGTGTGTGTGTGTGTGTGTGTATGTGTAGTAAAGTGCAATTAATATTAGCGCAATGTTGACAATTAATTTATGAGGATTTCTCATGCTGTTGGTGCTGCTTTTGTGAGCTCTCCGGGTGCATAGCGTGGTTGCACTGGCGTCATCGATGACCTCACATGAGCAGCTTCTCTCATCGCCCTCATCGCAAAAGGACTTTTTTGCCGCAAATGATAGGCAATCGAAGTGCATCGACAACGCAGTAGAAAGCAGCAGCAGCTCAAAGTTGAAATTCCATTCATTTGTCATTTTTATTGGGCGCCAACAATTGAAATGAGACTTTCTTTTTTCTGCGTGTTGGTTGGATTGTGTGTGTTGGTTGGATTGTGTGTGTGTCTGTGTGTGTGTGTATGAGCCACGTCGCATTTTTTGCGTATGTTGTTGTTGTTGTTGTTATTCTGTTTTGGCTTCTAGCCAAAGTTGAGGGTCAGCGTGCAAAAATTGTGCCGCCGACATACTTATCTGTATATGTACATCCATACACACGAAAATGTAGACAAGGTGTTAAGTGTTGGCAATTAATTTGTTTGTTTAAGAATTTCAAAAGATCCGACCGTGTAGCGTTTCAGAATTCGACATTTTGTGCGCTTTGCAAGTAGTTCGCCGCACGTAGTAAATTGACACAAATGTGACACATTTAAAAAAAAAATACTTGCAAAGATTATTTAAAATAAAAGCAATTAACAGCAACTGATGAAAATGACGATGTTTATGATGATATTTGACAGAAATATGATAAGTGCATGTAAAAATGTTGATATCTTGATTTCGCCGCAAAGATTTTCCATGTAAAAAATGTGTGTATTAATAAAAATCGTTTTCATAGTTCACATTTGCTTAAATTTGAATTAATTCCAATTCGCCGTGAAATAGTGAATTCGCCGCGATATAGTGAACTCGCCCTGAAATAATGAAATCGCCATAGAATTGTAAATAACATTTCTCCGCAATGAAAAATTAATATAAGCTAAAATTATCAATTCGTAGTTATTCACGCTTCGAGCAAATAGTATTCGCTCCATTAATTTATGATTACATATTTCTTGTTACTCATTCACATAAAAGTTTCATAGAAAGTCCTGGTTTGCTATTAAATTCTACGTTAAATCAATAATTTTTGTTTTTTAGCCACAGAATTTATCCTGCTCAGTGCATCTACGAGTAGCATGCAAAATCGCATGTTTTTTATAATTTCTGCCACGCCCAACGTACATATACTATATAGATTGTATACAACTCTAAATATATACATGTGTATGTACATAATTTGAGGTTTCTAACGTAAATTTATTGATTGAACTGATCGAAATCTGGCCGGAAAAAATCCACCACAAGAAAAATAACAACAACAACCGGCATATAAATCAAATGATATCCTCATTTAAGACAAAAACATTGTTTCGCAGTTTTTCCGTTTCCAACCAACTACCAACAACAACAACACAGTAAACACCCCTTTCTTTGGATTTCCTTTTTCTTAGATTTCTTCGTTTGCTGTTCGCTTATCTGGCAACACTGGTGCAAAGAATCTACTGGTTTGCATTTCGTTTGGTAATTAAAAATTTTATAAAGTTTTTTGGCTGGAAAATTTAATGAAGAAAATGCAAAAGTTTCGCTTTTTATTACTCTACTTTTGGCTTCTACACGTGTTTCTGTTTTTTGGGTTTTGGTTTTTTCTTTCGCTTTTTTTTATTCTCTTTTTCTCTCATATCCTTGCCGCGCTAATTCCGCGTTTATCGTGTTTGTCTTTTTAATTAAATCAATTACGTATCACGTTATTTTTAATTAGATTCGTTGTTTTATTAAACTGCGGCGAATTCACAATGCGGCAGCAATCTTTCGAATGGCACATCAGCATTTAAAAAAACGTACACGTCATTGTACGTCGCTTTGAATCGTTTCTTTGATAGAGAGAATCAACAGAAAAAAAAATTAATTAAATTTAAGAACAATTTTAAAAAATAAAAAAAAAATAAATTAAAAAAAAATAAACAAAAATCATCTCGGGTTTTACAAAAATCAAAAATAATTAAAATTTCGCAATATCATTGATTTTTTGGCTCTCATCCAGCGATATTTGTTTTCTCAGGCGAAACTTGTCATTTCGGCGACTGAAGAATTTCGTCGCTAGTGGCGAACTCTTTACAAGTTGTTGTCCTCGTTTTACTCTTGTTTAGTGTTATTGTTGTTGCTGTTGTTCTTGTTGTTGTTGCTCTTGTGCGACCAGTCATTAGAAGAAGAATCCATTTCTAATAAAACCACAAGCATTTCGCAAACAGGCTGTTAATACAATTCGCCGCACTTCGTTCAAAATGCAACGGACATTTGTATAAATTTCGCAATAAAGAATTTTATTTTATTTCTTAGCGTTGTTGTGGCGTTGATGAACACCAAAGAGAATGCAATTGAATTAAAGAAATGAAGCTACTGACAACTAACAAGAAAGAGCGGTGCAAGAAGTCCATAAATAAAAAACGTTTTAAAATACAAAAAAATTATACAAGCAACGAGAAAAGAAATGAAATAGAAAACCGAATTTGAATAGACAACTGTAAACAATAAAACTATAATAACATAAGCATTAAATTGACAAAAACAGGCAAACTATAAAGAAACGGAATTTTCTGTGCGGCGAATACACGGTACACGAAAGTTCCCGATGTGCAAACATTTCATTACATGTTTTACATTGTTTAATATCTAAATTACGAGTATTTAAAGTACAGCATGATTGTTGTTGTTGTTATAGTTTATTATTATGATTTATGGCAGCGGCGAAATGGATGTTAAGTGTTAATGATCACTTCCATAAAAATGGACTATAAATCATGGAAATAAACTGGAAGCGAATTTAAAAATATAGCTGAAGACTTGTGTAAATAATATTTTTTTAGTTATTACGATGTGTTAGAATATAACCTGTATGCGGCGAATACTGAAAATTGCCGCAAGTGTAACTATCATCAACTAGTTGAAGACTAACTTTAATTCAACATTTAAATCGCAAGCTTTTATACATTTGCCAAACTTTGTCGCTTGATGCGGTTTTTTGCGTTGCATTTTTGACATTTGCTAAGCTGTCAAACTTTAAAGAGAGCATTTGTCACGCTTTTCCTTCGGCTTACTTTAACGCGCTGATGCACGTTTTTCTTATCTCGCTACAGACTTTGTATCCATGCTCATATCGCTTTCACACCTTCGCGGTGAAAAAAGTCACTTTGACGTCCACTCAGCTGTCAAAAGTGAGTCGTCAAAAAGCGAACTTTTTACCAAACTAAAGTGAAATATAGTACTTTAGACGGTGTTATCCTCACAACACACTACTACACACATATATTTACATAAATAATACTATGACGTACATACATACATAAACTATGACGACTTTAACTGTCGCTTGAAACTACGAACTGTCAAAAGCACTCACCTTTCTTGGGTATTAAGGACTTGAGCAGCATCACCGCGTTATCGTCGCAGCCCCAGGCGTGCATCTTGCGGTAGCTGTCGCGCCCCTTCTCGGTCAGCTTGTCCCACGGCTTCGGCTTCGAGAGCAGTTCGGAGACGGTGCCCTGCGACAGGCCCAGGATGTACTTGGCGAAAAGCCGCTGGCCGATGTTGTGCACGGAGAGCAGCTCGCGAACTCGCCGCGATATGTGCAGCGTGTCCAGCGCCTGGTTGGCGTATTTGTCCATGTTGTAGCGCAGCATTTCCTGCAGTTTGGCTTCCATGGGATCGCCCTTGGGGATGAGTGACTCTCCCAGGCGGCCGGCCATGGAGGCGCCCGGCGGCAGCTGCAGGTCATCGGCGAAGCGGAAGTGAGCGCGTTCTTGGAACTGGAATGGCAGACCGGGCAGAAAGCCGGGTGGCATGTGATGCGCTGCGGCTGCTGCAGCGGCGGCGGCGCTGGGTGTGCCGCACAAGCTGTTGTTGTTGTCCTCCAGCGACTTGTTGTGATGCGAGGCGCCGTTCAGCGAGTGGTGTTGTTGGTGGTGCAGATGGTGTTGTTGTTGCTCGTCGTTGGAGCGCTGATCATGAGAAATCGGCGTGCTGCCCGTCGACGAGGAGTCGTGATGGTTCGAAGACGATTTGTCGTGATGTTCGACGGATGAGGCGCCCGACGACAAGTGTTGTGGGTGGTGGAGGTGTTGCTGTTGCTGCTGTTGGTGGTGGTGGTGGTGAAGGTGTTGTTGCTGCTGTTGCAGGTGGTGGTGGTGGTGCTGCTGCTGGTGATGCTGGTGCTGTTGCAGCATCACATCTGTACGAAGTGAAGAAGCATTGGATGAGAAGGTGGAATTAACAAGTTGACTGAGCAAAGCTGTGGAGGAGGGCGCATGCTGCAGTGCATGCTGTGGCGGCTGCTGCTGCTGCAGATGCGGTGGCTGTTGCTGGTGGACGGCAGCATGTTGTGGCTGATGGTGGGCGTGGTGATGTTGCAAAAACTGGTGCTGTGAAGTGCCACCAGCGCCGGCGGTTGGCGCAAAACTTTGAAATATTGTTGGCGTTTTTGTGGCTGTCGTTGTTGCGGCTGCGCTTGTGGCAGCTGTCAGCGTCGACGGCAGCTCGAAGCCACGCCGCCAGTACGAGTTGACGAGCTCTTCGCCGAGAAACGACCCGAAGTGCTCGACATTCGACTTATAGGTCGCTGACGAATTTACCGACGTTGCTGAGCAGTCGTCGGCGATGTTGCGCATTTCGATCGTCTTGTCTGTCGCTGCGGCAGCCGACGCAATGTCGAGCGCATCCACATCGATGGTGGGTAGAGCGGGGAGTTTCGGCGCTGCCGCGTCGTCGGTGGCATTGTCATTGGGAATTCCAGCAACGTGATCATCATCATTATCATTATCATTATCATTATCGTCGCTGTCGTCTTCGTCGTCCACCTCGATTTTGGTGACTTCGTTTACTGTTTGGTCGGGGGCGGCAGCGATGCTGCTGTCGTGCCTCGCTGCTGCATCCGCATCGACGTGTGGCGAAGCAGCGCCGAGCTCTGTGCTGGCAACTGTTGCTCCTGCGGAACAGAACGGTACAGGTTTTGTTGCTGTTTGGTTTGGTTTTTGTTTTTGTTTTGGTTTTTGTTTGATGTTGTTAGCAGTAAAGTGGGAATGAGTGTTTATTTAGGAGGTGTTTGAAAGGTGTTTGTAATGAAATCAAGCGGTTGCAGAGACAAGCGACAATTTATTTATTTGTGTGTCAACAACATCCGTAGAAACGCCAATAATAAATCAAATTTCAAATAATTTCGTATGCAGCCAATAATTTATTGCCAATGCGTTTAAATGAAAATAAGATTGTTGCAATTTGTGTTGCTGTTGTTGCTATTTCATTGCTGACATTCTCTTGTATTTGCATTTCGTGCACATCAGCGTCCAGTCCAAGAAGCAGATAAGTTTTAAAAGCGGTGCCAAGTCATTAAAAATTGTTGACAATAATAAAGGTTGGCGCCGCTTTTAAAATTGCCGCCCACACGCCACACACCACAATAAGCAAGAGCCATGCAATCATGCAGTGCGTAGCTCATGTGGTTGTTGTTGTTGTTGTTATTATTATTATTGTTGATTGGATTAATATTGGGAAATCACAAAGTGTACACAACAAAGAAATGATAAACGACAAATGATATTTAAAGAGCAGTGTTTGTGTTGTCGAAATGAGTCCACGATATGATGAGCAATGATAAGAAATGAGTGAGTGTGCATGCAAGACATGCGATCGCTCGCGGGAAGCTGGTGGGGGGGGGGAGGAGGGAAGGAGGAACTATTTTGCAAACCGGCGACTCACCTTCGTTGCTCTGCTTGAGTGCCTCTGCGGCAGCGAAAACCTTCGAGCGCTCCAACAGCAGTTCCTGGAATTTATTCGGATCGCTAGCGCAGGCAGCAGCAGCGGCGGCGGCTGCGGCGGCGGCAGCGATTGCTGACTGCTGGCTGATGTTCTCCAAATCGAGGTGGCTTCTGCAAGAAAGAGTCGAAAGAATCGTTTATGATAATTAAAAGGATCATAACAAGGAAGTGCGTGTGTTTGTAGTTTCTGATTGCTTAAAATGCTGCTGAAAAAGGCTGACCAATTTTCCGTAAGGTACAACAATCTTCTTATACAATTTATTATACCAGAAAACTTTTCGAAGCATTTTTTACTCACTGGTTTTCCTTTTTGATTATAATCTCTGCCAGATCGTTTGTTGTTGTTGCTTCTGCTGTCGAGGTTGTGTACTTTTCGCATTCCTCATCGTTGGCCACATTTTCGTCCGCAACATCCGCGTTATCAACATGCATCTGAGTATCACGTTCGTGGGCATTCATATCAGCTGCAATAATGGTATTTGCTGTGGCTGTTGTCGTCATGATGTTCTCAACGTCACCATCACCGTCATCATCATCGTCGCCGTCGCCGTCGTCGTCGTCTATGTTGCTAGCGGCGGGTGTTGGTGATGCTGCAGCCGATGTTGCTGATGTCTCGGCGAGCGCAGCATTTATTTGCTGCTTATCGAGGCGTGCCTCTAAGCGGAGTATGTGCTGGCGCTTCGCCTCCAAATGATCTTCCAGGCGATGAATCTGAACAACATGAGTTTGCTCGAGACCGCGCAGGCGTTGAACCTCATCGATAAGTGCTTTAATCTGCAAACAATGAGTGAGAGAGGGTGAGGTGAGAAATAATGCAGTATAAAGACGTATAAAAAGACCGAGTTTTGACTTATAATCGAGTTGTGCGAGTGAAACGTTTCAATAAATTTTAAAACAAACATTTTTTATAATTTCCTTTTGTTGCTGGACACGATGATTCAGCAACATGTTTCAGACGCATGTTTCAAATAATTTTTAATGCTTTGTATATTCTTTTATTTGAATATACAGGTAAATATCATTAAATACTATCCCAAAAACATTCATTTATTTATGTTCTTCTTTCCTTTTCTTGCTTTTCTTCTAACCACCGAAAATTAGATTTTCCCTCCTTATTTTTTTATGATGAGGGAATTTTCAAAGCCATAAAAAGTTTTAATTGAAAAATATTAAATTTCTTTACCTTCCACGCCCCCCTCCCCGCTCAAGTCATAAAAATAACTGCCAGGCATAATAAATTAATTGATTAGTACGAGTTATATTTCAGTACACAGCAAACATGAGACAACAGACAACAACAAGAAGCAGTACAATGAGAGCACCAGCAGCAGCAAAATCATTATTTTGCCCGAAGAAGTCGTGGGAGGGGTGTTGAATCGGGGGTGGGAGTACCCCAGAGTATGTGTGTATGCTGGGGATCGTTCAAACAGCCTGGCAACAAATCATCTTCGGCTGAATGTGTGTAGTGTGTATAAAAGTTTATTACACGCCGTGTTCAAAATTTTCACTGATTTTTCCTTGACGCTTAAGCCGAATCCATACGAAGCGGCACGAATAACTGTGTGCATGCCTGTGGCGGATGTTGTTGTTGTTCCTATAGTCTTTTTGCATGCATATTCATGAAAATCCCTTCAAAAATTCAATGTTGTTAACTTGTTTCGCACAAAAACAAATAATAACCACTTTGCGGTGTAATTCAATATGAAGTTTATATTGTTCTGGGCCAGAGGGTGTGGCAGAGTGAGTATTCGTAAAGTATGTATAGTATATACAGAGATTTTATTCTTCAATCTTTCCATCGAGTAGAGTGAACTTATTTTCCTATATGTGTATTGTATGAATGTAAGTATAAGGCTATGTATGTGTGCGTGTGTGTGTGTTAGAACATCATTCCATCGACAAGTCTAACTGCTTAAATATTGAAGATTCTGTCGAAGATGGCAGATAAGTTAACCAACCAGCGTCATATGAAAAAATGATTAATTTTCGGAGAGCAAATTTTATGATTTTTCTTCAGGAAGACTGAAGAAGAAACCACGTACAGTAGAAGCATAATCACAACAACAAAAACATCAATGACAGCAAGAACAACAACAACGAGGACGATGACAACGACAACGATGTACAACAACGCAATACTTTTAATAAAATTGACATGAGGAAGGTTTAAAAATGTGTTCATGTTCAAGAATGTTGACAACGCGATGTCTCTCAACACAGGCTATGAAACAAGCAGAGAAGACAACGACAACAACACCATCCAACCAACCAATAGTTGTTGTCAATATCAATACCAAACACAAAACAAAAACAAAGAAAACTCTCCAAAAACCCCCCCAAAGAGAAAACAAAAAACCTACACATCACATCAATGACTATAAAGGTAAAGAAAGTTCTTATGCGAGAAAAACAACAACAAGATTAAAACAAAAATTGTTGTGCCTCTGAGTAAAAGTTTTCTTCTGTTGCTGTTGCTTCCTTACATGTTATTGGTGATGTTTCGAGTTTGTTGTTGTTGTTGCTGCTGCTGCTGCTGCTGCTTTTGTTTATGCAAGTTATGTTAATTGGTAAATTTTGCGCGGAGTCCTTCGTGGCAATCTTTACCACTTCCTTAACATTGTTGTTGCTGTTGTTGTTGTTGTCATTGTTTTATTACCAAAAGCAATTCTTGTACAATGCAATAATAAGAAAGAAAAAAGATCGGTGAGGTTGGTAGAAAGGAACGAGAGGGAGAGAATGATAGATCAAAGATGCGAGGAATGGGAGGATGGTAGAGTGTTTCAAGTTTTGAAGAATTTCATTTGCAGTGACATGATAATAGCACAATATATCATGAGTTCCTTTGTTGTTGTTGTCTTTCAAAAATTATCATAATTATAAAAAGAAATTTATTATATAAAAGAATATATTTATAATTATAAAAGAAAAGAAAACACAATAAATATTGCAGAATATATTGTACAATATTTATAAATATTTTCAATACTTGTATAATACATTATATTATAATTTACAATATACAAATATGTCCAATATATACTGTATAATATACAATATATTCCTCAATTTATATTCAATATAGATTCTCCATCCACAGTAATTATAATTTATAATAATACAAGAATTTATCGTATGTACGAGTATTGTATCAGAATTTATATTGCACAATATTTACATATTGCAGAATATACTCGTATTTTATAAAGCGTTTAAAAATAAACACAGCTGGCTAAAAATAGCATTATTAATTACCAAAAGAAAAGAAATCTTTTTATCACTCAATATATGTATGTATGTCCATATATACTATACATACATACATTGTGCAATATGTACAAAGAAATACAAAGTACAAATATTGTAATCCGCAGCGGAGTGATATAGTCATAAAAAATGCAATCCTATAAAAGAAATCGGTTGCCAAATAATTATAAACGGTGGAGAAAACGCAACCCTTTTTGATTGTTTAATGAATGAATGTCGTCGTATGGGAGGGGTGGGGAGGGGAGGACACACTCACACACACTCACACCTATAGACGTTCTCTTGTATCCTTTATCTCTAGAGGTGTCTGTATATGTACATATATAAGATAAACAATATAAGATACAAGAGAAATACAACCTGAAGCTTACAAAATGGCGTCATTTTTCAAACATCTTTATAAGAGAACGAAAAACAACAATAACAACATGTGACAGCCTTTGCGCCTTAACATATGTTGCTAATATATGGATGTTGTTGTGTGTACTCGCATGTTGTTGATTTTTATTCAATTAATTAGAAGACTTTTTAAAATTCAGCTGCAGGATTTCATTTTCGTACTTCACACAATTGGACCCGGTCGGGGGATGTGCTGCATTCGGCGGAGGGGGGGGGGGTGGGGCGAGGCGTCTTTGACGGCACAGAATAGCGGTGGGCGAGGAAGAGAAACAAATGTAAAAAGAAGGGTTAAAGCAGAGGTAAAAGAAGTTGTGGTACCATAAAAGAAGATACAAGAAGGAACGAAGGAGAAAAAGCACAGGAAGAAGAAGCGTAATAAGTGCAAGAAGCAAATTTTTAAACCCTTAACTGTCAAACGTGACTGTCAAAGCATAGATGCTAATGAAGCTCTGTAGGTTTATTTAAATGTATACTGATACACATACATATGTATAATATGTTTTCGTGTTTGTGTATGCATGTGTGTGTGTTTTAGTTCCTCTGCAGATTAAAAAGACGTTTTTGTGCCGCGCTTTTTTAATCAAATCATTTTGTTGTCTGCTCTGAAGAGCAGCTGGCGATGAAGTGAGAGAGTCGAAGACAGAGAGAGAGAGGGAGAGTGGAGAGTGGGAGGATAGATAAGGGAAGAGGGACACAGAGAGGCAGATGCAGGAATGAGAACAAGCAGCGAGGCTGCAGCTTTCATTTAACCCTTTGATTGCGATAGAAACAACAGAAACAAACACAACAAGAAACTTCTCTTTCATTCATAAACACACACACACACACACACACACACACACACACGCACACACACACACACACACACACACACACACACATATATATATATATAAAAATTTAAATGTAACGAATTTCATCATTTTTCATATTTTTTGTTTGATTGGGAATTATTTTTGACATCTGTCACACGTTCCTTGTCTACAGAACGGCAACAGAAAAGAACTTCGAATAGCAGAATCGGGTTTTGGTGCTACTGTTGTTGTTGTTGTTGTTGTTGTTGGTGCTGCTGCTGTCATAAACTTTAAGTTTTCAGTTATAAAAAGTTACCAGCATGAAAAGAATTTTTTGTTCTGATTGTTTTTGCTTCTGGTTTTGCTGTTTCCTTTTTTCCTGGCGAAAAAGTTGAGTTCAGTTGAGTTGTGGTGAGAGAGTGGTGAGTAGTTAGTTGAGTAACACGAACAACAACAACAACAACAACGTGATACAACTAATAAAATTAGCGTTTCATTGATTTCACGTCTGTCGTGTTTCGCTTAACGTCGTTTAACCTTTGAATAAACTTTGACATTTAACTGCAACTTCAATTTAGTTGTCATAAAAATTAAGATTGTTTCTTCTTTTTTTTTTGTTTAGTTTTCTTCTTCGATTTACGAGTATTTTGAATGTTCTATTTATGGTTGTTTATTATTGCTTTGGCAACAAACATGTGATTGTTTAATGGATATAATAAGAGATGGAATAGCAACAACAACAGAAAACCAACAATAATAACAGAAATTAACTCGTATATCAATTTAATGAAATTCATGACAATATTAAATCATTTTCTTTGGATTTTTTTATCCAATGGTTGATATACATATGTATATAAGTATGTGTGTATGTAGATTCGACACATATACATACATTAATATGCGTGTACGAAGCCTTGATTGTTTTTTTTTGGTTTGGTTTTCTTTAAAAGTAATGCGTATATGACACGCATAGAATGGTTGTTGTTATTTGTTGTTGTTCTTGTATTTTGTTGTTGTTGTACTTTGCTGTTCCAAACAAAGGGTTAAAGGGTTAAAAGTAGGTGATATTTTTATTGCCATAGAAATGAGCATCGAAAACTTAATAAATACATAGAATAAATACTAAAACAACAACAAATGGATTGATTGATTGATTTGTATTGTTATTTTTCATGTTGTCATTTTTGCTATTTTATGTTACTGATAAAGAAGGGTTTTAAAAATCACTTTACTCATTATTTGAACATAAGCACCTAAAAGTATGCAATAAAATAAACATAAATCGAAAAACTTTTCAGTTAAGTTATTGAATTAATATTAAATACTAATACAAGTTAGTCAATATTTAAAATTAATATTTAAGGTTAACATATCAAGTCAATATTTATTGAGTACTTTGAGTTTTATTTATTTTTGTTATTATTATTGGTGTTGTTTATTAATATAAAGTAACACTATTTAACAGACTTACAAATACACACACTCGAACTTATTCACATACACACACACGCAAATACACACACTTGTTTGTATCATCTGTTGTGGAATACACAGTATCCACATTATTATCAACATTATCCACAAAACTAATATAAGCATTAACACTAAAGCAACAACAACAACAACTGCAATAATAATATCACCAACACCACCACCAGTCTATAAAATAACGGCACTCATCACCACCTCAACATCAAAAACTCTAAAAACTTTATAGAAATTTATAATTTTTGGCAAATTCAGCGATGTCGAAAAAAGGGATGAAAATTCAATCCACGTTGATTTATCGTTTTAATATCTCAACAGACGGATAAACATACAAACAGATAGACAGACAATTAGACAGACAGACCGTTAGACTGAGAGTCAAAAGAATAAACCTACACAGCTATGGTACAAAATTTAGACAGATATTTAAATGAACACACAGACGGACAGACAGACGGAAAGATAGACAAATAGACAAACAGATGAAGGAACAGAGGGACATGCAAACATCATCTTACAAACAATTTAAAGAGACAGAAAGAGAGTTCGTATAGAAATAGAAAGAGCGAAAGATAAAGAGTGGAAATGAATGAATGAAGAGCGGTAAAGAAGGATGGGAGTAAAAGTGGCGGAGGGGAGGGGGCAAAGAGGGAGCAGGTCGGAAGAGAGGAAGACATAAAATCTTGCAAGTGTAATATTTTTTTGCAAGAAAAGGCAAACAATTTCAATAACGTAGCATTTGTTGAAAAGAATAAAAAGAAGAGGAGAAAGCACCAAAAATATTACACGTTTATAGAAAAGACAAATACAGAAACGTAAAAAGAGGAATTAAAACAAAAGCAAAATAGGACAAGAATAAAACAATAAAATGTATGCATCTGTATCAGTCTGTCTGTATTTCTGATTCTGTGTGTGAGTGTGTGGCTTGGTGTATGTGTGTATAAAAGAATCAATGAATGAATGAATGGCTGAATGTGTGAGTGACTGACTGATTGAACCAGCAGTGAGTCAGTGAGTCAGTAAATAAGTCAGAGAGAAGGTGAGTGAGTGAATTTTTGGCAATCAGAAGCAACAGAAACACCAACAGCTACAACAACAACAACAACAACATCGCCAACAGCTTCAGCATCCATCACCAGCTCAGCAACCACCACAAATAAAGCGGCACGTTTGCGAAATTTCAATGAAAGCCGCCATCGTCGTCGTCGTCTTCATTCTACGTCGTCTTTTACGAGCACCCGATTCAGCTGCAACCATCTCTCGCCCTTTTTGACAACCATCCCCTCCGCCCCCCCCCAGTTCGATCCCCTTTAAAAAACAATTGAAATATCGTATTAATTAATGAATCGAATCAAAATCTCTCAATACACAGTTCTTGTGTCTGCAATGGTGATGGGATGGTGTTGGCGTTGGTTTGGCTGGTGTTCGTGTTTAAGGGTGTTGATCTTTTTCATTAGAATAACAACAACAACATTATCAAATTTACTGTATTCAAAGCACAAAAGCTGAAGAAGACAACTCAGTTGGTTGAGCGAAACGAATCCCGGGAAGAAGGCGACATCGTAGCCGCAGCTTCTTCTTCTTCGACGTCTCAACTCACGTGATCGTTAGAAGACGAGGAAAAAAAGGAGGAGGAGAGGGAAGGATGGAGACAAAGACAGACCTGGAAGTAACTGATTAGTTGGATGGACACAAAAATGATATCTTCGGAATGGAAGACATGTTAGTCTCTATTTGAAAATCGTTTCTATCGATATTATTTGCACTGTGATTTCTGTGAAAATAATAATCAGAAAACTCGAATCATTCAAGCAACCACTGCTGAATTCGTTGAATCCCCTCCATACTCCTGTCCCTCCATTCCTGCCTCCCTCCCGCCACACCTCCCTCCGTCCGTCCATCCATCTTTTCTTCGCCATCATCTTGTATATGTCTATGATATGTTTTTCAGAGCCTGAAGCTAACTAAGATGGAGTAAAGCTGCTTTAAGTAAAGCTGCTCCTCCTCATTCTTCGTCTCATCTTCTTCTTCTCCTTCCTTCTCCTTCTCCTACCTCCTGCTTTCGTTTCATTCTCCTGTGGTTCCACCCCACTTTGCTCCATCCAGAGAGATGACGACTTCAAGCTTCAATGGAGTGATTTTTGAATACTACTTGAAAAATGAAAAGCAAAAGTTTGATTTCCTTCTGAAGGGGTTTGTTTCTGAGGAAGAGGGAGAGAGAGGTGGCATAAGGAGGAGAGGGAAGAGAGACAGAGGCAGCGAATTGTCAAAAGTACGCTGATTTTGGTTCAGCTTCTCTGTTGTCAATTGTTGCCATTTATTATTTAAAATTGGTCTGAATATTAGACAAAATTCGGATTTAAATTTGATGATTGTTGCAAGTGTTTTTGTTATCTTGGTTGTTGTTGTTTTAGTTGTTGCTGTTGTTGGTTCTTGTGTTGCTGACAGCGAGATTAAAAGTTTTGTTGTACATAATTTCAGAAGTACGATGAGAAAGTTGATGAGATGGATAAAGAGATGGTGCGTGGAATGAGAGAATGAGAGGGAGAGCGATGGTTATTGATTTTTAAGCCATTCAAAACCGAAAAATACGAAATAGTAAGTAAAACGGAGAGATGAAGAAAGTCCAGTTGAATCTGGTGCTGCTGAAGAGTTGGTGTAACAAAAAATTAACGAAAGCAGTGACTTAACTGAAAATGTTGAGGAAGAAGAAAGACCTTTACAATAATTGAAAGAGTCGTCAACACTGACTAGCATTTAAGCACTCAAACACACACATGACAAGGCTCGGCCTCAGGTACGTTTACACATTTTAAATAATAAGATTAAATAAAACAGCCACGGCAACAAGGACCTTCATTAAAGCATCGCCGAACTAAGAAATGCTCAGACAGACAGACACACTTTTAATTTCCATAAAACAATCCGGGACACGCACAGACACACACCTATATATGTATATGTATAGATATATACAAATGCATATATAGTCACCAAATTAGACCGAAAAAGGGACCACATAACATTCAAGTGTATCGCGTCTCTTCACTTCAAGTGGCCGCCTCTACAAAAGTCTCGTCCTTTTTTGCAGATTATAGTCATCTGAAATATCTTTACGGATGAATGTGTGTGTACATGTGCGTGTATTCGTTCAAATGCACACCCACGCATACAAATTCGAAGAATCAGAAATCAATGAAATTGTCACAGCGCCTTTCTTTTGTTTGTTGGTTTGGTTTTTAAATAGCAACCCCTTTAAAAAAGCCTCCCAGCCTTTCCGGAAACTGTTCGTTCTCTCATCTCTCATCTCTCATTTCTCATCCCTCAACCCTTCCATTCCTCTCTCCGCATTTCTCTCGCCCTCCTACTCATTTGCAACGATGACTTTAGTTTCCGATTCGAATGAGATGCGTGTGTGTGTGTGTCTCTCTCTCTCTCTCTCTCTCTCTCTCTCTATTTCTGTCCCTCTCTCCCTGTCGCCCGTATAAATTTTAAAATTGTTCTGCCCGAATGAGTTTTAATTCCTTTGACGTTGCGTTTTTAAGGTTTTCAGTGTTCACAGTCTTCGACGCGATACAACAACCAAAAAAAGGGTTATATAAGGGAACAATCTTTCTCATTCACTCCCTCCCCCTCTCCCTCTGTCTCTCTTTTCGATGCCTTTGTGTGGGTGTGTGTTGGTGTGTCTGTGTCTGTGTCTGTGTGTTTGCCGCCTTCAACTGATTACTTATTGTAGTCAAATGAAATACACAATATGTGAGAAGTTCGATTGCCAACGACATTGTTGTTGCTGTTGTTGTTGTTGTTATTATTATTGTTATTATTATTGTTATAATTTGTTGTTGTTCTTGTTGTTGTCAGCAACCCGTTCGAGATGTTGCTTCCCTTCTCTTCCCTTCTCTTCTTCAGTGAAGAACCCTTTCATTAACATTTTATTATAAATTTCGGATGCCGTTGTTGTCGTCGTCGTACTCTCTTCCTTCCATTCCTTCGTTTGCCCCCTTCCACCCACTTTATATTTGATATTTTGCTCTTGTTCTTCTTCTTCTTGTTGTTTTTGTTGTTGTTTTTTTTTATGGTTTGGTTTGGTTTGGTTTTTGCATATGATTTGTAAATTTTTGAACATTTTTCAACCTCTAAAGGCGCACACTCGACGTGTGTTATTCGTGCGACGTGCGTTCGATGGGATGCTTGGCGGTTCGAGATGGTGGATGCGGGGGCTGGGGGAGGGCTGGGTGGGTGGCGGGGTTTAGACAAGAGAAGTGGCAGTGACGCGTATCGCCGGGTTTGAGTGGCTGCTTGGCAATTTTGTTAATTACAAATCGGTTGCGTTTGAATCTTTTGAGTATAAAACTTCGATTGAGGGTTGTTTTGTATATTTGTAAGTTGTTGTTGTTTGTTGTTGTTTGTTGTTGTTGCCTTCTGTTGTTATATTCGTTAACTCACACTTTGTGATTCATTTCAAGCGGCCTGAGTTCACTTTTCCTAGCTTTTTATATTAATAAAAATATGAATGATCCTTTTTTGCCCCTCTGCTCGCCGCGTCCCTCCCACCCACCCTCCAGTCCTGTCCGACAAATGTCCAGTCCGAGATATGTCAGTGTATCATATAGAAATGCATGGATGAATAGAGGACGGCACCGAAACCAAAACCAGAAAAAACAAAAATTAAAAGGGTTTCCTTTTTAATAAATATGATGATGCTTGCGTCCGAATTCGCCGTGCTTAAGTTTGAGTTGAAAGATAAAAGCAATTCCAAATAAATCAATGATTTGCTGTTGTATCCGTTTTTAAGCATAAATTTATCGCAGAAGCAAAGAAAAAAAATTGAATACCAAAAAAAAAAAATAAAAAAAAATTTATATTTGAGTCCTTTTGTGATGTACGACTCGTACATGGCAGCAAATAATGCTTACACTTGAGCGCATCGCAGACATCAAGAGGGGGGGGCGGGGGAGGTGAAGCCAATTTGTAAGTAAAAACCGAAGGCGGAAAATTAAAAACTTAACGCAACTCTTCAATTGAAAAATTATGATGAAAGTATTGTAGTAAGTGGAAATATGTATATCAATACAGATATCTAGAGTGTGTATGCGTAATAAAAGCAAGACTCAACGAAACTTAACGCAAGGTTTTAGAACTTAATGAAACGTTTTCCGACTGAGAATTTTGATCGAAGTACTGCAGAGATCACTAGAAACTAATAGAGCATGTATTGGTGATAAAATCGAAACTTAACACGACTTAACGAAAGAATTATTAAATGATTTCACATAAAATGAATACTAAACAACATACTAGTTAGTATGTGACTAAAAAGAGTTCAAAACGCAAGTGAAATATTGTGGTAAATCAAAAACCTGAACGAAACTTAACGAGTCTTTTAATGAAAGTGCAAAAAACTCGTTGCGAAAAATATGTTGTATCTGCTACAACAACAACAATAACAAGAAACATACGATTATACAAATCTTGAGACAACATAACTTTATATAAGTTATTTTTGAGTAATGTTGAAGGATGTTTAGAGGCATAGAAAGAGGATAAGAGGCAGAAAACGACGAAGACGAAGACACGAACAGGATGTTGCATACATTTGTTTTAAGTGTTTGTTAAGGATGTGACATGGATTCGTTTAAAAGAGTCTTCAGTTTTAACGGATTATTTTGAAAAGAAAGAAAGAAGAATATGTGTATTAATGTTAAATTAAATTAATATTAAACTCGTATAACATAAGTATAAGTTTGGATAATTCGAGGATTGGAAAAATTACGAACTTTTTCAACAGCTACAAGCGAAAAAAAGGTCCATTCAACAACTCGTTGTTATTTCAATGCTCTTTGCTTGGCAATGCTTGGAGCTCGCGACTTTTAGCAAAAAACAAACAAAACAGAAAAACGCACGCCTGGAATTTTCAAGTGTACTCTTGAGAATTCTTCTTTCGAAATAAAAAAAGTGCATGCTTGTGAGGGAATTTTTTGTTTTGTTTTTCAATACTTTTCAAATGTCCCCAAGTTGACGATTGTCTATCAAAACGTCGACAAGGTAGAGTAGAGGGCCAACAGGAACATCAACTGGAACAGCTACAGCAAAGGCAACAACAATACAAGAAAGAGTAACAACAACAACAAAAATACAGTAGCAGAATAAAATTCAGAAAACCAAGAAAAGGACATTCTTTACCTTAGCGTTTATATCGGAATATGAATGTTTATTTATTATCTTGATGTTTATGTGTTTTATTATTATTATTATTTTCCTTTTTCTATTATTATTATTATTATTATTATTATTATTATAACTGCTATAAACTAAAAAACATGTAAACGTTGAAACTATATTTATATATTCATGGAAATATAGTATGTTGCTAAAATCCGTCCGTAACATTGGCAACATTTCCGAATCAAAAAAACAAGGGACGAGAATAGAAAAAATTAAAAGATAAAATAAAAGAATATAAAGAATGTGATAGAAGAAAAAATAAAAGAAACTCTGAGCTTTGTGAATCCCCGAGTCTTGTATCCGGGAATATGTATCCTGAGTTTTGTATCCGGTTGCGTAATGCTGCAGCAACTTGTATACATACATTTGTATGTACAAAGTTTGTACACGTTGGTTGCATTTAACATCTAAGATGTTCCCTGAGTTTACACTGAGTGTGGTTCGGTTTATGGTTCCTGTTCTTATTTTTGTTGTTATTTTTCTTGTTGTGTTCATTGTTTTTGTTTTTATCCTGTACACATGCATTGACATTATCTGTTGTTGTTTTCTTTTCTATTTCTGTTGTTTCTCAGTTCGCAAAAATTCAACACTCGAGGGTACAAGATAATAATAATAATAATTACAATAATAATAATAAAAAACGAGTATTTTATATAAAATATTCATTGAAGATGCTGTAATTTTTTATATATTTTTACGTTCTTCTATTTCTTGCTTGTCCTTAAAATACGTAATCAGAAGAAAGAACTTAAAGGCAATATAAACTATACCCGTGTATATAATAAAGAATTCCCACTCATTTGCTGTGTAACAACAAATAATCAAATGATAGACATTGAGAGATGCTTCGCCCATCAACCGACTGTCACTTATTCTTCTTCATCTTCGTTTACCATCCACTCACCCAATACCCCACTCCCCCTCCTCGTCTTTTCCCATCCCATCAACCAATCAAAAATTATACAATTAGTCAAATTTGCATATCCATCAAACTTTCGGTGTGCGTGTGTCTCTTTATGTGTGTGGGTGTTGCTGTTGTTATTGTTGTTGTTGATAGGTGTGTATATCCTGTATATCCTGTAGCTAAAAGGATGCGACGCGAAAACTTTTCAGTTTCTGCTCATTCATTTCCACTGCTCTGACATCTTGTTGTTGTTGTTTCGATTTATGTTTATGTTGTTGTTGCTTCTTCTTAACTTAAAGAGAGAAAACTCTACTATACAACAACAACAACAACAACGACAACAAGGATATTTCCTATTCTAGAATATTATTGAAAATTAAGCATGCCTCTTCTTCTTCTACTAAAAACTACAACGTATTTCCGTTGAAGCTGCAGAGGCGTCAGAAGAGGGGCCTTTTTATCGATAATATTTTTATGAATTTTTTTACCATCGAAATTTATTTATATAGAATAATATAGAGTATTTCTTAATTGTTATAAAATTTATTTTATAACTTTTCCCTCCCTTCCCCCTTAATTTAAGACAACCGGCGTCTCTGTTCCTGACTCTTCGATTGCGTTTGATTTATGAAAACCGTTTTTGGCTGTGGTTGGTCTCTGTTGTGTCTATGAATCTGGGATGAATTTATTTAATTTTATTTTATCTTAAAATATTGTACAAACAAATCTTTTGTATACGAGTATTTTTCGGTTAACCACAAAACGAATAAAATAAATAAATAAATAAAAAGGGAAAATTTTACAACGAAGTGTAGAAAGTGAAATAAATGAGCGAAGGAACTTTTTCGGTGATGCAGCTGATGGATAGACGGACCGAGTTCAGCAAAGTATTTGATTAGATTGGTCAAAAGTTTCGAAAAATTGTCGAAAAAGTTAAGCTTAGTTTTTAGCTTATTGATATGTAAAAATATTTCGCCAGCAGATGATAGAAACTTGGTAAAATATATCTATGTACATACAAAAAAAAGTTGCTGTTGAAAGCTACAGACACAGAAGGTGATGGAGCAAAACTTAACGAAGCTGGGAAGATACGAAAACGAATCACATTTTATGCAAAAAATTATGAAAACATCACATGGAAAACCGAATGAAATTAACGAGTGAAGAAATGGTACCAAACGACGTCATACTGTATTTCAGAGCACATTTTAACAGCTGACGAAATCCAACGAAAAGTGGAGAAACTTAACGAAACCATGAAAGTGGCTTCAAGTCCATTAGAGAAGACGCAGAGACTAAAAGGACGTCATTTGCTATTTTGTGCACAGTTTTCGACTCAACGAAACACTAACGAAAGCAAGAAAGTAGCTGTAAATCCGTTAAGAAGAAATCAATATATTCAACCCTTTCATTAAAACTCATTGCTTTTGTAGATCTTTTATTTTCTTAAATATCAGCTACGAATTTGAGGCTTTTAATATCAGCAGCTGCTGCTTACTTTCGTTAAGTGCCGAAATTGTCTGTCATTTTCTAGTTTTCTTTTTTGGGGTTTTAAACTCATTATTATTATCTTCCCCATCATCGTATTCCTCTTCTTCTTCCAGTATAGGGGTTTGATTTTGCTTTTATGTACATCTTGCATTTTTCGTGAACTTTTATCGAGATGGTTACCAAAAAAAAGGAAAAACCATCCATACTCTTGGTTTTTGCTGCACTCAGATTCGATGGTTAATTTTCTTGCCCTGATCGGGACAGCGACTCGTATATAATTTTTTAGATGCTGGTTTTTTTCGTTTCTAAATATGAGACCCTCATGATACTTCATTTAAATATTTGGATGAAAAGCAAGACAAAGCTTTTGCATCCGTAAGAGCAGAAAAAAGAGCATCATGAACAACAACAGCAACAACATCAACGTTTCAACATCCGTCGTAAAGTCGTAAAAACCAAAAGGATTACAAAGTCGATTTTTGGTTCTCACTCATCGTTGTATTTGGCCAACCGTTTGTTTGTTTTTATTTGGCTGTTGTTTTTGCTGTATTGCCTTTTTTCGAAGCATACTTTTTTGGGGATTTCAGTTGTGTTTCATTTCATTTCATTTCCCGGTTAAAAGTTGACTTTGATGGTATTGTTTTTGCTTACAATAAATAAATCGTAAGCTTGTGAATGAATGTTTGACTTTCCGCAACCATCCACCTCATCCACCCACCTACCCGCCTTATTCTCTAATACAACACATGCTCAACTCATCAACTCCTTTGGCTCATCTCTCGTTCTCACTCTTTCGGTACCTTCACGTATTTTTGAATTTCTGTGGTTGTTGTTGTAATAAAGAAAATATGAAATGCTTGGTCGAGTTGTTGCCATTCATATTGTTATCCTGTCCTGTCTTTTCCTATCCCCGTCCTGTCTCTGTTTTGTCATGTCCACTGACAGCCTTCTGGAGAAGGAAGAAGAGAGCGAGAGATGTTGTCCTCGTAGATGGATAGCTTAGTCCGTGGCACAAAAGAATAATCAACGCAAAAAAGAACGAAAGGAAGGAAGGAAGGATGTCCATTAGAAATGCCAAACGACTAACTGGCTGAATGAGTGAATGAATGACGGGAACGCAGACATATCTAGAAGGGTACCTCGGCTTCGGTTTCAGCCTCCACTTTGATCTCCATCTTCAAGCCCATCTCCGTCCCCGTTTCCGTATCTGTATTCATCAAGGTCTTGATATCCATCTCCGTCTCACCACCTTCCTCTCCATCTCTCCATTGCTCAATCTCTCCATTTCTCCATCACTTCATCAATTCAACTCTGCATCTCTTCATCACCTCATCTCTCCACTACTCCATCATTCTATCTCTCGATATCTCCTTCACGCCATCTCTGCATTTCTTCCATCTCTCAATCTATGCATCTCTCCGTCACTCCATCACTCAATCACTCCATCTCCATCACTCCATCTCCTCCTTTTTTCGTCTCCATTTCCATCTCAAATTCGTTTGGATCCAATACTTGGCTTGTCGACTCTTGTAACTACTCTCTACTCTACTCTTTCCTTTCTCTCCACTTCAATTCGACTCACCTCTCTTCATTCTACTCTACTGTACTTTACTTTACTCGACTCCTTTCTACTCAAGTACTGTAAAGATATAAAAAAGGACAACGTGAAAAGCTTCTGATGTGCCACTTAGAATCGTCATTATATATGTTGGTGTAGTTATGTAGATTCCAAGGTATCGAAGTGTCTATATATACGTATGTATATGTACATATATTCAACAATTTCATAGGGTAATAACCAAATATTTTCTTGTTGTTGTCCTTGTTGTCGCTATTGTTGTCTGCTGTACTGTAATGTAAGGTACTCGTTCATATGCATGTGTGCAGATGTAGTTGATGAATGTAGTTATGTGTGTGTGTGTGTTTGTGTGTCCATGAGTACCGCCACAAATAATAAAGCTGAGGAAGTGGTCGTTATATTCGTATATTCTCATAAATTATTGTCTAGACTATGATTTTAACGTTTTTTGATTATATTTAAAAAAATCGAAATGAAACGAAACCAAATCGTAGAACAAAAACCCAACAATAACCAAAGTGGATATCCTGAGGATTTTGTGGCTCCAAAAAAAAAACCAATGGACAGCAACAACGAAGTTCGGGTCCAGCAACGACTTATCAACGTCATCATCATCAACGGAGGTACGCGAAAAAAGTGATTAGATTTTGTATGATGTACTCGTATATGTGGATATATAACAATAAAGTTAAAAAAACACACACACACAAAATGAAGAGAGTGAGAGAGAAGAGTGTGCGAGAGAAGAGAATGTGTTTGGTTTTGGCCTTTTTTGCTGTGTTGCTCTTTTTGTGACTTTTTAGGGAATTTTTATACTACAGCAAATATGAATATTTTGCATCTAGACAATCAAGAGTATCAACAGTCGAATTTAACGAGTTAGAAGACAAAAACAACAACGCCAACAATAATAACTACAACAACAATAACAATGACTTAAAAAAAGCAAATCATTCATCATATTTGTTTGTTTGATTAAAATCGAAAGACGAAAGTCAAATGAAAGTCAGAGTCAAAGGGTTAAAAAACGAAGTTTAATCAACAAGGCTAAACGAGGGTTAAACGAGGGAATAGAAGAGGATCTCTTGGTAAAAAAAAACTGATATGAAACATGATAAACAATTGTCTAATCCAACAACAATAACAGCAACAAAAGAGAAGGATTTCTTTGTCTTCACCTGTAAATAAAACTTTAAAAATTGTATACTTTCTTGTGTGCTTCTTGTTCCCCACGAAAACAACAACTAATATATAAGAAAGCGCTTATAAAGTCGAGCAACAACAATAGCAACGCATTGTTTTATTGTTATTGTTGCACGCTAAAAGCATGCGATAATATTGAAGAAGGTGAAAAGCGATTTCGCCTTATAAATATTTTGTATGTCAATGAACACGCATGCAAACAAATACGCAACAACAACTGCAAGAAACTCATCACAACACAAAATTAATCACAACAAAATTCGTGCACAAAAACAGAATTCGCACGAATCAATACTGTAAAGCATTGTATCGTAAAAGAGTCATAAAAATTGTCGGCGAAACTTGTGTCAGTTGCGGCGCCTGAAAGTCGGCGTCTTCAATTCTTTGTTTTATTTATTAATTTATCTTTCATACCAGGAAAAGGAGTGCAAAGAAGCGTTATTTTATTGAGTTTATTCGGTTTTAAGTATGTATATAAGAGTATGTAAATGATGCATATAGCCAGCCGCATTCAACAAAGTACACAAACTGTGTCGAATGTTGCTAGCAACATGCACGAGTGTGCGTCGATGAAATCTCTTTGAATATTTATATATGTACATACTTTGTTGCTCGTGTCCACCAATTTAATTGATACACGTGAATGAATGAAAAGCCTTCTAAAGAAAGTGTGAGAAAAGCTCGAGGTTCTCGAATTTGAATAAAACAACAAAAATTCATCAAATTTGATTCATCAATTTGCCGAAAGTCGTTTTCGGACGCGTCTTTAATTGGATTCTGCCAGCGAAGCAAGAAATTACTTCATTGATTAGTCGTCTGAAGCAGTCAGCCAACGTAATCCGTAAGTAGTTCGCCGAGAGGGCGGGCGGAAGGTGGGCAGGAGGGGAGGCACGAGCAGAGATGTCCTTAAGCCGTAGGCACTGACAAGTTTCAGTCGGTTGGTCGATTGGGGCTCCCGATGATGGAATTGAATACGAAAAACAGGAAGGAGGAGGAGGGTGAGGAGGGAGGGTAGAAGGAGTGCGAAGGGGCGGCAAGAAGAAGGCGGTTGTTGCAATTTATATTGAAATGAAATTTTCTAATTTCAAATTAAGTAAAAGTTGATGACTTCATTTCAATTTTGTTTCATTTCTTTTTTCCTCTCCTCCCTCCGCCTCCTGCGCCTCCTCCCTTCACTTTTCCTCTCTTTTTGCTTACTCTTTCGTTGAGGAATGATTCAAGTTTCAAAGTTTGTCAAGCCAACCAAAAAAAGAAGAAAAGATCCAAGTAAAAAACCCACAAGTTTGTTGCGAGGCATAAAAAACATTGAAGCGTTAAAAACAGCAGCCGCCGAAGGAGAGAAGAGGTGACAGAAGACAGAAGAAATCGTTGGCAATGCCACAAAAAATTGATAGCAGATTATGATAATTGCTGGCAGCAATTATTTGCGGGCTGCTCATTTATCCAGGCCGCTGAAAAGGGGGAGGAGGGGCAGGAGGTGGAGGAGCATCGTCAACATGCTTGTCGTGGCGGTCGCGTTGATGCCGCGCCGCGACAAACATGCGACTGACACTCCTTCACATCAAGGATAACATTTTGCCGAGGATACAAGATTTTCAGGACGACTGACTTTTTTCTATGACAGCTCAAGATAAAAGCATCAGCAGCAACAAAAGTAAAATCAAAAGCAAGCAAAAAAGATTGACTTTTAAATAAAATGTGACGCTTAATAATACGACACGGAAAAAAGCTTTCACAAAAAAACTCGCAGCGGAACATAAAAATTAACAGCGCGCAAAAGGAAGAGATTCCCCCCCCCCTCCTTGTTCTCCCTTTTCTCCATCGCATTCTATAGTTCATTCGTTCAAGTCAACTAATTAATTCGTTTGGTCAATCGTCATCATTGAAATGATGTGCTTTTGAAAAACTGAAGGAAACAGCAACAAATAAACAAAAACAATAAAAGAAGCAGAAAAAATCCACAAAAATATTGCCCGATGTCTGGATGCTGCTCGGCCGGGGGTGGGAGGGGGTCACGCGAAGGTAACCGCGAGAGAGAAAGAGAGAGAGCGAGAGAGGTTCGTGTACTGGGTGGCCGTCACTCGTATTAATCAGTCATTAAGTGAAATTTTAGCGCGATGCATTAAATTTACTTTTATTTTTTACGATTTTAAGTCAATTTCACGATATCCGTTTTAATTACGCATCATTAGGAGCGCAAAGAACGGCAGCGGGAGGGGGGGGAGGAGGGGGAAGAAGTGAACGGTTGAGCTTGGTGACTGGGCGAGTTATCAGTGTTGTTGTTGTTGTTGTTGCTGGCGTTGATGTTCATATTAAATGCAGCGTTTGACAAGCCATCAAAGCGAAATCAATTTAAATGCTCAGAAAAATTGCTCAAAGCTTTTAATGAGGTTCAGAACCGAGGAAAAATTATCAAACGTCATTAAATACAGAAAAATGGATGAAGTACTATTAAAAGCCACAGAGAGAGGGAAAGAGAGAGAGAGAGAGAGAGAGAGAGAGAGAGGGAGACTAACAATCAGTAAGTGAGGATTATAAAACTTAAAGAAGGCGATTTATTGAAGAGTTTCTTACTTGAATCAACTTCCTTGTGTTTTAACGTCTTTTATCATGAATTGATTTGAAAAAGTATTAAAAAAATTTACCGAAAATAAACACTTAAAAAAAAATTAAAACACTTCTTCTTAATCACTTAAAAACAACAGTGCAAAATTACCAAAAACAAAGTCGAAAAAGCAGCCTAATTGATTTATTGTACAATTGATTTCGTTTGCCATCATTAAAAATGGCATACAACATGCAAAATTTACAAAAAAATAAATCAACAACAACAAATACAACGACAACAACAAGGATAACAACATCACGCATGAAAATTGTACACCGATTTGAAAAATTGACAAAATATGAACGCGAGTCTGAGTTCTCGAAACTTGTACGTGTATATAAACAAGTGTTGAGATACTTGTATGAAAATAACATGTTGTTGTTGTTGTTAATGTTGCTAATGTTTGTTCAACATCATCAATATCATCAACCATCACGATGTGTGATTTATAATAATGATTTTAATCATTATGAGGATAATGCCGATGATGATGTTGACTTCTTTTTGGCTAAAGTGTTGTTTTAGTGTTGTAGTTGTTGTAGTGTGCAATCATGTTCGAAATTGATTAAGACACATTTCGAGATTTCTCGCCATTTTCTCAAATCGAGTCACACGTCGAACACTGAACGGTAAACATATGTTCAGCGTATGCGAGATGTTGATGTTGTTGTGTTATGCTTGTTGTTGATGTTGTTGTGTTATGCTTGTTGTTGGTGTTGTTGTTGCCTATGCTGTTGCTGCTAATGTTGCCATCGATGATTTTACTTTTGGTTTTGTTATTGCTGTTCAGATACTGCATGTAAAACGGTTGATTTATACGCTTGACGCTTCAAATGTCAAATCACTCATTTGTATATCCGCTTTAAATGAAGCAGCAAGTAGCAAGCAACGAGCAAGAAGCAAAAACAGCAGCAACAGCGACATTAGCAACAACAACATGGACAGATACGACGAGAGCATGGAAAATTGAAATATTATTTTGCATATTAAATACATTGAGCTCGCCATCTGTAAAATGTTGAAAGTGAAGTGAAGTTGGTACAACAAAATAACAACAACACACACACTCACATCCATCTGTATATCTACTTTACACTACTTTATATAAAATTAATGGATTTCTAATAATATATAAACTAGCAACGGCAGCTACTTAATAATATCACTGTATTTAAAGTCAGATGATGAAGACGGAGATACCAGAAAAACAGCAACAACAGTGGTTAATTGGCATCAAAAATATGAAGAAGAAGAAGAAGAGGCCGAAGAAGAAGCATACGCAATCGATCAGCAACATTTAAAATATTTGTTGGGATGATTTATGCGCTCCGCTGTTGTCAATTAAAATCGAATATATATTCAATTAAACGCTGTCAAAATGAGGCATGAATAAATTTGATGATTGAATGGATGATCGTGGACGATGATGATGATTGTGTTGAGGATGACGATGTTGTGCATGAGGATGATGATGTTGTGCATGAGGATGATGATCTTGGGGATGATGTTGAGGATGAAGTTGACCCGCATATTTAAGCATACAGGAGAAAAAGACGGATAAAAATAGTAATAAAAAGGAAAAACGTGGTTCTAGTCGTCCCTTTGTTGTTGCAGTTGTTGTTGTTGTTCTTGTTGTGGGATTTAAATTTTATTGTCTGAAGTGACCAGCGGAAACAACAGGAAACAAAATTTAATTAATTAACGCTGCTGTTTTTAATGCTTTTTCCGATGACTGTCTGTTTGCTTGTTCGTTTGTTGTTGTTTTTGCTTTGGAGTTTAACGAAAAAATTTAGGTATTCATTTCGATCAAGTGTGAAATTAAGAACTTTATTAAATTAGAATTTAATAATTTTTCTTCACTTCATTTCACTCACTTCAATTATTTTGGCAGAGGGGAGTGAGGAGGAGGTGAGAGGGGGGGGGGTAAAAAATGCGGGTAACAACTTAATTTTTAATTCACTTAATACCAAAGATTCACCACACAGCATTAAAATGTTGACAGGTCTGAAATGTGTCCTTGCTAAAAATTGAGCAACATGTTTTTCATCATCTAGCAACAAAATAAATGTTGCCATTGGAGAAAAGTGTATTATCTGTGTTATAATCAGTAATAATGATATTATTGATGATATTATTGCCACTAATAATGATGTTAATGCAATGATAATAATGATGTTTGCCATTTTTGTCATCTTTCTAAACCCACATATTTTGTTGCATGCTTTCGTAACCAATGATGTCAAATGTATACTAGCGACAACAACAACTATTTTGCTCTAAATTGTTGTTGGATTTATTATTCTTTTAAACGTTTTTACTGTGTTGTTACTCTAGTTGCTCCATTTAATTGTTTAATTAACAAACAACTACGAGTTTTTGTACTATTCTTTTGTTGTTGTGTAGCCTCATCAGCTTTTTTAGGTTGAGTTTGATTTGTTGTTGCCTTCAGAGCAAAGCTTACATAATCTAACCTCATTGTTTGTGTTTTTTTTCTGAATAAAAATCATAAATTTTCATTACTATTTTTTTCTAATTTTTTTTTGCTTTTATGTTTTATCTTTCGTTTGACGTCTTTTTGAATCTATCACCAGATCCTCTCCTCTTTCATTCCTCTCTCCATCACGCCCTCTCAGTCTCTCTTTCTTTCTTTGTCACTCTCACTCCTTCATTGTCTGTGCCTATCTTTATACTTCTCCATCTGTCTGTCTGTCCTCATCATCATCTCATCATCTCATCATCAACAAACAAATTTTTAAAGATTATTTGAGATCGCATTTGATTTACTTTTGCCATAAATTTAGTTAAATTTTTTTCTCAATTTTTATGGTTTAATTGTGCGAGTGTCACAATTATTTAGTGACAGCTCTGGTAGTCAGCAACAGCAACAGCAACAGCAACAACAACAATAACCTTAGATATCGTTTTCTTCCATCGCTTGATTATAATTCTTCTGCTTCGTTTTCATTGCTTTTGATTCTGATCTCGAATTTAAGCACGTATCTCATCTCTTATTTGCTGAAATTTGTTGAATTTGTCGTCGTCTTCATCGGATCATTATTTTTGTTGTTGTTGTTTGATATCTAATCTAAGCTCCAGCAAATTGTGACATATTCTTGTATCAATTACAATTGCGCACATTTAAGTTTTTTCAAGCAAAATATGGCATCGCTGCTGCTCAGTTTTGGTATTTATTGTATATTATAAAAAAAACTCACGGTGATGATCATTTTATTTGAATATCTTTTGTAGTTTTGTTCTTCTTAAGTTTTTGTTTTATTTACCTTTAGGTTTTGTTGAGAAATTTATTTGTACACAGCCGTACATGAGAGATACATAAGAGAGATAAATATTGTTTGATGGATGTATCGTTTATCATTCCAAAAACTAGAAGCGACCGTGACAGAAATTCGAAAGAATCACGAGTTGTTCTTAAAAGATACAGTTCTTGCATTGTATGTAAAGTAATAAAAAAAAATCGGTTTGAAAACCGATAAAATCGTATTTAAGAAAAATTCAAAAGTCAGCGAAAATTTTGGACGAAAGAAATGATACGTGGATTGAGTCAAATATAAACGATAAGAATATGAGAATCAAAAATACTGCGAGAATAATGAAGAAGCAGCATTTTGAGTTTCTGTGTTAAGTTTCCTTGAGTTTCGTTAAGTTTCAAGGAGTTTCGTTAAGCTTCTTTCAGTTCCGTTGAGCTTTAAGCTTCATTAAGGTCTCTACTAATGAGAATGTAATATCTTTGATGAGTTTTATTGAGTTGCCTGAAGCTTCGTTAAGTTTGGTTGAGTTTCATTTAGTTTTTTTTAATGAGAATGAATAATTTTTGTCAAGTTTAATTAAATCTCGTTAATTAACCTAAAAATAGCTTGAAGTACCTTTTTTCTTGAAATGTCTATAAAAACATTACCTTAACGACGACTGTTTTGTCAGAGAAGATACAACGACAAGAACAACAACAGTAACCACAATAAAAAAGTGACAACATCAGCAATTCGCATATTTTGTCAACTCATTGACATCATTATCTTAGTAGCAACAATAACAACAACAAGTTTAAAAATCATTCAATTCAAGTGCAATTATTCAATTCAAATCAATTGCTTGGATTTCTTCATCCAACGACGACTTCTGTTCATCATTCAATCTGGTCGCCACGCAATTGATAATATTTTGCGGCGAATTAAGCGAATCTGCTCGCCGGCCTGTCGCACTGTACTGCACAAACACAACAACAACAACAACAAGAACAAGAACACGAACAAATACTTGAGAAATGTCCAGCAGCAACATCAACTCTGCTGCTGATGATTGCGGATAAATTCAATTTATCACAAATGGATATGGATTTAGATTTATTTTGCTGCTGTTCGCGTTTGAGTCTCTCTCTCGTTCTCTCTCACTCGCTCTCTCCCCCTCTCTTATGAAAACATTTAACTTGTATACGGGTTTGCTAAATTATTTGTTGTTGAAATGTTCGCCGCTGATCGTCATGTCTTCAAACAATCAAGTTGCGAACGACAACAACAACAGCTACTAAAACACACGTCTGAACACGAACAACAACAACAACAACAGCAACAGCAACAGCGGCAAGGACAAAAATCAAATTTGATTTTTTAAATTGATTATTTCCTTATTTCGAGTTCATTTATCAACAGCAACAACTGCAACAATAGCAGCAACTAGAACAACAACAACAACAATAAGAACAACTCAACACATTTGATCTATAAATTAATGTATTTGTACAACATGAAAGACCTCAGAGAATAGATCGGTGAAGCAAATACCATCAACAAAAACAACAACAGTACTGCTAATAAGAACAAAAACAACACCAACGGCAACAATAACAACACCAACAACAACAATACGAAAACAACTACTGCTTGGATAAAACATTGTATTAAAATTCTATGGTTTCTATGGGTTCTTTTTTACCAATTTTAGTTTCCTTTTTTATTTGTCTATTATTATTTATAGTAGCTACTCGTTTGTATTACTTTTGCTTTTTTATTGCTTCGAAAGAAAAAAGGGGGGAAGGGGCCGGGTGGGGGGGTGGTGAGGTTTAAATGATTGAGGAATGTAGAATAATCTAGAAGGATTTTTCGTCGGATGGCTGGAAAGTTGGCGGACTTGATAGATGAATGGTTGAATGGCTTTATTAAGGTTTATTAACCACAAATATATAGAATTATATTTTGCAATGACTACATTAACGAGTGCTGCATTTATACTGTGATTTTTTTATTTTCATTTTTAATTCGTTTTTTCAGATTGTTTTTTTCTCGTACAGTCGATTCAATAGAATTACTTTCGAGAAGAATGAATGGGAAAAAGCAAAAAACCATATATACACATATAGAGACATATGTATGTGTATGTATGTATGTATATGGATATAGAATTGAGCACATGTTTATTGGACATTTTGTTTGTCTGTCAACAAAGCATGAGAACTCATTCATGCATGATGATGTGTGTTGTCTGCATGAGGTTTTAGTAGCAACAGGAACAGGAACAACAACAGCAACAATAACAATAACCACAGTAGCAGACGAAGTAACAAATACTAAAAAAACAACAACAATAAAGAAACAGTGTCAACCAGAACAACAACAACAACAGCAGCAGCAACAAAACCACTTTCTGTCGACAGCAGAGTTGAGGCCAAAGCAACAGTTAGAAACCACAACAACAACAACAACAACAACAAGTAGTTACATGCACCAACATGTCAGCAACAATAGGAACAAAATGTTGATTTTTATGTTGCTGCTGTTGTTGTTGTATTCCACTTGTTGTTGTTGTGGTTGTCATTATTAGATAATTATTACTATTATTTGTTGTTGCTGCTGTTGTTATTATGGTTTGTGGTATTGTTTCGTTGTGTTGTTGTTGTTGTTGTGGTCGTTTTTATCACATTCTCACACCGTGTTGAAGTAGCAACGAATACTTTTTTATTTATTGACATTGATGACAATATAACAATTGATAGTCGGTAATAATAATGTTCTTTTTTGTTGGGGTTCTTTTGTCATTACTGCTGTTTGTGGTTTAACTCAGTTGTTAAAAAATAAACACCAAAAATATTAAAATATCAATCATACACAAATACTTCCTGTCATATTGCTGTTGTTGTTGTGTCCCATAAAAACTTCGATGATGTTGCGGCTATACTAAATTTTAAGTACAGAGCTACAAACAAGCCATAAAGAATTGTAAACACTGAGTTTGAATCTTTGTTCATCAAATGCAACATATAATCACACACATACACTCATGCAACACACACACACATACGCCGAGGTATAAGTTACGCAACCTCAAAAATCATGCTTTCAGAATTCATCGATGTGGGAAATCTTTTTGGCGTTCACCCTCATCAACAGACACAAAAACGCACAGAAACCCACACCCACTCATACTCAATCGTTCACACGTGTTGAGCCGCCCTTCAGTTGAGTTCAGTTCGGTTGTTGTTGTTGCTGCTCTTGCGATGGAACTCTTAAGTAACTCGCTTTCTTAAGAAGGCTGAAGTTACACTGAGAGTTGAACAATCGATCGGCATATAAATCAATTGCCGTTAAATACCTCGCTGTACGGCAAGATTAAAGGATCAAAGGAAGGCGGGGGGGGGGGGGGGTGGCAGAGAGGGAAGGAAGGGAGACACCGACAACAACAACCATAATATATTCTGCCGCATTCTTTGTCCCCTTTTTTATTATAGAAGCAGAGGATGAACGGAGTTTGTAGCTTTGGGAGCGAATACAGCAACAACAACAACAAAACAAGAAGAAAAAGAATAAGAAGAACGATAAAAAGAACAACAACAAAGGAGGTTGTTTGAGGATAAAGTCAAACATTTACGTAAAGACAACAAAAATTAAATCCTTTTCAGTTGTTTGTTTAGAAGAAAGATGATGGAAAGTGTAAAGGAGGTGAGAAAGAAGAGGATAATGGGCAGGAGGAGGAAAATGAGGAATAGAAGAACAGAGGAAGCCGAGGCGAAAGAGAATAACAGTAAAGGGATGTGTGATTGAAGCTGAAGCGAACGAAATGTGTCCTGGCTCATTGACTATATACACAAAAATTTATAAAGTGTGTCCCCTGGGCTAAAAAACAGTTCGAAACAAAGCATATTTTAAGGCGTAGCACAAGCAAAGGGTTAAGAAAAGCATATGTACACAGTACACTAAAGACAGTAAGTGAATTTGTCAGACAGAAAGTCAGTCGGTTTGTGAGTGCTGTCAGTTGTCGCCTTCGAGTTGCTTGTGAATGACTTTGACGTGGTGTGAAGAAGGAACCAAAAGAATCTACATTCATATATACGAACATTTTACACGAATGTATAAAATATATTCAGTGATTTCTTCCAGTGAAATTTTTAGTCTTGCTTTTATTTATTTTTCGTCTTTTCTTTTGCACTTAGTTCTGGTTGTAGTCTCTACTAATTTCATTACAAAGACTTACCAAAGCTGAATCATCCATTTGGTTATGGTTCGTGAATGAGATAAGACATTAAAAACTTGGACCTTCAAAGTGACTTTACTTTACCGTCACTCTTCAAGATCACCCTTTAAGATTGCTTTTCCAGATCATCTTTAAGATCACTTTAAAAGATCTATTTTAAGTTCACTTTTAAGAACAATTTGAATTTTAATTATGCGATTATGTATTTAAAGATCACTTTTAAGGTAAATTTTAGGATCACTTTTAAGATAAATTTTAGGATCTCACTTTTAAGACTACCGTTCGATAAATGAAGACACTTTTTAGATAAATTTTAAGGTAATTTTGAAACCAGTTCGTCTTGGTTTATTAAACCTTCGTTCTAGGTTCGATTTTCATTATCAGCATTTTGCTCATATGTTTTTTTACAGCATATTTTTTTCTTACTTCAAACACTCTTCAGGGCAATAATCGAACTAATAAAAAATACGACAAAATTTCCATAATGAACCCAAAAATATCTGTACAAATATTGTATGTACCTCTATCTAGTCAATAACTATGCTCTGTACAGATGTTTAAACATATAATACATACATCGATATGTTGTTGTAGATTTTGAATTAAATTTTTCTTTTCCTTCGTTTTTGAAACGTATCAATATAAATTAACAATAAAAACAATAACGCAAATGATAGAAAAATAGGTAAAATACAAAAAAATAACAACAAATAATATACTTAAAAGCAGATCAACAACAACAACTATACTTCTACTAACAAACAAAAATTCCTTGAAATCGTATTCTATTATACACTCTTACGATGGAATTGTTTTTGTACTGAGTACTGTAGAGAAACAAAAGAAAAGAAACAACAAAAAATACTACAATTTTAAAAAAATCTTTTATCATCAATATTAAAAAAAAAAAATTAAAACAAACCAAACAAACGTATAAATATTTTGAATATTAAAGACTTCTATTGATTTTGAATACGAAAATGATTAAAACAGCGACATTAAAATAAATACAGATATACAGAGAAGATATACATGTATGTATGTGTGTATATATGCATGTACATATATGTAGAGATACGTTCGTGAGAAGCTATAGACAACTTTGACATCAGTTAATCAGTGTCGAAAAATAGACTTCGAATTATAATAATAATGATATTTTCGATAGTTGCTCCATTGTTATTGTTATTTTTGTTGTTGTTGTTGTTGTTGTTGTTGTTATTGTTCTTCAAAATACGTGTCACAAACCTTGTATTTGATCAGTTTTTGTTAAAAATTTTCATTTCGCTTTGCTTCTTAGAACTGATTAGAACGAATATTAAAAAAATATTCACTTATTATTCAATTAAGATTTGAAATTCGTCGCAACCTTCAAGATCAAACTGATGAGATCTGTGATAATCATTTCCCATAACACTACGAGTAATACACCAACAACAACAACAGAAACCAAACCAAAAACAAGAAACCTTTCGTGATCGGAAGCAATCAAAAATGAACCGCGTTTTTCTTGCTTTCTTCAACTTCATAACCAGCAACAATAACTCTAAAATAAGTCCCCGCATTTATTATGGACAAACCACAAAAACAGACAACCACCAAATTATTGAAACAGATCACTAGAAATCGAACGTCAGTTAATAATAATCACGCTACTAAAATAGCTCTATGAAGCATGAAGTAGTTCGTAGTTTTTTACAATTAAACACATTCGTGTGTTTTAATTGCTCCATAGTTGATTATGGCGCCGGCCAACAACACGATCGAGCTCAACTCAACTCAACTCAGCGTTGATTGTCGATCGTCTCAACGGTTGCTGGTTTCTTAGCTTTGAGAATGATCACTTTAAAGGAATGTCTGTTAGAATAGAAATGATCCGTTTTTTCTTCTTGCTCTTCTTTTCTTTCCTTCTTCTATTTCCTTTTCTTACTCTTCTTCTGTATTTAAATGATCGCTTGAATGATCTTGTTTCAATGGTTGAATGAGTAAATAACTAATATTTTTCGAGCAGCCAAATCTTTAGGCGGCTGCATTAAATGAGACGCACGTCGATTGTGCGGGAGGAGGAAGAGTGACCCCGATCTTTGCCCTGATCTATCAATTCCGATTGAGACCATATCTATCCATCTGTTGGACTATATTCATATCCGTTGTTTAAATATTCGTCATTCAACTATCCATCATTCAACTATCCATCATTCAACTATCCATCGTTAAACTATCCATCATTAAGCTATCTATTATTTAACTATACATTTATTTATGTATCATAAATGATGATGAATAGATATGTACGATATATCATCTATTTAACTATTTATCCATCTGCCTTTATATGCATTTATGCCTCGTTTTTATCTCTTTATTAATCATCTTTGGCTCGTTATTAATTATAGAAAATGCTCCTATCATTTCAATATTATTTGTCTGTTGTTTCTTTAATTAAAATCTGCCAATTAAATTTTATCTGATCGCATTCGTGCACCGATCAGTCATCTAATTTTTGACATTTGATCGAAATTTCGAATGTTTTTGGTTTGCTTTAATCATGAGAAAGAAGAATAAATAATTCTATTTTTTTTTAAATATTATGTTGGCATTTAAACGTTGTCACGCAGCTGTTATTAATTTGGACACGTATTTAATAACTTGTTTTAATTAAAAAGGAAGTTGAAATGAATCAAAATTGATGTTGAATTGATCCAAAACTAATTTCGAAACTTTAAATGAACAGATTTATTTTAAAATATTATATGTACGAGTATAGTACATGTTTTTATATATCGTTTATGATAAAATCTTTTACTTTTTCTGCCGTCCTTCTTTTGAGAAAACTCACTTAAAACAAAGAAAGAGATAGACAGAGAGCAGGAGAGAGAAAGGCACTTGTTTGATAGAAATCAGTGCGGCGAATTCAAAATTTTTCATTTCTATAATGCAAATATTTGTATAAAATGCAACGAAAACAAGACATGAAAAAAAGAAAAGAAAACCTTTTAAAAACACATTGAATGATTGCTTATTGCTTAAGACACATCAAACTTAGGTTGTGGGTAGAAAAACAAGAACAAGAACAAGAAGAAGAAGAAGAGGAGCAACAACAACAACAATAACTACACCATCAACGTATGTATGCACACAAAAGGTGAATAATATGAAAGGGGTGAGTTTTCTTTATACAGCGAAATAGAAGTTTTGTATGATTTTTTGTTGTTGTTGCTTTCAAACTCTCGCCATTTTTGTTTCTTGTTTTTCGTTTGTTTGTTTTTTCTTAATGCATCAATCGTTATTATTTGCCATCAAATGAAAATGCATGCTGTATCTGTAGGTTGAGCCTCCACCCTGTCTTGTGGAGAGCCCATTGAAAAGCTACGCCTTTGGTGTCGCTCTTGATGTTGTTGTTGGTCTGGGTTGGGGTGGTGGTGGTGGTGGAGAGTTTGGTTTCTCACTTGAATGCAAGCTGCTGCTGCTGCTGCTTGGCAACTCATTCACTTTGATAATGGCAACTCTAACGATGCGTCATGTGTGAAGCGTTCAAGATATATCACTTTGACTTAAGTGCAATATATACACATTTTTTATTTTGTGTCTTTACAAACTGAGAGGGGGTGCTAGAAACCCAGCACCAAGGGGGCGAAGGAGATAAAATATGGTGATAGAAGAGGATCTGGGAGGAGGTTGGGCGTGAGTAGGACTGGCTCAGAAAAACAAAAATACATTTTAAAAAATGCTTCAACAACAACAACAAGAACGTAATGACTGCTTTGAATGCATTTGAAATCCATTAAAAGCTATTTTTGCAATAATGAATGAACGACGACGACGCCGACGCCGACGCCGACACCGACGTCGACGTCAACGAACGAAGGGTACGTTTTTCTATAAAGACTGAAATCAGCATTTTTCACTGATTGTATTGTTGTTGTATGTTGTTGTTGCTGGTGGTGGTGGTGTTGTTGATAACTGACGATGGCGATGCTGATGATAATAATAACGATAATGAGTATCATAAGGATAATGATAATAATTGCAAGGATAATGATGATCATGATGATCATGATAAGGCTGTTGCTGGTGATGTTGTTGAGTAGCAGTATTTAAAAACAAGTTAAAGCAGATGATGAGGGATGGATGAATGATTTTTTCCCGATAAAAGGCACCACACTTGGCAATCATTTAAAATCAACGACAACAACAATCTCGTTATTAATATATTATGAGTATTATTTGGCTACCCGCAGAATTGAACCGAAATTCATGAAGTGCAATGAATGGTGAAAAACCAACCACATAAACACCATTTCCAAATGACAAAATTTGGAAAATATTTGTTATATTTTTATTATGGATTTTTATACAGCGATGTCTGTTTAGCTGTACGTTTAGAGAGAGCTTTTCGAAGAGGGAGACGGAAAAAGACATCCTCGAGACTTATTTAAATGAAAGAAAGATTAAATAAACCAAAAAGAAATCTCAAAAATACGGCTGATGATTTCCTTGAGCTACGCCACTGAAGAAATCAATGACTGAATGACTGAATGACTAAACGACTGAATGAGTGAATGACTAAATGATGAAATGTCTAAATGATGAAATGGCTAAATGATTAAATGACTGAATAAATACGCAAAAATATGAGAACGAGTCTTGAGAATGATACAGAAAAGCGTGCTTTTTTGTTGTCATTTCAATAGAAGCCGATTTTTGGTACTTAAGTTAATGGCTTTGAAAACCGTTACATTATAATGATTACTTTTGAGGTTATTGATAATCGTTGCGATGATTCTGATGACGAAGCATTGAATTTGCTTCTAAAGATATAAAAAAGCATAAAAAAACAGGATAAAAATAAAAAATAAAGATGAAGCGGATGAAGCACAAACAAATGCAGGTAGAATTTGCAAGACAAAAAATGAATGAAAATACAACACCAAACATATAAAAACGACCGCTTTAAAACTAGAACAAAAAATTAAATGAAGTTACTGATTAGAGAAAAAGAAAGCCAAAGGAATTTCGACGAGAAAAGAGAAGAAGAGAAGGAGGGGAAAAAAAGGATGATGGACTTTAAAAGAAAGCTCTAAATATAATAATAAGAATACTATTAGTACCATAAATAATTATAATAATAAAAAAATTAATTATAATGCAGTAAAAACAATAATAATTATGAAGTGATAAGCAACCGCAATACAGTTGTTGCAATATTTGTTTTTCGACTGTACAACAATCGCATTACAAGCTTTTGAGTTATTAATTTCTCACGCTTTATTATTGCAGAAAAGAGAAGAGGCGAGAAAAATCATCACCACAAGTAGTACAAAAAGAAAAAACAACACAAATAAATTGAAAAGCCCAAAAAAAGGAATGAAATCTTGTTTTTTCAAAAGTGTTGCCAATCGGCTATCGGTTAGAAGTACCTACAACAACAAATCGTGCAACGAAACAAGAAATCAGATAAAACAACAGCAATCGATGAGGTAGAAGAGGAGGAAGAAGACGAGCAGGAGGAGGAGGTGGGTTGGGTGCGAACAAGAGGGAGAGGGACAGGAAAGAAGACGAAGACAGCAGTGAATACAGGGGTGGGGTGGGGGAGACATTTTGAAGTTTCCGATGATGGAAGAGGTCCCGCCATAGAAAATATTGCCACATGTGTAGCAAATAAATAGTTAAGTTGAAATAAAAGACAGCAGAGTAGAGCAACAACATTAATGACAACAACAACAACACTTAACCAACTCATCTCAACTCAAACCAATACAGTTCGAATGAGCAGCAGCAGCAACAGCAGCAACATCGTAAGAAATTCGCTTGTCATGTGAATGCATCGCTAGAATTTATCATAAATGTTGAGCGATGGCGACGACGAGTTGCTGTTGTTGTTGTTGTTGTTGTTGTTGCTGTTGCTGCTATTAATGTTGATATCCCGAGTATCGAAGGCTACCGGCTACGAATAACGGCTGCTGCCAGTGCCACTTCTTGTCGATGCAGTAGTATAGCATCAATGTTGTTTTTGTTATTATTGTTGTTTTTGTTTTATTATCGTTGTTGTTGTTCTTGTTCTTGTTGTCGCCTTTTTGCTTTTGCTAGAAAAAGCAACAACAAATATTTGTCAAATAATCCAAATTGTGTCTGCGACATGTTGGTTATATAATCACAAGAGATGCATCAACAGAAGCAGAAGCAGAAGCAGAAGAAGCATCAGCAGCAGAAGAGGCTGCAATAATATAATAATAATAATAATAAGAACAACAACAACAACAACATAATCATCATCATCTTCATCAGCCATTCCTAAACACTAGCAATAGTAATCGCAGTCGTCGATGATGTTCATTCTTTCTGTTGTGTCTGCTGTAGTTTTTGCTGTTGCTGTTGTTGTTGCTGTTGTTGTTGCTGTTGTTGTTATCATTGCTTCGCCGGTTGTCGTTGCTCACATATGTTGCATATTTGTTATGTTTGCAACCGAATAGAAATAATTATGCGACCGCAACGAAATAGATTATTAGAAATTTATAATAAAAAAATATCGAGAATACTTGGCAACACTCTCAACTTGTCTATGAACGAGTACCAATGACATGAAGAGAAGAGAAGAGAAGAGAGCAGCGCGGCGCAGAGCAACGCACAGCAGAGCCGATGCAATGAAGTGAATTGAATTGAAGTGAGGAGCAAAGTGGGGAAAAGAAGTGATGAGTGACGGCGGGCGGCTTGGTGGGGTGGGGAGTGTAGACTAGACTACGATAGAGTTGAGAGATTTTTGATTAATTGTCGTCTGCTGATTTGGTTGCTGCTCAACGCAACGCAACGCAACGCAACTCAATTTTGTGGTGTGCCGAATGCGTCGAATGACAAATAAAATTTTGGTCGAAAGATGGTGATGGTTGTTGTTGTTATTACTAGAGTTGCAAAGGGCCCCACAGTACAGAAACTGTTGTTGGTTAAGCAACAATTTTGTGGTGTTTTTGCTGCAGTTGTTGTATTTTTTATGCCAAATCATTACTCAATTTTCTAGGACGAGAGCGGTGTTGATTTATTGTTGTTGTTGTTGTATTTTTAATTACGTGACAAAATTGCATAAAAAATGTTTGTAGATTAAAGTAATTTGTTAACATTCATCATTCTCATAATAATAATCCACATCATCGTCATCATTATCATCACTCTAGTCATCATCATCCTAAACACCATCATCATCATCCTAATCATCATCACAAGATATGATATAAATGACAAAAACACTTGCAACTAAATAATGAGTTGAACAAATAAATTGGATGTTCGACAATTTTTTTTAAATGTCACATTTTGAAAAAAAGAAAAGGATAAACAAGAAAAACCATTTTCGAGCCAATAGATTAATTATTTCTTCATGAATACAGAATAATTATCGTTTCTTCTTCTTCTTTATTGATAAATGTTTGCCATCAAAAGCGATTTTTTAATTTTTAATTATTTTCAAGATTCGTTTATCATGTTGATTCTAATAAAAAAATTCAAATGAAATGAAAAAAATAAAAAACTAGAAATAAAGTTGTTTTTTTTTTTTCATTTAGTTAAAAATTTGATGTTTAATCAGCTCGAATTTGAAGGAATTTCTAATTAAAACAATTATTTAAATCTTTGTTATGTTGGAATTTATTTTCGTTTGCTTCCTTTTTACGGAATATTTTGGAACAAAAGTTCTTCGTTTCTACGAGTCTAGAGTGCTTTTGTTTTAGGTTTTTTAGAATTTTTTTGTTCATTCATTTATCTGCTTAGTGTTGTTGCTGTTGTTGTTGTTACTCTGGTTGTTTTTACTGTTGTTGGTCTTTCTGCCTTTGTATCAATTCTATGACATCCGGCACATTTTCAATATGATTTCCGGTATTTGCTTGTAGTACAAAAATATTGTATCGTGTTGTTGTTATTGTAGAAATAACTCTGAATGAGTGAGAACGCATTTTATTTAATTTTTTCCATTAATTTTTTATTATTTATTCCTTTGTTTTCTTTCAGCTTTTCTGTATCAAGTCGTCATTTGTAACATGTTGCTAAAGAATGTATATAAACATTTGTTCGTCTTTGTTTGTACACACTTCTATGTGATTACTATTGCTTTTCTTTGCTGAATTCATTGATTATAATTTAGTTTGTTTCGGTTTTATTTCAGTTTTTGTTCTATTTTTTTTTTTATTTATAAGTTTTGAATTAATTTTTGTTTGTGTATTTTTTGTGCTATTTTCGAGGTTACATTTTTATACGATTTTATACTCTTTATTATCAATTTTATTATTCAACTTTTACTTTTTATCAATAATTTTTAATAAATTCCTTTCCTTATTTCTTCGTTTATTTTTCGGTTGTTTATTTTATTTTTTTATATTTTTTTTATTACAAAATATTACTAGTTAATTATTTTCTTATTTTTATTTTTTTTAAATTTATGTGTGGCTTTTTCACAATACAATCGAAAAATTAACCGATAACGTTTCTTTTCAAACATTTTTGCTTATTTTGCTTCTTTGTTTGATTCCGATAAATATTTTAAATTTCATGTATTTTTAATAGAAGTAGGCAACAAAGGAAGTTCGAACGAACATATTTTTTACACATGTTTTTCAATGTGTTTTTTACTTTGGTTTGCTTTAAAATACATATTATGATAAGTCGATGGTTTAGTGTTAGTATAGAAGATAAGCGAGCGACGCATGAGCGACGCATGAGTGACACATGACGATAAAGTTCTGGATAAACCGCGCTTTATTTTAAACCACAAATTTTAGACTCCAAAAATGCGACTTAAAAATGATGGACATGCAAATGTACATACATATGTACATATATAAAAATACGTTCAGGGTGGGCCATCAGTTGGTTTCTTTTTGTTTCTTTGCTATTGTGACTTGTAACTTTTTTATTAACGAGAACTTGTAACATATTTTTTAAATTTTCATATTTTTTCTCATACTTTCTTGTTGTCTATATTGTAATTGAAAGAATTGTTATTTTATTTTTTTTCCATTTTTTGCCTTTTTTAAGATTTTCTCCCGCATAATATTTTCCGTTGTCACAGTAAAAGAAAGCGAAATATTTTAATTTTCCCCCTTTTTTTATCTTTTTTCAGTTTTTTTGATTTTCATTTTTTCCATTTATTTTTTATTTAATTTCTTTTCCCTATTTTTTTCTACTAGATAAACATCTGCTTAATGAACCCTCAATGATGCCACTCAAGATGCCGATGCCGATGCTGATGTTGTTCGAAGTTCAAGTCAACGCTTTATAAATAGACATAAGCGGCAACCCTGTCACTGATGCTTCTCTTGGTTGCCGCAACAGAAAAACACTTGATTTCAATAAAATTTGTGTCATAATGTCGTCGTTAAAACAACAACAACAAGAACAACAAGTGATGCGCTATGATCCTGCTGCTGATGCGTTATTGTTGTTGTTGCTTTTTTTGTCACATGATGATCATGGTTCTTTTTACGAGACTAAAAATGATCCAAGTGCCGTTGAAGGGCGGAGTGCTGGTGGATGTGGATTGTAGGGCTTAGGGGGGGGGGGGGGGGGGGAAATTGTAAGTGTAGCTTCTTCAGCTTCTGATCTGCTATATAAGTAGCTTTAATGGATAAAACAAACACATGTAATTAACCAAGGGAAAAATATACGCGATCTCGCAAGTGAAATCTTCAAACACAATAACAAGAAAAACAAACCCAACAACAACAACAACAAATACATAAAGGGCTATGATATCTTTCCCGTTTTCCCTTTCTTCCTCTTCTTTTTCTTCTACGACTTCGATTTTCTTCACTTATGTTGAGCGTATGTATTTTTTTAGACTGTGTTTTCATGCTAAAGCCTAAGTGAAGAATATGCAGTACTTCGAGTGCAAGAACAACAACAACAAAGATTTACAGACAGACAGACAGATTATCATCTGAAGTAGTCACCATTGAAACAACAACAACAAGAGCAACGATTCTTCGGATTCTTGGAGGAGAAAAAATGCGACATCGCGACTTAAATCTGAAAAAGAATCCGTTAGTTTCACTTGGAAGTGGTTGTTGGCTGCTGAATGTTGGGGTTGCGAGGATGGGTGACTTCTTGACAAGCAACCGCAGGAAAGATCAACGGCATTTTTGACATTCTGAACAAATCAGAAGGTCAGAAGTGAGTCGCTTCTGTGTGAACGCGAAGAAGTGCGAAGCGAAGTAAAGTGGTACAAAATTATTGAAAAATGATAAAAAAAGACAATAAAAAAACTCTAAATTATAAAGAAATCACACAAAATAAAAAAAAACTAAACAAAAATTATTTAGAAACAATTTTTGAAAAAATAATGAAGGCAATTTAATTTTCAACAATAATGAAGATTTATAGTTTTTTGTATTATATATAATGAATGAATACTGTAGTCTCTCTTCCTTTCTCTCTCTTTCCCACTCTCTCCACTTCTCGCTTCTTTTTTGGGAGGCTTTTCTTCTCTTTTATAAAAGTTCTTGTTTTTTCTTGGGTTCTTTCTTAACTTTTTAGACCCTACTTAAGGGTCCTTTACTTCTGCTACACTTAAGAGTCTGATTTGTAATTCAACGTGTGACTTTAGTCGAGTTGTTAACAAAAATACTTTAAAGGTTAAATAAAATTTTGAACCCTTTTCAAATCAATTATATTGAGAAACAACAAAAACAATATGAATAACCAGAATAACAAATATAAAACCAGCAAGAAGAATAAGGAGAACAATATGATGAAAAAGAAAAACAGATGAACAAATAATAACCCCAGAAAGAGCAGAGAGAAAACCAGCAACAACAGTAACAATTAAAAGAAAAACAATCAAACAATTGATACACTTTGAAGGCGTAAAATTGAAGGTTTAAAAATTGCGTTCGCAAAAAAAAAGATGCCACTCAGAAAAATCTTCCTTCTTCACTCCATCCGCTCCCCTACTTTCTCTTTGACTTCGCTATCTTAAAATCTTTCTGTAAAAAGATGCCACTGAGAAAACTCTTCTTCACTTAAACCACTTTAACTACCTCACACTCACACATAACAGACACCTTCAAGATGTCTTATTTGAATAGAACAACAAAAATATGGGCAACAACAATAATAGCAACAGCAAAAGCAGATGCAACAAACGGGTGGGGGGAAAATACAGCAACGGCTACGAGGAACGAGGAAGTCCGCAAACAAAAACCAGAAAAATAAAAAAGGAAGCTCAAAAAATTATAAAAAGCAAGCAAAAAGAAGAAGACGACGCAAAGGAAGAACAAGAGCATAAGCAGAAGAAGAAGAAGAAGAGAAGAAGATGTCGGACTTTCAGTCAGTCGGAAATCCCTTATTTTTTTATAACAGATTTGCGACCACAACAACAACCAGCCACCTCCGCCCACCACGATTTAAAAAAAGCTGGACTTCATAGTTTTCCACCATAAAAATAACAACAACAATAACAATAGAGCCCAGCAGACCCTGTTTTTTGTATTTCTTTCCTTTTGTTGCTTGTTTGTTTGGTTCATTCGTCGGTTTTTTCCGTTTTTCTCGGGTCTTTTTTGGGCCCTTTTTGCACTTGACTTTTGTTGTCGTTGTTGGCGTCTTGTGGGTGTTTTTTTGTTTTTTACCATTAAATTTGTTGCTGTTGCTTTTTCCTTTGACCCGCAATGTTTCTTAGATTCATTGTGCGTAAGTTTGCGGTTGCTCCCGCCCTTCAACCTGCATCCTGCGCCTCACTGTCCCCCACCCACCACTTTTCCGTCTACAATTTTTTCATGCCTCTTTTTGGGGACTTTTATCTTAACGCTTTACAATTCATTGAGCTTGTTGAGTGAGCGAATGTCTGTGCATCTTATTGCTTGTTTGCCTTTTTGTTGGCTGTTTTTCTCTTTCTTTTTCTTAGGATGTTCATGGAGGTGTGATTTAAAGGACCTCACGCCTTCTTCTTGCTCTTGAAGCTGATAGCATATCAATTACACTTTGTTTGCATAGGAAACAACGATTTTACATAATTTCTGAAGATTAAAACCAAAAAAAAGAGGCTTTTAAGTGTCAAAAGGTAAAGAGAGGGGGATGGAGGGAGAAGCTGGAATTGAAGTTGTTTGGTTTTCCAAGCGTATTCATGGGGAAAAATAAAGAGATATCAAAGAAAAATGAGGAAATGGATATTTTTGCGTTGAATAATTGCTCAATGAAAACACTTTTTTATCGAAAGGTAATTTTATAGAAATACCTCAAAGGGTTAGAAAGGGTTAACAAAGAGTTCCGGAAAAAGGGTTGAGTTAGAATGAATTCCATGTTAAAATTTTAGAAGTACTTTTGCAATTTTCGTTAAAAATTCGTTTAATAATGCATCTTGTTTGGAAATCGGTTTCTAGATGTTGTTTTTCATCGACTTACCTCTTGGTCTTTGGCAGCTAATAGATCAGCATGATTGTTGTTGCGTTGTGTTGTTGTCGTTGTTCTTCTGTTGACCTCTATAGCATCATGTTGATCATTTGTTTGTTCCGACTGGCCTCCAGCAACATTGTGTCGGAACGCAGCATCAACAACGTCGTTATCAACATGATTACTAATATTATTATTGTTGTTGGTGGTGTTTGTGCTATCGACAGTACGCTCATGGGTAATATTGTGGTCTTCATTATAGTCGTCACCATCACTACCAGCAACACAGTTGTTATCATCGTCCTCCTCATCGTAAGCAACATCATCGTTAGCAACATGTTTAAAACTACTTTTACTAAGTCTAAAATTATTTTTATCATTTCTACAACTAACATCAGTACTGGCAACAGTTGTGGTTGTTGTTGCTTCTACACTGCGCTCAGCCAGTGCTTCACCATCATTATCACGATCATCATCGTCGTCTTCATCATCGTCATCATCATCGCCGTTGTCGTTGTTGTGACTGAGAGCAACTTCATCAACATCGTCGGCAGCTTTTGGTGCAATATTCAGCTCCGCTGTTAAAGTTGTTATTAATTTGCTGGCATCTGTGTTGTTGTTATTGCTGTTGCTGTTGTTGTTGTTGTTGTTAATACTACTGCTACTAATATAGTTACTCTGCTGACAGTGATTGCTCACTGTATCACATACAAGCAACTGTTGTTGTTGTTGTTGTTGTTGTTGTTGTTGCTGTTGTATGGGTGAGTGCATTGGCGATGGTTGTTGTTGTTGTAGTTGTTGTTGTTGTACGACAGCGGCAGCAGCTGCTGCAGCAGCTTCCATCATCATTTGTTGAGCGTGATTTAAAAATAATTTCGTATTAAGACAACCGTTACTCAAATTGTTGCCAAGTATCGAGTTATTATTGATATTATTGTTGTTGTTGTTGTTGTTGCTAATGATATTAATTCCACTTTCGGATAGCGGCGGCGAAGGCGATGGCGTAGCGGCCAATAAATTGCCACCGTTTTGATGCAATGCGATGGCAGCAGCAACACTATCAATGGTTGTTGCAGTTATTTCTGGTGTTGCTGTTGCTGTCACATCAGTCGCTAGACGAGTAGCTGCTGTATTGCTCGTTACTGTTGCTGATGCCGCTGTTTGCGGCGGTGCTGCTGTCGCTTCTGCTGCTGTTGCCGTTGCTGACGGCGATGTTGGGGGAGGAGATGTTGGTGTGACGTTACTCTCGTCCGCACTGTGATTAGTGGAGAGTTGCTCTTTCAGTGTGTTCACTTCCTTTTCGGCCAAAGTGGCTCTCTATAAAAGGAAAAAGAAGAAGAATGAAGTTAAATGTGGCTTTTTTGGCAAAAAACTAGTCTGCTGCAGATAACAAGAGCTGTTGGCTTGTCTAATTGTCCAAATGGCCAACCTAATTGCTGATGCAGGGGGAGTGACAATAAAAAGTGACAAATAAAAGATACCCCACTTGTAGGTGTCCCATTTGGAGGTGGCCCTTTTGGTGAGTGGCCCTTACACTCCATTTCATGGTACCCCAATTAGAAACCATTAAAAATAAATATTTTACTGCTTTTGAAAGAGAAGAACAACTTTTGTTTATCTCATTTATGATTGTGTACTCTCCCTCCTTCCATTCACGCCCCCTCTCCCACCCACATACTCGCCCCAAAAACCTCATTTTATGGTGCTCCACTCAGACATTCTAATGCGGGCCACAGAAATTTATTTCCGTTCGATACTTAAACTTGGCAAAAAACTCAACTCAAACCAACTCACTAAACTTTTGGCTAAAACTGCACTTCAATAGTTTTTCCCTGCTCATGACCGAAATCGAAAATCATGTTGTGTGGCGTCGGCGTCGACTCCCACCCCACTACAGCTGGTGTCGGGACTTCACCCTGGGCTCCCTTGCTTTGTCCCCATTAACCGACGTTGACTGTGTTCAAGTATTTTGAGGTTTTGTGTGTTGTTGCAGCGGTGTTGTTGTTATTCTTAGCTGCCGACCCTCATTAATTTTACTTTTAAAGTCATTACGGGTTAAATTTAGCCAAATTAATACGTTACAAGTCCAAGTATCCAGACCAGACTAAACTCAACCCTCACCACGTCGCCACCCTGCCTCGTCACCCTCTCGTTCCCTCTTCCCCTCTCCATCCACTGAACACCACACTCATTTCTCACTCATAGAGCCTCAATAACTTTGGCCCTAAAGGATTTAAAATTATAGTTTAACGTTTGTATCGATAAGCTGAGTTCTAAGCCCTGAGTTCTGAATCATGACTTCAGTTGAGTCCTGTTGAGGAGAACTCGAGTCGTGACTCTACCCAAGCAACAGTAGAATATTCCCAAAATTTTTAAGACTTGTTTTATTTTACGGATTGTTTTTCGTTGTCTCTGCTTTTCTTCCTGTTTTTTGGTTACCTACAAAATGCAAAATGAGTCAGTCGAAAGGAAGGGCCTTTAAATTGCCAAAAATATATTTTGGCTGAAAGTTTTTGCCAAATTAGTCTGTAGTTTTTTTTGGGGTTTTCCAGTTTTATGGCCTGTTTCCCTTCGAACTCTTCCGATTTCGAATGATTCGGACTGAAAGAGAAAAAGCTTAAGCAACAAACCAAACTAATTGCAAAAGTTGCAACTGAATGTTGCACATTTTTTTGAATGGTAGCAACAATGTTGAGAAAAAGAAGAGCCAAAAACAGATGCAAAAAGAAGAACCAACCCCAACACCGCAATCAATAAACTTTTTAGCCGCTTCCAGCTGATGATTTGGGTTGATAAAACGATAGACGATTTTTAGCCATATTTTAGACTTTCATTAAACATAGCATCCGGAAGATTAATATTGATACCAGTTGTTGATATGATATGGGTTAATATTCAAGTGTATACATGTATAGTGAGTTTTGATTGTGTTGCGTTCATAAATACGATTGATTTAGAGAACTTTTCAATTTTTTTTAACGGTCGACAGGAAGAAAGAGACGGAGAGATAGAGAAAAAGTCTCTCTTTCAACTTTACATTTTTGAATTGTAATCTTAATCATAATTTTTCAATTAAAAATCAAATAATTCAGAAACCTACAGAGAAATTCGTTGAGGATTTTCTTCGGAATATCTTCACTTCAGCACTTTTTACGTTCTCCCTTATGTAACCCTTTTCGTTATAGGTTGTACCCTTCTACGAACCTAATCTTCCTCTTAAGGACATTTCGCCGTCTACGAATTCTTGTAATCTTATGATTAAACATTATCGACTTTGTCAATGACAACAAAAACCGACTGAAAGCGACGAGGCGAGGAAGCAATCCTCACCGTCTTCTCCTCCTCGTCTCCTCTCCGTGTCACGTCTTCTGTCTCTATCCGTTTCATCGTGTTTTATTTCTTCAATAGATTTTACGTCCTTTAGGCTATTTTAAGGACTCATTTTCATGCTGGCGAATGGAGAGTGAAATAAACAGCGACTTGCTTTTTGGGTATTAAAAACTCATTTTGTCTAAAGACAAAAACAAAAACAAAAACAACAACGGCAATGACAACAAAAAACAGAAAACCAAAGAATATTTTATAAACTGTATGGGTTTCCGTTATTCTTGTTGTTGTTGTTGTTGTTACTGAAGCTGATGCTTTGACAGGATATGAAGATACTTGAATGCTTTCATTCGAGTTCGAGTCGTTCATGATGGTAATGTTTATGGTAATAATGATATAACAATGATAATAATGATGATGGTAATAGTGATGGTAATGATACGAATGATGATAATACCATTGATGATGATCTTGAAAATACTAAGAATGCGTATGATTTCTTTGTTTCATTCGCGCGATTTTCCATCACAGCCTCGGGCAACATGTTGTCATCATAAACATTTGTATCCAACGACAGGCAGGCACAAAAGCTTAGCAGTCAGGGAAAACATTCCGTTCATCATCATAACAATCATCATCATTACCTCCAACATCATCTGTGGTGCTTAAGCTCAAATATGATTTTTATAAATACAAAATCATTGAGACAAAGAAACGAGAAGAAGAAGAAGAAGAAGAAGAGTACAGAGTACAAAGTAAAGACTGAACTGAGAAAAGAGTGAGAGTATAATATGACTGGGAAGGGGAGGGGAGGCGAAGGAGCAATTCTATGCAGTGCTTTAGGAAAAAAATCAATGTTTAAAGCGGTTATTAATAATTCATAATTTCATAAACAAAAACAAAATCAAAACTTAAACACAAGCAACAACAACAACACCAGCAAACACCGAGTTAGGCGCTTTAAGCTCTTTCAAGTTTAAATTAAATAAATATTTAATTCTATCCTTGATGAAGTGGAGGGTCGGAGGCCGGTGCGAGTTGGTCTTTAGACAACATAACAACAACAACAAAAAGAAGAAAAACAAAAGAAGAAAAAGTCTTTTGTGTATGATATCGAAGGATACTTTTGAACCAACAACAACAACGACAACAACAAAGATCAGAAGAGGTACAAGCCGAAGGACTTCGTCATTGGCGTCAGCGTTGTCAACGTCGCCGTCGTCTGTGGCACTTGTTGAAAATTCAATCCTCGTGAGAATGAATGCACTTGTTTCGAGTACAGTGAAGATTGCTTGCTTGTGTACAGTGAAGCGGCGAGTCCATGAACGGGACGAGCTCTCGTTGTTGTTGTTGGGCTTTGTTTATATTTTTGGGGGCTTTTTTGCTTTTCTTATTTTTGTGCGAATATCAGACAAAAGGTGAGACTGAGCAAGTGAGCGAGACAACTACAATGAACGCCCAGATTTGTTATAATCCTGGACGTCTGGACGTCGGGTTTTTGTTTTTATTTTTATTGTTTTTTTTATTCTATTGATTAGCTTTGGTCTTTAAAATGTTCAAAAAAAGCAATCAACCCGTCATTCAGACCACCAATAAATCAAGCGATCAATCAATTAATCTATCACTGAATCAAATGAATACGTTCGAATAATTCTTTTAATTTCGGTTTCATTACATTTTTCTGACCTTTTCTCGTTTTTATTTTTAGTCTCGTTTTTAGTGTTTTCTGCTGGTTCTTCCTAACCCAGCCACCTACCCCACCCCTTCGTCGCTTCTTCCTTAAATTAGCTTTGAATCAGCGTCGGAAAACTTTGCCAATTTAAATGATAAAAATCAATTTTTGCCATCATGAAAAAATCCTGTTCTTATCCACTCTCTTCTCTCCTCTTCATTCCTTTCTTCTCTATTCCTCTCTTATATGCTCTGTCTACACTGTAATATTTTGTGGTTTTCCATTCAGCAACTACATCAAATTTCAACACAGCGTTACAGGTTTTACTCTTTTAATACTCTTCGGTGTTTTAATACTTTTTTGGGATTATTTTATTCCGTTTTCGGTGCTGAATTTTTATTTAGTTGTATTTCGTTTTTTCATTTGTTTTTATTTCATTTGTTTTTCTTTTAATTCCTACAACAAAGCAATTTCTAAAGGATTCTTGTATTTATTTGTAATTTTTCAATAATGACAAACATCGCTCTTCAAGGGCCTTTTTTACGCTTACTTTTTTGCAGCTATTTTTTCAATTTATTATTTTTTTTTACAAATCAATTAAAATTAAAAAAATCCCTGCAAATTTTAGCAGATGACCGACGACGAGTGAATCATCGAAATGAGTTAATTAACTAAAATGCGGGTGGCTTTTTTGTTGTTGTTGTTTTTGTTGCTAAAGAAATGTTTCAAAGCGCTTGACCTCTGCTGTTGTTGTTGGGTGTTGATTTTTCATGTTTTGGAAGTTTTTCTACGGTTGTTGTTGTTGGTTTTTTGGGTTGGCTGGTTGTTTTCTTTTTTTTTGGGGTCGGGGGGTTTGGGAGTTGGTGGAATTCAACGCAGCGTATAAAAGAAACTAACTGCTGAAAGATTTAAGAGTTTTGTTGGTTTGATTTTTTGTAGGTTTGTCCCAGTGTGGAAATCAAAGGAAGACGAGGAGGAAGAGAAGAAAAGGATCGGGAGAGTGGCACACATACATCCACACATACACCCATAAAACAGTGTATCAAAATAGACGCATTGCAATGGAGTTTTTTAAGGATTCACTCTCATCTGATGAGTTGCTTTTTTAATCTCTTCTGTTTTGATGTTGGTAGCTTTTATTACAATATTGTGTGTGTGTTTTTCATTGTTTTGTTGTTTTTTGTTTAACTGTGTGCATTTTATTTATGTTTTATATTTTTTTTTATTAACATATTTTTTTGGGATCTTCTGATGTTTTTTTTTGCTTTTTTTCAATGATTCAATTATTATTAAAAGGAGTTGTTTTTCTGTTGTTGTTTATGTTGTTTTTGTTTTCTTGTTGTACTAATTTACTAGCATTTCTTGTTCTTCGATCAATATAAGCAAATTTCAATGGATTTTCCACCGTTTTTTTCAGCAATTTTTAACTTTGACTCTTTCTGAGGTTCAGAAAGCAACAGAGTAAACGATCCCCTCATCTAAGCTGCTAATACTACTGTTGTTGTTGTTGGTGTTGCTTGTGTTATTCTTATTATTATTATTATTATTGTTGTTGTTGTTGTCATTGTCATTACCACATACCAAAAAAATGGTTGCCGTGTTTGTATTCTATTTGTTACTGCACTTTTATGTCACTGTACTCACTACGCTATTCAATTGCAAAAGAACGGAAAAACACACACACACACACACCAACATATATGTAGAGAAGAAGAAGAACAAAAAATTGGCGCGCAAAATTTTCTTTAAAATCGAACTCGTGCCAGCCGCATGTCGCTCGGCAACAAAACAACAACAAAGAGGACGATGATGACGACGATACCCTTATTTTTGCCGCCTGCATCGTTTATTACGGAGGAAGAAAAGGGATAAAAAAAGGGTTCGTTGGGGGAAACAAAAACAAAACAAAAGAAACAAATTCACATAAAAAATTGCATAAAAAATAAGAACAATAAAACCGTCAACAACAACATCATCGTAAAACAGTCAGCTGCTTTGGCATCGCTTCGCTTAATTAGTACCTTATAAGCTGAGTGTAGGAAGAAGGACACAATTTGTCTCCTTCTCCCCCCCCCCCCTCCCAATCGAACACCGCTCTCGCCCTCTCTCTCTCTCTCTCTCGCCCTCTCTCTCTCCTCCCTCATCAAAAGCGTAGGTGTTTTAAGACAACAGCTTAAACAAAACAGAAAAAACAATGAAACGGAAGAAAGAAGAAAAAAAAGGAGTAAAGAGCTGCGTTGAGAAGGGGGAAAGTAGGGGGTGGGGGGAGAGAACGACATGCAAATCGTCAACTTCAATTAAAGCGAATCAATGCATAAAACACGGTGTTGATTTGTCCAGTTCTATTTTTGTGGGGGGTTTTTTGTGTTTTTGTACTCTCCTTGACTCTCTGTTGACAGTTGTGACATTTGGCAGGAAAAAAAAACATTAAAATATTTCTTGCATTGATTTAGGATTTCTTTTTAAACTGCTTCTCTTTCGGGGATTTTTAGGGTTTGATTTAAAAAAAAATGTTCATTAAAACCAACGCGCCTGTAGAGCAACACTGGCTGTCAGCTGTCAACTCTTGCTTTCATTTATACTATAAAATATTATAGCTGTAAAATGAAGTAAAAATCGTCCATAAATGCATTTATTTAGAAATCACACACAAAACAAAACCAGGTTTAAAAGTTCAAACGACGAACAAAACAAATGTAGAAAACTTTTAACTGCAGAGTATTGAAAAGCAAAATAGTAGTAGAACGAATTCTTAATTTTTTCTTTTAAGAAATAATGATTTTTTTCGATATTTAAATATACGAGTATAATACAATAATAATCATGGGGTTATTTATGATAATGTTGATGGTGTTGTTGTTGATGTTTTGTATTACATATTTTAGCCAACATGTAATGTACTCAATAAGAACCCGAAAACCTGTCAAATCTTACAACAAAAATGGCCATCGTCGAGACTATGAGAGAAAGAGTGAGACAGAGGTAGATAGAGTGAGAGGGTGAAGTTGTGTGGGGTGAGGGGAAGGTATTCCACAAAAGCTGATGCTATGTTGATAGTACGCACCCGTTCAAACGTCATCCTGTCTCTGGTTTAAACCTCGCTCAATGAAAAAAAGCACAAAATAATCAGAATAATAAAACAACAACGACAACATCAACCATCCATCCATCCATCCATTTATCCATACATTCCCAAAAATGTAAAACAAATAAAAAGGGTTTCCATGCGAAGCTTAAAAAACATGTAGAATCTTCATTATTTATTTTAATGCCGAGGAATGACCAAAAGGTAGTAAAAATTATTAATTTCCCCAACCGCCCTCCGCAAGCCATCGAAATCTCCAACCCCACGGTATTCTACCCCTTCGCACTATCCTACCTTTTTTATCATTAGCATTCTCTAGCAGTGAATTTGTTACTTCATATGAAATTTTGAATAAAATAAAATAAATGTTTGGAAAGGAAGTGGTGGGAGTGGGTAGAGGGAAGGCAAAAGGAAGGACTCTCTTCATGAGGTCGGTCACTTTGGATCTTTAGAATTATGGATGGACGTATGTATGAGTTGTGTAAAATAATATTTAAGCAACCAAAATTCTTCCTCTTCATCCATGCCCAGACCCTCTTCTCCCACCCATCGACCACATTCATAAACCACTCCTTTGTAAACACTTTTTGTATACCCTCTAAAAGCAACAACAACAAAAACACCAACAAAGCTAACGTAGATACAAGAGAGAGGCGAGAGCATATCAGTAACTACTCAACATACTCAAACCCGTAGATGTGTATTGTACATACATTAAAAATACCAAAATAAAAAAAAATTGATGAGGAGTGAAATGATTATTAAAAGAAATCTTTATTTTTAGGCATTCATAAAATTTTTAATGATGAAAGCGATGATAAAAGATAAAAACACAAAAATCATTTGTAATTTTTGTACGGTGGTTAATTTTTGGGTAAAAAAAAAGCGAAAAGAAAACGTGATAGAGAGCGAGGTAAAGATATGTAAAACCCAAAAATTAATGTTTCATCCTTTATAATGGTATGAAACTGTGGGTAAACAACAAAGAATCCCCTTAAAAAAGAAGTCCATTAAGAAAGAAGGAAAAAGGAGACCAAAAGAGGTCCATTACAAAAGTGGTCCACCCAAAAAGGGATCCACCTAAACAAATAATCCTATTTTAAAAAGGAATCCGTGCCGAGAAAATCGCCTTAAAAAGGAGCCTCTAAAAATAATCCTCTATAAAAGCGAGCCCTTTGAAAAAATTATCTGTTTATCTACTTATTATCTGAAAAATGGTGTATAAAAAACCATTAAAAATATTAAAACTATTTAGAAAACTTTTAAAAAATATTAATACCTTTTAGGGTGGTCGGGGGCTAGGTATCGCCATTATATCACGCGATGGAACAAAGCTTATCTTAAAGGAACTTTCATTATACATATACACTTTTTCCGTAGCAGATCTATATTCTATTCATATGATCTACAATACGGCATTCATAGGGTTAATATAGGTTCTCATTGTACCCTATTAGTGGGGGTACACATTGTACCGAAGACCCCAAGCTAATCATCGCGATATTCTCCCCGATTGTGCACCGCAAACATTTGTTTGTACATTTCTTGGATCGGTTTTTATCTCTCGTCCAAGCACAGAGTTACTAATTAGCTACATACTTCCGATTAAATATTAATTCCTTTTTTGCGAGGCAGGATGCGATTTTTCTTTAATATCAAGCTGCATGTGTATTTAGAGCATGTTTGCAAACGAAGAACGAGCGTTCATTGTTTGTTTCATAGTCTAAACGAAATATATACGGTTTATAAAACTAGAATTAGGAAAAATTTACTACAAATTAAAGTACAAAACTACTATTTTAGTTGTTACTAATAACTTGCTATATTATTAGAAGACTTTAGTCGGTGTTTTTACCTTCCAAGTGAAGTCATGAAGAAATATTGTTTTTATTTAAAAGAAAGTTTAATTAAAGATCTTGAGATAAAATTATGTGAAGTAAAAAAACTTCGACTATAATAGTGCTACTATATAGCAAATCTACTACTCTTTTGAAGGTGCACATTATCATTGAAAGAGAAAATATTTTTTCTATTTTAACCAAATATTCTTACTTTTTTATCAAGCAGCTCTGTATTTTCCATTCATTCAATCATTCATTCATTCACATTATTTGTTCACTCATTCATTCTACGGTGCAATTTCAAACCTCATTAACAGTGTGTACATAGCATAAGAAGAAGAAGAAGTAAAAGGAGTGGAAGCAGAAGAGGAGGAAAAGATAAAGCATCAGCATCAGAATCAAAAAAGGATGTAAAAATATCCCTTTTTTGCTAATTATTTATTTAAATATTAAATGAAAAATACACACACACAGAACAAACACACACTCATTTATACACACATTCATATACTCAGCTATAAACTCTTACATACACTCAACTCTGCACTCATACAAACACATGACTTTAGCTGTTTAGCTTTGCATTTCTAAGAGAGAAGAAGAACCAAAGAGGGAGAAACATAAAAATAATAAAAGAGGAAAGAAAACCAAAAAGTATTCATACAAAATCAACCCATCATCGTCGTCCGTGTTGCCATTGAAGGTGAAGTTGCAGTAGTATCAGAAGAAGAAGACAAACAAGAAGCAACAACATCAGTTGTTTGATTTCTTTTTTTTCTTATTTTATTAAATGTTTTTTTTTTGTTTTTTGATTTTTTTGTTTTCGTTTTTATTTTTTGGTTTTCTTTTTTATTATATTTTGTATTTATTTAAAAGAAATTACAAAATTCCTAATTTTTTTCTTTGTTTTTGGATCTTTTAGTCTTGGTATAAGTATTTTTCAAATAAATTAGCTACGTAAAAAAGTACCATTCGTACTTCATTACTTCGAAGGAAAAAAGAGGAAGAGAGTCTAAAAAGGTTTCTGATATGTTGTAAAAACGGATTGAGTTGCAATGATTGAGGCAAGGAGTGAAAGTGATTATTTAGAAAATTTCGAAAAGAAGACTTAACCATTAAACACAATAATATATACAACAATTAGACCAACAACAATAACACAAACAAAAACAACAACAACAACAATAACAACAACTTGAAAAAGGATTTGATTTTAAATGTCTGTATTGAGAGACAAACAACTCTCGTGTCTCAACTGAGAGCTCAACAGATAGAAAAACACTGAGCAAAAGAAGCTTAAAAAATGACGATACACGGGATGGTAGGCGGGTGAGAGAGAGAGGGAGAGAGATGAGAAGTGGGGGTGATGGTGAACAGAATGATAACAACTAGAAGGATGACAAGCAGAAGGATAACAAGCAGATGGATGACAAGCAGAAGGATGACGCGGTGACTGAGGGAGGCGAAGCGGGGGATACGGTTATAATGCTCTGTACCGTTTATCTTGCAGCTATTTTTTTGCATACAGACATGAAAACAGCATAAAACACACACACATATTAAGAAATCCACACACATTTACAACGATTTCTAATTGCGTTTAATGATGAGTGTCGAAGAAGGATGGAAAAAGAGGATGATGATGTCGATGGGGGTAAAAAGGAAATGACAAGAAAGAGCAGAGGAGAAGAAATGTCTTGAAATGATATGTGACATGACATGAAGAACATATATTAAAATTGTTTTTTTATGGAAAGGAAGAGTTTTATTTGCTGCAGAGAATATATTTTAAAATAAAAACATTATTACAACAACAACAAAAATAATACCGATAAAGGGGTTGAACACAACAACAATAGTAACAACAACACTTAAAAGAGCAATGGCAACAACAACACGGTTTTTCATGAGCTCATTCGAAGTAGAAGGCGAAGAAAGTGACTTTGACGATGTCAGAAGCAGAAAGAGTGGCGGCGACAAGAACAAGAACAAAGCAACAACAACACACTCAAGCAAGACAGTAAGACACACACATTCACATCTATATACGCGTACATAGGTGTGTATATTTTATGGTATACAGGAAAGAGTCTATCATCCGACGTGGGAAATCTCAGAGACGAAACAGAAGCATCATAGAAAAATATTTGACTTTCATATGAAGCAAAATTATAAACGTACAATTACCGTTACAGTTCATGTATACATACATACATATACTCATACATATGTGGATAAATGTAGATACATAAAGAAAGCAACAGAATCAGACGCAACAACAACAGCACACTACACGCCGATTACTTTTATAATTCACATTGAATCCAACTTTGAACAGTAAAAGCAGAGCAATAACAACAACAACCGCAACCAACAACTGTTGGAAAAGCAACAACAACAGTAGCAGCATAACCAACAACGGTAATAACTTTTTTATGCCTCTGTGTTTGTAGTGAGGCGGGAAATTGAAAAATCTTCTACTCATGTTGTTGTTGTTTTTGCTGTTATTTTATAAGCTATTTAGTGTCCACATATGTACATACATGCGTAATTTTCATATTTTCTACACATGTGATTAAGTAAGTGTATATTTTTCTCTATATTTTTGCAATTTATTATTAAAAAACTGAGTTTAGAAACAAGGAGAAAAGCTTATAAACAACAACAGAAGGTTTAAAAGGTTTAGAAACAAACTTCAACATAACCAAAATTTACATTAAATAAGACTTTATTTTAATTATTTACGGTCTTCTATATAATGGACTTAATTTTAATGAACTTTTCTCATATTATTATATTATGTTGTATTATTATATAAACAGTAAGTCGGTTTATAAACAACGAAAATATTATAGTTTATAAATCAAACCAGAAGGTTCAGAAACAAAAAAATGATAAGCAAAAACAGAAGGTTCAGAAACAAAAAAAATGATAATGATAAGCAAAAACAGAAGGTTTAGAAACAAAAAATTACAATAAGTAATAAGTATAATGATTTCTTTGTTTTATTTTTCCTTATCTCTCTCTCTTAAGTTTTCCTCTCCTTCAACTCTTTCTATACTCTTCTACGACATCCTTTTTGTCATTCCTCATTTGTCATTTGTTTCTGTCACAAGTTGACACAACAAATCGATGTGACAATCTTTTACATTCGATTTTTGAACATCCTTTAGTTACTTACTCCTTCCTTCAGTCAGTCAATCTACAAAACAAATCCACTCAAGACCGAAAAACAAAACACCGCCTCCAAACACACACAAACATTTCTCAAGGAGTTTCACTTCCTACTCCTGCTCCTGCTGCTCTTCCAGGTCCTCCATGGATATGAGTTTGCATTTCTTCAGTGCGTCGTCCCACTTGATTTCGATTGATGGGTGGTTGTTCGGTGTCTCGTTTTGTAAATAACAAATCAGCCATTTATTCGTCTAAAAGATATGCGCATAAAATGTGTCGACTCGCACAAGTAACACTCCAGAGTAACTCTTTTCGAAGGAGGGACGACAGATACATTTGAGGCAACAGGATGAATATTCATCTGTACAGAGAGTGTGTGTGTGTGTGTGTTTGTGTCTGACGAAGACGACGCTTTCCGATGTAATAAGACATGATTGTAATTAATTAAATTAATTCGTGTCGGTTTAATAGACCAAATGGCTTTAGACTTAGACTTTCAAGAATTCGGATTTTGATTAGAAACTTGATTCTGTGTAGCATTCGAGAAGGTTGCTTCATGGTTCCATGAATGAATGATGTACCGGTCTGTCAACTCGAGAGGGGTTCGAGTTCTTGTCTAATGAATTGACATTGATTGGAAATTTTGATTGAAATTTCTACCAACACTGAAAAAAAGAACCTCCTTCGAAGCAAACAGTGACAGAGTAAAATTAGGATTGAAGAAATGTGGTCGTTGTTGTTGGAGGAGCGGAGTTTGTAGGGTGACTTGACTTCGGTGGAGAGAATCCCCAAAAGGTAGAGTGGTATTTTAGCACGGAAAATAAATTGTGTAATTTTAAGCTTAATTAAAGATTTGCTCTTGCTGTTGAAAGATTTAAAGATAGAGTGAATGATGGCGTGATGGCGTGTCTCACTGCAGACCCACTTAAATAATTAAGTATTGATTTTTCAGTTAATTGTTCTCTTTCAGAGAAGACGCATAATAAGGGGAATCTTGTGAGAAGAAACGTCAGATGATGACGAAGGAGAAAATGGATCACGAGAGAAGAAACTTGAGATGAAGAAGCATGAGAACGGGAACCTGAGAAGAGGAATCATGAGAAGATGCAGAAGGTGCATTAGAAGGATAGCCTGTCTCACGACGCTAAATATGTAAAACCCAACAATGCACATCCATATCTTTAAGTACACCTTACTTTTCAGATCGGGAAAACTGTGAGGCCCGAGTTCGCTGAGACCATTGACACAGTTCCAGTTAAATTAAAATCGTTCCAATCCTTATTCAATACGCATACGTTTTTGCATTATAAAAGAGCTGCTTAAGTATTGCCAACAATAGCGAGAACGACAGCGGTGTCGGAAAACTAAAACAAGCATCTAAGTTTTAATAATGAGCTCGCTTTTCATGCGCCAGCGGCAAGAGAGCCAATGCTACCGGTCGCCAGGTACCAACAACAATAGAAACTACAATAACACCACCAACAACAAAAACAACAACAACAATACAACATACGAGTAACAATACAATAGCAATAAGTTTGACACAGATTATTTTTTCCTTTTGTTTCTTTAACTTCAACGTTAACATTATTTTAATTAATTTCCTCGATGTAATGCCAATAAAGTGAATGATAAAGACAACAACAACAGCACAACAAACACTCTGTCGAATTGTTGCACGCTGCTGTGTTGCATTCGAAATAAACTCTGCTCCGTGGCAGAGTTTAAAATAAAACAATTGAATTTATAATAATGAACATCAGAGTCGGACCAGAGCCATCCGATGTCGATGCAGCGAGTAGTTGGCAACGCGGACAATCTACGTACGTATGTTTTTACAGCAGATTCGTGTTGTTGATGGCGCGGCGACAAAATGCATTTTAATGTTAATGTTGCTGTTGCTGTTGCTGCCGCTGTTGGTGTTGGTGTTAATGTTGATGTGGTTGTTGGCACAAAAAATGCAGTGATGCCAATTAATCAAGAAATTCTTAAATAATTATTTGCCTATTTTTATGCGGTGTGCATCTGATGATGTTGAACTGTTGGAGTGTGCAGCAAATATTTTAGTGCTGTTGATTATTGAAGCCAAAACAATATTTTATGAAGCATCACGAGTAGATGAGCCATACGACCAGACAACAGCAACAACAGTGACAACACCAGCAACATGACAAATACAACAACAGCAAGAAATCTAAATAAAAACCAATACGAATTCACAAAAATTAGTACACTTGAAAAAAAAATTGATCATAGAGCTACTAAAGTGTTGTTGTTATTTTTTCTTGTTGTAACTGTTGTTGTTTAATTTAGCTATTTATTAATTATAAGAGAAGCAATAAGAACCGAAGAAAGACTCATTTTGTATGAATACATTCTTTCTAAATGTACTATGTATATACTATACCCATACCTTTGTTTTTTTATGCTACTTTTATCGCAACATGTTGCTAATAATATTGAAAATATAATTCAAGTCGATAGCACATCGAAATGTGCGTTAGGTTTAGCAAAAGAGTGAGTGAAAGAGTGTGAGTGAGGCAGTGAGAGGGAGGGAGTAAGTGATAGAGAGGGTGAAACACTGGCGCAGGGGCGGAGGAGGCTTTCCACGCGATGCGGTGACAAAAGGCATTGTTGCCCAGCCACGTCGCGGTCATGTTGCTAAAATTAAATACACAACATAGATTTTTCGGCCTCAGATTGGCGAATAGGCAAACAAACGAGTAACAACGGGTACCAAAGAGTACCAATTTTGTGTTCAAAGAATTTTTATCGTAATCGGAGGATGTGATGTGTGAGAAAAATGTATTGTTGTTGGCTGTTCTCTGTTGTTGATAGAGTTGTTGTATTCGTTGTGAAATTTTTAGATTCTTAATTGATAATAAATTGGCTGTTGTACCCAGTTGTTGTTGTTGTTGTTGTTGTTGTTGTTTTTATAATGCAACAATGTTGGCAGCAGTTCGTGTCAATCAAAACAAAAGACACGAATGAGTCTCGAACAAAAACAATATCGAAGGTTTCGTACGTAAAACAAAAGAAGAAAAAGAAGAAGAAGAAGATGAAAAACAAGGGGAAGAAGAAGAAGACAAACTAAAAGATTACAACACAAAATTTAAATTCGTCAAAAAGCATCTGAATCTTTCGAATGCAAAGAAAAGTACATGAAATATTTACGAATAAGAAAAATGAACGCAAAAATATAACTAAATACGATTGTCAATGCTATATTCATAAAAACAATAGTTTAAAAATAATTAAATGATTGTAATTAATTAATTGCATTTATAGATCGAGCAATTTAATAAAGAAATCATCGATAATTGATGACTAACCGTTCAAAAAATTCGGTTGAGCAACTCAACTGAGTTCGGAAAAGTCACAAATATTATTAAAGTGTTGAAAAAAATAATACAAAGAAGCAACAACAATAATAATACCAACAAAATAACAACAATGGCCACACAATGTATTTATTTTGACCTCTTTTTTTAAACTGACATCTGACACATCGAAAACTTGACCTTGTTAAAGACTTTTGTCGCACATGTTGTTGTTGTAGATGAGTGTGTGTCTGTGCATATGTGTGAGTGCATGTGTACATGTATTTAGGGTGGGAAAACATGGTTGTTGCATTAAAAAGACGTGCACAGAAACAATCAAAAATAAAACCAAAAACAAAACCAAAACAAATCCTAAAACAGAAGAGTCGAGTTGCGTTCACCTGTCAACCATGGAATATGATCCTGTACTGTTTTGGACTCCTTTGACACCGTTTGACCTTTAAAAACCTCTAAAAAACAAAACAAAAACAAACGAAGAGCAAAAAAAAAACAGCAAAAAACCCCGAAAAAACAATCAAAAAGCAAGAAGAACAAAAAACGGAAAAAACAACCAAAAAACAAATAAAAATCAAGCAAAAATCACGTAGAAACATAGACATCGTTTCTATGTTTGTATGTGAATAGCCGGGTGCGTGGGTGGGCGGTTGTTTCAAGTGTCTGTGTGTGTGTGTGTGTGTGTTTGTGTTTGTTTCTGGCTGCCTATTTTTTGGCGAACACAAAGAAACTTCCCTCAAAATAACTAACTTTGGAGCGCAACTGTTGCAAAAATTCTACTCTTGCTGTTGTTGTGGCTTTTATAATGGTTGTTGCTTCTATTGTTGTTGTTGTTGTTGTTGTTTCTACTGTCCACTTCATATCAACTGCAGACGCCGGCTGCTGCTGCATGTGCTTTTTTTTACATAAACACGCGGTTTTCGTCGTCGGCGTCATCGTTTGCTGAAGAAGGCGACGACGCGTCATCGTTTCAATTCGTGTGGTTGTTGTTTCGTTAACCGGTCATTTAGACTGGCTTCAAACGTTGGTGTGGAGGTGGACAATGTATTCATTCGATGAATTGTGTCAAATGCATGCAACAGCCACATGAACACAAACAACAACAACAACAAAACTGTAATAGCGAAAAGCAGGTCATCGCAGACTCACCGATTTCAATGTCAAGGGAGGGAGGAGGAAGGAAGCTTGTGAAGGGGTGGAGGCTGGTGGAGGACGCTAACGCTGGGTGATTAGAAAGGAAGCATTTTTTGTTGTTGTGTATTTTTGTGCATGTTTGTTTGGATTTAATAATTCTGAAAAATGTTCTTCTTTCAAAAACTAGGAGGTGGAAAAACTGCACCGAAAAAGGAAAAACTTTTGAATTGTTGACTGTCATCGAAGCGGTTGTCTCTTTTCTAGCTGAATCTCCGCTCTCCCTGCCGATTTCCCACCTGCTGTCTCTCTCCCACATCCATCCATCCATCTCTCTCGCTCGCCCCAATACCCACACTTCCCTTTCTTTTCTAACGGTCACAGAAGTTGGCATTTTGAATTTCTATCGAAAGTGATGACGATGATGATGATAATGATGGCGGTAATGATGACGATGATGATGATAATGATGGCGGTAATGATGACTATGATGAGGATAATGACGACGATGATAACGGTGATAACGATAATGATGGCGATGATGTGATGCACGTATAACAATGCGCTGTATGCAAAACAATGGCAAAAGTCGTAGCAAAAAATGTCTCTGAAAACCGTACTACACACCATCACAACAAGAACAAGAACAACAACAATAATAACACCAACAACAGCAATACTAATGATAATAACGGAACCGCTGCAGCAAGTTGATTGTACTTGCCAACAACATGCGATGTGATGGTTTCTGTGGCTGGATGTGGATGTCTTCACATCTAAACGACTGCTTGGATGTCTGACTGTCTGCCTGCCTGGTTATCTGTCTGTCTGTCTGTCTGTTTGGCTGACTGTCTGGCTGCCCGTTGTCTGTGTGTCTGACTGTTTTTACGACCGAATAAGTGTCAGTCTCTCTGTCTGGTTGATGATCTGTCGGTTCTCAGTTTATCGCTCTCTGATACTCTCTCCCTCTCTTTTCCATCTGTTCGCTGTTCGTATGTCTGTTGACATTTAAACCACTTATGAATGTATGTATATCTGCCTGTATGTCCGTATGTATGTCTGTCTGCACTCTGTATATGTCTTTATTCAAGTTCCGTTGTGCGAGATGCGCGCTGAGCCGCCATCAGTTGGCAAGAGGGCCGAACATGAGTGTGCTGCCAACAACAGCAACATAAACAGCAGCAGGACCAACAACAGCAACACAAAAACTTTAAGAACAACAACAAAGCCATCGATTTTTCATGCCTCTTTTCATGCTTTCTTCTCCTGTTTTGTTTCTTGTTATACTCCATCTCATCTCGTTCCTTGTCTTCTCCTATTACATCGTTTAAATTTCTTTCTGCTTTTGTTGCTGTTATTTATGTATGCATTTCCTTGTTATAGATGTTATATGCATCTACTCTTTCCTTTGTTGTTGTTGTTTCAGAGATAGAGAGAGAGAGGAAGTGAATATAGGCAAAGGAGAAAAGAAGAAACAGTGATAAAATCAGTTCAAACGGCTAAATTATACAAAAACCACATTAAAATAGCTGTTAAACTGGCAAAAACAACAGCAGAAACAACAGCAACAACAATAAACAATACATGACATCGCCAGTTTCAGTGCCACCAACTGGCACACTTGTGATTTGTTCTCTTACATGTGACAGTAACAGACACTATCGCATGACAAACAACAGACATCAGAAAATTTGTCGATTGCGAGAAGAAATAAAACAAAAGAAGAAAACCAAAGAACCAAAAACTATGATACAGATGATTTAAGTACATAACCATCGAAGAAATAAAAAATTTAAAGAAAAACAACTCATTGGTATATAAGATTATAAAAAGAATAGTAAAGTACAAGATCCTGAATGAAGTATTCAAAGTATTCAAATGAAATGATAAACTTTAACATATGAAAAACTTAAAATAATAAAAAGACAAACTGAAAACAACAAAGAAAATTATATCTCAGTTCTTTTAGTAAAAGTATTTTGCCACAAGTGATTATTTTATAAAGAAATATTTAAAGAAAACATATGAGCATAAAATCTGTCGATCGTTTCGATCAGCATAAGAAATGAATGGATTCTGAAGAATAGAATTCAACAAAAGTCATGGTTTCTGAATTTCTATTGATTTGTATATCGCGGTATAAAATTATGTCCAGAACAACAACAACAACAACAACAACAGTAATAACAGCAGTTCTTCTTCTCAAAACAGTAGATTAATTTAAAACATTTGAATGATTAACTGGATGATGATAATTATAATGATGATGATGATGTTAATGATAATGATGATGATAGTGATAATTATGATGTTGGTGATCATCTCAATTAATATACTCAATGATTTCAGTGATTGCCAAACGATCCCACGCTTTTATCCCACTTCAACCATTTCATCATTTAATTTCCTTTTATTTTTTGTTGTTGCTGTTGTTGTTGTTGTTACTAAACATTAGTATTTAAGAAAAGAACAACAAAATTAAAAACGAAAAAAAAACAAAACAAACGAAAGAAGCGCAAAAAATTTGCAAAAAACAATTGACAACAAAGCAAACAATTGAAACTTTTGAAATTCGATCGAAAATATTGTGCATTAAAAATGTGTTTGCATATCAATTGTTTTCGTCAGACAAGAGACAGGAAATCAAAACCCAAAGAAAAAAAGGAGAAGCGAGAACAAAAATAAAAGCAAGAACCAGAACGAAAGAAAGGCAAACGCAAAACATAATAAAACTGAAATTTCAACATTTCGAACATATTTCGAGCATTTCAAAGCTATCATCAAGCTTTTGTCGTTCAGGATGAAGCTCAGGCTCATGATCAGGCTCAGGCTCAGGCTGAGTGGGTGACTGAGACGGAGACGGAAGCGGAGGCAGAGACGGAGACTGAAATTAATATTAAAAAAAGTCTTGTGGCGGAGTTCAATAAATGCGATTTGGGGCAAAGCGAATGCTGACATTAATGCAATAAATTCTATATTATGTATGGACATATGTTCATGTGTGTCTCTCTTCCTGTTTGAAGATAATAATAACAACAACAACAGCAACGAAAACAAAAAGCAGGAAAAAACATCCACAAACCTTGTGGCATATAAAAGAGACGACCGAGTGGATGAATGGATGGATGGATGAATGGCTGATGATATGCTAGCGTATTGTTGTTGTTGTTTTTGGTGTTGTTGTTGTTACTGTTGCCGCGACTGACTGACTGAATGTATGAATGATCGTGCTGCATGTCGTTGATCAGCATCTTCGACTCTACCAGACTCACATTATCACCATCATCATCATCATCATCATCATCACCAACATCGCCATCATCATCCCCATCATCATCGCCATCATCATCATCATCGAATTTAATTGAAAACAACTTATTATGGAAATTTGCATATAATAAGCGAGGGCGTTAAAAAAGGAGACGATATTGAAATTGAAGTATGCAAAGAAATGTCGCAACAACAATAACAACAAAAATACTAAAACAACAACAGCCAGAACAAGTACTAAAATAACATAACCAAAGTTATGAGGATTAAAAGAAGCGATGCATATTTTATGAAAGAATAAATGAAAAATAATCTTTTTTCTCATTATTTTTCAAATTTTGCGATTTTTTAGTTATTGTTAAAGCGATAAGCTTCATAAAGGCGTTGATATTTTATATTGGAAATGTTTTGTTTTTCTTCTGGTTTCTTTTTCAGAAGAAAATTAATTGTAATCTTAAGTTTAAAGGTTTAAGGAGACTTTTTGTTGTGGTTCTTTTTGGAGATTCAACTGTTGTGGTTACAGTTAATTTCTGTACATGATTTTATACCGCGGTATACAGACGAGTAGAAATTCAGGACAGGACCTGGACTTTTGCTGGATTCGAGTTATTTTCTTTATAGTTCATTCATTTCTCCTGCTGATCAAGAAGATCGAAAGATTTTATTTATTTTTTCCTTTAGTATTTTATTATCCTTTAGTTACTTCTAAGGAAGTTTAATATTCTTCCTTTTTCCCTTTCCACCATCTTCATCATGAGTTAGAAAGAGTTTGTTTATTTATATGATATCTTGTCATATATTTTGTCATGTTTAAGCTTTTCCTTTTTATGTTTACTCTCTCTCTCTCTCTCTCTCTAAATTAAGTTTTTAATAAAATCACTGTAAAAGACTTCTTTCGGCCCACCATTCGCAGGGCGCTAAACTACGGGTCGATTGGCACTATCCTGGGACACGAGTTGACGCATGGCTTCGATGATAGTGGACGAATGTTCGACAAAAACGGCAACATGGTGCAATGGTGGTCGAACGAGACCATTAAGGAGTACGTGAACCGTACCGCATGCTTCGTGGACAAATATAGTCAATACTATTTATCAGACATCGGTGAATATGTATGTACGTCAGCGCTAAGACGCGAGGAAACAGTTCTGATGCCTTCACTGATTTTGCAGATCGACGGCGAACGTACCCTTGGTGAAAATATTGCCGACAATTTAGGAATGCGTGAAGCTTTCCATGCCTACGGTCTTTACACTCAGCATTACGGGCGCGAGAAGCAGCGATTGCCAGGTTTAGAAGAATACACGCACGAACAACTCTTCTTCATCTCGTTCGGCAACCTCTGGTGCGAAACCTACACCCCTGCTGCATCGCAGTATGCCCTCGAGGACTCGCATTGTCCAGGAAAAATTCGATCTCGCTCTCCTCTCTTTCTTTCCCTTTCTTTTTCAGTCTCTTTCTCAATTAACACGCCTGCTGCCAAGCTTCCAAAATGTAATCAAGTAACAATGCTTGATTACAGAGCATGAAAAGGATTTCAATGCGACATTATTATGAAGCCTTTCCTTATGAAGTCTGGTGTGGATATATTTCGAAGATATACACGAGTACTTCACTTCATTCATTTGTGGTGAAGAGGTCTGTTTTTTTTGGTTTTTTCAAGTCGAGATCTTGAAGCCTTGAATTTAAGCAGGTTTAAAAAATGCACCAACTAAACGCACCTTCTTTTGAATTCGGTTGGTGGCATCGTTGTTGTTGTTGTCGCGGTTGACGATGTACTGTTGTTGCCCTTCTTCTTGTTGTTGTTGTTGTTGCTGTAGACACGCGTGGGAGGCATAAAACTTTTTTGACATTTATTTTTTCCGCATTTTTTTTGCGGTTGTTATATGTAGTTGTTGTTGCTGTTGTTGCTTTTATGCATGAACATTTATGAATGAAAACTTAAGTAAGTTTTTTAAATGGCATAAAAGGGGAGAATCGAAAGGGGTGTGGCAAGGGTGTAGGGGAAAGGATAAGAAAAGGCGTAAAGAAAAATGTTGCCAGACATACGACAGACAGACAGACAGACAGATAAAGTGAGCATCATTAGCGTTGATGTCTGTAGTAGGCAGTCTGAAAGATGAAAAGTGTTACCGTGGAGTGGATGATGACGATGATGAGAACGATGATGGTAGTGATGTACCGATAAGAACGGTGGAAGGGGACAGAAGAGGACAACAAAGTTCTATACTTCGATATAAAAAGAGGGATCCACTCCCCTCCTTGCCCCTCTTCCTCTCTCCACTCTTCTTCCCCTCTCTCCACGATTGTCGCCGGCTTTACACATTCGATCCGGTTTTTGCACCGTTTCTTTGTACGGGGGCGGGGGATGAACGAGAAAGAAAAAGTTTCGCAGAAGAAAGTTTTCTGCGCTGACAAGTGATGAGTTCATTGAATCATGTAGAATTTCGATGTGATTTGCAAAGACTTTCGATCTAAAAGATCTTAAAACTATTGATCTGAAAGAGGGAGGACGAAAGAGTGGAAAAAGGAGTGAGAGTGAGGGTCACAGAACATGACATTACTTTCACAGCCAGTATTTCGTTATTACAGTTTTTTTAAAAGAAATTTGAGTAATTTTGCAGAACTCTGCAGCACTCGAAAGAGCTTTACGCGGCTCTGACAAGCGAGTAAATGTGTTGAACTGTATTGAAATATGTTCAAATGTATTGAAATGTGTTTTAAAAGTATTGGAGTTTCCTAAAATGGGTGAGAAATCTATTCAATATGTGGAAATGTTTGCGAAAGACATTGAAATAAAATCTTTTTAAATTACTTTCCACTTTCTTCAGTTAGCTTTTTTGTTTAGTTTTTATTTTTTTTTCATTTATAGCGTTAAGAAATGCTTTTAGGGACGGATATCAGAAGGATCTGTTCTTTGTTTAATAATAATAATAAACTTACGTTTTTAGTTCCACAAGGAAATCGAAATCATAATAAAGTCCATAAAAAGTACTTGAAACGAGCATACATTTTTGTTGCTTACCTGAAAAAAAAGAAAAATTATTTTAATGAAAATTTATATAACAATAATCGTAATAATAATATTAATAATTGTATTTATTTTGCAATAACGATTATAATATTGTAACATTCATTTATAAACAAAATTATAATTCATTTGGAGACAGTGATAAGAATAATTGTTTTTTATACACTAATTATAATAATAATGAAAATATTAATAATGATATTTCAGGAGTTCGCAATAATAAAGCATATTTATTCTTTCTCACCGCACACGTCATCAATTTCGAGATCTTCGATTTAGTAATGATTCAGCGATTCACTTTTCTAAACAAGACCAAAGCTTAATAATTTTATTTAAAAAACTCTCCCATTCATTGTTTCAGTGTTTGATTTCGATTAAATGATTTGCTTTTAATTTCAATCTTCAATCTTCTTAAAGCAGATATTTAAAATTCGGTTAAAGATATCGTAATATAGAATTCCTTTCATTCGTTTTCAGTATTTAACTCGTCAAATAACAATTAACAACTGATGTAGATAATGCAGATAAAGATATTTCATAGCGGCGAATCCGGCGAGCGAACGCTGAACGGTTGCTACTGGCGTCAATTATTTCATTAGAATTGCCTTTTTTAATAATAAAATAAAAAACAACAACAACAGCGACCACAAAAACTTCATATTATTATCAATTTTATTCGTATGCAATAATAAAGTAGCTTAAAGATACAAATTTACACAAATCCGAGAACCTAACAAAAAAAGATAAATTCGCTCAAAGAACAAATAAAAAGTAAATCACAATCACAAAATTAAGAGTGTGGCTGGTGTGGTGGTTGTTGTTATTGTGTTTTGAGGGTTTTAATACAACAATAAAGGCAACAACAGTATCAGTATCAACAGCGAGTCATTAGAACCACAAAAAAACAGCAACAAGTAACGATTTATGACGAAAAATTAAGCTCTTTTGATAACTTTTCAACCACTCACTCACTCATTCAAGCACTCACTCATTCAATCACTCACTCACTCACTCATTCCTTTTCTATCCTAATCAAAATCATCCTCCATCTCTCGATCTTCCGTCTCCCGATCTTCCGTCTCTCTCTCGTCTAGCGTTTAGAATAATGTATCTTTTTTAAGATTTATTCGAGCAAATAATAATCGGTTAGTAAAATGAACAGACTGAGCGCTATCGAATTTAAATGCGCCATTTTATATACGTATCTAGAGCCTAATTAAACTGATTACCTACAATGACAACAACAACAACAGTATTATTATTAAGAAGAAAACAAGCATAAGAATAAATCAACTGTACCATCAACTGATTGGTTGTTTGTTCGTGAGATAAGATAACAAAACGTATCTATTCGAATAGTTTTAGAAAAGACAGAAATCATCATCAAATAAAATATAAGATAGATAAGAAGTTCTATTTAACAAATGTCATGAATCGTATATATGTCAGAATAATAATACGAATAATATGTATAATAGTTTTTAAAAATTTATTATAGTTTAGACAATTAAACGTTTATAATGTAGAGCTGAGTATAAAAAAGAAAAGAAAACATAAACACTAAAAAATTACGGCAAAACCCAAAAAAAAAACAAAATGTTTTAATACACTTCCTGGAACTAAATAAATTTATTATATCACAAAATAACACGAAATTCCGGTCATGAATAATAAAGAGATTAAATAAAATTATGAAAAAATCGCTGATAAATTTTGGTGTCTAAACATTGAATAAATACTAAATTAAAAGAAACTATTGTATATAAAAAATAAATAAAATAATAAGAGATGAAAAATAAAAAATAAATAATAAAAAATTAAGCACAGAATTTATCAGACATTATACGAGTACAAAAACATTTTTTTTTAAGGGCAGCACAAAATTTAGCACGAGCTGAAGTCATAAAAACATAGCAAATTCTTTGAACATAACAAAAAAAGCAGAAATAAAAAAAGACTAAAAAACCTTAAAGCAACAACAAAATAAAAAATTTAAAAAATTGAAAATCACAAAACAATCAAATTTTAGAAAAAGAAAAGAAAAATTTTTAAAAATCGATTAAAAATTTAAAAAATCGATTATAAGTTTCAGAAATTAGTTTTTAACAGATTAAAAATCAAAAACTGATGAAAATATAATAGAAACAGATTAATTAAGATTAATTAAATAATTCAAGTAATTTTCAATCAGTTTTTTAACTCCCCAAAATGTCGCATTTCACGTGTACTTAAATACATACGTACATTTCACTAGAACCTCATTTGTTTAGAGAGAGAGATCTGTAAATTAAACTGTGAACTGTATGAAGCACCACATAAAATGTATTTATGTGTATTTCTTAGCACACTTTTGGGCGGGTAAGCAGTGAATTTCGAAGCGCCCAACAACGGTTTCTTTTCCAATAATAGACGATGTGTGTGTATTTTGAAGCGTTCATATTGGTGCTTCGATTGCTTTATACGTCGTTATATACAATGTATAAACACACACACGCACTGATATGCACTCGCACATACACACATAGCCACACACACACATGTACAACTACATATACATCATTTACTCGCCCACGCAATGCAGTCGTTGGGAAAAAAGGCGTTTCCAATAAAGCAATTTATATACCTTGATTTTTCACCCTTACCCACACCCACATGCACACGCACACAAACACCTCCTCCACCTTTGTCCTCACTGCACCGTCCTTTTTCTTAAACCTCCCTTCCGTCCCCTCTCCAGTCCCTGGTTCGACCGTTCCTTTCAAAGCCAAACGAAGTTGGCTCATATATAGTCGTCGTCTATTGATTTCGTGCTGCCTCTGCCTCTGCCGCTGTTGCTGCTTCTGCCGCTGTTGCTGCTTCTGCCGCTGTTGATGATGCTGTGTAAGCGAGTTCCTATCAACCTCTGCTCCTGCTGTTTCTCTGCTTCTGCTGGTGCTGGTGCTGCTGCCAGTATTGCGCCCAATCGAATTCAATTGACTCTTTTTTTATATTCTTTTATATCCACCCTACACCCTATCCTCCACCCTACACCCAACCACTTGACAGAATTTGACACCCAGCCGTGAGCACTTTTTTGTTGTACGTCTGTAGTGAACGCTGCTGCGTCGTCGTCGTCGATGCTGCTGATTCGGATTTTTCACCCGACACCCAATCAAGCTGCGACGCCTGAAAGCACACTTCAAATTCAATTTTTATTATATAGCATTTGCTGTTATATACTATATATGTACATATGTACATATACAACAACAACAGCATCTATAAATTGCATTTTTAAAAAAGATGTGAGCGAAAAAACTGTAGCTTATATATTGAAATCATTCTTTTCATTTTTATGTCTCTCTGCGGGTAGAATATGGGATGAGTTGGTTATAAGTTTAGTTGAGTGGAAGTAAAACCCAACGCCACTCCCCCTTCTTCTCTCCACCGCCCTCTTATAGAGCGAGCACATGCCATGCCCTTTTTTCTTCACTGGATTCATGTATTGAATTTTTATAAAACTTTTCTACTACTTTTAGTGCTATTTTTTATAGGTTTTTTATCTCTCTCCCTCTCGTTCACTCTCTTTACCACCCTCCCACCACTTCTCTCTCTCTCTCTATCTTTGGTGAGTGCTCTCTCGCTTTTACTCTCATTGTAGGGTCTTCGGCATCACTCACAGCTCTCAGCTCATCTCAATTCGCTCTCTCTGCAAATTTTTCTATACATCAGTAATTTTTGGTGTTTTTCTTGAGTGTTTCTACTAGCAGCCCCTTCTTCTTCTTCCTCCAATTCAGTCGATTTTTGTATTTTTTTATACACTTACGCTTCATCCCTCCTAAAAGCAAGCAACACATCGATGATGATTGGGAATCCATCCATCGTTGAGACTGTGACTCTCTCTCTCTCGTTCTCTCTCACATTAAAAACGATGAGAAAATCTCAAAATAAGAAAAATTAAAAATAAAAAGAAAAATAAGAGTAAAATACCCAAAAACTTCAACAGCAACAACAAAATGTGTCACTAGATGGCTTGCGCAAAACTTAAAAATAGTCTGGCAACGCTTACGTTTGTGAGCACAAATCTTTTTGTAGATTTATTTTTTCTTGGTTGCTGCTCGCGAATCGAATCGAATTGAGTTTGCATCTGGCATAAAAAGGAAAAAGAGATGAAAATGCTGCATACTTTTAGGAGCGCGGCGACAACTTCACTTGTGTCGGTGTTGCGTTGCTACGTTTTATCCTCTCTTAATTGTATTTATTAGTAATTTATTTATAATTATTTTTATCGCAGAGTTAAGATTATTTAAATTTTTTAAACGCTTGAAAGTAGGCATCATTTTAAACATTTAATTGAACATTCTAAGGACTCTGTAAAGAATTTTCAAGTTATATCCAAATTTTTGAATATGTGTTTATGAATGCTTTATAATTCATAAATATTTTTTTAGTAATTATGATCAAATTCCATAAAAATATAATCATAATTTCATTCATTTAGAAAAATTGTAAATTGTTTTAGTAATGAGCTTGCTTTTTTGAAGATATAAAATGTTTAAATTTAATTGTTTGATTTAATTTAATTAAATTGAAGAGCAAAAAAATTGTTTAATAAATTTGATTGCATTCAATTATTATAAATCGAGCCTGTCAGTAGGAATGGACCCTCCATCGCTATTGTCACCTACCCTCCTCCTCCTTCCTTCCTTCTCCCTCTAACCTTCTCTTCTAGTCCTTATTTTTCTTGTCTCTACTTATTTATCTTCTGCTTTTTCTACTTCATTCTTCTTATTATTTCTTGAACCAACCCTACTGCACTATTGCAACACTGAATTTCCATCCAAATTGCATTCCATCATCACACAACGACAATCGAATAAATAAAAAGAAATGAAGAACATTTTACAAAGAGAAAAGCATCACAAAACAAAAACAACAACGCGATGCTTCGGAGCAAAATTTGAACTCAATGCGTACTCACAAATATTTAAGCGCGCTCCGTAGATTTTTCTGCAACCGACAGAAACCCGGAGAAAAAGAAGAAGAACAAGAAGAATTCTAGATATGTATTTATTTGAAGAGAGAAATTGAAGAGAGAGAGAGAGGGAGAGAGAGAGAGAGAGAGAGAGAGAGTAGCAGAATAGACTGAATATAATAATAAATTCAATAAAATAATTAATCCAATTAAACTAAATTAAATTAAATTATATAAAATAAAATAAAATAAAATAAAACAAAACATAATTAAACTAGATGAACTACAATTAAACTGATTAAGAACAAAATTTAATACACTAAAAATAAAATAATAATAAAATCTAAATAAAAAATATAAATTAAATAAAGAATAATATAAAACTAAAATTAAATAATTGAAAATTAAATTCTATAAAGATAAAACGTAATGCAATAAAAGAAAAAATAAATTATTGTTTGTGAGATGAGAGAGAACAGAAGAGAAAAACAAGAGAACAGATCAGTTTTGAAAAAATAGAAGAAATCAATCGCAAAGATTAAAAAAATTATAAACAATATTAAAAACAACAACAAAATCATTGAATTGACAATTCTGTGCACTGCTCTGCTCTAATCTCATGCTTGTTCATTCACACTCTTTCTTAGCTGGGTTGCTTATTTATTGAGCTTCGGAACACATTGACAAGAAGAGGAGGGCAAAAAAAACAACAACAACAAGCAATGAGTGTATGCCAGGGTTTTCTTCTTCCTTTCTTTTCCTTTCAATTGGAAAGTCTGTATATAAATCAGCATACATACATTGTTGCAGAGTCTATGGTATGAATACCTAGGATATGGTTGTAGTTGTATAAAGGTATATAAATGCATATATGTGTGTGTGTGTGTGTGATAAGTACCACGTTGTCCCAGTCAATAACATCCAATCAGGTTTGTTAAAAATCTATCTATTTGCTGTCGTTCGAGTTCGGTTCGTTCGTTTATCGAAATCGAATTCACATTTTTTTCGTTTTTATTAAAGTGCGAGCGAAACAGATGCCAAGCAGGCACCGCTTGTGTGTGAAATGAATGGCGAAGGTGGTTGATTGAGCCACGGAGAGAAAGAGACACAGCGAGAGAGAGAGAACAAGTCTTGAAAAAAGAGAATGGGGACGAAGCGATATGTAAGTGCAAGAGAGAGAAGGAGAGAGCAATAGAAACTGAGAGCGTGAGAATAGCATATGTGGGGATATAGTTGGATTTGTTGTTTTTGGTTTTGTTGTGTTGTTACTGTAAATGATGGGTATGGTGGAGCTGCGTTGTTGTTGTTCCCCTATCTCTCTCTCTCTTCCTCTCACTAATAATTACTCTTGTTCTTTTTTCCCCATAAAGTGAGAGAATGATTGCCTTGAATACTGCGCTCGCTCTCTTTTGCTCTCTTCCTCATTGCGCTGAATTTTTATCATCAGCATTTTTTGCACTATTTCGCTTTGCGGTTTGCTGTTGCAGTTTTACTACTTTTTTTAGTCTTTTTTTAGGACGACTTTTTTGCGCTTGTTGTTGCTGCTGTGAGTTGTTGTGTTCTTGCCGTCGGTAAAACTGATAAAGGTAAAGAGAGAAGTTTTGCTGCTCATGAATTTTTATTCTAACAAACGAAAAAAAAACGTGGTTCTTTCTCTGTTATGAGCGGGTCTTTTTTCGTGTGTGTTGAGTTTACGAATTCACCACGTCCTCTCGCTTTACTGAAATAGTAAAAACATCTCTCTTTTGGTAAAGAGAATTGAGTTGAGAGTTGTACTGAATTGTGTTGAGTTGTCTTGTGTTGAGTTTTTGTTTGTTGCATCGTTTTTATTTTTTTTTTCTTTCTATATGATTTTCCTTGGTTTGCTTTGGTTGTTGCAGTTGTTGTTTTCAAGTTTTTCCAGTCTGTCTGTTGGTCTGTCTGCGAGTCACATATAAAGTGCATTAAACTTTTGCTCAGAGATTAAAATTGTTTTAAACAAATTACGATTATTAAATTCTTTTTTTCTTCTTGGGTTTTCTCCATCTTTTGCCCCTCCTTTTTCTCCTTGTTTCGTTTTGTTCTGATTGTGTGTTTGATAAGTTATACATATAAACTTCTCATCCGATTTATTTCAAGGTGGGCGAATTTTTTGATTTGACTGGTTTTAAACTGGATTTAAATGATTTACGTTTTCTTGTTGTTGTTGTTGCTTTAACTAGCGGCATCTTTTTCAATTTTTTGGACCATATACATACTCTAAGATATATGTATGTATATAGAGGATATATGTACATACTCTAAGATAATCTGCTATATTTTTTCTAGACCACACGATTTAGCGACGGCTCAACGAAAACACGGCTTGAGTAGGCAGCCATTTTTATTAAGTTCTCAGTTATCAGTTATTCCCCATTAGACCCAATGGATTCTCAGATATCACACATACTGGAGACGAGTTTCTTAAACATTTCTTTGAATGGTTTCCCTCAAATGGTTATCATTGATCCAGATGTCAAAAACCAGTTCAGTATAATCCAAGACCAATACAGTCCAATACAGTCCAATTCAAGAACCACCTTTGACTAGCATTCGATTCATTTTGATTCGAATTCCTCTTGATTTCGATTTCTCCTGATTTGGATTCCTTTTGAGTTGAATTCGTTGTGATTTGATTTCGATCCCTTTTAATTTCAATTCCTTTTGATTTTGACTCCTTTTTATTTGAATTCTCTTTGATTTGGATTTTTTCGTATTTTGACTAATTTTGTTTACCCGAAACTTCCAAACTCATTTATAGTCAAGTGCTTCAATATATATTTTAACATTTTGGTTTCTTTTTTTAGGTCAAGATTATGCGTATCTAGTGGCTTAAAAATTTCGCGATTTTATTTTCAAGTTTTGCAAGAATCGTGTGTTAAGTCAACTTTTATTTAGGTCATTTTATGTACATATGTAATAGATAATATTACATAGATAGTATCTATACAATATTCTATATGTATCTACATAGGTATATCTTATATTAATTATTGCTGTTTGGTTCGTAGTTTTTATTACATTCTTTTAAGGTTAAATTTCATGAAGCTTTTAACTTCGTTTTCAACCTTGTAACAAGAAATTTCCGTATTTTATTGTTTGTTGTTGCTCTTTATATTGTTATTGTTGTTACTGTGCTAAATTAAATTAAAATTAAAAACTGTGGCAATTAAATACATGAAAAATCTACGATATTTAATTTGAGTGTATTTTTAAACATTTTATTAAAGGCTAAGAAATAAAATTATAAAATTTTTTTAAATTTCACCTTATATTCTTCTACGCGTCCTCTTTGCCACTCTATCTCTCTTTTTCTCCCCTTCTCCTCTTTCTACCCTCTCCGCTGACTCTTTGTTTCCTCATCCCTCACTTTCTCTCTCTCTCCCCCCTCTCTCTTTCTCTTTCTCTCTGTCTCTTTACAACAACTATGATAGAGTTAAGAGTTCTATGAAGAATTCGTAGATAAAACAACAAATACGATAACAACAACAACAAATTCAGCAGCAACAACCACCACCATCATCATCATCAACTATCTACAGTTTTATGTGTCTATCTGCTGATTTCTTTTTTCCATTCATTCTCTTTTTTGTTTTTTTCAATTTTTTTCTATACTCCTTATATACCGATTTTTTTATTATGCTCTTGTTTTTGTGTTATAATTTTTCCTTTTTTGCCAATAAAGCGAGAGATTTTATTATATCTACTCTTTTTCTCTCCCTAAAGTCTCACCCTATCGCCACCCTACAGGCAGCATTCCCTACATGAACCCTACAACACTCGAACGAACACGAACGAAAGAAATACAGCGAAAGCGAGACGGCAACATTTATTATTGCGAGAGAGAGCAGCATTTGGAAGAATTGTAATTCTGTTTTCCTGCTATAGATAGATAGGTAGATAGGGAGTAGATGATAGATAGACAGATGATAGATAGATGGATGATAGATAGAAAGATGACAAATAGATAGATAGATAAATATACGAATAGATATATAAATTAATGTCTAAATAGATGGGTGGATACAGATATCTCCCATTTGCGAGACGAATATCCTCCTCTCATGTCTTATATATGCATACAAACATACGTACAAGTACATGCATATCAATATATTCACTTTATACATATGTAGATATAACTATTTTTCTATACGTCTATCGGAAAATACTCGTATATACATACATTCCTTGAATTGAATGTGCGCGCTTTTAAGGGACTTATCTTACTTCTTCTTCTTCTTATTCCTTCTCCTCCTCTTCTTCTTCTACTTGTTTTTGCAATTTATTTTCATGTGTTTTTCTTTTTCTGTTATTTATCTATGTCTGTATCATTGCATAAAACGACAAAAAAGTAGGAGCAACAACAAAAACAGAAACACAAGAAAGCAACAAATACAAACAGGAAAATCAAAAGAAAAAATTAAATAATAAAAAAGAAAACCGGAAAAATGAAAAGAAACATGTTGAAAAGCACCAGCATCAGGAAGAAAAAGCAGAAGATGAAGAAGACGACAAGGAAAAGCAGAAAAATGCACGAAGTACCTCGAAGTACGAAGTGTATGGATGTAGGTACCGACAGACTGGGAAATCAAAGACCTGCTGTTGGTGAGGAAAAGTGGGCGGGAGGAGAGGAGTGTCTGTGTGTGAGTTTATATGATGTTGTCGAGCAGAAGTCCACAGATCGTAGACGCGTGGAGGTGAAGGTGAATATTCGGAGTGGGTTGAGTTTGGGTGGTTCGAATGAAGAAGAATAAGATTTTAAGTGCCAAAGAGAAAGGTAACAAAAAGGAGAAAGAAAAAAATTATGCAGAAGAAGAATGGGCAAAAAACCCTGAAAAGAGGACGAAAATAAGCGTGGGGGAGGTTAGGGTCTTAAATGGAGCCTCTTTGCCGGGTTGTGTGTATGAGTATTTCGTAGGGTGTTCAAGTAGTCGACTTCGTTTATTCGTTTATTCGTTCGGTCGTTCATTTTCTTATTTTGCCTTCCCTATTCTGCGCTTATCGAGAGGCGTCGCGTAAAAGGAGGGACCATAGGCGGCGGAGGACGACGACGCCAACAACATCCTCGCCTTCATCATCATCAGCACCATCCTCGTCATCCTCGCCCTCGTCGTCGTCGGATTCATTTTCGTACTCGTGTTCCTCTTCATCACATCCTCATCCACATTCGCTCCTGTAGTCATCCTCTTTCATTGCTGTCGGCGTCGCAGTCGCAGTCGCAGTCAGAGTCGTTGTTGTTGTTGCTTTTGAATTGAAGGTTGAGGTTCGTTTGAGTGGGTGGGTGGTTGTTGTCGGGTGGAGAAGAAAAACGTGTTACTGAGTGTTGCAAGTGGCGGGGGGAACAAATTTCAAAAAAACTGAGGTAAAAAAACGGGAGTTTTTAAGGTTGAGTCGAGGCCCAGGTTGAGTTTTTCAGTTGTTTTTTCCCTAGTCTTTTTTCTCTGTTCTCAAGTTCGATATAAGAATTTTTATTAATATTATTATTATTACGATATTATAATATATTATTATTTTTTTTTTATTATTATTGTTTTGATTTTTGTTACTAAGTATTAGATTATTAAGATTTTCAGATTTTCATTCGGGTTTTTTTAAGTGTTTTTCCTTTAATTTATTTTACTTTTGTTCAATTAATATTATCTTTTTTGATTTGGTTTAATTTACTGTTTATTCCTTGTTTTTAGGTTTTTCTTTATTACTTTTTCCTACTTTTTGTACCCTTTTTTTTTCTTAATTTAGTTCCTGATTCAATGCATTTGAAATTTATTGAAATGAGAGCTGGGCGGGTTTGATTTGTGGGCGTTTAACGCTAGTGGCGTTGATGATTTTTTCTAAATTTTTTTTCCTTTTGTTTTTCTTTCGTCTTTTCCTTTCCTGATAACAACTGCTACTGCGCGTTGTAGTAGAGCAACAACAAAACAAACAAAAAAATGATGATAAAATCGTTGAATTATTTTTCTTTGCTCGTTCGTTATATGTTCGAGTACATATATACAATACGGTGTACATGTATTCTGTGTTCATGCATGTGTAGTGCTATGTACATCTATATATCTATATTCACTAATATATTTATGTGCATTTATAGCAGAGTTTTATTTAGTTTTGTATATAAAAGGGATTGGAAACAATTTTTTTGCTTGGTTTTTTATCTTTCTTTCAATAAAGATATGGATATAAATATATGTATACAGATATAGATATGTTCAGATGTATATATATACAATGATAGTTTGTAATGTGGAGTTTATGTGTTTGTGGTGTGAGTGTATAGAGTTTTTATCAATACTTATATAACACTCTTTCTCTCTATACTCATCGTCCTTTGGGGAGTTTTTCAGCTGAGCTGAGTTCAGTTCAGTTGAGTTGAGATCCCAGAGTAATAAATACAAAAAATAAAAATTTTTACCCGGAAAAACTGTAATACTCGATACTGAAATCGGGTTCCCGATGATGTACTTATTGTTGTTGTTACTGGAGCTGCCGGAGCCGCATCATGAGTAGAAACATGATGCTGATGATGAGGATACTTTTTTGGGTGGTTTGATGAGGCGAGAACATTTCATTTTATGTGTGTGTATGATTGTGTATTCTACAGACTCCCATCGACGACGATAGAGGAGTATACACAGGAGGATGATGAGGAGGATGACGACGAGGACGACGACGGCGAGGAGGCTGCGTCGTTGGAGGGTTTCGGTTGGTATTGGTTGCTTTGGTCTGAAGTGTTCGGGTGTCCGTGCTTCGTACTTATCGACCAATGATATTGGAAATATGTCAGATGCGCAAAGCATCATCGCATGTAGGAGATTCTTCTCGTTGTTGTTGTTGCTGCTTTGGAATTTTTGTTGGATTTGCTATATATGAAGGAGGTTCGTTGGTTATTTGCCTCATAAGCGAGTTGAAGAAGTGTATGTGTGTGTGCGAGTGTTTGTAACTGTGTGTGCAGTTGTGTGTTTCTGTGAGTATTTATTGGGAAAAACTCATTCCATACGTATTCCTATAGTGTACGATATATGAAGATAGATATGTAGCTAGGTGTGTATGTGTGAAATGCGTAGGGATGTTGGATGTGTGTGTGCGTATGTCTGTTCTACTGTAATAAATACAATTGTTTTTGTACGATTTACGAGCGAATTCGATTGGACGAATACAAACGCTTGGGGCAGCTTATTTCGTTGGGTTGGAACAGGTTTTTATTTGTGGTGTTCGTGTTTTTTTGTAGTCGGTGGATTTTTACTTCTAATCAACACAACAACTACTGTAAAAACATCTCTAAGATGAATGACAAAAAAGATGAATGAGAAATGAAAACGATGAATGAAAACGAATGAAATATTAAATCACAAAACACAAAAGAACGCCGTTAAAAGGAGTTGATGTCAAAATTAATGAAAACCTTAGAAAGATCGAAAAATTGCTTGCTACTTCCTGAGAAATTTCGGAAAATTAAAGAAGAACTTCGATTTTTTATTATTGATTTTTTTAGATCGTTGATTATCTTTCAACTTTAATATAATGAAGTATCTGTTGAATCGAGCATCCTTTATATTGAAATATGATTGATTGAAATATCAACACAATCAAAATCGGCTTCAACATCAACTGAGACATCAGCATCATCATTCAAATAATCATCATCATCATCCAAATCATCACCAGCATCATTCAAATCATCACCATCATCTTTTAAATCATCACAACAACCATGTGCATCACCATCTGCATCTGCATCACCATCGCTTAGTTGATGATCATCAAATTCAAACGCTTTTTCCAGATCTTTGCTCTCTTTTTTTGCTACTAAATCATATAAGTTGAAAGCAGCTTTTGTTGTTTTTGTTTTTGTCAAGCACGCCGTCTCATATTCATTCATATGCAAATGCATCAAACATCAAACACTAAGAATCAAACGTTAAGCAGCAAGGAGCATTTTTTCCTCAGTCCCATTTTTTCGCTTTTCGTTGTCTCTGCCGATCGAGGTATCTCTCGCCTCCTCTCTGAGTTCCTGAACCAACCTACCTTTAAATTGTGAGCTGCTTTCAGTGGATCCCATGTGAAAATTAAGTATGTGAGGGCGGGGGGATCCTTAAATGCACGCAACGCAACGGATCGCACGCACGCGTTTTAATATGATGACGATGATGATGATGATGAGTGTGAGAAACACAAAAACTCAAAAAATACTCAAAGAATCATCATTAGGGAGACAGAGAGAGAGAGAGAGAGAGAACGAGAGAGAGAGAACGAGAGAGAGAGAACGAGAGAAAAGTGTGAAATATTGAAAAAAATGTTAATGAGCACCCTTCAACGCACGATCTTCAGCTCAACTCGTACTCAAACTGTACTCACTGAGTTCGAGTGCGTGAATATCGGCTCCGACTTCCCTTTTGTGGTGATGATGAAAGATTCCTGTTTTTTTGGGGGTTTTGTGATGCATTATTTTTTAATTTGAATTTCCGGCTCATACACATCCAAAAAATACATATAAAGACATACTTAAAGATACTCACATACCTTGACAGATATTTACACACATCAAAAGCATTTGTAGATACTCCCAGACATTCATAGATACACGCACTCACTTGCAGATTCTCGTAGATACGAGTACTCGCAGATCATCGAGATCTGTTCGGATTCTCGGCTCTTCTGTCTGCTCTACGGAGTCCCTGATCATCAATAAATCTGTAAAATGTTTCCACAAACGTTGTACTCGAGTTCGGTGAAGTTGTTCTTCCTTTTGATTTGGTTTTTTTCCCACTCTTATTTCATGTTTTACGATTTCGTTTTGGGGGTCTTTTGGTCTCGTGGTTCAGTTGAGTTGAGTTCAGTTGAGCTGCTTGTTGCATGTTGCTTGTCTGTATGAAGATCATTGATCAGCATTTGGTTAATTGAATGACAGGAAGTCATTTATTCGTTTCTGGAGTTTTTCTGGATTTTTATGGGATTTTTTTGGTCTTTTATGGTTTTTGTGAACACAATATGGTTGAGTTTGGTTGCTTTTAAATACGCTTGTTGCATGGTGAGGCGTTAATTTAATTACTTTAACTGACAGACAAACAAACTAAATGACTGATTGAATAAATGACTGCCTGACTGAATGAATGAGTGACTGATTGACTGACTGGTTGACTGCTTGCTTGACCCGATCGCAAAGTTCAAGTTTCCGTTTAAACTTTTCGTAAGTCGATTTCAATTAACAAGAAACCGAGAATAAACTTTACACTTAAATACAACAGTAAGAAATATAATAATATTTTAAATAAAACCCATTCATGCTATAGGAAACAAGAACTAAACTGAGAAGCTTTCTATATCATATGCGGCAGTTGATTATTAACATCGGTACATGATCATGACCATCATTATGAACATCATCATTGTGATCATCATCGCAACGAACATCATCATCGTATTCATCTTGATCATTCATATCCACAACAAGAATAACGAGAGCTTGAAATTAAACCGGATGTGTGTGGTTTAAGATTATCAGAATACGAATATAAACACATACTTATATACGTATTTATCTATATGTAAGAGTACATACTTACATACATATGTATATGTATGTAAATATGTTGAGTTTTATTAAAGTCTTAGATTTGTATTTATTCATTAAGTTTTTAGTTATACTGTAAAAAAGCTTGGATGTCATTTAAAAACACGTTCATAATTGGGATAATTTGGTCTTCGGTGGAATGTTGAATAAGGAGGGGAGGGGCGGGAGGGTTGGTTCAATGAATGAGGAGTACATATGTACACCATTAGAGGTTCATGGTTCAAATTAAAAATGAAAAAGTATTAAAAAAAGACACCGAATTTAAAAAAATGGTTGATTGGAGTTAATTTAGTATTTAAACATTATTTTATGCATTTTAAACCTTGTAAGCTGTGCATCGATCTTGACCTATGATAACTAAAGATTTTTGCTTGCTTTTCTGCACTTTTTGTATTGCTTCAGTTTGAGGAAACTTCTTAAAAACGCTTCCTTTTGTCACATCGCTCGCTTTATCACTTCCTCATATGGAATACCTTCCGGTGAGAGGGCAACAGATGAAGATGAACTCATATCATCATCGTCATCGGTTGATAATTAGTTAGTAGAGTTATTTTTAGGCAAAAGTCAGATCAGATGTGATGCTGTTTTTATTCAACATCACCTCGACATCGCATACCAAAGATTGTTGCTTTTCTGCTGTTCCCCCAAAAGCAAAGTCACAGTGTCACTTCAAAAGATGTTGTTGTTGTTGCTACTATACTTTACTGGATGACAACAAGAGGAAGGAGAAGAAGAAGGAAGGGAGGGCATACTATAGTAGATATAGCATAAACGTGCGGGCGTTCAACATAAATCAAAATTAAGTCGCATTAAAAAACATGCTACACCAAAAAGCAAGAAGCTAGAGGAATCACTTCTGTGTGGATGTGGATCTGTAGATCTGTGAATCGATGCCGGTGCCGAGCACCCTCCCCCCTTTTATCCAGATATACATACGTGGTAATTGTACAATTTTATGACAGTTCAGGAGCAGATACTTTTTTATATATGTCCGTTTATATAAATATAGTTTGTTTGGGGAGCCTCCGAGTTCCCGAGTTTCAAATACAAGTCAAGGAAGACTAAAAAGAGAGGGGAAAGAAGAAGCCGAAGACGAGGCAGTGGAAGAAGAACAGGATCGCAGCTAAAGAGTAGCAGATCATCCTGTTTAGGAATTCAGAACATCCCCCTAATTAAAGGAATTGTTTTGCGTTTAAAAAAACTCCCCTGAATTATTGAAGTATTTTTTTAAAGAATAAAGTGATATTTATTTTTGCTTTTCCTGTCGTGTGATCTGATCTCCGCGGAGTTTATCACGGCAAAGTACATTTAAATTACAAACATGTTGTTGGTGATGATTAAATGCGGCTTCAAAAAAAGGGGAGACAAAAAAGTATAATTTACAACTTCACAAATTTATATGTACAATAAATGAACTCTAATAGTAATTTTAAGTTTCAGTCTCTCGTATCTCAAAAACGTAATCTTTTAGAGTATAAAAATAAACAAAGAAAAAGAAGAATGTTTAAAAAAGGACATTCTAAACAAAGCTCATTATTTAATCAATAAATTTTAGGAATCAATCAAGGAAATCTATTTGATAGCAAAAAATTGTGGGGGTGGGTTGCTGAAGGGTTTAGTTTCCAGAATTTTGCAGAAGCTCAGAAGAGATGATACACACTCTTAAACAGTTGTTTAAAAATTGTTTTCCTACAAAAAATACTATAATATAAAAACTTACCAAATGGTTTACTTTTATATACGTATATGTATATTATTATTATTAATTCGAGAAGTTTTGAAACTCACCTGAAAAGAGATGAAAAAAGACATTGGAAAGATTAGTAAAGTTTTAATATTGGATTATATGCAAAAAATAAAGAATTTGTTATTCGTTGTAGGTTCGTAGACAGAGAACTGTATATAGAATTTAAGTAAGATGAGGTTTAAGCTGAAACAATGACCTTTGACCTCAAATAAAAAGCAACAACAAGACAAATCAAATCCTTTTATTATCACTCTCTCTCTCTTTCTTTCCCTTTTCTTACATATTTAAAGAGCTTTTGTCTGTTGCTCTATTAAAAGCATTAAGAAAAGCACACACACACACACACACAATAATAAAGCCAAAGCCACCAACAGTGATACAGATCAAGACACAAAAACACAGCCATAGATACAAAAACAGATATAGACTAAAACAGATACAGTTATAGACACAAACACAGAGGTGCAGATGCAGATATAGAAGACCCCAAAACATAACTATAGATACAGATACCAGACTCAAATACAGACCCAAAGTCATGGCCATGGATACAGATACAGAATAGATACAGGTTGGGGTCTATAGATATATCCATGGATACAGATATGGATACATATACAGATGCACACAGACATACAAGCGCAAACTTACAGACATCTACAACAGCCATCGCTTTAACTATTTTTCACTTCAAAAGTTCACTTAACCCTCTCTAAGATCAGCTACATACACACACCTCCGACCCTCTTCCAACTTTTCGACTCTTAGCTTCTTTGTTTTCTTCTTCTTCTCTTATTATTATTATTATTTTTTGGTCTCTTGTTCTTCTTCGTGGGAGAAAACTATGCTCCGTTTATTGCCCCACATTTATAATAAACAAATTTTCTAAGGCAGCTCTGCCGCTGCTCTTACTTCTGTTGCTCTCACATCTGCTGCCATTGCCACTACTCTGCTTCTGGTTCTTCTTTGTTGTCTTTATTCTTAATTTCACTTGACTTCTCAACCACATTTTCCTTAACATAACCTAACCTAACATATTTTTAAACATTTTATTCGGCCGCAACTGAAGTCGAAGCTGAGACGTCGTCACTGCAGACGCCAATGTTGAGGTTGATGCTGTTGCTGTTGCTGTTGTTGATGTTGATGTTGCTGCTTCTTTATTTCTACTAATCTAAATGCTTGTCTTGTTCTTGTCTCTGAACTTGGTTTAAACTAAAAATTCAAATTGTACAAAGATTAAAGCAGAACCAACAGACCAACAAACCAGATTGCGGGTGACGGGTGACGGGTGAGAGTAGGAGTGGCAGTGATGGAGGGCGGGGTAACGTCTGCGATGCCTGCCTGTCTGAGTTAATCTTGATTTCAGTGTCTGTTTTACTGAAATGTTAACTACGAGTATTTAAATGAGTGGAAGAAGTGCAAGAAGAAGAAGAAGAACCGGGGGTGGGGGGGAATTGAGTGAGGGAGCGTCTGAAGGTGTGGTGAGGTGATGTTTGTTGTAGTTGTAGTTATTATTTTTGACCAACTGTTGTGTCTGTCTGTGTGAGTGTGCGAATTCTAACCCATACAAACAACTTTCACTCAAAAAGTTGCTTGTTGTTATTGTAGAGAGAATGTCCTTGAGCTTAAGTACAGTTGAAGCACGGATATTAAAGGAAGTTTAAAGTTGTTCACTTCTTCATTTCACATTTTCTCCCTCTTATTGCTGTTGTTCTTAATTTTGCATTTTCTTCTTGTTCTTCTTGCTATTGTCTTTCTTCTTCTTCTTCATACTGGTCTATTTAAACTTGTGTTTTTGTGGTTTTTGTTGTTGGTTTTTGATGATGTTGTTGCTACTTTTTATTAAAGACAAACGTGTAACTTATGTCATCAAGAGCGGCAGAAAAGTCTACCGCAGCAACAACAACAACCAACTACAGTAACAATAACAGCAACAAGTACAACACAGACAGCAAAAAAAGGAGGAGCAGCAGCAGCAACAGCAATCAACACTCTCTCAACAACACTTTGCTTAGTGTTGCAAATGTGCTGCTTAAGTGTGTGTTTAAGTGTATAAGTGTGAGTGGATGTGTAAGTGTGTATGTGTGTGTGTTTGTCAGTGTATTTGATTGTGCGTTTGTGTGCTAGTGTTACTGTTGTGGATACTTTTGTGGGCCACCCATCAGGTTCCTTCTCTGACCCCTTTCAACCTTCGCAACTCTTCTCTTCCGTCCTTGTCTCACTATGCATCTTCTTCTTCTTCTTCATTCTTAATTAAAAAGGGGTAAACATTTTTTAAAGTTTTTTAATTTAATTGCGTGTTACTGTCACTATAAATGCGAGACCAAAATGATAATGACGATGATGAGGATTAAGATGAGGATGCGGATGCGGATTAAGAAGAGAATGATTATAATAATTAAGACCAGAACCATAATGTTGATAATGATATGGATGATGATAGAGTGATACAAATGACGACGATAGAATTATTTTAATGAGAAAATAGTGTTGATGATTATGTTTAGCATGATGATATAATATTGAAGATAAAAATGATGATGATAGAATGAAGTTAATGGTGATTGAGGATTAAGATCATCATCATTATGACGATGATAATGATTACTCTGGTGATGATGACGATGGCGATTGTAGTACAAATTTGAGTACATTAAAAGCACAAAGCAACGCACATTCAGCAGCTAAAAGACGACGATGTTGCTATTGTTGTTGCTATAATATAATTGCTAATGTTGTTGTTTTCGTGGGTGTTGTTGTTGTTGCTGTCAAGGTTTTTGCTAAAAAAACTATCTTTTTAACTCGTCTGTCAGTCTGACTGTCTGTCAACTATTTGACTATAATTATAACTTCATGCATTTGCGTTTGTGTGCGTCACAATGTGTCCGTGTGTCAATGAAAACGCATGTTGCGTTTCTGTGTGTGTGTGTGTGTGTGTGTGTGTGTGTGTGTGTGTTTGTTATACTGACACAGTTACACTACTTCACAATTTTATCGCATTTGAGAGTCAATGTTGCTAGTTTGTTGCTGTATTTTAAAGTACCATTCCATGTGTGAGATCTCCTCACTTTTGTTGTTGTTGGTGTGATAGTTGTTGTTGTGATAGTTGTTCCCACTGTTGTTGTTGCAGTTGTTGTTATGCTGCAGACACACTGTTTTATGTGGCTTTTTGTGCGTCAGGCAAGCGTTTTAATTACGCACGTTATTTGTATGCAAAGCAAAGCATAACAGCAACAACAACAAATATCAAAAATAGAACCAACGCAATCTAAAGTTCTTTGATGTTTATATATAGAATAATATATGTACATACGTATATAGTATGCGATGTTTGTATGTATTGGTTTGTGTATGTGCTTGTATCTCTGTGTTATTTGTGTGTATAGTGATGTAAACATGTCTGTATATACGATGTACATACATTTGAAAGTATGTCTGAGTGCGTGAAGTTGTTGCGATTACAAAACATCACAACAAAGCAAACGTTTCAAGTTATTTGAAAGCGTTTATAGTAAAGTATGTCTCTGTGTGTGTGTGTGTGTATGTGTGTGCTCTATCTCCCTATGTTTGTATGTCGTGTTGCTTGGATGTCTGTATCTGTGTGCATCTGTTTGAAGCAGGCATATAAACAGCAATCAGAAGCAGCAGCAACAGTAACAGTAACTAAAACAACAACAACAATAACAACAACAACAACAACAACAACTACTACTACTACTACTACAACAACAGCGGAAGCCGCATTAAATGTCCTTGAAAGTTTTTGGCATAGTTTTGCCGCACTCTCACACAAACACCCACAAACCCCGCTCCACCCAACACACACACACACAGAAGACCTCATTTACATACACTCGCATAAATACATATGTATGTACATGTGTATATATATAAGAACTTCTATCGTTTTGTGTTTGTGTTTTTACTTTTTGTGTAGTGCAAAAAAATTGTGTTTTTTGTGTCTGCAAATCTTTGAACTTGACTTCGCTCTGCTGCGCCGCTGCTGCTGCTGGGTTGAATGACATGCAAATATTGTTTGTTGTATGAATCACAGTTTAGTGATTTCATTGCCAACAAAAGTGACAGCAAGTGGCTCCGCAAAGTGACTTTCCTTTCCATATGCTTTTATTTATAATATTGTATATAATTTAAATACACTATACATACATAGTGATGTATTTTCTTATAATTCATGTCTTTGAATGAACTCAATTAACAGAAAAAGAAGAACAGGACGAAAAACAGACAAAAATGAAAGAACACACATTAAATAGTAAATAATCGATAGATACTCTTAAAACTCCCATCAATAATAAATTGAGTCATAAATAAGAATGAGTCATAAGAACAGCGGAAATGCTTCATTATAAAAGTAGGGAAATATAAAATCGATGTTTCCAAAAAGGGAATCGATTTTAAAATCCATCGCATTCATCGAAAATAAGTGGTTTTTGTGGTATTCCTCTTAATAACAGAATAAGCGAGAACAACACAAGCGATTTTAATTCCCAAGGACTTCAATTCAGGACCAAGAAATTCACACACACGAGCAATCATTTCAAACAACTCTAAACATATTGAAACCTATTGAAAAATGTTGGAAAATGTAGGAAAAAAACAGTTGCAAACGAAATCACTTGAAAAGTCACCGCGTCCACCACGATAACCACTCGAAACCCTAAAAACTCCAGCAGCAGCTACTTGAAAAGCAAAATCCACCGCTGAGAGTGAAGTCTTTGCTTCTGTTTCTACAACAACAACAAGCACGTGTTGTTTTTTTAACTAACATTATCTTTATTACCCGATCAGTGACTTCGAACATTTTTTTAATTTTTCAATTATAATAATTAGAATTTTATCAGAAGAAAGTATTGTAATCCGTCATCAACCGTAATGTTGCTATCAACCTTAGAAAAACTGTTAGTTTTAGCAATAATGTTAACATTTCCAATACTATGTATATACATTATGAATATTATCAAGATTTGTACTCAACATTTTATGACGATAAATTAAAAATTCATCTACATTTAAATGGAGTAACAAATGTATCCCTGGAATACGTGTTTTGCTGAAGAGATACGTGCTCCCCAAGATTTAAAAGGTTAAATTATACAAAGAAGTTGGGTTTAGGGCAGGTAGATGTATGTGTGCTGCCCTAAAGGACACACATACTCAACTTTTGACCCATTGTGGAGCATTGTGCTTTTTTTGGGGTATGTATCCGTAAAATTTATTAGTAGTTTCATGTTTAAGAGAGCCATTATACATCCTTAACCATAATAGATTTAATAAATAGCTACCATGATAAAAAACAACCTAACGACTTTTTGAGGTCAGCGTAATAAAAGCAATTCATTCCACTGCAACTCAATCTAAATTCAAGCCAAAAATCGAATCAAAGTTCGAGTTTTAGGTTATTAAAGTCAGTTCCTTATTAAATTTAACTCATCAAAAAGAAAACTAAAATTAAGAACAATTCCGGGAACAAATCTAAGAAAAATGGAATGTTTCATAAATATTTTGTGGTGTCATTTTTGGGTGGCTTTTAAAGCCCACGATTCGAAAAACGGTGGCCACAAAGACTAACAAATAAAAAAAATTGTATGAAGCACGTGACTTAGTTACGAATAAATTGAAGAGAATCACAGTTAAATACATACACTTAAACACACACACACATACATACATTAAGAGAACTTATCCACAAGCACCGCGGGTGTGCGGTAAACCCTCATTCAGCGCTTATTCAGCGGCTGCCTGACTGACTCCACACCCCTAAAAACAGCACACTTTTGGCAAGCACATTTAAGGACATAATTTGTGTTAAAGGATTTAATAATTTAAATCCTTGCTTTACGACTTTAAAATAGCAACGCAACGCAACGTAAGAAAGGGAGCGCGCTTGCCAAGTAACTAAAAAAGCAACAACAACAAGAAATTTCTATATACATACAATTTCTATATACAAACCAAAATTTTTTAGCAAAAAAATAAAAAATACAACAAGAAGGAAGGAGTTGCTGAATTCCACGGAGTTGAAATTTTTGTGGATTTGTTTAGTTTTTTTTGTTGGCTGCTGTACTCAATACGACAGCAACAGCGGAATTATGAGCAACAACAACTTCAAGAATATCATGTGGATTCAACATCGCTTGAGCCGCGCGCCAGACATGTCAAGCTTACAACAATTTGGTGGTGTTGTTGTTGTCATCACATTGATGCAAAAAACTAAAATGAAAACTAGTTTAAATTTGTTTAGGTTTTTCTTAATTCAGCGGCGTAAAACTTATTTTAAACAGAATTCAGCAGACTCTGAGTTGAAGAACAATAAAATGTTCCATATTTGAATACATACTTTGAATTACCTTCAGCCTATGGTAAATTACATATATTCAGCTCAACTTAAGTACATTCAAATCAGCTAACATTCAATACAGCAGGATCTTTTCTACATGAGTAGCATTTTCAATACTGAGAGTTTTACTGGGACAAGTTGTGTGTAGCTTACACCAAATTTAACACTTACACTTTTTAAATTCATTAAATATATTTTATACATCTATAGTATATGATACAGTTTTAACAACTGAAAAATGTAGTATTCAGAAGATTCTAAACTAAATAATTTGGCAGCAGGATATTTTAAAACCATATTCAGCTTGTCTAATTTTATATTCAGCTCATTTGATGTTATTAAATCGTGTTCAGCTTGTATCAAATTGTATTCAGCTATTATAAATTGTATTCAGCACATTTCAATTTCAATTCAGCTCATTTCAGATTCAATTCAGCACATTTTAAATTACATTCCGCGCGTTTCGTGGTACATTCATACATTCTTACAATGAATAATGAAATAAATGAATCTTGAGAATTTTTCATGAAATATTTCATGATTCTTATGAAGAACATTCGTTATAATTGAATTCGAATTTGAATAAGAACAGGAACAACCAGGGATTAAACAAAACCATAAATTTTCTTAATACTGACAGTAAAAACTAAAAACTGTCACGCTCACAAAGTTTCTATTTTCAAATGTATTAAATTATTTTTTTTGTTTTAACTACATACATATAAAAATAACTATAAAACGATATTTTATTTTATTACAAAATCTTTATGTTGATCAAGAAAATACGCAAGAACACAACGGTGAACAATGATCGATCGATGGAAACTAGACGAGAGGCACAACTAAACGACACAATAACAACAACAACAGCGAATAATTGCACGATTTCAACCGAAATCAATATCACAAGAGTGATCCTCATCAACATCTCAGCGATCACTGAACGATTTTCCCAGACACACGCAAACACGGTAGACAATGTGTGTGTGTTCGTGTTCGTGTTATATTTATATAAAAAACATAAAAATATTTGTTGTTGTTACTCATTTGTAGGTGGCTAGAATCTACAGTAGCTTCATCTGTCCGTCTGTGTCTCTGTCTGTCTGTGTGTCTATCGGATGGTCTGTATGACCGAGCGAGCAGCTTGTCTGGCGGTGGTTTTGCGTGTAGCTTATTGACAATTTAATATGCAGCCGTCGTCGAAATGACAGATCGTTAAAGAATCTATACGATCGGTCTTCAAAAATAGTCTTACGCTCGATCGTTTGATAGCACTGAAAGAAGGACAGACACGAAGACAGACAGATGTAACGACAGACAAACAGAGAGACAGGCAGGCAGATATACAAACTGACAAACGGACAGACAGATACAGACAGACATTTCAATCGATCTACAAGCAAGTAGATCGTTGCTATACAGACAAGTGTCTAGTGATGATGATGTTGTCGTTACTGCTGCTTTTTATATTAAAGCGAGGTAAGTTTCGATGTTGTTGTTGCTTCATTTCATTTTCACTCCCACAGAATTTATCGCTTTTTATTTATTTCTGATCTGATCTGATCTTAGCATTTCTTTTACGAAATATGTATTGTGAAAGCGCTCGTGATCATGCTCATGACAAAGCATTTTTATGTATACATACATATGTACATATGTAAAATTGATTAACATATAAAACTTGGTTGTGTTGCTGTTCTGTTCTTTTCTTGTACATATTTCAATTATATAGCCACTTGAGGATCATCTTGAGGCTTGTTGATCGACAAATGATCAGGAAATGTTTTTTCTATTGTTTGATGCAAAACTGTGAAGAATGAATAAAAAAACGCCACAGAATTCACTTTTTCAGTTCAATTCAAAGATGAAATGCTTGATCAAAAATACTTGAAATATTATTCATTGTTGGCACCATTGTTGTTGGCACATTATTAACAACAACAACTATCATGGTGATTGTTATTGAGCTAATTTGAAGTGATCTTGTCTGGCTTTTGTTTGGTTTTGTGTTGCGTGTTTATTGAAAAATTAACAGGAAGTTTCTTGTTGTAAAACAAAAATTCGAACAATAAAATGATGATCATTAAATTCGTTTTGTTGTTGACAATGATCAGAACAGGCTCAAGAAAACCGTGTAAGAAAAAAGCTACGATCTTTGGTTGAATTGAACTTAAATGAGTTTTAATGAATTTAATTAAATAAAAATCGTTTAATAAAATACTAAAATTCATGTAAGTATTAAATTAAAAACTAGGGTTTATTTTTAGGGAAGAATGTTCCATATCCTTTGGATTCATTGAAATGAACATCAACATCTAACAAAGAAACCCCTTTTCTTCAATAAAATGTGAATGATTAGGGACGGGATTTGGTACATGCATGATTAGGTATATAAACGGGTTAAATATATACTAAGTTGTGTGTACATAAGCACAAATCCATTCATTTATATGAGTTCTCTGCGTGCGAGTATCAATACAATGTCGCATCTCGTCCTCATCAGGATTTGCGTTGACCACATCGACAAAAGAGGAGGACGGCAACGACGATGACGACGTCGATGATCACGATGGTGCTATTTAAATTGTAGATAAATATTATAATCTGTATACGACGCATATAAGCAAAAAAACCCCCGAAAAAAGGGTGGTGGTGGTTCAATCGAAACGCATGTGAAAGCATTAAAGAATGATATATAGACATAGAAAAGATAAATTTGGGCAACAACAAAAAAATACACAAACACACATCGTATTTGTTCGTTCGGTATGCAAATCAGCTGCCTCTCTGCCTCCGCTGAAGCCGTTCGACAGACGACGACTGACATCTGTGACGTTTCTGATGCCTGCCGAATGCGACAAAAATTCCCTGAGAATCGACAACAAAGAATCGGACAAATTTTATAATCTTTAAAAAGAAACTACAAAAACAAAAAACATTGAAATAGAAATCTAAATAAAAACATTGGGAAAAAATCATAAATCATAAAAATAATATCACAATATTAACAAAAAAAAGCAAAACCAAAAAAAAGCCTTTGATTTTGTGGAATATTAAAATGGGAAGAATGGATTTTTTAAATTATTTATGTATGAGGGAAAATGTCAAAGCAACAACAACAACTACAGAAGCAGCAGCAGCAGCAGCGGCTATTTTTGTCACTTCAGTTTTAGTTAGTCAATGTATCAGTCAGTCTATCAGTCTATCGGTCTGTGAGTCATTTAGTCACGTCAGTCCGTCAGTTCTTCACAGACCGTCCTCGTCTTTTAGGAAATTCTTCAATCTTTTAATTTTCAGCGATCTTCTTTTATCCATGAGAGGATTATCACTGAGCAGCAGCCACCATCGAAGAAGCGTTTTTATTCATGCTACAAAGAAAATCATGTTTTCGGCTCACTGAAAAGCAGCAGACTTGAGGAAAGAAAGAAATATAGAAAAAAAAGATAAACACAACGAAAGAAAAAATAGAAAAAACATAACGAAAAAAACCAAAAAAAAAATTTGTGAAAATTATTGTGAAAGATGTTTTGAGAGATTAAAGATTTCCCTAAAAGGGAAAATTATTTTTGATTAATTTTATTTTATTTTAAGTTTTATTAGTGATTTTTTCATATATGGAAGGAATTTAATGTCCCTCAAAGGGAATTTCTACTATTTTATTGATATTTTCATCATTTACTAAAACTTTCTATGCTCATAGTATTAGTTTTGAATTGAAGATGTTCCTCTCTTTTCTCTTTCTTTTATATTAATACTTTTTTTAATGTCAACTGTCAATAAAACGTAGCACAGAAAATACGAGACTACGACGGAAACTTCGCAAAAAACTACTTTATATGCAGCGGGTTGTGAAGGATATTAATTGCAAGAACTCGTTTGGTTTAGGGTAAAACCGGAAAACCGGGGATAGGATAGAAGGCACACAGAGAAGGAGAGAGAGAGAGAGAGAGAGAGAGTATCACAAAGTATCTCTTGATTTTTTGTGGATCGGTTTTTTTATAATTTTTTAGATTTTGATATTTTGATAGCAAAGCAAAGTGTAGTAGATGATAATCATTCAAAAGCCGAGCGTTAATCAAATTGAAACCGGTTCTAAAAGGAGCAAAAAATGTATAAAATTGGGAAAAACGGGGAAAGACAACAACAACAACGGAAGTAACCCATGAAAAAAAACAACATGGCTGACATTATACGACTCTAATAAAATTATCGCTTGAATACGAATACGAAATCGAATTTACTTTTTATTTAAAGTTTAGCACAATTAACATGTATCTATACATGGATGTGTCTATATCATATGCTTCTTCTTCTGCTTCTATATGTTGTTGTAGTTGTTGTTTTTCTCTCCCTGTGCGAGCGAAAAATACATAAAATGAGCATGCAAGAGAGGGTTAATTTATTAGCACAGCCCAAAGCTAATCTAAAGTTTAATGAATGGATGAATGAAAGTATTTAAAGTTATTCTTCTTCTTTTTCGCCTTGATGTTGTTGTAAGATAATGGATATATTCAGCAGCATGCATGTGTATCGGTGTGCGTGCAAGTAACCAGTACCATTTGTTCAGGGTCAGGGGCTGTTCGTAGTCTTGAAGCGCATTTTAATAATGATTTTGACACATGAACATCGATGATAAGAGAAGGAAATTCCAAAAAAAAGAAACAAAAGATAAAAAACATTATCCTAAATGAGGAAAAGGATAAAGATAACAAAAAGGTCAAAACTCCGGCTGGCGGGTAGTTTATATGTGAAACCTTTTAATAAGCAACATTTGAGGAAATTTATTTTTGCGGAGATTTTGTTATATTTTCGGAAAAATACTAAGAAACGATAAGAAAATAAAGAATTCTACAAATCGAATAAAATTCAAATTAATATAAAATTCAAGGAAAAGAAAGAAAAACAAAGAAGCAAAAAATTTAAAAATAGTCAACACAAAATAAAAATCATTCAATAAATAAAGATCATGATCTCAATTTTTATGTTATTAATTTTAAAAGAAATTCAGTAAAACTCAAATGTTGATGCTGTTGTTGTTTTTGTACGATTGGTAGTCGTTGTTTTTGTTTAGTAATATTATTGTCGTTGTTGTTATTGGAATTATTATTTTTGTTGTTGTCTCTGTTTAATTGACGGTAGCCAGAAATTTTCGAGTTTAGCAAATTAAGTCCACATCTTAATTCTTATTAATAATATTACGCACACTTGGACATCAACTATACACCAACAAGATATACATACATATATACATATGACAATATATATCATTATTATTATTATTATTAGTTTTTCAATTATTGACGCGTTTGAATTTTAATTAAAGCTCTAGATTTCTTGTTGTTGCTTTTATGGTGGCATTTTAAAGTTCGGTTTTTTTAGGAAAAATTAAATTTTTCTTCGAATTGCTTTTCGTGTTGCATTTAATATTATTATTATTATTGTTATTGTAGCTATTATTATTGGTTTTGCCGTACTTTTTATTCCTCTTTTTCTACTTCTTCTTATGCCTTGTTTTATCGTATCTCTCTCTAGTGTCCGTTGATTGCATATTTATTACCTAATATTTTACTTTTATTCCTATTTTTATTATTATTATTAACTGTTGTTGCTTTTTTACACTTTTTCATTCACTTCAGCTGCACTTTTCAACTGTCAAACAAGTGACACATACATAAATCGATGTGTTGTATGTATTGTAGTAAAACATGTCTAGACATAAATTTAAAACTTATTATTAATTTACATATATTTATAAGTTATTTATTCATTTATTGTGTATGCGTTTTTTTCATTACAATTTTCTTAACGTTTCAATTTAGATGTGAAAACTTTTTGCTTTTTGTATTTTTTAAAATTTTATTCCACTTCAAGTTAATACACTTAATCGGCTGATCGATTGATCGTGTGGAATTTGTAATTAATTAATGCTAAATGTAATTAGTTCCTTATGTGAAGAATAACAACAACAGCAGCACCAGCAACGACTTAAGTAAATATGATTTGTGGTTTTATAGTCCAATCCATTTTCAAAAGTCAAAAAAGGTTTTCAAATAAGCGTTCAAATAATACAATATATCAAAAATTAGTATATATGTATGTCAGATTATATAATAGACATAATAATAGTTTAAATAATAGTAATAATAACGTATACGTGTATACTAAATAAAAAAGCTTTATAAATGCAAATGTACTTAATAACTATTAATATTATAAGTTATTGATTAAATTATTGATGGAAGACGATTAGCTTTAATAGCTTTACCATTTCCTTGATATATAAATAAATTGCTTTCTTATACTTAAAGTAGATTAAAACTATATTAAACATACAATGTCATGTAAAATGATACATGAACTTTTATATAATAAATTATTTTAAATTGCTATCGAAAATATGTACTAGTATTAATATTATAAGATAAGTGTTTAGATAAAACCAATTATTTAAGAAGATTACTCAATAAGATCGTCAAATAATATTTTCAAATATAATATTGGAGCAATTAAAATTATTAGAGAAGATAATTGTAATAGGGAGTTGCTTTGATGATGTATGGGTGATAATCACATGAACGAAGACATTTAAAGCACTGACGTTCGTTTTAGAAGAATCTTTCGAATTTCTAGTTGATCTTTTAAATCAACTGAATGAAATGAAAGATTTAAATTTTGATCAAATATGTATCAAGCTTTAATCTTATATGAAGTACTATCAAAGGTTCCGGAAATAAGGAAACGTTAAACCTTAAAGTTGAATGCTGTGGAATCTTGAGAGAATTTATTTTGCTGCTAAAAAATGCACTGATGAATTCAACTCTTGAAAAATACGAGTAAATTTTGTGTTTTTCTTAATCTATTAACTTAATCACTTTAGGTTTAATAACGCTGTGGATTATGGTGTATTAAGGTTCTCTTAATATTTATATTGCATATATACAAATACTAAATGTGTGTATATTCGGACATATTTTATTACTTACAGAAATCTTGCAATAATGATGATTTCATTTTAATTTTTGTTATATTTCCAGATGGAACACACATCCATACACAGAAATACCGAAAATGAATTCAAAAACAACAACAAATCCACAGAATATAGCTTTAAAAAGCGCTTCAAGCTGTATGTATTTTTGTTGCTGTCTTTTTGCACATTTATTGATCACAACTCGATGCCAAAATCATCATTAACAGCACAGAAGAGACAAGAACATCCACACGATCATCATAAACATGCAACATGAATAAACCAGGCACAAGGCAGGCAACCAGGCAGGCAGTACATCTGCCTGTCTGTCTGTCCGTCTCTCCGTCTCTCCGTCTGCCTGTCTGTCCATCTGTATGTTTGTTTGTTTGTAGGTTCATCTGTTCACTTAACTTCAGAGAGAATAACGCCAACATGCACAACATACGCTCGATCACATCGACTCGAGTCGCACTCAGACCCATACTCACACATACTCGTATGCACATACATAAACCCAAAAAGGGGTGTGGATAAAATGATATTTTATTCGATATCCTGCACACGCAGAACGATTTGTCCTTTTCACGATTAAAAAAAGGTGCACTTTATTTACAGGATGCAGAAAAGGAAAACAACAACCAAAAATTAAGATAAAATTACTAAAAAGTAAAAAAAAATAAAATCCACACACACGCACACAAAAACATCTATTGAAAAAGGAAGCAAATGCGATTGATGAGCTCGGTTCGACCATTGAAATGCATCAAAAGATGTAGTTTATAATATTGTTGTTCTTGTTGTTCTGTTTTAATACGATTTGAATTTCTTTTCTTTTGTGGTTGTTGGTCATTTTCAAATCTTCGTTTTTCTTTTATATTCTTCGATTTCTTACTGGTTTTTGTGTTTGTTGTCGTTTTTGTTATTGTTGTGTGTGTATTTTTTGTTGTTGTTGGTATTTAAAAATTTCAGTTTTTCTCTATTTGTTAGTTTGAAAACCTAAAATTAAAAACTCATAAGATATCGACTGATATATTGAGCTGCACAAATTACTGACAAGTCAGTCAGTCATTCATTCATGCATTCGCTCATGCGCACCGGTTAAACGGCCGGTTCGACAACAACAACAACAACAACAATAACAACTTCAATAATAACAACAACAACGCCTGATCTCACTCTCCATACTCTATAAAAACTCTACGATTGTTGTTGCTGTTCGTCAATCAAACAGTTCGTCAAAAAACGGCTTTCAGTAAGGTTAATTTTATTAGTCAATCAGTTAGCCAGTCAGTCAGTCAGTCAGTCAGTCAGTTTGTCAGTTAGTCCGTCATTCAGTCCGTCAGTTAGTTAGTTAGTCATTCAATCAGTCATCCTCAATTGTCAGTCGTTTAGACTCATCATCTCGGCCATTCAGCTGGTTGCCGGTTGGATCGCTTAAGAAAGAAGTCGGCAAAGCTGCTTGTTAGAGTTGGCTTAAAAGAAAAATCAGTGATGAGAGACACACAGACATATAGACGGACTTATAGAAAGATATATAGACTTGGTATAGAGGCTGATTTTCGAGAAGAAATGAACGCAAACCCGCCGAATAATTTTTTTCTTTTGGCTTTTTTTGAACTCTAGAGCTTAATTAGGCATATTAAGTGATTGTTGTTCGTATTGTTGTTGTTCTTGTTACCTTAACAATTGTTGTTGTTGTTATTGTTGTAGCGGTATTAACAGTTGTTGGTAGTTGTTATTATTACAGTTTAATTGATGCGCAATTAATGATTGAAGAAGATGATGAAAAGAAAAGAAGATTTACAACAAAAAAAAGAAAACCAAAAATTACAAAAAAAAATCAAAACCAAAATCCCTATTTGTTGTTTGTTCTCTGTTCCTATTGTTGTTGTTTTTTTTGTTTTCTGAAAACCTCAGAAAAACCAAAAACAATAAAACGAAATCGATCAATGAATGAAAAGAAGTTGAATAAAGTGAAAAAACAATAAAGAGGATCGGAATAAGTACAGGATGAAGCAGAAGAAGAAAACGAAAAGGAAGCGGAAAAAGACGAAAAGGTTAAACATTAATAAATAGCTTAATTTGTAGTTAGTAATTAAAAAATCATTGCACAAAGCCGCCAAAGAAGATTCCAAATGATAAATGAAATGAAGACGATGATGCTTGTGATGATGATGATAGTAGTCATAATGGTGTTCTTCTTGTAACTCTTTTTTCGAACCTTAAAGAAAAACCAAAAACACAGGATGACAGGAAGAGTGACCGGGAGAGGGAGGGGCTTTTTTAGGGGACTCTTTTTAGAAGATTCTCTATTAGAAGATGCGTTTTTCGAGGATGCTTTTTTATAAGAATCTTTTTGGGGGCATTCCTTTTTTATAAGTTTTTTTTAAGGAGGGGCTATAATTGAGTGGATAAACAACGAAATAAGAATGTTAAAAAACACAGCAGCTGAAATTCCGAAAATTCCGCCATGCAATAATAATAATTTTTTTAAAAACCGTCATTGACAACAGCTCAAAGGCACTCACGCGAATTTACAATGCATCGCAAGAAGAAGAAGTAGAAAAACACAAAGAAGAAGAAGGAAGGAAAAAAGCAGCAGCAGCTTTGAACACCTTTATATACATAGGGGCGGGAGACATAGAGACTCCCTCCCTTTCCCTCTGCCACACTGTCTCTCTCACTCGACGAGGCTCAAATCGACGCCCGGCTTAATGCCTTTCGATCAGCCAATACTGTCATTAAGTCACTCAAGCATTGGAACCAAAGCCAGCCGGATTGCAGACGCTTTTAAGGCCCCTGAGAAGCCTCCCGTCGCCGATGCTTTGAACACTTTGTGCAACACGAACACGCTTTATAATTTTTTTTCCAGAAAACCAACAACGTGAAGAAGAATATAGCAACAACTACAGCAGCAGTACAACAACAACAGTAACAACACAACAACAATAATATTAAAGGGAGGAGGTGGGGAAGCACAAATTAAACGGAAAATAAACACAAAAAAACAAAACACATACATAAACTAAGCTTAAAAAATAACTATAAAAATGTAACATCAACTAAACTAAATCAAAGTCTTTACAAAAAAATAAAAAAGAAAGAAAAAAAGAAAAGGAAAAAGTAACAGCAACGAAAACCAAAAACATTGACTTTGTGCACGCTTCACGATATGGTTTAAATATTGTTCCTGTTGACAACATTCAACAGAAGAAACGCTAACAACAACAACAACAACAATAGCAGCAACAACAATAGCAGCAACAGCAGTGGCACAAAAATTAAAACAATAACAACAACGAACTCATCACACAACACGTTCGCTTAAAGTCACAATCGCAATCCAATAATTAATTTATGTGTATTGAGAAGAAAAGAAACACCTGTTTAATTGGCCGTCTTGAAATTTTCAAGTACGTCGCTTATTATGGCCAACTTTTGAGCTGTGTAGCTGATGGATTTGCTAATTAAATTACAGCAACGGCAACAACAACATCGAATGCAAAATAAAAAATCACCGAAAGATTACAGACAATAATATAAAAATGTGAAGAGGCGAGGAAGAAGAGCACAAGAAGACGATGAAGAAGAAGCAAACATAAATTTTGTTTGACATGCAAAAATGTCAGCTTCGAAACAACGATCGCGCTTTTGCAATCGCTTCTTTTTTTGGTGCTTTTCTTGTTGTTGTGCTTTTGTTATTCTTTTTCATAACTGAATTTATTGTTTAACTGCATTTCCGCATTTTGTTGTTGGCTGTTTTTTGTTGTGTGTTTTTGGTTTTTTTATTGATTTCTTTTTTAATATTTTATTCATAAAGAATTAGCATCAGCATATTTTTTGGGGTTTTTTCTACTTCTTTTCTTTTAACATAATAAACTTGACCCCATTTTAATCAGAACAGCCAGCGGCAACAATAACAACATCCACAGCAACAATAATATTACTCGTAATAATAATAATAATAATAATAGTATTAGTAATAATAACACCATCATCATCAAGAACCACAACACTCCATTCAACTAATTTTAAAAAAGCAAAAACTAGAATTTGAGCTCATCGTTAAAAGAAGCAAAAAACTTTAAATAAACTTGCTCCATATTTAATATTTTCGCAATTTTTTTCTGCAGAAAAAGATTATAAAAACAGAGCTGATTATAAAAGATATCTGATTTTAAAATAAGTACATCCGATTTTAAACGTTTCATGATTATAAAAAGTGTTCCAAGTGATACAAGAAGGTTATAATTATTAATTATAAGAGAAAGTAGTTGTGGCACGTTTACGAAAGCATTTCAACTCTGAGTATCATCAGTTTTTCATATATGAAAACTTTTTGGAGATCGAACTGGATGTTTTCGAGAAAATCATAATCAAGTTAACGTTATTTTGAAGAGCCATCATTCAGATATCATCAGAATCCTTTGAGCAGATGTGATAATTTTTTCTAGATGGATAAATGAATGAGTGAATGTATGAATAAATGAATAAAGAAATGAGTGGATGAATGAATAAATCGATGATTGAATGGATGAATAAATCGATGAATTAATGGATGATTGGATGGATGAATGAGTGGATGATTGGATAGATGAAAGTGTGGATGGTTTAGAGATTATATGCACTTCAGAACGTGTATATATCAATACATCTTGATCTGTATTAATTTGGATAGTATATTTATTAAATAAATTCAAATAATTTATAAAAATATTTATCAAAAAAGCCATCAAAAACCATAACGACATCGCAAATATTCTAGGAATTTTTGTTTATATTGTTCATGAAAATGTTGGTGTTTTACCGACGGTAAACAACGGTAATAATACGGATGCGATAGAATACGATAAGATAGGTAGATAAAGTAGAAGAAGAAGTATACGATCACTTTTAAGATGCATTCAAAATTTTGCATGAAATTCAATCTATAAACAGATATAGTAAGCGAATGAAATCAGTTCAGCGTAAAACTGTTGAACAGTGAAGTGAATTAATTAGCTAAAAAACAAAATTGAAAGATGATGATGATTATTTAAAGAAAAAAAAACATTTATAGACAGCTATCAATATGATGAACAGAGAACCAGACAGACAGACGGCGAGTCAGTAAATACAACAAATTATAGCAAAGTAACAAAAACTGAAAAATGCTTTGAAAACTTCGACTCGACTCGACTTGATTCGAGATCGATTTCGATTCCGAGGAATTGCTTAAAATCTTCACTTAAAAAAAAATGCTGATGGTTCGTGGAAAAGAGCAACGGATAAGAAAGAGTGACAGAGATGGGGAGAGTGAGAAGGAGAAGAAACAATATACGATCTCTAATAAAATCTTGAAGCTTAACGAGTATTTGATTATTTATTAATGACACGATTGAATCGAAGAAATCAGTTAAGAACCTTGAGAAAACACAAACAACAAATTATAAATATAAATAAATGAAGTAACAAAAAATATACAGACCAGGAAAACAAGGAGAAGAAGCAGACAGAAAAATAAATACATATAATAAAACAACAGAAGAAAAACGAGCGTAGAATAAAAATATGTATATCAGATTTTCGACAAAAATAATCAAAATTCAAATCAAGAATAAAAAATCAACTAAGTCCCTAAATCCACTAAAGAATTTAAAAATAAAATAAAAACTATAAAATAAATTGAAACTTAATGAAATTAATGAAATAAAATTTAATTAAAATCGAAATCAGTTCTGAGCATTTAAATGATATCGATATAAATCTGTTTTTGAGTAATTGTTGATGACAGTAATTACGTAAGTAAGGCTTACGGCTAATTACTTTAACTGTAACGAAGCAATTCTTTACGTTTATTTTGTTTTTTGTTTTCCATTTGATTGTCAATTGATCATTGATTTGTGAATTATTTAGTTTATTTTCTTAGAATTTATTTAGTTGATTATTTGAATTGGTTTTTCTTATGCTGAAAACAAACCGACAATATTTTAAAGAGTGATCTAAAAACAGAAACACGGACGAATCAAGGAGGAAAAAAGGCCAACTTATTGGCACTCAAGTCACTGGAACATATCGCTGTTGGGTGATCCCAAAAAAGGGGCGCAAAATAATGCTACCATTTTGTTGGATCAAAGCCAATACGTCTGCGGTTGTACAGAAATGCAAAACGAAAAGAAAAATATAAAAAATATCTTAAACAAACGTTTGGAAAACAAAAAACAGAAAACAAAAGTGTTTAAAATCGAAGCAAAACCATGAAAAGAAAACAAAATAAAAAACACTTAAAAAAAAAAGAAAAAGAAAGGAAGCACGAAAAAAGAAAAGAATAACGTCGCAACGTCTAGACACTAAACACTGCACATTTTTGCAGTACTTCAAAAATAGTTTTCTTAAATTAAGCTGTAAACTCATTCAAATTGACTCAAATGAGTAAAAAATCAAGCTTATTTAATGATGGATGCTGTCAAAAGATTAGTTAATTAGGAGCAGTGGAATAAGAAGAAGACGACAGTTCTTGTTGCTATTTTTATTTCGTTTATTAATTACTGTTTTTAGGTTTTTGTCTTTATCTGTATAAATTCCCAACAACATCAACAATTTGAAAAAACTGGATGTCAACCATCAATAAGTTTTAAACTCTACTCTTCAATCTACTGTCTCCTCTACTATACGGTCGCCTTTATAGTGTACTCTACGCAGTTTGCTCTACAGTCTACGCTACACTCTACTCTATTGTCTACTCTAAAGTTTATTCTACAGTCTATTCTACAGTCTACTCTGCCTACTATTCTACTGTCTACTCTACACCCCAAAAAGTAAAAATTTACTACTAAAAAAGCAACTCTTAAAAAAAAATATTTGTATTATTTGCCAATAAAGAAAATCAAGGTTTTTTCTAAAAATAATTCTACAAATCTATTTTTTAAAAACATATTCATCAAAACGATGATTTCTTTACTTAAAGTTTTGGTTAAGAACTCATTCATCAATTTGAACAGTAAAACAATGAACAATAAACGCCTTTGAACTATTCACTAAGTTTATGAAATATTAAAACATTAAAGATTAGAAATCTTTGAACTCATTCATTAAACTGATGAAACATTAAAGATCAGAAGTCTTTGAACACATTCAACTGATGACTTTTCTATTAAAATTCTTTGAACTTTGAATTCATTAAACTTTTTTGTCCAGAAATTCTATGATGAAAATGTTTATATTTTTTTATTGTAATAAGATTTCTGAAAGCGTCAATATATTTTCACTTAATGTAATATGTAATGTAATATTTAATGTAATAAAATATGCATTTTTTAATTAATTCTTCAACGTTTCACCAAGATTAATGAAATTATTGTATTATTTCATTGATCAATAATATCTTGTTTAATATTAATTCTTTGTGGCTTACAAAAAATGTGAAGTACTCAAAGAAATGTGAGTTAATTGAATAAAATTTGAGTTTCTTTTTGTATTAATTATAAAATTGTTAAAATCCTTCTTACAGCAAAAAATTCACTACATACTTTTGCTTTGATTCATTAAAATATTTGCACTCACAAAGTACATATGTATGTATTGAGATTATTTTGAAGTATAATTTAGTTTTCAAATAAAACTCTCTATCGTTTTCTTTCTTACTCGGATTAACTCATTTCTTCTTCACTTTTTTTTATTTTTCTCAATAAAAATCACACAAAATCAGCATCAAATTCACACAAAAATTGTCGATTTTTCACGAAAGAATCACCAAACAACTGGCGTTGATTTGAACACCGAGAAAGAACAGTTTTGTTGGGTTGTTTTTTATTTTTATGGCAGAGAGAAGGAAAAAAATACAAAGCGAAACGGAAAAAGCACAAATCAAAAAGAATTCCGTTCCATCGATTCTCTCCCTCTGCGCCACCTTTTGTGGCCATTCGATTCGATTGGTCGCTGAGTTTTCGCGATGGGACGGGACTCTTCTCGAGGCGGCTTGTTTGTGGTGCGCTTCCTCTGCTTACCTGTTGCCAAAACTGTGCCAGTAAATAGATTTGCTCCTTTTTGAATAACCAATCCATTGATTGAACAGCCGTTAAATCCATATCGGCTGCCCCAGCTGCTTGTGGCACGGTTGGCTGCATTCGGCTCGGCTTCGGATGTGCTTCACGGGGCGGCTTGAGTTGCAGTTCCTTACTTCGAATTGATTAATTCAGTTGATTAATTAATTGAAGAGCTCATCATCGTAAGTAACATTATCTAAAAATTACACACATTTTTGCGACACGACAAAACAGCACAAAAAGAGCCAACCTGTTTGTCGTCCAGTTTTTCCTGGAGGTTCTTCTGCACCCCGACTTTTGTCCCGTTTTATTTACAGTTCTTGTTTGTTCCTTTTGTTGTTTGCTAATTTTTTGACAAACAGTGAAATTTTATGCTTTCCCCGCTCAATAAATCATCACTTTTTGGCTTAGTCGATGTGGAAGGGCGGGTGTGAGACGGGGGCGAAGAACGGCACATTAAATATGTTTGTCATTCTATATTTTTTATAATTAAAGGCCAAAAATCACAAATTTCCGTTTCCTCTTCTTTCCCTTTCTAAGCTTTTCGATTTCCGTTTTCTTTTTCAGATCACAATTAATTTTTTACGTAAAATAAATTTAAACCTTTTGTTCACTTTTGTTTGTTACACTTTAAATGATTTTCTTAACACTGTCTGAATTTTTTAAAATATTATTTTGTCTGTTCAGTTGTTCGTTTGTTTCTTTTTTCTGGCCAACTTTTGAACCGGAGAACGTTTGTTGTTTTTGTTCATTCATTAATAATATTTTGCCATCTTTCTTCAATTTTCATATTTTTCACAGTTTTTTTGTCGATGGCGCTGGTTTTTTATTATTGTTTCCATAAACACAATTCTTGTACAAAGTTTTCATTCACTGTTCTTTTCTTTTTGTGGTTTTTCCATTTTAAACTGTTTTACTTTTTGTGGGTAGCATTTGAAATATTTTATATATCATTTTCCGTTAATATACCATTTATTAGTAACTTATTTTCATTATTAATAAGTTTCTTTTTTTAAACCCGCGCAAACGTTTTCATTGATTATTATTATTATTTTTTAACGTAAGTTTTTTTAATAGTCATGTTAGTCGCAGTTGCTGTGTTGTGTTCATTTCTGTGCGACAGTCCATGCAAAATAATGAACAGACGTACAGACAGACGTACAGACAGCGGCAACGCTAATCTAATAAGATGTTGCCTGTCACGAATTCAGCTGATGACTGAACAAATCGAACTCAACGCAACACACACAACCCTCCAACTTAACGGACATCACAACCGTATCGGCAGAAGCAGCAACAGCAGCCGTGGCGCAATGCTGCGCTGTCGGCGCTCTTTTCTTCATCATTTGAAACTCAAGTTCTCTCCGGGAGAGTAAAAGTGCTCTCTCTCTTTCTCACACTCCTCTCTTTCAATCACACTTGTTGTAGTTGTTCTGGTTGGCATTCTGGTAGCTGTTGTTATTATTTTACTTCGATTTTTCTTCGATTTACCTTTTTTCTTTGTTCGCACACGCGAACTGTTCATCCTTCTTCCTTCGTTCCTTCTGAATTCAACCTGATTCAATGAACTTGAATGGAATAAAGTGATTCATTTGAATATGAATCATATTCGAATCATATTCAATTCAATCGAAATAAGTCGCTTGTGTCTAAAATAAATGAACAGTTCTTAATTAAGTTTAATTAAAAGAAGTTGATTCGAATTAAGTTGAATTTGCATTGTATTTGAATTGATTTTGAATTGAATTTGAATTGAATTTGAATTGAATTTGAATTGAATTTGAATTGAATTTGAATTGAATTTGAATTGAATTTGAATTGAATTTGAATTGAATTTGAATTGAATTCGAATTGAATTTGAATTGAATTTGAATTGAATTTGAATTGAATTTGAATTGAATTTGAATTGAATTTGAATTGAATTTGAATTGAATTTGAATTGAATTTGAATTGAATTTGAATTGAATTTGAATTGAATTTGAATTGAATTTGAATTGAATTTGAATTGAATTTGAATTGAATTTGAATTGAATTTTAATTGAATTTGAATTGAATTTGAATTGAATTTTAATTGAATTTGAATTGAATTTTAATTGAATTTGAATTGAATTTGAATTTAATTTGAATTGAATTTGAATTGAATTTGAATTGAATTTGAATTGAATTTGAATTGAATTTGAATTGAATTTGAATTGAATTTGAATTGAATTTGAATTGAATTTGAATTGAATTTGAATTGAATTTGAATTGAATTTGAATTGAATTTGAATTGAATTTGAATTGAATTTGAATTGAATTTGAATTGAATTTGAATTGAATTTGAATTGAATTTGAATTGAATTTGAATTGAATTTGAATTGAATTTGAATTGAATTTGAATTGAATTTGAATTGAATTTGAATTGAATTTGAATTGAATTTGAATTGAATTTGAATTGAATTTGAATTGAATTTGAATTGAATTTGAATTGAATTTGAATTGAATTTGAATTGAATTTGAATTGAATTTGAATTGAATTTGAATTGAATTTGAATTGAATTTGAATTGAATTTGAATTGAATTTGAATTGAATTTGAATTGAATTTGAATTGAATTTGTATTGAATTTGAATTGAATTTGAATTGAATTTGAATTGAATTTGAATTGAATTTGAATTGAATTTGAATTGAATTTGAATTGAATTTGAATTGAATTTGAATTGAATTTGAATTGAGTTTAAATTGAATTTGAATTGAATTTTAATTGAATTTGAATTGAATTTAAATTGAATATGTTTTGAATTTGAATAGAATTTGAATCTTTTTTTATATTTCTTTCTTTATTTTTTGTTTTATCTTATTTTATTAATTTATTTGAGTTGATTTGGGAACTGTTTCTCCTATTTTTCGAAGTTTCTTCGATTGACCTCAACGATTTCACCACGAATTCGAACAAACGGATGTCTCAAAAAGGATCTCATTCTCAAAGCTTCTTCCAGTGAGCAGAAAAGTTTGTGAGCAACAAAGCATTGAAATGATTCGAAATGCTTTTAAAAGAGAGATGAGAGAATAACAACAACAATGAAAGGACAAAAGAGGAGGCTCGGAAAAACGGTGAGTGTATTTTTTCTATCTGAATGAGTGAGTAAGTGAGTTACTTCTTTTTACTTTTTTCAAACTTTTCTTGCGCATTAAAATTTTAAGTGGATGAGAAAGAGCGCCCAAAGTTGAAGTACGACCCGCTCCCTCCCATAATTTTTATAATTAAACTAAATTAAATAGAAGTAAATAAGAAAAAAAAATTTGTTTGGATTAAACTTATTTTAAGAGCTATAATCTAATAAATATTTTATTAAACACTCAATCTATTGTGCACTGAAGTGAATTCATTGGATCGAGTTTTTTTCAATTAATTGATGTGAAAACGCAAGAAAATCGGCAGTAATAAAGACAGCATCGTCTCCCTCTCACCCCTCCCCTCCTCCCCTCCTTCAAACAAACCCCTCAACTGTTTTCCCAGCATTGTAGAAACAACAGTAACACCAACAACATCAACAAGAGCTCCAATCGCACCAATCATAAGTTTTTAAATGCTTTTCTTCCAACACGTACGCAGTTTTTTGCTACGCTTCATTTCTTTGGCCCCTCTTTTGACGCCTCCTCAACCGAACACCCCGCTTGGCGCTTCCAACAACAACGCAAAAAGGTAGAAAACACCCGTCGCTCGGCCAAACACCGTCATCGTCCATCTATCCATCCATCAGCATGTGTATTCATTCATCTCCATCGATTGTCAATTTCATTTGCTGCTGTTGTTCTCTTCTGTTCTGTTCTGTTCTGCTCTGTTCTCTTCTGTTCTGCTTTTGTTCTGTCGCGTAGCAGCTGGCTGCGGAAGGTTAGCAGCAGCAGAGCAGGTGGCGGAGTGGGGCTCAGATGCCGCCTTAATGTGGAGCATTTTTACAATAATTACAAAAAAAAAAAAACATCGAGGAAATCAGGTTCTTTTCTTTTCTTTTTCTTACTTTTATTTCCTTTGCTTTGTTTGTGCTCGTGTAACAGAGAGAAGAAAACGTTGCTGCTCTGCTACCGTCGTTTGTTCGGTTCGGTTCGGTTCGGTTGGGAGTCGCTGTAAGTTGTGACCCGTTGGTGTTGTTGTTGTTGTTGCTGTTGTTACCGTTGTTGTTGTTGTTATCCTTGCTATTCCACCGTATCCAAGAGCATCTGCTGAGGAGGTTGCAAAACGAAAAAATTTTATTTCTTCAATTTTGCGATGTGATGCCATATAAAATAAATTTACTTTATTTTTTCAACCTCCCTTTTTTTATTCAAAAATTCAATTTTATTGCAAAAATTTGAAAAAAATAAAGAAGAACGAAGTCAAAAGCATGTATCTTCAACGAAATCCGCAATAATACAAAAACGCAGGTTTCAAAATTTAAATTTTTGTTAACTTCGTAAATAAAACATAAAAAATCATAGTGATTTATTCATTTGAGCTGATTACATTGTTCAGTGATCTAAAGTAAAATTTTATAATTTATGTATAAGGAATATTACTTAACCCTGTAGGTGCCGTCTTTAAGGGTCAAATAGACCCTTGTTTAATTAATACCCATAAAACTCTATCTAAAATGCTAAAACGAGTTAAAGTGTTCCAGAGAATAATTCCTCATAAAATTTCATGTCATTCATAAGTCAAATATATTGAAATTCTTATATTGTTTGCATGAGAATGCAAAAATTGCCGTTTTTAATTTATAATTCGTAGTAAATATAATATAATTCATAGTAAAAGTTTTCTAAAATCAAACTGAGGATACATTATTTGATTTCTAGACTTGGAAATTATTTTTATGATTGGCAAACCGTCGAGATATAAAATTCTTATGAAGAAAGAAAGAAAGAAAGGAAATAAATGTTAAAGGAAGATCCTTAGGCGGCTGATAAACTACGGATATTCGTCGATATTCGATGAAGACAGAGTAGTGAGGAGGGGGAGATAGAAATTCAGAAAAAAATTGATAAAAGTTACTTGAAATGGAAAAACGGAAGCCGGAAAAAGAGAAAAGACGCGGAAATCATAGCGGAAAATTGCTACAATTCTACAGGATGGAATTGTAAGGAAGAGCTGGTGAAGTGGGAAAGAGAGAGTGCAAGAGAGGGAGAGTGGATTTCTTCTGCGGATGAAAAACAAGTGTTTGTTAAATAAAAGACATGTGAATAGAAATCGTAGAGACGAAAATGTAAACCAAAACAAACAAAATTACTACGGATAAGTATGGAAACCAATCCATGAGAGAGCATTCTCACAGAGCGAGAGAGTGAGAGAGAATGTGAGTGAGAAATCCACAGTTTTTTCTCCCAATGCACATGAGTGGCAATGAGAGAGAGAGAGAAGTGAAATGATTGGAGGAGAAGAACTCAAGAGCGATTCAAAATCGTTCGAGGAATGAAATGAAAACTGAAACACAATAGAATAAAAATTGAGTTCGTATACGAATGAATAGAAATGATTGAAGCAATTCTTTTATAAATTAAATCTTAAACAAAAATCTACGAAATTTAAAAGAGAAAGTATTGAAAACTTAACAAACAATTTTCAAGATCAATAAATAAACAATAGGAATACAAATTTTTTTTTGGTTTTTTCTTTCTTTGCACCAACAACAAACAACATGATTTTCTCGTTGCATGTGCTTCGCTCTCTCGCTCTCGTGCTCTCGTGCTCTCTATGGCACCCGTCGTTATTCTCTCCTTCTGCTCGGCGCCGCTCATTTTCATTTATTGCACTCTCCGTTTTCGATAATTTCCATGAAAATGCTACAACAACAACGGCATGAAAAACCATAAAATCCATGGTTGAGTGACCAACGTTGAAGAGCGGGCGCAGTAACAGTAACGGCAACAACACTATATAAGAAGGCAACAACAACAGCAACTACACCGAATGCGACGTAGTTGAATACATTCTAAGCCCCGCCCCATTCGATTGGCGAGCAGCGATTATTATGGTCGCAGTCACAAGTCAGTCGCATTCATACGTGTACAATAACAACGATTACAATAACAACAACACACACACCCAACACCGTGCTAGGAAACGAAGCAGAAGCAGCACTACAGGCAGCAGCAGAGGCATCGGCAGCACCAGCAGCAGAATAAAAAGTGTCGCCTTCTCTTCATCTTCTTCATTATAAACAGCAACAAGAAACAACGTCGCAGTCGTCGGTGTCGTTCGTTCGTTCGTTTCTTCGTTTGCTTCGCCATTGAATATTGTTACTCTGGCTGTTGCTGTTGTTGTTCTAGCTGTTTTTTTTCTCAATATCAAGCAGGGTATTTTTTTCGTCATCTACTTCTTGCTTTGCTCTTGGTGTTGTGTTTGTTGTTGTTGGTTTTTTGTCCATTCGTTCGTCTTATTTTTGTAACGAGTGCGAATCAACAGAAAAGAGCGCCGTTTCTCATGCAAACTGCTGCTGAGTGTGAGTTACGTGTTCCGTGTTGTTGTTGGTGTTTTCTGTAGAGGCGGAAAAGAGCACGGAAGAGTTTGACGTTTGGTTTTTTTGAATGTGTAGTTTTCATTGTGTTGTTGTTGTTGCTGTTCGTATTTGATGTGTATGTGAATTTATTGAGATTGAAATTATGATTTTTATTTTCATCTTCAGGTGCAGAGAAAGAATACGAATAAAAAACGCAGCGATGGCAACACTGCGGCGAAGTAAACTGCGCGTTGTTGTTGCTTATGGCCGTAAGAAGCGACCAGCGAGTGTGAGCGATTGTGAGTGTGTGTGTATGTGAATGGGTAGTAAGTAGCAAAGAAGGAGGTGCTGCTGTCACGGCCGGACAGGCGGTGGAAGAGCGAGGGAGACGGAGCGATTCAGATGCTGATGCTGATGGACACCGATAATCATGGTGGAAGAAAAGACCCACGTGTAACATGGATGAATCTTGTACATACATACATATATTAAATTGAACTCAAAAATTTTCGTTGCTTGTGTAGAAAAAAATAATATTTCAAATGGTTTTCCATGCTTGTTTATTTGTTGCCACAAGTTGACAGTATAGAAAATGATGCCACTTCAAAAAAAGAAAAAATTAAATTTTTCCCATTTTTAAGTCTTATTGATTTATTATTTGCGGAAAAATAGAACAATTTTTTGAAATGTTAAATTTAATTCATGTTTTATCATGATGACATCAAAGCTTTTGCCAAATTAAGTGCTTTTCTAGATGCTCTCCAAAAAGTGGGCGTGGTTGTTATTGAAATAGTTACCAGAAGACGCCGTTGTATCACTAAATTAAATTAAATTAAATTTGTGTGTGCTTTAAAAGATCGTTTAACTCATTTTCTTTTGCTACAGAACATTTGAAGCTGAATTTTTTTTAAATACCAAAAATCATAGTGATTCTTTGGCTTACGATAATCGCGGTGTTCAGTGATCGATAGTAAAACTTTGTGAAGAATATTTTTCTAGTACATCTTAACCCTCTAGCTGCACTCCTTGCGAGTCAAATAGACCCCTTGCTTAATGAATACCCACAAAAGTAGCATTAAATAGGCAGCTAGCGGGTTAAAATATTCTAGAGAATTATTCCCCATAAAATTTCACTATAAGTCACTGAACACAAGAATTCTCTTAGAAGTCGTATTGCATTAAAATTCTTATGTTGTTTATATGAGAATGCAAAAACGTTGTTTTCAATTTTTATTTTATTGTTTCATGGAATAATTTCTAAAATAATAGAATAAATATAATTTTTTCTTCATATGTATGCGAAAATACAGCTCCAGTGATTTTTGTGGAAATCGTAATGAATATTTTTAGTAGATTTTAAATTTTTTAGTGGTCTGGACTTTTTTATAAGAGTTCGATTCAGTTTTTAATTTTGTATTTCAATCCAATTCCCATTCTCTTCAGTGCTCTCATTCTTGCTGTCGTTTGTCGACATATTTTGCATAAATTATCAGGCTGTAGTTCTTTTTTGTACTCACGCAGATGTCTCACAAGCGAAGTAAACTGAAGCGATGACGATGATGACGCCTTCAGAAAGCTGCCAAGAATTCAAATATCACAAATAAAGATTATAGTTTCTACTCTAAAAAAATGTTCAGTTAGTATTGTAGTAGTTGTTGTTGTTGTTGTTTTATTTCACATTCCTCACTTACGATTGAAAACTGATGCCGATGAAATTTCAATTCTTTGCTTGTATTGTAGTCGTTGCGGGAAAAAAACACCCAGCGAAAGGAACAATGATAATAGCAACAACAACACCAACAACAACACCAACAACAACACCAACAACAACACCATCGTAATCACAAGAAAGCGAAAGCAAAAGGATCTGCAGCGAGATTGTGGATTGTAATCAATGCAGAGTTCGAGAGGCACCCAAAACGGAGTGAAAGGATTCGGAAGGAAGGCGCATATAATCAGCGAACGTGTGCAGTTGTGCGATATCCTGGCTGCAGGACATTCGTATGCAAAACGGAGCGGCAGATCCTGCCGGCTGATTATGTTGCTTGTTGCTCGTTGCCTGGTCACGAAGGGTGGCGGCGACTCGGAGCAGGCAGGCAGCCATGAGAAGTGAGACGAAGACGCGCCGCACGAAAGGGTAGGGGAGGGGAGGGTAGGGAAGGGGGTTGAGAGGTGTCTCATTGTCAAGGTGTTCAGCTGGGTGCGTGTTCCGTGGAAGGCTGGTGAAATTAATTACAGTTGCAGCTACCGATTACGGGCCAGCTGAGTTGTGCTCGGGTCCTGCTTCGCTGCTCAACACGAAAGGGTGTGATTTACGTAAGGTTCCCTTCGAGTCCAGGAAATTGATTGCATTTATGATTGTTATGCAAAAATGTCCTGATTTCCTTCCGAATCAAAAAATATCCTCAGATTCTTCAAATAACAACAACAGAGCAGAAAAATAATAATTCTTTTAAATGGTACAAGAAAAGCAGGGAGAAGAAGAAGAATAAGAAAAAGCAGATGGAGTTGAAGATTAACACAAGATAACTTCTATACAAATAATAAATAATAAATAACAATAATAATAAAAATAATAATAATAATAGCAAAACCTGGTTATAGAAAAACCTTCAGAAATGTAAAGTTTTTTAAGGGTTTAATTAAGCGAAAAACGTTTATTTAGAACTTCAGAGAAAAGGTAGACAACAACAATTAATTCATTGATATTTCATTCTCCTGCAGTTAAATAAATAAGAAATGTAATAGAAATAATTAAAAAAAAGTTACATATGCATTTTATTATATAGAATATCGCTGTATTATAGTCTACTAATATTTATGCAATATATTTAATTCTATTGTATGGTTTTTTTTTTACTTCAATTCAATTTAAATCAAATATTCCATTATTGTAGTTATGTATTTTTAAGTATGTAAATTATTAAAAAAAAAAGAAACCAGCCGATGGCCCGTAAAATAAATAAATAAAATCCGTAAGTATTGTTTGCTTCATCCATTCATTCATCCATGTTATTGTTATTGCTGTTCTTATTCTGATTGTTATTGCTGTTGTTTTCTTTCTTTTCATCTTTCTTCCTTGCTTGCTATTGTTGTGGTGTTTGTGTCAATTACTAAAAGTCAACTAATGCAACAAAAGCAGCAACAATAACAACAACTGCAACAATGCACACACATCGGATTTGTCATTATTATTGACTAAAGTATCGACGAATCCTTTCTTCGATCCTTTCATCAGGACAATGGGTCCTTTCGCAAGCAGGAAGTGTGTGCAAAAAATGCTTATATAGAATATAGTGATTGATACGCACTTTTGTTTTTATTGTTGTTATTATTGTGGCTGTTGCTGTTGTTGTTGTTGTTGTTGCGCTTGTAATGATTGCAACCCGAAACGCATTCAAGCACGCGCTGAGAGTAACAGCAGCACAGCAACAAAAAAAAGGGACCAACAACAACAAATTTGCGAGGCTCGTAATTATTACGCATGTCAAACGATAGTCACTGTGAATGCAATATGTAATAACATTAGAAGGAACAACAACAGCAACAACAAAAGCAACAGCAACAATAGTAGCGAAGAGTAACAAGAACAACAACAACAACAATACCGTTAATTTGCCAAAATGCATTGCATTTGAACTCTATCATCGTTCAATGATGAGAGTGCGAGCGAGACGACGATAGCCACACTGTGTTTGTTGCAGTTTTTTTGCACTCTTCGCTCTGCTTTTTTCTATCCACCGTGTACCGTAAGTGGCTTTTGTTAGTGTGTGTGTGTGTGTGTGTGTATTTGGGCATTTCATGGCATATCCTGTTGCTGCATTCTTGTTGTTGTTGTTAATATTCCCGTTGCTTCTCTTTTTCCTTGTTTCACTCACTGAAGCGTTCGCAAAAATTGAATTCCACCGCGTTTTTGGCACCCGGTTTGTTCTATGCGAAGGTCGCCGCTGTCAAATGAAGAGGGTTTCTGAATTCAATTCACAGGATCAATCAGGATCTACTTAGTCGAAGCGTGTTGAAAAGAAGAGAGGAGCATTGAAAGGATGAAGAATTATTACCTGATTACAGTCTGATGTGATTAACTACATACTCGAATTAATGATTAATTAAGGGAAATGAGACGGCATAATAAAATAAAATAAAGAAATGAAAAGTAAGCAAAATATGTAAAGTAAAATAAATCAAAAATAAACCGAAAAGCAATGAAAAATACATAAACATAAATATAGTAAAATATAATTAATCAAAAATAAATAAAATAGAGTAAAATAAATCAAAAGTAAATCATAAGCTAATCAAATAAAATGAAATTACTTAGTTTTTTCCTGCCGCACTCGAAGTTCATAAAACTGCTGCGTGTTGTTGTTGCTGTATTTGTTGTTGTTGTTGTTCACTATTTTCTGCTGCATAAAATTTGCATAATTTAATCGTAGATCATCATCAGCGCTGCTGTCGAATGCAGCAGCCAGGATTTATGGCCACTCCATCTGCCATTCAATTACATTGAAAATAATATTCAGCCTCTCGATGAGCACTTGAAACAGTAGCGAAACGGAGCAGGATACAAAAGCCCATCGCCGATACACAGATACAAATACATACACAGATAGACGGATACCCAAATGCAGATACTGATAGATAGCTACAGATACTGGCACAGATACGGTTACAGAGAGAAAAACGACAGTGAGACGCATCAAACACTTGCGAGCAACAGAATCAGGAGTCAGGAAATCGGCGTCAGTTTATTAAAAGCACCAGCTACGCGGCGTTGTTGTTGTTGTTGTTGTTGTTGTTGTTGTTGCCCTCCGCGTGGATAAACGCAATTTTGATTTTGAAGTGCCTCCGAAATCGAGTGCAATTAATTTGGCAGCTCATCAGCGGCGAGGAGGAAAAAAGAACGCCTTCGACAAGGACAACAACCCGCAGGATTCGCCGACGAGGTCCGCTTTCATTAGCGACATCGACATTCATAAATAGCAAATGTTTCCAAATTTTATGGGCTCGTTTTATGAGTTTCCAAAAGAGTGAGTAGGAGAGAGAGAGAGAGAGAGGGAGTGAGCGAGAAAGAGGGAAAGAGTGGTGAAGGGGAAGGAAGGTTGGAAGGATTATTATATGATTCCTCCGTATTTTGTTGTTATTTTCTAGAGCAAACTTGCAAGCTTAAAAACAGGATTTCTTAAAAAACCATCGCCGAGTATTTTCGCGTTATTCTTCGTCATCTTTTACGCTTTCCATGATTTCATGTATTTTATCTTATCGTCTATTTATTTTCACGCTGAAATAACTATCACATCAGATCATCATCTCATCTAATTTCAGCAATGACGATGATGATCTTTCTTTTGATGACTGAGTCGCTTAACTTTTCAGAGATAGCAAACTTAAGCGTTTCGCTCGAGGTCGGAATTTAATCTAAATTCTGTAGCAAACACGTTCTAATTTCAAAAGCTAAAAAAATAACAATAAAAAGAATAAAAAAGCACGAAAACAGGAACTACAATAGCAAAAAATGTATAACAAATAAAAGCAGCAATGATTTATCATTTAGAATTGAAGATACAAAATAAAATAATAAATAATAAACAAAAAATAATAAAAAAACCCTTAATAAATAAGATACAGTAACGAGAACAACTCAGATAAAACGAAACGAATAAATAAAACAAAAAGTACAGAAAATAATAAAACTGATCGCCATTTTGAAGGCGATATTTGATCTCGAAGAGACGAAGACGATCACGCTGAAAGAATCACCTTTTGATAGTGCGAAAACAACGATAGTGCGAAATCCCTCCTTTGGATTAAGAAGGGCTTAAAATACCAACAATAATAAAAAACAACAACAACAACAACAATAGTAACAGCAAGAACAACATCAGAAACTCTAAAGGTTTACTAATAATGAAAGAAAACTTAGAGAAGTGTGCTACGTTGAGAATTTGAGTGGGTGCAAAAACAATGATAAAAGCAACAAGACTAGCAAAAACAACAACAATAGCAAAAACAACAACAAGAGCAACAACATATTGATCGATATTGTTAAATTATTACTAAAGTATTGCTAAAGTTTGGTTAAATATTTTAGAGCAATATAGTAGCTATAAAACTATACAGCAACAGCAATAAAACGGCGATAGGAAGAAGAATAAGAAGGAAGAAGAAGAAGAAGAAAAAGAAAAAGAAGTATCAACCAGCAGACAAAACAAGATCAGCAACAACAATGACACTCACTATAACAATACCTATAGAAGAAAGCATAAAATAAGAAAAACTAATACAATAAAATAAGGAAATAATAGAAATAAAGAAACAATAATAACAATAATGATGATGGAAATATCGCTGATACAAAAGCTGGAAGCGATACCCACGTTTATATAGCCACAAGATATGTACGTGAGCGCACGTTGCGATGCAAATCAAAAGCAGATCAATTTCAGTAGCCTTCATTCGGCTGTGGCTCTTGCTAGGGTTCTACTAGCTTTTTAAATGGGTGCTGGTGTTGCTGTTGTTGTTGTTGTTGTGTTTATATTTGATGTTGCTTTTCATAGTTGTATCGTATCGTATTGTTATTTGGGCATTGTTGTTGTTGTTGTTGTTGCTGGTTCCATTGTTGTTGCAGCGTACAGGAAATCGCCTTCGGTCGCGCTGCACAACACATTCAGATCAGTATCGAATTCAAAGATTACAATTGTTACGATTGTTTTGTTCGACGCGTTACGCGAGAAAAGATTGTGAATAAACTGAATGACAAAGTGACTGAATGACTAACCGATTGAGTGAGTAGCTGACTGAATGACTAGCTGACGAAAGTATTAGATGAAGGGCGAAAGCTTGTACTCATGCACAGGGGAAGTACCTGCGTATCTGGAGCTTCTTGGAGACATGCTTAAATCCATGAATGAATCGCTTCATGTTTCATAACCATTTGTGTTGCTATAAACATATGCTTATAAACAGAATTTTCAATAGTTGCTAAAAAAGGGAAAAATAAGCGAATTATTCCCACATTCGTGCTCTATTTCGTGCTCTGTGCGTGTTATCGATGCATTCATTAATCATTTGAATTTAGATGCAAAAAATATATTGTGTTGTTGTTAATATTGTTGTTGCTGTTGTGCATGTTGTTGCTTCGAAACAAGTAAAACCAAAGACATTATTAATGTATAAAAAAGTAGAAAAATTAAAAAATCATTAATTGTTTTGCATAAATCCTTGGATTCTCAATAAATCACACAACTATTTAGAATACTCAAGCGTACTCACGGGCACTCAGGCTGTCAGGCTCAAGGACCTTTCTTTCTGTGCCCAACACGTCTAATTTGTGTGTAAACACAACAAATGCCAAGGCTCAAGAAGTAGAAAGGCGTAAGGACTCTGAGAACAACATCCATATGAATGTGTGTGTACGTACATAGGTATATAGTATATACAGATTTCCTCACCCGTCACTTGTCACCAGAACCATTAATAATCCTTTACTTCGGCGTAGTCAAGTTGAAATTAGAACAGCGAACCACGATCATTAGTGTTTTCGTACTCAATCCAACGACATGTACTCGAAATGGCACACACACATTCACGCCAACCGATGATTATCCTTGCTTTCGATGCTCCTTTCTTAACTCCTTACATGATTCGCCAGTCAAATTTTGGAAGTTCTAAATACATTTGAATGCGAACGTTTGACAAGAAACACACAAAACTTTCACAATTCATTTATTCGGCAACATTTTTACGTCAGTCGATTATGTCATCTGCACGTTCTTCCGGGGCTCCTGACACGTTAAATGATGCTAAGTAGGAAGCATCGGAGAACCCTTTCGTTGGATTGCTGCTGCCGTTGAGAACCTTCAACTCTACTGTCAACCTCAAAATGTCATTAGTAACATTTGCTGTTTTCTTATAATACCACAAAAGGTACAAATGCACACACCCAACTACACACACACTTATACAGCCACACACACACACGAATACACACACATGCATTCATACGCTCACATATTCCCGTATCTCCTTCGTTCTCCTTTTTGTTTCCTTCCCTTTTTATTTCCCTTTTTTACTCTTGTGAATGAAAAACTGATTTTTGGTTGAACTGATTCGGAATTAATGCAAATTAATGATCCTGAAGGATTCAAAAATCCTTTGACAGCAGGTTTGCTCGTGTTTGTATCTGAATCACAATAATATATTTATTTCTCAAGATCAAAATCCAAAATAATCTTCGACTCTCTACTCCAAACTCAAATAAAGTAAATATGTAAATATAATAAATTTGAAGAAATTCTTAATAAAATAAGAAAATATAAGTCACTAGAAACGTATTTAAAAGTGATAGAATATTATGTTTACTAGAACTGAAACTCAGGGAAATTATATATTATTATTGAAATAGAAATTCTTATATTATATTACAATAAATATTATTTGAATTACTATTTATTAATACTTATTAAGTAAATTATGGTCCAATATATGCGTTAGAACTTTAAATTGTTGTGGACTAAAATTGATTGAAGGAAATTATAAATTTTCGACTGTAATTTAAAGATTAGGCTTTAGGCATGGCATTTATTAGGCATGGCAACTATATTCCTCACCGATGATAAGTGATCTCATAATTGTACCCCGAGTTGTAAGTAAAACAAATCAAAATCTTTGCCGTTTTTCATTAGCTTTTAGACAAACTCATCACATATCCTTACTAAAGTACTCAATCATTAAAGCAATCATTCATTCACTGGCTCATTAAAGCTCTCCTTCTTTTATTAAAGCATTTCTCATTTATTCAATTATTAAAGTACTCAATTATTAAATCTCTCGTTCTTTGAAGCACTTAGAATACATCTTGGGGCTCTCAAAGATCAGACATTTCATTGGATTCTTATAAATGAAATCCTTATAAATTCAATATACGGAAGCATGTAAATTGTTCAAGGATTATACTGTTATATTGTCACTTTTAACACTTCTACTTTAGAAAAGATTTCAACAAAACTTTCTGTTGACTTTCACAGAATTTAAAATGTTTAATAAACTCACTTTTAATGATGAGATTGAAGACAGTCTCAAAGTCGATTCACTGAAAAATATTTTATTAATATACGATACGATACAATGTTATAGATTGTAGATGAATATATTTGAAAAGATTTCGCAAAGAGGTCAGGTCAGAGCTTTTAATAGAAAAAAAGCAGCTATTCAAGAGTTGATTGTTACAAAATACTGTTTATTTAGCAAAACATTTTAAGAGAAAAAATCTGTTAATATTTGAGTGACTTAAAATTTACTTAAATGTGTTGAAAGACCCATGATATTATTTTTCTTTTTTTATTATCTTTTGATCTATTATTATTGTGGTTAGTTTTGTTGTTGTTGTTCTTTTTGTTGTTGTTGTTGTTATTATAGTTGTTGTTGTGGGTGTTGTTACTATTGTTTCTGTTGTTGTTTGAGGTTTTCCTTTATTGCTGGTATTTTTTCAAACGTTTTGTCTCTTTAGTTTCACACGAAAGGGTTAATTAAAGTTAATGTCAATACAAAAGAAGGTGGGTCAGTAAAATAACAACAATAACAACAACAACAATCATATCAAGAAAGGTTTATTAATAATCAAAATGAAACAATTGAATTTGTAGTTCGTTTATTTATGCACAAATGATTTGAACAAAATTACTACAATTTGAATTGGAAAATTGTGAGAAATTGTTTAAATAAACAGCAACAGCAAAGAAACAACCACGAAAATAAGAAAATAACAACAGACAATGAATTCAAAATCAAAGTTTAACTAAGACGAGGAAAAACAAATTAAAAACTCCACAGAAAGAATAACAACACCAAAAACGACATCATTATCATCATTGGAACAAATACATCATAATCATCTTTGGAACAAATACATCATAATCATTATTAGAAGAAATACATCATAATCATCATTGAAATAATAACAACCGCTTCAGTTCGAAAAGTCGAAAAAACTGTTTTATACACAGCAACAACAACCAAAAAAAAACCATGTGAAAAATTGTAAAAAAAACATTGAAAAAAAAACAAATTTAAAAACCGAAGTACCGAAAAAATAAGTTAATCTTGCGATTAACAACAAGAAAAACAAAAGAAAAAGTATACTCAATTTTTCAGCAATTTTCCCAGCATTCAACAACATTCGATGTTGCCAAACAGCAGCAACTAAAAACTCTTGAAAAATCATGGAGTTTCGCAGACTTCAAATTAACCCAAAAAAGAGGAACATTTTTTAGTTAACATCGTAAACTGGACCTAAGATACAACAAGGCAAAAGATGCAATAGAGTGAGTATCAATGAACTAAGTGTCTATTGTATCCATCGTATCTGCTTTATCTATCTTTCTATCTATCCGTCTATCTGTCTATCTATCTGTCCCAGGTATCTGAAGTACGATCGATGTGTACTCTGAACAACGATCTGAAGAATGAATGCTGTTCGTCGCTGCTCCATCGACTTAATAGAGTAGAACGAGTAGGTTTGGGGAACTGGTCGAAAGGGTGGCCGGCAGGAAAAACAACCACAAAAACAACAACAAAAACAATAACAAAAATGAAAACAATAACAAGAGTAAAAACAATAACAACAACAACAACAACAACAACAATAATAATAATAGGTCAATTACTATGAGATACCATGAGCTGAAAGTACGGTGAAGTGTGATGAAGTGTGGGAAGAATTTGTATGAAGCGCGGTGAAGTGAGGAAAAGCCATAAAGCTTTAAACTGTATCTTTCAGATACTTTGATACGTCATACTTCTTCTTCTTCTTCCTCTTCTTGTATATATTTCTAAGAACAATGCAATATTTTCCTTAACCGCAACATACAACATCAAAATTCTGCAATTTATTCTGTGAACTGCTGTTTAATACTCATATAGCCCCCAATACAGTTGCACACTACTACTTACCCATACACACACATACACCCTGGCACACACATGGACACAAGCATTCCTTCAAACAATCGAGAACTTTTCCCACCGCAGCGAGAGTCTATAATTTTCATAGCAATAACTTTGCACTCGTACCGTGAGTTTCTACGACATTTGAGCGTGTATCAGATGCGTGATTTTCTCATGTTAGCATCTGACGATTGTCGCCCTTTGGATGGCGTCTGTTTCGCTTGCCAACCATGGTCGAATTGCTGTTGTTGTTGCTGTTGTTGCCTTACTTTATAATTTTCCTGAAACTGATTCTTTTTTCGTTTAACGCTTAAAGTATCTGCAACTAATTTTGCTTTTCAGATTAAACCTTGAGTAGCTAGGTAATCATTATTTATGGTGACTTGATTGGTTCTCAGGTTCGCATTGTTCTGCTACATATTGTTGTTGTTGTTGTTGTTATTGTTGTCTTTTTGACCTGCTTCAAAAATTGTTGTATCCAATTTAATGATACAAGAGATGTGATGAAGATAATAAATAAGAACAAAAGAACGAGGGCGGGAGGAAGGAGTGAGGAAGGAGGGGTAAGGGGTAGTAGACGAGGGGGAGAGGAGGAAACGATGACCCAGAATTAGGCGAATTGAAGCAACAACAAACAAAGAAACAGAAAATACTCTATGAGTCAAGAATAAGAAAAAATAATGAATTATAATGAAAAATATAATAACGAATAATATAATAATGAATAAAATAATAATCATAATGAAATACAATTTTTCTTTACAATGACTGCGAATTTTGAGTGTTTATCATTAACTAAGACATGATGAAATAAAAACTTTTTTATGATTGATTTGAAATTAAATTTTTTAAATTTTATGGTTTATATACTAGTATGTAAGTGATTTCCTTTTTTATTTAAAACTTCTTTCTTTCTTTTTGTATACTTTTTTTTGTTCATAGGATTTGTTTAAGAGTATGGATACTCTTTGAAGATACTTTTTATGTTTCAGCTTCAGTACGCAAAAAAATCCACTTTAAAACCTAATCACTGAGCTCAGTTTGACCTTTGACCGTGCTGCTACAATAACAACAACAATTACAACAACAACAACAACAACAACAACAACAACAACAACAACAACAACAACAACAATATGATTCTAACTGGTGTTGGTTCTCGGAATGTGAGCTTTGTTGTTGTCTAAAAACCAACCCATGAAACTCTACGTGCAAATTTAGTGGCCAGCTCAACGGCTACGTACAACAAAAACAACAACAACACAGGCAAGAACAGCAGCAACAACAACAAATTTAAGAACAACAATAACAAAGGTAAAAACAGCAGCAGCAACAAAATTCAAATGCTTATTATAATGCATTTAACACAAGCAACAACAACAGCAACGACAAGATTTTTAATGTATGAGCGTGTGTGTGTGTTTGTTTGTTGATGTTTGTGTGTATTTTTGAGGCACGTAATGATGATACAACGGTACATTTGCGCTTGTTGCAAATTATCGACAAACGCAAACGTGTGCCACACACAAACACTCACACAATAGACACACACACACAGGTACAACACATGTTTAGGTACTCATACTTACTCACACTCACACTCAACTTCAACTTATCGGCGAGTGCAAATCTTTTGCTTTGTTCAACAACAGAAATTAATTTCATTTCATTTCATTTCATTGCAACTCGTTGCATAAAATATGCGAACTTCACACTTTCAACTTCGCACACATGCAACTGTTGCATCTGACGTTTTTCTGGCTCTTGTGTGGTTGTTAGTAGTCGACGTTGTTGTTGTTGTTACTATTATCATTGCTATTGCTGTCGTTGTTGTTGTTGTTATTGTTGCTTTCAATTCAGAGGCCACTCGTTGTTGTTGTTGTAGGTGGCAGTCGTCGTCGCCCAGTCGAATAGATGCCGATGTTGTTGTTGCTGTTGTAGCTGTTGCAGCTGGTGGTGCCATTGATAATTTTGTTGTTAGTGTTGCTGTTGTTGTTTTTGTTTTTGTTCTTATTAGACGCATTACATCAAACATAGCCACTTAATTAAGCGTTTAAATGATAGAAATTTCATGGGTTAAAATTTTAAAGAAAACAAAAATAAAAAAATATTTTTATTAATATATGTATAAAATAATATTGTATTCAACATGATGTTATTTTGTGGTAAAATTAAAACATTACAAAACAATTTCTCGAAATGTTTATTAATTAAAAAAAATATACAAAGAGTCTTAAATATTTATTGATTAAGATTTAAATCTATTCTACTATTTTTATTGGATTTAATTAATTTAATTAATGACTTTATATCACTTTATGCTCATCTTGAAGTGATGATATTTTAGCTATCATTGTCATCAACATAATCATCATTATAATCATCAATCTGAAATTTTTTTTTCTAAAAAAATCAAATTTAAACTAAAATCCAAGCAGTCAAAATTTTCACTGCAAACGCAGCTTCGAATAAGTTAATTGAATTAAATTTTAAATTGCATTGAATTCATTCGGCCAGCAATCGATTGTTTGGCGAATGAAAGAACGAACATGAAAGCTATTTTTTCAACAATTTTTCCCCTCCATCATTCATTCATTCATTCATTCATTCGATCTGCATCTCTTTGAATGTTTCTGAGGATTTCTCTCTGAAGATTTAAATAAAAAAAATATCAACAATAACAACATAATTTAAACCATAATAAGCTGTGGGAAAAATATTCCGTCGATGATGCGTTGGCATCATTTGTCCTGTTTTTCATTATTCACAAGAAAAGCAACAACAATGTAAAAAGGAGAAAGGAAAGGAGATCATCATCAACAACAACAACAGCAGAACTCATCTGGTAACAAATCAAGAAATACAACACAAACCCAACAACAATAAAGTATGAGTGAAGTATATACAGCAATCGCATTGAAATCGGTGGCATCAACAATTAAAATTTTGAAAATCAGAATCAAAACACAACAACAACAAGCAGCAAACGCAACCAACAGCAGCAACAAGCAACACCAACAACAACAACTGATTTGGAACAAATTATGCAAATCTTCGATTTCAATATGAATTTCGAAATCTCATTCATTCAGCATTCGAGAATAATATGGAAAAAGTGTTTGTTGTTGTTGTTCGTGTTGCTGTTGAATGAACTCAGTAGATTTGCATAATTCTCAGGCGGCCGTGGATGATGTTAATGGTTCTGATAGATTGTTGTTGTTGCTTTTATTGTTCTTCAACGATACGTGATGATGATGATGATGTTGTTGCCCCTAATAGTCACATATGCAGGATTCTGTGTGTGTTACTTCGTCCTTGAAAATGGTATCAATTTCATTTTCATTGTCAGTTTTTTTTAAATTTCATTTTCGTAACTTTTTAACTATTATTTTGTTTTTAGTCTCTTTTTCTTTCCAGTATTTCTTGTTCTCTGTCATATTTTCTCTCTTATTCTATTTTTTTGTTGTAATATTTTCGATTTTTCTGCTTAAAGAATACTAGAAGCTTCCTCCCCTTCTGTAAAGCGTTAAATTTCTCACTTTTATTGATCACAGATACTATACAGATCACTTCAGAAAGACATTGAAGGAGGTTTAAAGAAGGTTTAATATCAAGCTATTTTCTTCAGAAGGTTGCAAAGTTCCATTTACTTAATACAATACTAGTCCATCATGGAGTCCATTCCGAAGATCGAAAGCGTAATTGGAAGAGTTCCAATGAGAAATTCAAAAGATCCACTAGCAATTTAAACATAAAGATAAAGAAGTCCGAAGGAAGTCAAAGGATAATTCAGTTTCTAAACAGAAAGTACTTAAAAGTTTCGTAGATTCTTCTTAAAAAACACAGGACAAGATCAGCTTTCAAATGATTCACAGTTTGCATTCTGAGCTCGTTGGGAACTTGTTACTATACCGATCTGTATCAGGAGTCTACCAAATTTTCAACTCTTTACTTCTATCCATCGGTCGACCATTTGAAAAGATCGTTCAAGATTGATCTTTATCGGTCGTACTCGTAGGAAAACATTTCTTCTGAAATGTTCTTCTTTTCATTATTACTCTAATAATCTTCGGTCTTCAAACAAGTCTTCCAGCAGCTGTTTCATCTACAGCTTCATCTTCGATGTCGTTTTCCCAAATAAATTTCAACAAACTGTCATCAATAGATCACGCGATCAATGCTTTAAGATACCTTTAAAGGATATCAAAACCTCGGAAACTGCTGATGCAGCATAAAAGGGATATGCAAATTAATAATTGTAGTCTTAAGCATGTGAAAAGCAACTATTGTCCATAGTATGAGAGCGACCGAGTGCTGATCGTACAACAACATGATCAATCAATGCAATTCTGTAGCTTAGCTCAGGTACGAATCGGCTGCGTTTGCTGGGAGTGAATTAGAAGTGAAGTCCAGGAACAGGAACAAGAACAGGAACAAAGGGCGAGCAAAAGAGTTGCATATTTTGCTTTTCTGTGAGAATATACCATCGTGTAGTGTATCAAGGTGATCGCAGACATCTGCACGCACTTCCTTCTCGTCCTCGCTGCGCGCCATTCATATGCAAATCAATTTCGATTTCAGTTTCTTATAAACTACTAATTTATGCACTGATTTCAATTATAAGCTGCTGCTGCTGCCTGCCTGCCTCCCTTCGAGTTCCTTGCTGTGGGACTGCGACGTTGCTTGTTAATGCAATTGAAACGATCGCCGCGTGTAGTCTAGAGTATATTGATCCTTGACAGTCGCATTAAAGCATCGCTTTAATTGTGCGAATGTCCTTTTTATGCGATTGTGGTGAAAATAATCCATTGTCCTTTTTGTTCGCAACGACTTATTGGCAAATTTTCAGCGATCAGTCGCGATCACTCGCCAAAAATCTCAACAAACCGAGAGAATGACAAAAGGATCTGTTGGCAAATAAACCTCAGCAGTAGCAATAAACAAAGCAGAATATAGACGTCCATCAACTGGGATGGCTGACAGTCACTACGTCGGTTGCAGACTATCAGCGATCAGTCCGATCCTTCGCGTCTCTTCTATGATAACGAGTGAGCCAGTTTTCTTGCAAACGATCGGTCTCTGTCTTTGACTTGAAACAGCAAAGGTACCAATTAATTCTTCTTAACGTGGATTAACTTCTGTCTACTTTTTTATAAGTTATACTAACTCGATCTCTTTGACTCGATCCTCGATCTATCTGTCCCTCTCTCTCTCTCTCTCTCTCTCTCTCTCTCTCTCTCTCTCTCTGTCTCCTGTCTCTCTCTCTTCCTCTGTGTCTTTCTTTCTTTGAATGTCCACCTTCGTCTGTCCGATCGCATCTGATCTTGAAAACGCATCATCATCATCAGCTTCTTCCCAACTTGTCGTCGTTGCACGCAATTTCTTTGAAATTTATACGCTGCGTGCGCGTTCGTTTGTCACGTCTTTATTCCGTGTTCACCCATAAAAGTGTAATAATTTTTATTAACTTTATATAAAAATTATAGTCTCTTCAGGCATCGCTTTATGAGTAACGCGAGTGATCGCAAGATCGCATCTTTTCTGAGGAACTATCAAAGAGTTGAGTGTTGAAACTATCATGTTATACTTATATCAGTTATACTTTGAGTTCTGAAGCTTGAAGCTTGAGTCTAATGAGTATGTGGTTCAAATACAATACTAAAATACGTGATATAGTCAACGATCAATTATTGAAGATCAGTTAGTTTAAAAAAGCAGAGGGTGAAAGTTATAGAATCCAAAGAATTGAAAATAAGGCTTTTAATCTTCACGGAATTTAAATTTAGTTTCATTTCATTACGAAAGAGAATCTTAGCATCTCAAGATTATGAATGAAATCCAAGAATCGGGGCGATCAGTTTGAAGAAACGATACACAACTTCGATTATGAAGCTGAAAAATCATTTCGAATGCGAGTGTTTCTGAAGAGTGAAAAACTTTAGTTTTATTATAGGAACTTGTATTAAGCTCTCAATTGAATTGATGACGTCTGCTGATCTATCTATTTAATTTTTTCGTCCAAAGACATGCCATTTCATCATTTAACTGTGGCCTGTCACATTACTAACATGACATTAATTTCTATAAATTTATCTATGCTTGAGGAATAAAAAGATGCATGCCACGATCGTGACATCATCCGCCAGAGCCACACACAGGATGTCTTCAATAATCACAGTGAAGATGTGCGATCAAATCTTAGATAAATAGTATATATGATCAACTCAGCGACACCTCCTCTTCGACCGTCCCATCCCACTGCCGCCCACCCGACCGATCGTCGCTCGACATACTCGGGCCTGATCGCTGAATTTTTGTATCTTTTTGTTAGTTAATATCAAGTATCGTCTACCGAACTACCGAGCATTTAAATTAGCTTTAATTTTAGCTTTAGCTTTAAAAATCCAAAAGAATTTCATGAAAATGCTTAGTTTTATTTTCAGAACTAAACTAAATCATAAATTCACATCCACCTACGATCAGATGGCGAATGAATGACATTTTCAAGTATTTGCGAAAACAACAAGCGCTGCCTGGAGCTGCGCTGCTTCTAACTGTCAAGTGATGAATGACATTTAACATGCGCAGCTCGTTGAACGCGGTTGCAGCGCGCATTGCAACAATTTTAAATCAAGTGATCGCGTCACACAGCGGATTAGCAACATCACACGATCGCTTGACGGCGGCCGGTTCTCGCCTCTCTAGCGCACTCTCTCCCTCTCTCCGTCAGCCTCTTTTCCACCTCTTTTAGATAAAACTTCGCCACGGGATCAGAATGAAAGAAACATCTCATTATTTTCATGCCCTCAATAAAACCATCTCGGTCACTAAAGAAAATGATTTGTGTATTAGAGAAAGAAGACTGTATTAAAAACTATCACGCGTCAACTTTGGTTGCTCTACTATGCTAAGCGTCGTTGATTCGTTGATTCACCTGTCATTAAGAACAACTTCAACATTTTCTACATTTTCAAGATAAACTCTCGTCCGTTGATCTGGTTTTTGTGTCAATAAACGTTTTCTGGTGGCTGCTTTCACTCTACTCAAGCATCCGCTATCAAAATTGTTTTTGACAAAAGATTCTTATCAAGTTTTATCAAAAGTAAGATTTGATAAGCGTTTCCTGTACTTTTAGGGAGAATTTCTTCGAAACTGACGGAGTTATTTGCTCAGTCATCAGCTGCACTGAATAAATATTTAAATTTGGTTGCAATGGCAAATAAAAAGAGAAAAATTATAGAATATATAAGATGATAAAGATATTAAAAAACTTACAGATCAACAAAATAAACGGTTGATAAAGAAATTTTCATTAAAAAGGACGATTAACGATGGAGTTCGATCCGTGGCGAGTGATCGTTCATAGTGGTCACCTGCAGTCATCAGTCAGAACAGATCATCACTAAAAGTTATCATCGATTAGAAGTGATTATCGATCAATGGTAATCACCAAATGGAGGCGATCATGAACCGAAATCCGTTGTAAAGATCTTGACGATCATGAGGTAAAAATGGCCATTAAAAAATGGCGATCAACCAACGGTTATCTGTTGAACCAATGACGATCTTCAAAATCCGATGATGGTCATCACCCTCTGAGTGTGTCATCTGGCCAGAAACCAGCATAAATCGAAAAACGATGTCCGACCTTTTGTGCTCACAACTAAGTTTTATCTGCTTCACATACAAACTTTAGTTGAATGTAAATTTTATGCAAATTAAATGTGAACCAAGTCTTGGAACTAACTGAATAACTGATGTCTGTGGCTTTCATGTGAGACCATGAAGAAAGTTTGGCTCATTTTCAATGGCGGAAAATTCAGAAAAGTCAAAAACCTCTGCTGCTTTTCTTTTTGGTTATCTTTTTGTAGTCTTTGTTATTTTTTTGGACTGGTCATGGATCACAGATCATCGCCACGATCTACAGAGTGTTCGAATGAGTGAGTGAATAACTGTAGTTCAACCTGAGAGATCAACAGTAAGGTTTCGTACGTATTTTTTTGGAGCATAGTCAAAATGGCGGCTTCAGATACTTTTAACTTAACTGCTAGATTTTCTTTGTAGATTTTGTTGCTGTTGTAATTTTCTACGCGAATGATTTCCAGTGTGCTTGAGTATCACTGGAGTTGTTTTGTCTACGCTTGTGCGCTAATTATAGCTAGCGATATAATATGTCTAGCTGTCGGTGGGTATGAATATTTTATCTATTCCGCTAGTTGAAGCTTCCTTCCTTAAGAGTGCTGCTCAGCATTCTCAGCGGTAGCACCCGCACCTGTCTGTATTAATTATTACAATAATTCTTGCATAATTGGAATTTTAATACACATGGAACCATCATTCGGTTGCTTCAGTTTTTTGAATATACTCAGCGGATGTTTACTGCTCTTTCTGACTCGGTTTTGGACTCCTAAATGTTCAGTTAACCCGCTTTTCTTTGGATTTGATATGGTTCAGGTTTTTCCCCTCGTATTTCTTTATGCGTATTCGTTATGGGCGAATGATGGGTATTCGATTTTCAGAACTAACGATCCATACAGAAGAGTGACCAAAAATGGAATCTTAATAACCTTTTTTACAGGAAAGGCTTTTGAAGCTTTTGGACTGGTGCATCAAGGACCCTTTGAATATTAGTCCTTGGTTAACCTGACCCAAATTTGATTTACTGCCTGATCCTGGTTCTTATCCGACTTTAATCTGGGTCGATTCCTTATAAGAGACTCAAAGTTATTCAAAGCTATCCCCATAAACCTCAATAATCCGCACTTATCCGCACTTATCCGCAATAATCTGCATTTATCCGAATTTATCCGCAATAATTCATAAGTATCCGCAATTATAGAAAAATATCCGTAATGATCGTCAAATATCCAGCATTTAAACGCAATTATCTACAATTAGCATGAATTAATATTCATTAGTTTCATATTCATGATAGTTTTTCAGTAATTATCCACAAATAGTCGCAATTATTCGCAGTTATTCATGATTATTCGCAGTTTTCCGTAACGAAATGTAGTTTATATAAAATTATTCTTAAGAATTAAAAATCTATATCAAATCTGTAAATATTTTAAAGTGTCTTCCTTCGGGGTTTATTTATTTTTTCACTTTTTAAGTAAAAAAGTCATTTGAAAGAAAGTCTTGTCAAACATTTGGCTACAAATAATTAATTTTTCATTATATTGCGTTGTAGACGCAGAAGTATGAGGAGGAGCAATACCACCTCCTCCCTTCCCCTTCTCCCGCACCAATTCCGCAACCCCTTTTGATTTCCCTCAGCGACTTAAATTTTTTCGTCGTTTTTCTTATTGTTTCTTTTTAAAATGTTTCCCTTTTTTTGGGGGTTTTCGATGTTTTTGCTTATTATTATCCATTTAAAAGCAGCACCACCACCACCGCCACCAACAACAACAACAGCAGCTTGCAGCAAGCAATCGAACAAGCAACATTAAAAAAATTGCCAGCGAACGTTCGAAAAAACGTCGTCCTTTCAACTCCTCCTGTTTGTTTGCTTCTTATTTTATGCCTTCTGTAGCTATTGTAATTGTTGTTATTTTTTCATTATTAAAAAAGTAAACAGCTACAGTGGCAACAACAACAACAACAACAAACACAATCGAACTTATTGCGGCGGCGGTGGATTTCTTGCCGCTTTTTACCCGTGGTTCAATTATTCTATCACTCTTTTCCATTGTTGTTGGTGTTGTTGTATTTTTAATATTTCTCTTTTCTTGCTTAACTACCATTCTGTTGTTTCATTGCACTCGTACTTTTGTTGTTGTAATTTTTAATAATTTTTCTACCCAAAAAAAAGGAAGAAAAGAAGTAACATCATCAGACCAACAACAAGAACACGAAGAAGAACACCAGGAGGAAGAAGAAGAAGAAAAATATATTTATTTTTACTGGTTGGCTTCTTGATAAGATTTTTCTGTTTTGGTAGCCCTTTTTTGTGTTTTTACTTGGTTTTTTTCGTTTTTCGTTGCGCCGTTTTAATCGTCTTCGATATGCTTTGAAACGGAAACGGAAATAGACGGCAAACGAGCGATGGCAAAGCTTTCGACTGAGTTGGGCTGGGTTGTGGAGGGCGGCAAGGATTGAGGGGAAAGGGAGAAGATGGCTAACTGGGAGGAGGCGGTGTTGAGGAGGAAAAAATTAAGCATATTCGCCACACTAACGCCTTAAAGTCAACGCTTTCCTCTTCCTGCTTTTTCCATATTTTTTTGAAAAGGAGAGAGACTCATACAAAAAATACTCATAAAAATTTTAGCCTTTTTTCTGAAAGCCAGACAACAACAAAAAGTATTAAAGAAAAACACACAAAACCTGAGAAAAATGTCCAAAACAAGCTGGCGTCTATAGAAATTTCTTTCTGTAGTTGTTTTTATTATTATATTTGTTGTTGTTGTTGTTGTTGCTGTTGCTGTTTTCATCGTTGTTGTTGTTGTCGTTATTCTCGTTGTTATTACTGTTATTTTAACTCATTTTCTTATATCGCCTGATTATAAATTAATTTAAATATTCAATCCTTTTTATTATAGACTCCTTTGGAGCAGCATAAAAATACAACAACAACAACAACAACACAAAAAAACATAAACTTAAACAAAGCCAACAACAACCACAACAGCACGAAGCAATGTAAGTCAAGAAGCGAAAAAGTCGAGGGATCAGGATTTTCGTTGCTTGTTGTTGCATTAGACTGGCTCCAAGAGAGGTAATAAAAATGTTGCTTTTGAATCAGTTGATTTTTGGCTATTTTAGGAGTCGGAGACACAAAAGCAGCAGGCGTAAAATTGTTCGATTTCTTTTTCTTTTAATTACTTATTTCTGGGGTTTCCTTCTTGCGTTGTGAATAATTTCCACGAATATTTTTCCTCAACGTCATTGTTTATGCCTCGAATGTTGTTGCAACGGATGTTGATGACAGTCTTTGAGATTCCGAGTATTTTAGGGTCCTTCTTAAAGGGTTCGTTTTCATTTTTCTTGCTTGGAAAAATTTATTTATCGATTAATGCTGATTAATTTACGTTAAAGGCTCAAAATTGATTACTTTAAAGGGTTCTGAAAGAAACGGTTCTATAATAATGAAGGAAAGTGTGGATATGTTGTTCGAATATTTGATACTTTAAATATTTTTTCACGTTCTTAGAGAGAATTACTACAAACGCGTCATAACTTAAACGCGATGAAGACTAAAGTCTGCTCAACGGAGGAATGCAATTTTTTGTTAGTTCGAATCTTGTCCTTAGTATTGACAAAAAATGGCGTTCATACATGCACTCAAACTCTTGATATCTGCTATAAATCTCATCGATAATGCGTTCGATGTTCGCTTTTTCAAGTATCATAATACATACGAGTATGTTTATAAGCAATTGGGATTTTAAAAAATGTCGAAAGAAATTGTTAGAAACAGCGTCTAAGGAATATTTACTATATGTTCCCATAATAGATGCTTAAAGTTCACCTTTCGTATCCTTTAAGTGGCTAAATTTTCCACTGTTGTTGTTTTGGATTGATACTCGTATACGTATAAATGTAAACTTCGCGGTGTTCCACGGAGAAGAACCGAGCTATCGTTATTCATTTCAAGCTATCGACGGATGTTATGAAAAATGTTTATTTTAGTAGCAAGTAAAGAGATTGAAAGATTAAAAGAAACAGTGAATTGAATTGAAAGTAAGTTGTAAAAATTGGCAAAGGGAGGGGAAGGGTGAGCGAAAGGAAGAAAGGAAGGTGCGCCGTAGCTGGCCGTGGGTGAAAGCGGTCGCCGGGTCAGCCGGGAGCCGCTCTTGGGTACTTGACGTTCGCTGTCTCTATTACACAGTTGAATGCTTTGATTTGAAATTTCATTGAAATGTGATTAATTTTTAATGAAATGTAAAAGAGGACGAAGACTACGAAGAAGGCGATGAAGATGAAGACGACGAGGAAGAAGAGATCACGAAAATTTATTCAACACTTCTTACTACGAGTTTAAAGATATAAGAATAAAGAAGTAAGAAATTCCTAAAAAATTCTGGAAGTAGGTTTAGATTTTTTTATGCTCTCCTTTAAACAACCGAGGAATCATAGTAAAAAAAGCAAGAAAGTTCAGCAAGAAAATTAACACTAAAAAAGTTCAGTACTAAAAAAAAGAAATGAAACAAATTTTGATTGATTTGAATACAACGTTGAGTGGCGACGGCGTTGCGTTGACGGTTGTGATTGATTGACTTAATGAACGTTGCATGGCACTGAATACAACAACAATAACAACAACAACAGTGTAAATTAGGAGAAGAAAATTACATATTATAATATGTATATTAAATAAAGAATAGAAAGCAACAACAGTATCAAAAAAAAGATAACAAATTTGTAATAAACTAAAACTAAGAAAGAGACAATACAATAATAAAGAAAACGAAGAACAAAGACACTGCTTTGAAAGAGAAAAAAAGAACACTAAATCTAATTTTAACACTGACAGCTGAACTGTCAAACTGAAGACATGCGAATTTAATAAAAATACAACAATAACAAGAAAGAAGCTGAAACTGCAATAAGAAACAACGAAGAAAGTCATGACACAAAAAGTCACAACAACAACAATAACAACTTTAAATCAAAAACAACCACTAAGTGTATAATAAACATAGAATGACTAAACTATGCATAACAAATATAAAAAATCAAATATGAGTAATTGGAAGAAATATTGTAGAATAATATGTGAGAAATGTGAATTTAAGCTTAATCTACTAAGTAACAACAACAATTTAAGCCGCTATATACCTTGGTATATCTAGCTCGATATCTACTTCGATAACTAAGGATATTCGGCGCCCATGGGCTACTAAAAGTCGGCGACCCTCTTCATAAGAAAATACATCATAGTGTCTATACACCAATACAAATTGCTGCCCCCTTAAATGATTGTGCGCCGATACTATTCTCAATATCTCAAGATTAGATTGATATCTCTCTCGATATATCCCCTCTTTGTCTCTCTATCTCTATCTCTCTCTCTCTGTCTCTTTCCCTCTCTGTTGCGATATCTCTCTCTAGGTACCCATTCTTACAATTTATTATGAACAAATTAATATATCTCCTTTAAAATTTCGTATAAATTTTTCTCTTCCAATCTCTTTCGATATCTCTTAATAACTATCTATGACTCTTTCTTTCTCACTTCCTCTCTCTCTCTCTCTCTCTCTCTCTCCATCTCTATCTCTACCTCTCTGTTTCATTTCTCTGTGTATGGTACAACTTTATTTCTTTTTCTGTTTTTTTGCTTTACTTTCAGTTATATAAAAACATCAAGATTTGATGACTTCCGTTGCATGAAGTTATGGCTAAATATATATTTTAGTACCACAACAACAACAACAATAGCAGACAACAACAATAAAATTGAATTTGCTGTGGGAAATTTTTCGTTAACTGTTTTTTCTCCATTTTTCCATAGTATTTGTACAGTCTTAAGACATCTTTCAGCTTCAATTCAACTTTAATTTCAACTTATTTTCAAATTACATTCATAAAATATGTAGGTTTTGTATATGTGTGTGTGTGTATTTGAAGTACCAAGTCTGTCCACAGCTCATGCAATATCTACGGTTATTCAGTCAGTAGCTGTAATTTTTTCGGTACTTAAAACTTGTCATTAAATCCGTTTTCTAGTTTTTTCTGTTGCCTTTAAGCAAACCTTATTAAGACTTCTGTTTCTTCTCCTTCTTCTTTATACTAAATAATTGTTGGTATTTTCTCCCCTCTCCATTAATATCCTCCGCCATTTCTTTGATTTGGTCAGGTGTTTATTTTATTTGGTGTTATTTTAGGTTTTATTTTTTCGAACAATTAATTGAAAAATTAAGGCTTCCTTTCTTTTGAGTATTCAGCTTTTATATTTTCAGATACGCTGCGTTGAAAAAGCTTTATAAAAAACAACAACAACAAAATACCATCTCTTAATTTAAAGTTAGTACCTACTAAAGTTAGTAGCTTTGTTGAGAAAACAATAAATAGTAAAGCATAAAGAAACATAGAAATTAAAGAAAAACAATAACAATAGCAACTCCAACTACAACACCAACAACAAAAACAACACCAAACACAACTCAATAAAGTCAAAATGGCAAAAGCGTTTATTGTTATTTAATTCTTTTTAAACTCTAATTAGTTATTTGGTTATATAAAGTTTGTGATTTAAAATTTCTGTTTCGAAAAATCATGATTAAATTTCGAACATCAGCATGGAGAAAGTGCGACCGTGTGACTTAAATAACGATTTAACTTTCAGTAAGTAACTAAAATAATAAATTTAACTAAGTGAAAGTCTTCATTAAATTTAAAATTAAATAATCAAAGTACACAGTAACTAAATAATAAAGTGCATATACATTTATAAGTCCCACTTCGAAACATTTGAGAGGTGTGAATATTAGAAAGCAGAGTAATCGATCATGGAAGTGTGATAAAATTGAGAACAGTGATAAATTTGAGTATGGAAGAGCATTAGATTTGAAATTAACTCTTTTACTCTTAATCTATAATATCAGTCTGTATATACATATGTACATATAGCAAGAGCTTATGCATTAAGGGCGTAAAAGTCTTATAAAAGTTATTATAAGTCTATAAGGAAGATCTTTCTTTTTCTAATTTATAAGAATTTATGTATGCAAGTATCTTTTATATCTTTTGTATCTTGTATCTTTTTATATATTGTACATATAATCTTTATCACTCTTTGATGCTTTGATGTTCTCTTGAATGTTCGTTTTGTATTTCGTAACTTCTTTAGAATACGAGTAGATACGATTATATCCCAAGTAAATAAAGTATGGCCTCACATAGGTAAGAGGATATAGATTCTTATAACTATTTATGGTCCTGGCTGGCGGTTCACTTTTGATGATCTGCGCACCGTGTTTGCTCTAGTTTCAAACGCGCACACCGCAGACTCGTTCGCGATTTCCGGTGTCATTGTGGTGGTGTTTGTGGTTGGTGTGGGTAAGTTTCATTCAAAATTTTCAATATCCATTATATTTCTACTGAAAAAAATATCTACTTATTATCTTTTTTGAGCATTCGAAGAAAAGACGTTTTCACATGCAAATAATAAAATTGAGAGGAAAAGATATACTCGTATACACCCTTATGGACATACACACATATATATGTATACAGAGAAATATTGCATAAGTTGGTGTACATCCCTCTTTGAGTTGAGTTTCTGATTAAACAATAAAACCAGTGAAGAAAATAAAAAATCTAGAAAAAATTAAATCGCTTACCTTGTTGCTTATCCTTATTTTGATCTCGGTCTTGGGTCTTGGGTCATTGTCTTGGTCTTGATCTTGGTTTTAGTATGGTCTTGGATCTTGTATCTTAGGTGTTTCGGTCTTGGTATTGCTTTTGGTCTTGAATTTAGTCCTGATCTTGTTCTTGCTCGGTGGCTTTCTCTAGTCTTGGTCTTGATTTAGGCTTTGTTATTGTTCTTGTTCTTCGACTAGCTTTTCTCCTCCTAATTTTTTGTTTCTTCGTTTCTACTTTATAGATAACACTCTAAAGAACTAATGGACAGTTCTGTCTTCACTTTAATATTACCATCCGTAAGTATTTATAAGGTGACATTACAAATGTGACAAATTGTTATTGAGCAATGAATCAAAAGCAATAAATATGTCACAAGACATTCACTGTCACTGCTCTGTTTGTCACATTTTAAAGTGGGCAACAGCACTGACAACAAAAATGTAAAAGGACCCAAATAAAAATCGAAATAAAAATTAAAGTCGCCAAGAACTTGTACAGGGTGCGAACTGGAAATCATCTCAGGCGTCAAGCTGTCAGAGTCAGTCTATGAAAATCGTCTTCTTGTCGTTGCTCTGTGTCTGCTTCTTCTTGTTGTTCTTCTTCGGCGTTGTTTGTGTGGTTGTTGTTATCAATCTACTAAATCAATTTTTATTGATACACACTCAACAGATACTGCGACGCTGAAGTGTTCCATCGTATGTACGAAAGTGTGATGGACAAATGGATAGATCGTCAGCAGACGGACATCATACATACATATGTACATACATCAAATATCCATCAAAGTTTAGTATATTTATTTATTATGCTTTGATTTGATGCTAATGCATTTTTAACGATTTAAGATGAATTCCTTGTTAGTTCGTGGGTGTCACTCAATATTGTGGAAGTTGTTATTGTTATTGTTATTGTTGGCTGCTTTCAGAGGTGCTTAAGTATTCAATAAATTTAGAGAGGATTTTAAGAGTATTCTGTTTGCAATCAGAGTCCATAATGTCAATCTTTGAAGTCAAGGTTAAATCAGAAATTTTCTGTTTTCTTACAAATTATGTAAACCATTAAAATAAACTTATATAATATATTAAGAGACTGATACATGAATATATTATAATAACTTATAGAATAAACATACTATACATACTATCTACATACACATCTTTTTCCTTTAGAGTACTTTATTATATATTAGTATGTATGCTTAACGTTTCCTACTTAAAACTCAAATTTAAAATTAAATTTTGTTTTTGATAATTTAGTAATAATAATTAAATTGAGAGCCATAAAGACAAGATATGATTTCTATTTTTCTGCCTTTAAATTTCATCATCTTGAAGAAAACAATGTGATTTATAGCTATTAAAAAATACAATTTTATGGCGTTAAAGTTCGTAATTAAAAACAATTACAATGAAAACATTTATGTATTATATAAAAATTATATGCATATTGTTTATGACTTAACTAGAAAAATTACAAAATAACAGCAACAACAAGTCAGTGAAATATGAAAATAAAAAGATAACAATGAAACTAAAATCAGAGACAATGGAAACCATGGATATACAAGGAATAACAACAATAATAACAGTAACAACAACAACAACAGTATCAACCTCAGCAACAACAACAAAACCGTAGTAATTTAAATACGAATGTCGAGTAATTAACTTTAAGCAGAAGTTTTTAATAAATACATTGTTTAGGTTGATGACATATTTTAGTGAAGTGAAAATATTAGCAAATGAATAAAAAAAGTTCAAAAAAGACTCAAAAAAGTTTAAAAAAAGTTAAGAATTAAAAGAGGCAAAAACAAGTTAACAAGTTAAAAACAAGTTAAAAAACTTGAAAACAAGTTATAAAAGTTTGTCATACAAAAGTTTACTATCGATTTGATTTCTGGTATATAAAATGTTAGTATTATTTGTTGTTGTTTCGTTTTTAAAACTATTATTACATATATTCGACTTTGAAATTCGATTCAGGTCTCAGGAAAGAATAAAATCCTTAGTTTTTTATTTTTCCGGTTATTTTTAAAGATCTTAAATAAAGTTTTAATGAGATTTGAACCCTAAAAGTTTTGAAATCAGAAAGGCTCTTTATTTTTAGTGCAGGTATCTCCCGAATAACACGGTTTTATGGTCTTAAAATACCCTAAACTTATTACATGAATTATTGTCAAATGAAACTGAAGATTAAGACTGAAATAGATAGCATAGTATCTATCTGTAGATATCCATATACATATATTAAGCATATACTAGTTACTGTGTCTATGGTTTATATTTATAGTATCGATAGACTTCTATTATATCTATAAACATATGTATGTCTATAGTATCTACCTGGTATTTATATAGCTATCTAGTATAATCTATAGGTTATTCTCCGTCTCTTCATTTACAGTTACAGTTACAACGAGCTTCTTGAGAAAAAACTTCCTCAAACTCTTTCACATATATTTTTTCATGCACCCCAATAAGTGGGCTGTAACAAACACCCTTTTCCAGGATGGGGTTAAGGACAATTGACCAACAAGTTAACCTTTTCTACGGTTAATGTTGGCTTTTTGTTGTTGTCCCTTTCAAAACGTGGTGCAGTTGGTCAGCAGCAAGTGTTGTAGTTTTTCTTCTACTTTTTATTCTACCTACCGCTCTAAAAGGGGAGTTAAAAAGGGGGTTGTCAGGAGTGTGTGTCTTAAAGGTCGTCTCAGTGCTGAGTGCCCAAGAAGGAAATAAAAGCACTTTTATTCACACATATGGTACTCATTCATGTGCAGGTATTATTTTTTACTGGGTATTTTTTCCCGTCTGTGTGGAGCTGCTTTCGGCTTCTAGGGTTGGTCAGCCTGGCTTCGAAATTGTTCGATATTCGATGTCGTTTTTATGATTTTGTTACTTTAACGATTTGCCATTTGTTCCAAGGAGTTCCTTTTCATTTGCTGCTAAATTATTTACTATGTGGGTGTGACCACTCATCAGCTCTATTAATAGGCACCCTATTTTTTGTTTTATCAAAAGTACCCTTTTCTAGTACTATTTTTTTCTCATCAACAGGGATGGACAGTGTTTAACATAACCTTATGTAGTTGCAGTTGTTGAATGCTCATGTCAGCGATTGGTTTTGCTTGGATGCATGCGGAGAGGGTTAACGTTTTGAGGGTAAAACGCCTCATTTATCTACATAGTTACATAGATATCATTAAATATAACTCAGAGCAGATAAAGCTTAAACATAATCCAATTGAGCTTTAATATTTTACCCTTTTAAGTAATGATATAACAAGAAAATCATTACTAGTAAATTAATTGTTATTATTAATGGATCTGCAAAGTATTAAATGGAGTGAATTTAAAATTTCTATAGACTCGAAAGAACAGACCCGATTTTAATAATTATTTAGGGGTATATAAGAGGCATATTGAGGTCTCTCACTCCAGAGTGTCTACGGTTTAGCTCTAAGAATTTTTAACAGATAGCGTGTCAAATTCTAATTAGTACTCAATTCGAAATTCAATACAACTACAGAATTCATATTAGTAACCGATTTGAATGGTATACGTGTGATTATACATACATATGTAGATGCATATCTCACTGATATTATAAAAATAACAACTAAAATAATATATGACGCTAGACCTCCTTTCTCTAGAGAGTAAGCTTCCCCTAAGCACCTTATTTTTTACCTTAATAATGACTTCAACGGAACGACCTCTACAAATGTCAAATCAACCAAGTAGAAATACTAGCTACCATAAAATGCAAATGAACACGAATTAACACCACAAAAACGCTGAAGCACAAATAAAAACCAATCTATTAACCTGCTGCAGCAAGCAAACCGAACCCATGTGGCATGGTGTTGGTCATTATATGAGCCAATAATAATAAAAAACCAAAAAAGCACCCAACCAAATTAAGTCACTAGAAATCAACCAACCTTACATAAAGGCCTCGAAGGTTCGTCATATTGGTATGAAAACGCGTTTCAATATAAACGAAAAACTATTCTATTGGGTGTCATTTGTCGCATTCACATAACTAGCACTATACACAGTCCACCGTATACAGTACCCAAAGACTGCTGAATAAAAAATTAATGCGAACCATAGTTCACAACACAAGGTTGATTACTCCACACTAAATCGAGTTCCCAATCGAATTTCATTTCTTTTGATTAGATCCTTGGACGGCGCGCAGGACTGAAAAATCGACTGAATGGGATAGAGGACAATGGAACGGCATGGAGCGGGGTGCGCGGTCGAGGTGGCTTTTGACTTCTGTGCATGTTCGAGGAAAAATTGGACATAACAATACCAAATGACATACATATATTAGGTACTTTTCACCTGGCCACAAATACCATTACAAGAAAAGCAACTATTGGTCAATACTAAAGCCAGTTTCGTTATTCTCGATCCGCTTATACTCTGCCAACCTATTCTTCTGTCTGTTTCCCAGTCTAACTGAATAACTGAATGACTAACTGACTGAACGGACTCAACTGACTGATTGACTCCATCAGTTTTTCACTTCGTTATAAAGAGAAAAATGGTTGTAATTTGAATATTTATTACGTATTAACGTATGGTAACATTGTGCTTGTCCAACATAACCGTAACACTCACTCTTCGTGCTTCGTGGCAGGTACGAGTATAAACGAGGGGTCAATGTGTGGCTTTCAATACTCTTGGCTTCTGATAGACTAAAACTAATACCTGCAGGGAGTTATTAATGTCCATTTTACCCCTAAGTTAATACCAAGAAGGTCAATGAGGGCATAAATTCCAGACCCACATACATAGGCACAATATATGTTGGACAGCGTTATGTGTGTGTGTGCAGGTACTAATGCACACATACACATGTACATATTATATACGAGTTACTGCAAACGTCGTGGTTGTTAGTTAGTGTGACTGGAGTTATTTGTTCATGGGGTGGAGAAGGACTCTGCCGCAGGAGGGAGGTGCCAGTCAACGTCAATGCTTATCAATTGACTTTAATCTAGCCTAAAGTTAAAAGAAATACATAAATTATATGTGACGGAATACTAATCAATGTCATTATGTCCGAAGTTTTGTAGAAGAAGTCAGAAGCGAACGAATATAACGTTATATTAAATAATGATAAATCGATTGCTATACATATTCACAGAAAAAAAGCAGGCTTTTTAGGATACAAAATGGTCAATATTATATTGTATTGTATTGTTGCAATATTGGATCTAGAATTAGTACTAGAATTTGTACTGTGAACTGTGAAAATTTCTGGACTTAGTCATAAGTTGTAACGATATACGGGGTAACTTAACCCCGATTAGCTAAAATATTTTCATCGACTAACATATAAAAGTAGTCATTAAAATTCATTACTGCGATGAGCAGCTAATGACACAATAAAAATAGCGACAACAAAAAACTACTACATGCAACTTAATAGCAGTTGATAACGGTTCTATAAAGTGACTTCATTGCTGTTTACCAAAACTCTCTCACACACACACACACACACATTGAGACATGGTACGGGAACTGTACTCTATATTCACTTATACGATTATATATACCTGTACTATATAACTGCTTGTTTTGTTATCGATTTGCATAAATTAATTTGTATTTCATGTGTTTATTTAGCATTTGTATGTGAAACTCTACAAGAAAAAACACCTATGCCATACCTCGGCTATATACTCGAGTAAATTCGATAAAGAGAAAACAGTACCATATAAAAAAGTGCAGAAAAGAAGAAGAAAATGAGGAAGAAGAAGAAGGAGAAGTGAAATGAACACCCTAAGTTAAGACACTCCGGGGAGATATTAATCTATTTTAGTCCTGTTTTTAATGCAGTCGAAAACGTTACGTCAAGGCAAAGTTTCAGCTGTTAAACTTGCTGACTAACCATGCTGATGACGGACAAACTGCCGAACTGACATACGTTCCTACGCGGACACGAACATGCAATTGAGACCAGCGCGATATGCAGCGACTTTGCGCAACATTCAATAATAATGCTGGCAGCCGTCAAATGGTAGCAGTAGTGATCCATACACAGTCGTATGTTTACTCAGGGGCGGCATGGTCATGCATGCCAATGGGACGGTTGGTCGGTGGTCTGGTCTGAGATCGTGGAAAGATAACGGCTCAACACCTTCCGAAAGTCTCAGCAACCGTCCAGAATTAGTTTCTTCTTTGTTATGACTTCTATGGATATGTTATTGAACATCTATCCAAATCTTCTGGTTCCAGGTCTCGCGAAATTCAACTCAACATACATTTAGATCAGTTCAGTGTCTAACAGTATTTAGTAGAAGACTCTGAAGCTTAACTCCTTTAAATCAGATCAGTTCAGCATCTGTTGAGATTCACTTGAACAATTTTATATAAAAAGGTTATCGTAAATGCAATTCTTCGAATTCTGGAGGTCTGTGTAATAGTGCGACTTCTTGAAGATTTAGAGTTCAGTATTTATCAATATTCAGAACACTGAAGCTTTTGAGACAGTTCGATACTCTTTTGAAAACAAGAAATCCTGAGGAATGAGACTGATATGAACCGCTTCTTTTGACAACCTATTTATAACCATTTAAGGATAATTATTCATTGGAACTCTGACTCGGAATGTGTCTGTAAAACTAAGTTCTTCTAAGTATAGTATATTGATAAAAGAACTGGGTAGGTACATCGTTATTAATCGCTATTAAAGTTTTTTAGTCCTGTCTACTTCTGGCAAAGTCCACTCGTTCATTTTGTTCGTTCCTGTATATACTGGGTATGTAGTACTCGTATGTAGATAGACCAAAAGAATTACATATGAATGCGGAAAATGTTTGTAGCATTCGCGTGACTTGTTTTCAATGGGAAAAATTCAATTATTAATCATATTAATCAGGTAATTTTTTTCACTTAAGTGTAGTATTTTGGGACATGGTTTGCCTTTTTTTAGGGCACGTTCCAAATGTAAGTCAGGACATCGACAGGATTTCGGTTTTCATTGTTGTTGTTTTATAACTAATAATGCATGCAGCATGACTTTGATATGTGTGTGTGTGTGACATGATTAATGATCATAATCCATGATTGTATGAACTCATTAGTTTTCCAGCTGGATTCCAGGTGGTTGGGGTTTTTTCCAACCATATTCAAATGTGGTAAAAAGGTAGAAATTTTGATATTTGGGAAATGGATGTAAGACCTTCGAAATGAATTGGATTTTCATGGTGGTCATGATATGTACCCAATGTATTGTACATATATACTCGTATTTATGGAGATATATGTAGCATATTCAATTCAGCTATCAAGAAAGCTCTCAAAAGTTAAAGAGATTAGATAGGTTAAAATACATTGCATTCAGAAATTGGGAAAGACTTCTATTCTAAAACACTACAAAGATTAGGGGAATATAATATCTACCCTCCTATTTTAATTTTATTAAATCCTAAGACATATGTCTTGTTATAGATTTCTTTTTTCTGTATACATACCTACATATACTTATGTATGTGTTTAATTTATCTTTCTATCTTTTCCGATAGAAATATTCGCTAGTGATATCCGATATTAATTCCGTTAATTGATAGTCAAACACAATACAATGAAGTCAATATAATTGACATGTAGTTTTCTGTTTTTCAATTGATCTCGATGACCTTAAATTCGACCTTTTCTTTATCGTTTCAATTGTATAGATGTCGGAAGTTTAAATTTTAATACAGTTCAATTTAGAGCCACGAAGTAGAGTCAATCAAATGCCCTAACTTCCCAGGGCGTGAGGAGGAGGGGGAAATGAATGCCTCCCTACGGAGAAGTTTCCCGCATATGTCGCCAACGATGCAGACATTATTTTAAATGTCAGCAAACAAATTTGACATTCCATAATAGAGTGATCAAAGTGTAGATATCCATTGTATTGTACTATACAATGCAATACAATAACAACGCGATAAAGAACAGAACCAAAAAAATTGGCAGCTCAAGAAAAACAGAAAAAAGCCAAACAAACGGCAAACGAAAGACATTTACACGAACTGTCAAAATATAAACTGTCAACGTTGGTCTTTCAGCGCTAGATTACTATAGACTTCAAAAAGGTCCACACAAGAAGTTCATCGAAGAATAAAGGGTTACGTTTTTTGCTACAACAACAACAGTACAACAACAACTACTACTACAACAAGGACTGATAACTTCGCGAGATCCAAAAAAAAGTTGTGTCAAATTCCAGGGGGAGTTCCACTGGGGCGGGGGTACATAATTTAAGACAAGACGAAATTTATACAATCCTCTGCCAAATTTTGTTCGTCTTTTTGTCTTCGTTCACTCTGGCATGCTTAAAATATTTTAAAGAAGTTATTGAAATTCGAAGGAAGCGCGAAAAAAAATTACAACAACAACGAGAACAATAACAACGACAGCGACACAAAATTTGTGACTCCCTCACAATAAAGAAACTTTATTGAATTCCAACAAAAGGGTTATTCTTTTGACAATGTAACGCTATGAAGACACCGAAATTTACCGGAAAAGAAGGCAAAAAGTCACCAACGAACAATGACGAAAAAAAAGAAAGGGCGAACGATAGCAAAAGAGTTGGGAGTAAAAACTGCCGGAAGAGAAGGCGGCACAAGAGGCGGGAGTTCGGTTGATTTAGTGTTAAATAAAAAACTTTTATATTGCTATTTGATCGTTTATTTAGTGACATTTAAATGACGGTACAACAAATAACAACAACAGCAACAATACCAAAGATAACCTGATATTTATAGATATTGCGACAGTGTTGTCAACAGCTTTTTGCTGCTTTCTACCTTCTGCTGAAGACTGCTGGCGGAAAAAGCAACAACTCAATTGTTGCCATTGTTAACAGTTGTTTAATGAGCTGAATTCTGAAGCCTATAAGAGAATGTTTTATCCGGGAATATATTGAAGAGGTGTTTATTGCTATTTCATACAGTTGTGTCATTCATTCCTCCATCTCACCATCACCCTCAGCCATCAACCTCACCTTCATCGACGAACTCAATTTTCAATATTTATCAATAGAAAGGGATTTCTTTTTCGCAGAATATTGGAAAGGGTTGAGGAATGCTTTGAATTTCTAAAGAAATATGTTTCAATAAATGATGATAGCAATTGTAAAATTTTACGATCATAATATTTTCAATAAAAAAGGGTGAATATCGCGAATACGAGAGTATTTTGTTGGAAAGTACAAAACAGTTTACATTTCAAGATTTACTTGTTAGACAAAAAACAGAAAATATTATAAAGTTGTAAAAAGTAACGATTCTAGCAGATGTTCTTGACTATGACTCTCTTAATATATTATAGATAAAGACAAGTGAATTTAATTTCCTTTATTATCTTTTTTATTGATTGAAAACGTGACGTAAGGACATATTTTTAAAAAACATACAATTGATTTAACCCTAGAAAGATAATCATAATCTGATATACGTTAAAGATAATCATGAGTAAAATTTATGCATGCTTTTTGGAAAGCTAAATAGAAGCATTTTGTTGATCGAATTAAAATAAACTAATGTTGATTACTTTTTTCAATATAAGTGAAGTAAAAATACCCGACTTTTAGATATTTTTATATATATTTATTATAAGAAAAAACAAAAACAAAAGAACAACAGTAATTAACAAAACTTAAGGATCATATTTCTTTGGAAACTTATCACCCTTTTTTGGGCTTCTAGTCAGTCATTTTAATAAATATACTAAATAAACAAAGTATTTTTAATAAAAAAATATATAAAGCTTTTTCAAAACTAGTCAGATACAACTTTTGCAGATGTCAACATGCGTATTCTTGACTCACATACCCGTTATATTTCAAAATTGGTAACACCTACCGCAGCGACACATGTATCTCGTTAAAGCTGGGATCAACGACTGAGATGTCTAAAGAGTACGACGTCGAATTCATTGTAAATAAAGAGAAATAGCAATATGTTTCAAGAGCATGCGTAAATTTTACGCAGATTATCTTTCTAGGGTTAATAAAATTTACAGTATAGCAAAACCAATGAAATACTATTTATGATGCTGCGGAAATATTAGAGTTCTAGGCTTTATTTTTGGATTTTGTGCTTTTTTAAATTGGCTACTCTAATAAATAATTAAATGTATTGATATGGGATGTGTGGAAAATCGACACTCAATTTTTCATTATACAACGCACTATCGCTCTTGCTTCTTGCTTCTTCCTTCTCCCTCTCTCTCTCCCCCACTCTTTCTTTCCATACGAAACATGGTATAATCAATTCTCCATACAGAAAACTTTTAAAATTTTAAGTTTTTTTTTTAAATTTCTGCTTTAATTAGGTACCCGCAGATACCCTTCAAAAAGTTACCATAAAACAATTGATCTTGTTTATTCAGCGGTCTCGACTAATGTGTGATAATCAATGTTCCAAAACCGAAAACAAGAACAATTGAATTGTGACGGTTGAATTTTAATACGACGGCGGCCCGTAGAACCCACATGTGGTTGGACTCGATCCACCATCCGGTGCAATCAACCAACCAACCAACCAACCAACGAACCAACGAACCATCCAGCCAGTCAGCAGAAACGAACAAATTGAATTATTCACCCCTTTTCAGCAGTTTTATTGGTTCCATTCGATGATTATTCGAATTTACCACGTATTCGGCTCAGTCCACTTGAGTTCGGTTCGGTTTGGTTTGGTTCGGTATATTTTTAAGCATGAGCGGAAGACCTTTGTTGGTAGAGTCGGTGATCGGAAGACACTAACTAGTAGTGAGGCTCTGTTTTCAGCTACATATCCATACAGTGTCTGTTGGGATGGATGGGTCTGTCTGTCTGTCTGCCTGCCTGTCTGTCTGTCTCTCTGGCTGTCTGTATGGATTGATCAATGGATGCATTGATGGATGGGTGTCTAGCTATCGGTTTGGATGAATGCGCATCTCTCTTGTAGACTCTTTAAAGTTTGTCTGTCCATCTATCTATCTGTATTAAGTCTATCTATCTGTCTGTCTGTCTGTCCAACTGTCTGTTTGTTCATCTGTCTGTCTGTCCACCTGCCTGCTTGTTCATTTGTTGCTGTTTCTTGCGTTTTCATTTGAACATCATTTCGTTCATTATTTGGTCGGTTAGTGGTTGCTATTTTGACACCATAAACGACCCATTGTTACCAACTTTGCCATCCCACAAAACATCCGGTCTCTTGCTGGTAATTTTATTCTCTTATCATTGTTGTTGTTGTCGATGGAAGTTGTGTTGTAGTTATTTTGTAGTTGTTAGCTTGGGTCTGGTTGGTTGATTGATTTCATTCGGAAATTCTTTTGCACTTTTTTATGGGCCACAATGAGTTTGGTGTAAAATTTCACACCGAAACGCTTAAATGATTTTCTACACATTCTCCGGGAGCGAGTATTTTGTTGAGGGTGATCGGAAACGATCAGCACGCGCGATCTTCGAGGAAGACGGAGGTTGAACGGCGAAGAAATGAAGGAATCGAAGAAGAACGAGTGGAGGATATCATCTGCCTTTTTGAATATTTGAATATTTTTTAAAATTTATCTGGAATAAAATTCTTATAGTAAATTTATCTGTCGATAACTGTGAAAATCGGTTGAGATCGCTTGAGATCGGTTGAAAACTCTTGAGTTCTGTTGAGAGGGATGACTTTTTTCTTTTCTATTTTATTGCTGAAGAAAATTGTTCACTTTTTTTCTAAACCAGAGCTCAATTAACGTGTTCAGTAGAAAATAACTCATCAAAAGTATGCAAAAAGAAGACAAACAAAAACCTCGAACTCTGCATGCAACAACTACTCAAATAAGTTACGTTACGTTACTTTACGTTATATTGTTCGGTCAATGAGAAACATCAGCACCGCAATAAATTGACCCTTCATCAATAAGTGACCCTAATTTGAAGACCCTTCGGACCTTCACAAAAGCCATAAAGAATTTCTACTTCACGCTTCGTTGCCGCCGCAATGAAAACGAAGGATTTTTATCGTTATATACCGAAGATCTCAATGGGATGGAGGAGTGATGAGAAGGAGGAGAGACGAGAAGAAGGGAAGAAAAGAAGAAGATTATTTTGCACTGATAACGAAAAAATGCAAAGAAATATGTTCTAGAAGGGAGAGAGAACCTAGAAAAAAGTCAACAAAGTTAAGGTGCTGATGGCGATGGTGGTTGTGGTTGTGGTTGTGGTTGAGTTGGTGGTGGTGGTGGTGGATGATGGTCAATACTGGGATCTGAGGCCTCAGCTTTAACTGACTCTTTGACCATAATTAATCATGTGGAAGATATAATTGGCATTCTCTGGGTTTCATAGAGAGAGAAAGGGAGAGACAGAGAGGGAGAGTGGGAAAGGGGAAAACATTTTGGCTATTAAATATTCTATAATGAACTACGGTAATGAGCTGCCCTTGTAATATAATAATATCATTGTTACAATTACAATTGTTACAATTCTAAGAGTTTGAAGGAAATTAATGAAGAACCAGTCTAGTTCCAGTGGCGTCTCGAGTGTATTATATAGAAATTATCATTATGGATTGTATTGTATTCTATAAAATCAAGAGAAGATTATTTTATTTATTTTTATTATATTTATTTCTATGAAGATCATCATTTAAATATTTAAAGGGGCATTAGCAAATATTGGATCATGGTATAATAGAGGAAAATGGATAAAGACAGTGAGAAACAGAGAGATAGAGAAATGGAGAAATGATCGAGTTAGTCATTGTGATTGTAAGAACCACCCGACACTTGGTAATTTCTTTTAACTCTACTATACGGTTTCCCCATCAAATTTATTAGAGTATTGAACCCTAAGAGGGTTTCACGACAATTAACACGATCAATATTCCTAACAGCGCAGCTGGAAATGTTATAATTGTAATCCTGGTCAATCGAACTGTACCACATGCAGCTACAGCGCGTGCTCTTGGTGTTTTGTTGTCTACTGATCACGCTGCGATCGTTACAACAGGTGATTTCTTAACGCCGTTGAATTCTTTACGTCCTGTCTTCATTGAAAAGTCATAAAAATCACCTGAATGCTAAGAATATTTCTAAATTATAATTAATGGAAAGCGATCCGCTTCCTACTCGAACCACTGAAGGCCATTAGAGATCGTTGCTGCAATATAATTCCCGCATTTAAATGATAGTCCATTCTTCTGGTATGAAAGCGATCAGTACTAGTTTTAAATTACTTTATCTATCCATTTCCCTGCCTTTTTCTCTTTCTCTCACGCCATTTCAAGCACTGCACCTGCCTCTAAACACTGTAACCAACACGATCACCACCCATATTTTTCACATTTTCTTCCTTACACACACCAATACACGTACATAGCTACTATACGTACTAACTATCATTTATCTTCTCTCACTAAGCTGGGTTTTTTTCTGCTTTATCATTTTTTGTCTTGCTTATTTTACTGATCGTATGGCGCTGATAGTCATCCGCCAATGACGATCATAACCATGCTCTATTGTCGCTTCAGAGCATTTCTTTGTTTGCTCGTTTATGATGGCTTTGACTTTACTAACTCCGGTGATCTACAACGTTGAAAAGAACGTATCTACAGTTTACAGCGTACAGTTCGGGGTATTGAAGTAAACGTCGACGAAGTATTCGTATATGCTGAGAACATGGCTTGTTAGTTAGCCATATTTCCTTTTCATGTTTCAATTCCTCATAATATTTTATGTTATTTATGCAAAAAAAAGCCATATAAATTTAAAATTTAAAACCCTTTAAAGTAGAGCGAAGAAGTTGCTATTATATGCGATCGCTTTGGTGTACAATCACTTTGGTATATGATCACTTTAGTATAGAGATCACTTTAGTATAGGGATAAGTTCATTATACGATCACTTTACTATACCATCACTTTAGTTGATGTTCGTTATTCCAAAGTTGACGATCTGACGTTCCATGCTGGATAATTATTAATAACGCTTTAATGAAGTCACGCTTGGCTAAACCTCGACAACCAATTGTCTTTTATTATTATCGCAGTTTCTTATTTCCTTCGGTTTTGGGAACGATGGACTTTAGCAATGTCTAAAGTTGGATTAATAAAAGAGCGGTTAACCATAGAAATGGCGGAAGAATCTGCGGTTGTTTTAAATACTCGTTTTGACCCTGGGACAGAAAAACGGAGCCTAGCAAATTTCAGTTAACTAAATTAATGGAGACTTATATCGCAATATAATTAATCAAAATATAAACGCAATACATGTGGATAGGATTAGACTTTGTTTATTATTTTAAATTTGATTGGGATTTTGGGCCTTTAGGAACTTGAGGTCTTCAGAAGTTGAAGATCTAATAACCAGATATGAGTATACATTCTCTCTCTGAGCTCTTGGAATTTCATGATCTATGTATAAGAAAGGGATAACTTTGGTTTCTCGCAAAATTATAGGAACTTTTAATAAACATTGTAAATACATAGGATAGGATAGCATAATATATGTAGTATAAATTTCTCCCATTAAGCTTCTTGATTAGTTTACAGAGAGACAATGGACTCAACGTGTTCGTAAAAAGCTACTTAAATATCCACGAAGGAGAAGTGCCTATGAGATTCACTAACATCAAGGACCACAGAGAATATACAGATGAAACGAGCTTAACTCTGTGCATTAACTCATTTATTATCCTGATTGAAGTAATCGGTACTTCATCTTCTACTGTGAGAACTTTGAGAAAGTGGAGTACCGATCGGTTATTAGATTAGTATCTTTGAATGGGGAATCTTGTAAGCAGATCAATGGAAAGTTGGATACAGTTTATGAGGATACAATCGCCAACTTGTACACATATCCTGGTCTAGAAATACCTACTCTAGCGAATAAGAATTGATCTATACTCCGATTTTAATTCACAGAGAGATGTATTCAGCTCAACTTAAAGATGTTTTCTATAGCTTCATTAAAATTCTAACAAGTTTAATACTCAGTCTGCACGCAACTGTCAGCTGTCGCTTTAGATTCTGCTGGCGCGCTTCGGTCGCTAACTATCGTTGTAATTGAATTTTAATGAATTCTCACTGCGATAACCGCGAAAAGGAATTCTACGACTGTATTGAAATTTGCAAATTAACGATCGAAAAGCGAAGCGGCAAATGCGTATTAATTGAAGCACAAGCTACCGCGCGCCACCTTTGTCGAAAGCGCCAAGCAGGTGAAGTCACACGTGACAGTTTTCCTTGTTCTGGTTCTTTTGTATTCAGCAACAGCTAAATGCCGCTGTGGAAGGGCGGCTGCGGTAGCTTAGTTACGCGTGAACATACGACGCCGTAATGGCATTTATTTTGTGGCCAAATTGAAGGAAAACAACACCAAAAACAGACAAAAACCAAATACGTTGAACACAAGAGTTCTTCGACTCTTCTACAACTTAAAGTAGAGAAAGAAACAAAGACAAGAAGTAGAAAATTAAAAAATTATTCGCTCCACTTGAGTGATTCGCGGGTGTCTTTCTTCGCGACTGCGAGCGAGTCGCGCGAAAAGTCGCATCGTCGGGGCATGAATTTCCCTCCGACTTTATTGCGGTTGTATTTTATGTAGAGAATTAGATGGCACCTCGGTGCATGGGCAGATATCTAGAGGTACGCCGATATACCTGGCACCACCACCAACAACAACAACAACCATCCACCATCACAATTCGTCGCGATCGGCGAAATGTAATCATAATTTATTGTAATTATTTATTATTTAAAATTGGTTTAATGAGTTCCTCCGATGGTTGGAAAATTTATGATAATTGCTCTTATATTGAAGTCATTGCAATCGTAGTATGTTAGTAAAAGAAAAAGCAAGTCGAGAAGTGGGGCATAAAAGAAGAAGAAGCAGCAAGAGCACCAAAGCAACAGTAGCTCACATGAGTGAGCTGTCAAAGTGGATGGGGAAGTTATGCGTTTCCGATGATGTTCGTTCGGTTGGTCATGAAAGTTCCTCATTGTTATTGCACTCGAAACCGCAAAGCGTCATCGTGAAAGTCTTATTATTTTATTTCCTTAATTTTAATTGGCTTCTGTTAATATTTACTTAGTTATTCAAGGTTTAAAAAGGTTTGCAACATTGTAGGTTGCAACCTTGTAGAAATCCTGACTTCTACATTTAAAACGTTTCGCTTCTACATTTAAACTTACTTTTACTCGGCGATCACGCCTGTATTTCGTTTATAGTTCTGACGACTATCTACCATGTGATGAATCATCTTTAACCCTCCTAACTTAGGCTAGGTTAGGCTACATGACCGTAGCCGTGGAGCCGTTATAAACGACTCTCTTAGGACAAGCACGGCGTAGCAAGGACCATTTAACCGTAATATACATAGTCTACAACTTGGTCACCTGTGTGCGTTCGGCGAGGTCTTAAACCGTTTCGAATATACCACTGCCTTGAAGAAGGCAGATCCCTCAGATGCCATCTTTGACATCCGTCAGTGACTGGAAAAATCATGACCCCACCTAAATACTTAAAATGATACAAGAACTTAACTTTCGAGGATCATCGTTCAGAATCGTTTAACTCTAGATACAGTTCTGTATATATAGATAATACTCTGCCTAAAGGCATTTTTCTAAATATTACAGAGACCAACTTTCCGGTTTGTTTTTTATTTCGAATCATTTATCACGGAGATGAGTTTTAAGTACAAGTTCGAGTATATTATTGGCTCACTCAAGAGTGCTTTCGGATATCCAGAAGTTTTGTTATGATAGTTAGAATGGTATTAAATTAACATGTAACTTAAGGAACATACTAAAAAAGGACGAGGGGGATGAAGGGGATTAATAGAGTTAACTGTTTTTAGGCTTTACTACACCAACTTAAAAACAAGTTAATTATTATATCATACTAAGGAAAACTTAGAAGGGTATATAGGTGTTCTCTATAGGTAGACAATAGACAGTACAAGATCATTCGAACCCATTTCTACAAAACCAGTCTTTGGGATATACCGGAAAGCAAATTCTTATTTTCTCTTGAAACAGTATGTAAATAAGTTGGTTTCGGTCTCTTCTCGTGTTGCAAAATTTCCTCAGTTGTAAACTTACGCGCGCATTTTCTTAGCCGCTTAATTAAACTAACCAATCCTGCATAAAGATCAACAGAATTGATCCCGCGCTATCAGCGGTAATAAAGCCGGTGTTTCCTTCCCTTTTGGTCCCAGTCCAAGCATTTGTCTGTGGGACGAATTACAGGACAGGTGTAAACAAATAACACCAAAAACCAAGAACAAAAACCGGGTCGGCAGGCAGGCACGCATCAGAGGAATTCCCTGTCGAAACCGTTGACACAACACAGCACAATCCTCTTGACCCTCAGTATCGAAATTGTTGCCATTGAGGTTGACCCCTATGATGAGACTAAATAAATTCAAACAGGTTGAAGAAACCACCGTCTTAAATCAATCATGCGCGAATGCATTGCATTCAATTAAAATGGACTGTCGAAAAAAGAGAATTAACAAGAGACGAGTGTGGAAGAGAAGAGAAGAGTAGAATAGAGGAACCCTTAGAATTTTGGGGGTAGCCAGTCGTGGTCGTTATTTGAACGAAGAAGCAGCCGGACTTTTCAGAGTCATCATTGTTAATAGTAAAAATGTATCTAGCGAGCAGGAAGAAGTTCAGAATTGAAAGCAGGAATGACAGAACGAATGCCAGCGGCTGAAGTGCTGGCGGTTCGTCTGGTTCTACAGGTGCTGTTCGAGTGAAGGACGCAGGAGACATGTAATTAAGTAGTTAGTGGAAACGGCGAGGGTGCAAGTGGACAGTGGTTACATGACGATTCTGTCAGGAGGGGGAAGTAAAACCAAAAAAATGCAAGGTGTTTTAAAAAGAAAATCCAAGGGAAAAATTAGAAAAGAAATGGTAAGGACAAATAAGGGCAAGAACACTGCTCATATTAAGGATCTAAGATCTATTGCGCAAGGAAGTCTCAGTGTTGGCCGAGTGTTTTAATTGAAAGTGGAAAGGAAACCTGATGTCCATATCAGAAGGAAAACACAGATGCAAAAGGAAGTAAGTATATCTAAAGAAAACTAGAAAACTAGTTCGGAAGCAGGTGTGGGTAAACAGCACGAGTGACGAAGTCACGGAACTCGGAAGAAGTCAGGTTCAACCAGAATTAAAGGTGACAAGAGCAGATGATTTTCCTGTGCAATATACTATAATATCGAACAGTGAACCTGATCACCTGAGTCATAAGTTTATCATTTTATTGACTTTTGAAATCTTGTAATCTTTCAAATATAACCTTAGGTTAATGATTGATTGTATTATACGGTTTTAGGCCTCAAATGTCCTAAATTATGAAATTTTCCTTTCTTGGCAAAAGTGGGAAGAGTTCACAGTTTGAACATGGACAGATATACATATATTGTAGATAATAGTTATAAATAGATAGTATAACATTGTATAGTGTGTTATTTAATGAATATACGAAGGTTTTTATGGCCAGGTTCTTTTCCAATCTTTCATAACAATCGCCTATTTTGAAACCTGTTTCTCTTCCTTCAAATTTCTTATTTATAATTAAAGTCAAGCTACCCGTATATCCTTCGAGCCAAGCATATTGTAAAAATTGACCATTAAAAGTAAAAATGGTCGTGCATTACTTTGTCATTTTTTATTAATTAAAAATTGTATACCAGCCTTAATTCTCACTCACACGCACATGCCCACACAGACACACACATGCATATATAGTTATTCTTATACAAGGTATTGCTTGCTCATGCCTGGCAACACTACAAGTAAAATTACAGCTCGCAAGTCAAGCGCGTCTCTCGTGCTTAGTTTCTCAACAGCGCCTCTTAAGTTCCCGCTCTTAAGTTCCCGGTGCTTGGCTATGATCTATAATAATAATAATCATAACTTTAGCTGTCACCATGACAGCTTCGTCTACATCTGCCTCTGTCGCTGTTACACCTCTCGTACTTCTCGTTCATCCTCTTCTCCTAAATTTTCTTGGTCTTCTTCTTTGACTTCTTCTTCTTCTTCTACTTTATTAACGTTTTAGTTTATTTTATTTTGTTACTGTTGTTGTTTGTGATGTTTTAATCTCAGATTTGATTGGTTCAAGTTGTGATTTTTAACGAGCTCTGATTTTTTGTTGTTGTCATTATTATTGTTGTTGTTGCTACAAACTTTATATACATAAAATCACATACACTTAAAAGTAAAGTACATCCATATCTACTTTTATATTCATACATACATATGTACATATGTGTTTATATAAGTATGTGTGTATGTGGTACAGAAAGGTAACTTTATGACTGCGAAAAACTTTAGCACTTCATTTTTACCGTCTTCAGGCGGCTTTTTGGACGACCGAACGCTCTTGTTTGAGGACAGGATGAGACGTGACTCTGATGATTATTTTGAGATTAGCGAATATGTTGGAAATCATTAATCCTCTAAGAAAACTAAAGATATACAAGTAGTGATGAAGTCAAAAAGAGCATATGTAGGTACATATATGTGTATGAAAAGAGATGAAAGGTAGTGCGAGAGAGAGAGAGCCACACATAGATCGAGATGGAAATATGTTGAGGGAATGATGATAAACAGTGGTAAGTTTTGGGTGGAGAGCGGATAAAATAAAAAAGCATCCAGATTTAATTGGCATAAAGTTTGAGATCTTTAAGAGGTGGGTAGGTCCATATATAAAGTTCACATCTTTTGAATAAAAGTTAGTAGAGCGTCTCTTACTCTATTGTCCCGTACTTAGTAGGCAGCCTTAAAAATTTTGGTGTACAACGAAAATAAAGTTCACAGCTTTCTCAATTCAAAGATTAAAGGGCTTAGAAAAATTATTTCTTATGATGTATCTTATAATGTTTGCTTGAATATTTAGTCACTTTAATTAAACCCGTATTATATACTAAACGAAAACTTTTAACTTATGTATATACTTACTTCTTGTAAACCAAATTTAGAGATGATAGATAGATGAATGATAGATTCCAATATAACATAGAACAAGCATAATTGTTAAAGTTTCATGGAAGGTCATAAATACTAAGTAGATACTCCAATATATCATGTAGATTGATGTATAGCTCTATATAGCTGACTTTGGGAGTTTTTTACTTTGTTTTAGTGTGAAGACCTAAAAAACTAAAGATTTAAGATACTAAGCCAATAATATAATACCTAAGATGCTAAAGATATGATGTCTCAAACTGTAAAATTTGAAGTATTTTAGGAATCATTACTTAGAAGAAAGTAGTTCCTGATATTCTTGATTAAGAAGCCATTTGAAGGTACTATTATCTTCAGTAAACAATCTCTATCTCTCTTTATTCTACTCCACTTGATTCTGAACTTTTTGAAGTACATAGATATCTGTCTACATCAATCTAAATCTATCGTATTTCTCTGTCTACTTAGCATACAGATACTTCCTTATTAACAACATCTTACTATCCATTGTAATTTTATAGAACATGTATTTCAATCCCTTGTGAACTCTATTGTACCGCAAAAGTAGACCAACCAACTATCCAAGCGACCAACAAACCAACCAAGCAAGCAACCAACCGATTGACTATCCAACCAAACCCCAAGCAAGTAACCCATCACCCATGTGTTCCGTCAGACAGCAGCCAATGGAACGAATAGGCTTTCAAAATCAAGTGTGAAAATCAACTGGGAAACCGGCGCAGAAGAATAACCACGAGTCGAATAACCACTACGCAAAGATTCCCAACTTTCAATCGTCGGCTCAAGCATTCAACTTCAACTCGACTTCAACTTCGGGGGGCTCAAATCAGTGGGCAAAAAGGCGCAAACGAGGCGATTTTTATGTGATTTTTTACCAACTTTTGGAATTGTTGCTCTTCTTCTTCTGCTTTTTATTGTTGTTGTTTTCTTTTTTTGGTTACTGGTAGCTTTTCTTTCATTTTTTTCATTGTTTTTGTCGTCTTTTCTCTACAGAAACGAACATTGGTCTTCTTTTTGTTTTTTCTTTAAACTTTTATCTATTGTGGGACGACGCCAGTATCTCGTATGCGGCAGGAGATACGCTCTACTGAACTTGCGCTGAGGTTCGATTAAATGTTAATGTAGTTTAACTTTAGTAGGATTTTCCTCCAGTGTTTCTTGCTGTTGTTGTTTTTCTCTTTTTGATGTATTGTAGTATTTATTTAGTTGTTGTTGTGTTTCATTTGTTAAAATTTTAGTTGTTGTGGTTGATGTGGCTGTTGTGGTTGTTGTAGTTGTTGTTTTGTGTAATTCTTTAATTTAATTTCCTTTTAATTTTTAAGACGAGTGGCTGTTGCTGCTTCTACTGCCGATGTTGCTGCTGTTGCGTCGCCGATGAGTTTAAACTTTAAAGCGCTGCGGTTGGGCGGTAAAGCAGAGATGGCTGATGATGTTGTTGAGCAGGGGACGCAGAGGGAAGGACAGCAACGAGGCGGTCGCTTAAGCGGTGCCCTACAGGTGGGGATCATCGACTTCACTGTTTGTCTTTTGCAGTTCACTTCACTTCGTAGCGCTTGGATGCCTACAAGAGTGAGGTGTTTGAGCTCATACATGTGTGTGTGAGTGTGAGTGTGAATATTCTTTTATATGTGTGTGTGTGTGTATGAACTTTAAATTTATGTATGTGTATGTGTGAATGGGTAGCTGCTTGTCCGTGTGTGTGTTTGAGAGGAGTTTCTACACCAACCTCTCGGCGATTAGCCTTGTTCCTCAGCGGCGTCTGCGTTGCTGCGCTGCCATTGCGTCGACTGCAATTGCTTATTAAAGTGCGATTTGTTTAATGATTTTTTTAGTACAAGTTTCGTATAAAAGCTGAAGTGTTGAAAATTAATTGTTCTTATATGTAAAGCAGATTAGTAGATAAAGAAAACCCTAATAAATAAAAGAAGAAACAAATAAATAAGGGAAAAAAAAGAAATAAAGAAAACAAAACAATAAAGAAAACAAATAAATAAGGAAAACAAGTAAATAGAGAAAACAAACAAAAATTATTGAAATATTAAAGCTATTCCATGTTACGGTTAACAGTTTCTTGAAATTTTAAGCATTTCACGAATGAATTGATAAATTGCGAAAATCAATAAAATACGTAAATGCAATACGAAGCTACAATTGAAGTTATAGTTATTAATTGTGGTTAATAACCGCATTTCTCTCATTTCTCCCCGAACTCCTAATAATAGTGAATATTTGGATGATATTCGATAGTAATTATTTTCGAATAGTTTCTGTTTAATTGTGATTCCGAGTTTGTATTTTTTTCAGACCACAAAAAATAGAAATTGACAGAAAATTATAATAAAAAATACAATATATTCATATTTTAAATGAATTTTTAGTTATTCATTCATAAATTCAACTCAACGAAGTACCGGTCAAGTGTCCGATGCTCACTCGTCGCGTGCGTCCTTCCCGCTAGCTTCTCATCGGTATTTATTCCCCTCCTTCACCCCCCTACCCTCCCCTCACCGACGGAGACTCTTCAGCCACACGTACGCTTCACTTGTTCTCATTTTCAATGGAAAATACTTTCAACTTCATAATTATTTGCAAAGAATTTTCTTATTTTACAGAATTTATGGCTCTCCGACAAACGCTTTATATGAAGCATGGTTGCTGAGTACAACAGCAGTAGCAACAACAACAACTGCAGAATTTCTCCATATTGAAATGCAGTATTTCGTAGTATATGTTTTCCGTTCCAGTGATGTGTGTGTGTGTGTGTGTATTTTTTTATAAGTTTTTTCCTGTCAGTTGTGTGAATGGTGCTGCCAAATATTGTTGGCCATTTGTTGCAGGTTCTTCTTCATTGACCACAGTTTAAGCTGCTGGCTCGAGTCGAGTGGAAAATGCAGCCGGCATGCAAAATCTACATATCGTATATAAGTACGAGTAGTTACAGTATATACATACATCTATTTACATATATTAACAGCACACAAGCACACAAGCATAATTACAATTAATAACCGTTACACGTAATGAAAAAATAAAATCAAAAAACAACAATAAAACAAAGGAAAGGTCATAAATGCTAAATGTAAAAATGCTTTCGTAGCGTTTTATAGTATTTAAAATTAAAAATTGAAATATTTTACTAGACTCCTGAATCTGGCTCGAAGGACCATTGATTGTATAATAAAATTAGAAAGAGCGCTTTCTCCACACTCTCATATCACTATTAAGTTTAAGTTTCCTTAAGTTTAATCTTAAACCTTTTAAGAAGTATATAATAAATACGATGAAGCATGCAAAAAAGAAACACACGAGTAAAAAATGCGGTTAAAATTGAACTAATGTCCTTTACGCTTGATTCCTTGATATCAGACGCTGGTTGTGGCTGTGGCTGAATGCTTTGATGGTCTTTTTTGGGATTTTACAATGACGACCGCTCCACAGCGACCGTTCTAGAGCACAGTCCACTGACTCACTCTTCAGGCGGACTTCCGCTTCATAAGATACATGAGCGTGACACACGCCGTAACATTCCTGACTTCAGTTTTTGTGGTTGTTGTGGTGATTATTGTTGTTATTTTTGTTGTTGTTATCGTTATCGTTCCCCGCCGATGCTGACGATTTCAAAATTAAAATCGTACCTTTCAAATGTCTTTCAATTTCACGAATTTTATGCAACATAAATTTTACAAGTAAGTCCTCATCAAACCACCCTACCTTACACCTAACCCCGTCCCCCTCATCCTGAACTTGGACCGAAAGCGAAAGGACATTTCTCTTCTTTTGTTGTTGTTGTTGTTGTGGTTGTGACTGTTGTTGTCATGTCCTTGTATGGTTTTATTGCTTTTTGATTTGCAATTTAAGGCAAATGATCAATTTTAGCATAAAAAAAGTGCAGGAAAATCAACAAAAATTGAATAGAAAATCTCAAGGATATCAATGGATCAAATAGAAAAGAATGAAGGAAAGAAAGAAAGAAAGTGGGTTGGCGAGAAACAGGGAGAGAGAGAGAAAGAGAGAGAGAGTGATATAGACGTTGGGGGAAATAAAGGGAAATTGTAATTTTGAAGTGTCTCTGTTGTATTGGGTTGAGATTCGTATTTATTGGGGGTGTTCCTAAAGTAAGTTGTTTGTTGTTTTTCTTTGCTTGTTCTTTAATGAGGGATAATTTAAAGACGTGCAATAAATTGATGATTTTCAGGTACATTGAAGATGATCAGGAAAGGAATCAGGAATGAGAGTGTAGGGTGTTTCACTTCAGATCTTCTTATGGAAGATGTACCTTTTGAAAGACATATTTTTACGACTTTAAACTGTCTTTAAAAGTCTGAAGGACATTTGAGGTTAAAGCGGAACATATAATAAAAAACATCATTTAGAAGTACAACACTAACTACAACAACAACGAATTAACAATGAAATGTTAACACAACCAAGTCTACAAGAGTGGAGGATAAGGAATCCACTTCTTTTCAAAGAGTGAAGTGACTTACCTCCAATTTACTCCCCTCGTAAAACCCTTAACAATTTTTACTCCACGTCACTAATTCTGCCCCCTCCACCTCCCCTCCACCACCCTTAACCCTGCTGTTTCATCAAGTGCACATACTAGAGTCTCGTACACACACACAACATCCTTTCTTGGTTGCTGACGCATAGATTAAAAGACGTTGACAGTTTTAGATACTGTTTTATTTTGGAAAATTGAAAATTTTCAAACGATAAAATTTTACAATGGCGACATCGTCATCATCATCATCATTGCCATTACCATCACCATCTTCATCGCCAGAATCGAGGCAACAGCGTTGCTCTTTATTAGTGAATGATACTAAACTACAATATTATAAAAGAAAAAACAAAGAAATTCGGTCTCTTCTTCGAATTGAAGCCGAAAGGAAACAACACCGTAGTCAACAACAGCGCAAAAAGCAATACTGAAAAAGCAGTATAGTAAAAATGTTTGAACACAATACACGAAAATGCAATTAAAATATTTCACTAAATAAAAGGATAATAAACACACACACACAACCATTAGACGCATACTAGACACAATTCGATTCACATACACAATTCGACACACACACACACACACATCCATACATGCATACATGCACTGGAATATTTGGTGACTTGTTTTCCTTTAACTGTCATTTGAACTGCCTGCGGATTCGAAAGAGTGAACGGAAAACGAGTTCTTTTTCGGCGTATTTTTCGAACATTTAATTCACAGTGGAAACGTATAATTAAAGGGTGCTTTTAACTCTTATAGAAATCTTATACTCAGTATCAACATTTAATAATTATAGTAGTTATACTCAAACTTATAGTACTCTATACTTAATATTATTATTATTAATATAATATAATTTATTTAAATTGTAGAAGAATGGTTGTAATGAACTCACGGAGTCGTATTTATGTTGTACTTTATTCAGTTCTACAAGAGGTTAAATAATAAATAAAGCCTTCGGCAATCTATAGTATAGGTCGCGATTGACGATTTTTCCAAGCGAGACTATAATTTGAGTGTCTCTAGAATCAAATCGATGAGATCTGAATCCCCTGGATTGACCGAGTCTACTAATTGAAACTACTAATCGACCGAGTCTACTAATCGAGACCTGTTTTGGCAAGTATTTCTATATGACAGTATCCAAAAATAACTTTTTGCTTCTATGGTAATATACTTCTTTTAGACTACATTTTAGACTCCGTTTTAGTTTCCGTTATAGACTCCATTTTAGACTCAATTTTAGACACCGCTTTAGACTCCGTTTAAGAATTTTTAATTGTAACTTCTGCGACTTTCACGAAGAACCTAACAAACTGAGACGGTTGTGATCTACAATAACTCGATGTTGTCAAAGACTTTCAATCCTTTGACATATCTGACTTTACATTATAACAAAACTTGAGAGAGTAATTAATTTTACTCTTAATTTGAATTCTTTCTCACGCCCTCTAACATTCCTGACACACTGCGTGTTCAATGGGGGGAAAAAAGAAAAGAAACACAAATTAATATTTTCCCCCTCCCATCAAAGGATCACTGATCATTTCTATTTTTAAATTATTCTTTTTCCATACACTTGTGACATTTAAATTAATCTAGATATCTGTAGACGGAGTGCTGGATTCGCATGCCAACCATGCAGATCGGTTTCAATGAGCAGATCACGAACAACAACAACAACAACAACAACAACGTGTCAGTCAATGAAATAACGGACACTTCCATATAACCGCATAACCACCAGAATATAATACTAAACACTCACTCCAATGAAGACTGGTATCAATCACTCACACACTCAGGCCAATGCAACTTCTATACGCGCACACACACACATACAGGAACACATTAATTAAAACGCTACATTAGTTCTTCCAATACGCACGATCAACGTCCATAATTCATACTTAATTGATCGCGAGTATAGATCGCCCTCAAGCTGACAGCGATCTTCGAATGCGGATCGGATCTCTTTTTATTGGACGTTGCACTCAGCGTTGATTAAAAATAATGCATACGATTGATTAATTTTTGTTGTTTATTTTTTCCTTTTTTTGTTTCTGCTTTTTTTTATTAACTTTTGTTGTTGTTGTTGCATGTGATCGTCCGTGTGTATTAAAAGCACATGACGCATGCATTTAAATTACTTGCAGGGTAGAAAGGCGTGCACTCTATAGAGTGATCGTGTCAATTAAATTGTAAACAACTTCCTTTTTTAATTTAATTATTAAAAAGAAGGCTGCAGTCAGTGAAGAGTGCAAAAGTCAGAACTTTAATGTCTCTTAAGGAACCAGTCAGTTAGTCAGTCCGTCCGACAGATCAGTCAGTTAGTAGAACGTCCATACGAATGATCAAATGAACAACCAAATGAACGAACGAACGACCGAACGGATGAAAGCAACAAAGTTGGGTATAAAGATACCCGCTTATTTTAGCTGGCTGATCGCTTTAAATGATCTCGGTTTGGTTCTGCTTAAAAGAAATTTAAAATTCTGCGAATTTCAGTGCCATCCGCAGCGCATTGTTTGTGGTGGTCATCAGCATCAGCAGCATCATCATCAATATGCAATTTTTCAACAATTCTATTGAACAATTGTTTTTCCTTGTTTCTTTCCCCCTCCCCGTATCACCAGATACATTCTTATCCTCTGCCCGAATGCACGATCACTTTGAGCTCAGCAACAGCAACAGCAACAGCGGCAGAATCAAGAACTCAGATACTCAGTTAAGACTAGAAACGATCTATAAAAGGCTCGTGTTACACGCCACACATTGCACAATAGTAGGGGGTCACAATGAGCAGTGCAATTTTTCCGAACTGTCAAAATTGCATAAAAGCGATCTTGCTGCCAGCGCGCCCACCAGCAACGTGCTGCGCTCCGTTCCGAAAGCCAGCATTGAAAGCGCTTTATAAAGAATAACTTGGTTTATTATAGCAATTTAGCTTCTGGTTATGATTTTTGCCACTAGCCACTAGTCTGGCAGACGTCTAGACAGCGTGTCATTTGTAAGCATTGACTATAGGCTGTCATGATCATTATCGCTTTAGGAACTAAGCGCAACAACAACGCCAAGAAAAACAACAACAGCAAATGACAAAGAGTTTTATGCGTCCTACCTTCACCTTGACTTTTGAAGGCTGCAGATGTATGCAGCAAGTTGACAGCAGCAACAAACGCTGCGGTGGGTCCTCAGCTCAGGGTGTTAGGCTACTAAATTAATAGTTGTAATGAGTAAATTATGGCAAGATCAGTGGCAGTGGCTCGATCAATGGCAGGTTCATGTGCGGCGCGTAACCTCCCACTGAGCAGGTAGAAGTGTACCTCAATGCTAAATGGTTGTTGGAGGGTTCAAAAGCTAAGCAAGATCAGCCTCAGCAAAAAAACACACGAAAAACAACAAATGAATTTATTGACATGTAGTACGAACATAAAGTAGTGTCGATCAGCGTTTAAAAGGGTGATTACATTACTTTTGAAGCAAAAAATAGATATTTAATTCCAAGATTTATTACTTGGTACTCTGTGAAGTATACTGATGTGAATTATTCGCCGAAATGGCAAACTAAAGCTTCCACGATCGGCATCGATTATAGCAAGTAAGAAATTAAACCATTTCTTAAAACCTTAATCTTAAAAGCGTTTTACTTTGTAGAATTTATTAATGAGAAGTATTTGTCAAGTGGTACCGATCACTGATTAGTCGAGTAGATAAAATTTGGCATTTCAACCATAGGCATGAAAATTAATTACTTCTTAAAGAGCACTGCTGAAAAAGTGGCTTTAAGAAATGACCGAAAATTGTCAGTTTTTAGTTTAACGATGACACTACACGGTCAGTTATCGACATGGTGATAATAAATTGATCACTTTTTATTAATAATGGTTAATCTGTCATTCATATGTAAATACTTTGTACTCTATTAAAATTAATGTTTGAGAAATAATTTTACCAAAACTGTCTCTCCCACATCCTCTGCAATGGATCAGTGATAATTTTAATGAATGATGATGATTTCACCTTTAATAAGAATTGTGTAGTGTGATTTTAGCGAAAATTTGTAGCGAAATGAATAATAAAACTCTGATTGCAAGCAAATTAGTACAATTCTTTCAATAAGCATTTAAGAGAAATCATCTCTACTGATTACGTACTTTTCTATTCAAACCTTTGGTATTTTGGCATATAATTCCTTAAACTATTTTGTGTGAGTATCTGTACGAAGATGTATTCATAAGAATTTAGAAATTGGGCAGGTTGCTACAGTTAAATGATCGTGTAAAGCAATTGAAAGTTACACCTACTTAAACCTACTAAAGCATACTCATTTACGGAAAAGTTATTAAAAGTTTTTAAAAGTTTTCATCGTTGTCATCGCAAAGTGTATGCTTCACAAATGCGTCACCCTCAACACCATCAGCACCTTCTCCGAAATTCGCATTATATGAGTGTTTACTCTCATTCATCTCATCTTCCTTAAGATAAATCTTATATCCAATATTAGTGATAATTTTCTTTAGTATATTCGACAAGATCATTCACCGATCGTACGGGGTTTTCTTTATAATTCTCTGCCTTCCATTGTTGTGCTCTTATTTTGTGTGTGTCCTAAGCACTCAATAAATGTCATGATTTGTGTTAAAAATCCTTTCAGCCGTTCGCGAAATGCTTTACAACAACAACAATAGCAACAACAACAACCAGAACAGAAAGCGCCACAAATTCAGCGTCGCTGCGCCCCGCAAGTGATCTTGTTATGCCTTATAGACATGCCTCATGCCTTGCGAAAGATCCTCGCGCTGCAAGGAAGCGACATACTAAGATCAATTGCAGGTGATTTGTTTGGCTGTCGAAATCGTCGTCTTATCGTAACTCATTACGAGATTTATTCTGTTCACCGAATGCAGAAGGTGTGATTTGTCTTTGTATGCGATATAAATGCAAGCGAACGCGCATAAATCCGTGTATCTGTGCATAGAAAGAGCAGCGCGATCAGTGCGATCGACTGTGGTCGCCAACTTCAACTCAACGGACAATCGTACGCCACCAGCAAAGTTTCTGCACGAGTCCAATTTGAATTCAAACCTACGCGATGTGTGTGTGTGTGTCTGGACGTTATACAGTTCAATAAATTCTACATTTGGCGACTACTTTGCATATACAACTGCACAAGTTGGCCGGTTCGTTGATTCCAAAGAAGCTGGCGCTGCTGCCGCCGCTGGGACTGCAACAGTAAAGCATGGAGGTGTCATTAAGTGTGGCGGCAGCGCGGGCCGAAGAAGCGATAATGTGATTTATGCTGTCCATTAATCTGGTAATTCATTTATACGCTTTAAGAGCAACACGATCCCGATTCCTGCGGAGGTATCCGTAGCCGATCCGCCGATATATGCTGGGGCGAAATGAAGCTACAGCAACGCATCGATTGCAATTCGACTGCTGTTCATCTTCATCTCCGTCGGTTGTTGTAGTTGTAAGTTCTGTGACTGTGCTTACTTTGCGGGCGGCTTTTTGTTTTCATGGACAGTCGGTTTTTAATGTTGTATGGCTTTAGTTGTTGTTGTTTTGTCCGCTTGCTCTCCCCAGACCACGATCAGTTTGACCGATCGTTGTCGTGGTTATTAATAAAACATTCATTACACACACACTTGATACTGTGCTTGCTTTTAGTGTGCTTGCTGGCTGCTTCTTCTACTTCTTGTAGTTTTTGTTGTTATTGTTGTTATTGTTGTTGTCATAGTTGAAATCGTTGCTGGTGGTCATCTTAGTGAGTCCAGTGTAGAGAACCTCTCCGCGTAGATCGGTGGAAAAGATGGCAAAGTGTCTATGGCTATAGAAGTCAGAGGATTAAGGATATGCGAGTATTTCTCCGTAGTATGATTAAAAGATTTGCAATTTTAAACTGATCTCTAGAGAATTATAAGGTCTAAACTCTGATGAAATATTATCAGAAGAAAAAGTTCACATGAATTCCGCCTTCTGTTGAACGGGGAAGAAAAGAACATTGCTAAAGTCGGTTGAGAGTATAGTAAAAGAATGACGATTCTACAAGAATATGGGGTCCTATTCGGCAGAAATCCTAAGGACAACAATCTTGCCATAGGATAAGAGTTCTGAGGTCTTTACTCATCAAAGGTAGGCTTTCATGGAAAGATTCTCCTTAATTTCTTCGGTTTGGTTTAGTTTAAAGGAGTTGAGGCAGTTTAAGGGAGGGATTTTAAATACAGAGAATCTCTAAGTTTCTGAAGTAGAAATAGAATCACAAGATTCAGTCGTTTAATGGTGTATAGGTAGATAACGGTACTTTAGTTGTCCAAAGCACAGTCACTCTACAAGCAAGCTTTTATATTTATTTTTCTCTAAGAAAAAGTATCTTCTCTTCATAATAACTGCAATTCGTTACGCTATTTTGTAAACCATACCGCAGCCAATTACCAAAACCATCATCAACAAGTGCACCACCAGCATCAACACGAGCCTCATCATCATATCCATCTCCATGTCCAGCACCGTCACCATCACCAGCACCTGCTTAAAACTCCGCTTCAAATGTTCAGCTGCCTCTGCGACCCACCAAAGTACATATCTACGACTCATATACCATGGCCAGCATAGAATTAAGGGCTTTTCCTCGGCACTCCAGAGCCGAAATGTGACGAATATCAGTGCTGCATAATGTCACGTGATCGAATGCCATCAACGTGATCAACGCAAATCGGCATGAATTGTGGTCACTTTGAATCGAATTCAAGCCAAAAGGGACGTCCGCGTACCTGATGACCAAAGCGAATTTATATTTGTAAAGTTTGCAATTTCTTTCATTATTCTTTTTATGTCTTTTATTTTATTATTTTTTGTTTTATTTGTTTTTTTGGAAAATAAATTTGTTGCGGATGCGGAAAGACGAAGAGAAGAAGATGTGTTCTCTGTCTTTCTTTCCTTTTTTCCGAACTTAATTTGCATTACTTAAGGATCGATTTGCAACTCGTTGTTGTTGTTGTTGTTGTTAAAGGTGGTGTAGGTACTTTTAAAGGCGCGTGTCCGCCGACACTTTTAGTTAGCTGTCTGTCTGTCTGTTCTCTTCAAGTGACTTTTTGTTTAGTCGCCCGCTTGATTCTCGGAAAATGCAAGCTTCAAATTAGTTCTGCCAGAGCACTCTAAGCCGCGATCATATAGACATATACTAAGCTCAGGTTGTACGGTTTTTCTGGACACCAGCTGAGCGGCTCGGTCGCTTTCATCACCCAGTTCACGTTCGCCAACTCGTTGCGGTGCTTATGGAATTCTTTACTTTCAACATTTTATTGATTTGACTATGGAAAATTTCGATCGTATCGTATCGCTTCGGATCGAATCGTATTGTTTGTTTGTAGTGCTTGCAGATCGCAGCGTAGATTTGTGACAAATCAATTGTGGCCGCCTGAGGCCGAAGCGTGTTCACACGATCGCAATCACGTTGCAGGGGGTGAACAAATTTTCGTCAAGGCCCAGTAAATAAATAATAATAAGAACCCAGCTATACTCTGTGGATTTTCCATTCGATTAGCGAATTCGTTGCACAAATATTTGCACATGATCATTATACGGACTGATATCGAGTGTTTGTAATCGCCGGAGAATTTAAATAAAAGCGAGTAGAAGTCGAAACCTTTGAAAATGGGAATCTGAAAGGAAAAGTTATTGGAGCGTGTGATTTACAGGATTATAGTACCTCAAATGTACCCTCAACTGGTAGAGTGTTCATGAGTTATACTAAATATTCGAATCCACTTCATTATCTTTGTACGTTTTACTTTGTTAATGCATTGACATTTTTCCCACTTTGATTTATTATTATGTCCCCAGAAAAAAACAAGATATTCATTATTAATATCTGTGTCTTTTACAATATTAATCACATTTATCCCTCGGCACACATTTGAAAAGTCGCCCAGGAAAACTCAAAAATTCATCGTGTTTTTCGCTTTCTTTCTACCTCATTTCCTTAACTTCCTCGAATTTCTGTCTCCAAAGTGTCCCCAGATTATTTTTTCTATCTCTTAGGTTTTATAATTATTTTTTTGGCTACTTCCCCATGCTAATGGAACGTGTGATTATTTCGACAGCTCTACACACACACTCTCACTCCTTCAACCGGTCCGTCATTCAAATCAAGACTACTTACTCTTCGCTTCTACTCTTCCGTTCGTTCACCCGCTCTTCTAATGAGCACATCCAACATAGACAACTTGAGTTGTCAAATTTGGAATTCAATCATCCGTTCAGACGTCAAATTAAACAGCATGGAACACTGCGTGTGTGTGTGTGTGTGTGTGTGTGTTCCATGAAAGATTCAACAGAGAAAAGCATCGAAGAAATGAGGGAAAACACCCACTTAACTAATCACATGATTAATGATGTCAAACTGACACTTCTGCCAACTCCGATGCGTGTTGCGCTTACTCACTCTCTTTGACGCTGCCGGCGGTGCGGACAGGCGCTTGCTTGCTCTCTCTCTCTCTCCTCCCCTCACGCACTAGAATTGCATTGCTGTCAACTGTCAAAAAACATCTTCATTGCATGGCCATGCCATTTAATAAGTTCCTATAACTTTTTTCTATATTAAGACATCTTTTGCTGCTGCTGTTGCTGTTGCTGCAACATGTCGAACATGGCAACAGCAACATGAACAAGAATCATCAGAGTACAAGAACAACGATCATCAGCTATCGTTTCTGCTGTTTGACGTATGAATGACAGGTGTTGACAGGTGATGGATTATTTATGTGCGCATGTGATTGTATGTGAATGTACACTGTGAATGTATGCATGTGTGTTTTTTGCTGTGTGTGCAGTGATTTCCCCCTTCCCCTCAACGTATTGCTTCAATAAGAATTTCATCCATAATAAGAAGCAAAGAATGTTGATTTTGATGAGTTCATTGCATGTATTTTGAGTGAAAGACTTCTCTTTTGTTGTTGTTTCTTCATCCATCCTTTTCTTATACATGCTTAGGCCTTTATTTAAGCTATTCTTTATTCTTGCCACGCTGGACCACAAAAATACTGGACCATTATCCAATTTATCAATCAATCCATCAATCAAGAGACCTGCTGCTTTCCTTATCAGCAAATAATTTGTAAATAACCTTATCGAAGATGATTAAATTTATGTTTTCTCTCGGTTAAATTGATGATTTCATTAAACTTGATGGATAGGAAGTATAGATAGAGGTGCAAATGGGGAAGGGTTTAGAGATTTCGTCCTGTAGAGAATCTTATAGTAACCTGTTGTTTTCCAACTCAATAAAATTCCATACAGTCTCTGGTTAGTTTCGATTGACTTCGGTTTATAAAGAGATTGGTACAATATGGATACAAAATACTTCATTAATTTCTTTAAAACTGTATCCTTTAAGTCTTCTATATAAACTCCTGTAAACTTTAAGCTTTCCGACAAGTTTCATAATTTTATTAGAGTTGAGACCAACTCCATGACCTCATAGAAGTTTCTGTTCTGCTACTTCGGGAACCATGGGAACACGTTACTATCAGTCAGCTCCATGTACCTCCGGAAGTGATGATAGCGCTGGAATAAGCATGTGTTTCTCACCAAATCAAATCATACTGTATTCAGTGAGTCTATTGGAATTATATATCATTTGCTTCATTTAGCTTCTTGCTACCTCTGTTGATTTGTTTGACTCATTAACGCCGGACACAATCACCCGAAATGCCGCTGAAATTGCCCATTTTATAACCGGTAATCATAAAGAGGAATACACACACACATACATGGAATGAGAGAGACTAACAGCTACTGTTTGGGTTGCCTTCACAGATCATCACCGCCAGAAGAAGCCGATGAACTGTAACATACACCTCTACAGTTCATTCAGAACTCTTGCTACGAGTACTTCCATTGGATTGAGTCTGTCGGTGGAATGGAACCACCGCAGAAGATGGCAGAGTCTAAAATTGTACAAACGTGGCGCAATTATTTTTCTTTAATATCTTAAAAGTTTTACTTTAGTTGAGTACTCTTTCTTCTCCGGCTCTAAACTGACGTTTATCAACTGGAATAATTCAATTTTATTTTTGTTGGAAGATGCCTTTTGTTGTTGCATCATTTTAAAGACAATGAAGCTGTTGTTGTTGCTTGTGTATGCGTTCTTATAATTTGCAATATTTGAATATGTAGTTTTATCCTTTGACCACCCTGTCCGCATCTGAAACTTGTTCATCAGCATCACCAACGTCATGCTGATCATGAAGATTATCGTCATCATCAGATTATATGTATTTTCTTTTATCCCCTCCCCGCCACAGTTTAAATGTTTTCATTTATCCCGCCAGAATCCACAATTTATCATTATTTAGATGTTGGTCTTGATCGTTGTTGTTGCTGTTGTTGTTATTATTATTATTGCTAATTTGGCCTCCGTGTGGTAGCTGAATTCAACGTCTCCAGAAATTGATTACTTCATTTCATCTGCACTCGAAGTTTTATTTTATTTCCATTAAGTTTTTCCATTTGGTTCCGTTGTTGGTTTTTCGCCGCTTCTGCCAAAGGGTTTGGTGCGCTTTTGATCGTGAGTAAGTCGGTCTGTCGGTTTGTCGATCCGTCAGGTCAGTCAGTTAGTTAGTTCGGTCGATTCCGAAGCATTGCCAAAGATTTCGAGTATCTTTGAATCTGACTTCGACATCTTTTCGGTCTGTTGCAATTTTAGCATTAAATCGATCACGTTTCAATAGTTTGTGGTTTTTCATTTATTTACCATTTATTTGTTTATCGTCATTTTTTGTTTCCATGTCGGTTGGGTGATTTCCTTTATTGTATTATATCATTGCGGTTGGTACCATCTTGGGTGGTTAAATTGTTGGTTAAGTAGTCGTTAAATGTGATATTTAGGATACTAGTTCAAGCATTCAAACATTAAATCAGATAGATTCTAACCGAATCTTTATGTTCTGAGGGGATCTTTAGATTTGGAGAGTATCTTTAGGAAAGAATGATTCACATATCCGAACACCAACCGAACACCTTCACGAGGAACTGCAGAAACCCGGCGGCGTTGAGAACTACAGAGCTTACATAGATTTAAAATTCACACTTGTAGGTATTGATCAGTTGAGGATATTCGAGTATAGAACCAGTATGCAATCAATACCATTGTAAGCTTTAATTTTTCAAATCTCTCAACATCTTCCAATCCTATATTTGACCCACGCACTTTCCATAGCCACCAACCAACCAACTAACGAACCAACGAACGAACCAATCAAATCTTCAGGACAAATCACCGATTGCCTATTTGTATGCATAACTAAGTAAATAAATGATTGCTTTGGGAATTAATGCTTCCTCTAAATCCATAATAGATTTGGCCAAGATGTCGTGTTAAAGATTTCCGAAGACATGAGCTAAGGTACTCGTTTTCCTTAATTTTTTCTCTATTACTCTCTCCGATCTGTTAAGCTAAACGCTTGATTGTCAATATAAAGCCTCCTACTGTTAGGTTTACTTGAATCAGCAGCAGCAGCATAATCGCAATAATCATCGTCATCATCGTCACTATCATCATCGTAAGTAACAACAACAACAACATTGTTTGTACAACATATTCTTGAGCCATACTCACTGACTGCATCCTCTGAAGACGGTACCCACCAAGCCAGCAGCCATCCCAATTCATGGATGCTTAACAATTATTGCGTTTCGCTGTTAAACAATGCAGCCTATTTGTAGTGAACCTTTATGGTTGCTGGCTAAGCTTAGAACATGGCCACAAATTCGCCAGGTTGTTAAAGATTTTTGATCAATTGTTCACGATAAGAAGGTGTGACTGTGACAAGCGGACAACGCGTGAACGTCGTTCGTTGTTGAGAGATGGTTGTTGAGCTAGGTTAGGACCGAAGATGGGTACCTCTTTAAGGTGGAAGGAGGCAGTTACTTAGAGGTTATGATCATATGGTCAAGAGACTTTTATACTAGTATTGTACTCAGGAAAATGTAACCTGTTCGTTTACTTATTTTAATTGCTTATTATACTGCATAATATAACTTTCTGATATTTCAGCATTTCCTGTGTTCTTGCGGACTCTTAACATTCATTATGATCTTTAATTCATCATGAAGTTTTTGACTGATTGGACTTTCAAATATACTTAAGGATCTTATCATATCAGCTCATAGTTTTAGTAGGTTTTTAATATTAAATACCCGATATGGAAATCTCCAGAACCGCTCACTAAAATTTGGTCTCTTTTAACACCTAAAATCACCCCGCTTTTCGAGCTACTTTTTCTCGTTTTCTTCTTCTTAAAATTAGTATCGAAAATACAAATCTCGATCGTTTCGGAAATATGTTAGTGAGAAACTTAAAATAAATCAAATAGTTGATGTATTAGGGACCACCATATAAGAAAACAGAAACAATGAACGAACAATCTACCTACTTAAATTAGAAGAAGAAGAAGAATAACACAAGCAACAACTACAACAGAAAACCACAACACATAGTAAACCGCAAGATCAAAACAATTCCTTTTGGGTTTGGTATTTAAAGATACTGCTGTTGTATGGAACACCGAATGAGCAGGTTAATTTTAGCCGTTGTTGTTGTTGGCTTATAGCCCTCGTTCAGGTGTCCACTACACGCGGGAAACCCGCTGCGATTGCTGTGTTAAATATGCGCCTGCGTCATTCTTTTCTCCTTTTCATTTCATTCTTTACCGAAGGTACTTTTTAGAGAGACCGTGCGTAACTTGAGCTGAGCTCGTAACTCAAAGTGATGTTTGTCTGTCTGTTCGGAATTGGCTGGCATTGATATCGAATCGATTGGGTGCTGTTCAGGAAGATCGCTGATACAGTTACACTGTGAAGAATGAAAAAGATCAACTTCGTTTAGAGGAAATCTGTATGAGTGCGATTTAAGTAAATGTGGAATTACGAATGTAATTTCTAGTTATAGTGGTCGTTATCATGCAGGTAAGCTTACCTTTGGCCCTGCTCTATTCTGTTTTCTCTCAGTGTACCTTAACGCAAGATCCTCCCGCAATATTTAGAGGATGCGGCGCTGGTACCCTCACTCTTCCAGGGAAAACAAATTATAAAAAGATTCTCTCCTCCAATTGAAAGTGAAAGTGGAAAGACAGACACGCAATCAATTCAAAGGTCAAGGAAACGCTCAAACATAATACGATCGTGCCTTGGGCTCAGTCACTCACTCGCAACGCCTACCTATGATGATAGTCCTTCCCCGATAATTTTCGCCGAACAAAGGCAGCATTTACAGTTGTTTGACAAGCATTCACTAAATAGTTCCTACCCGACGATCTGGCTTCGATCTTGCTGACTCGATCAAAGCCTTTTGTTTCCATACTCGTACCTTCTCGGACATTTTGACTTATTGCTGTATATTTGTCAACATTGGACATGGCTTTGCGAGCATCTACGGATGTGGAATGGAGAACGAAATCTGTTTGTAAACTGATACCATAAATCTGTAAAAATGATCCTAGGCCGATCGTAAACGATTGCAACAGCCGACAAGCAAAAGAAGAGCATGAATCATGTGTGATCGAGAGTCGGAAAGTGAGAGCCGAAAAGTCGATGATCACAGCATCGATCACTTGTTGGGAAAGAATTTTGGTTCCTTCTTTTTCTCTGAAAGATCAACGATTTCGGGAATTATTATTTTTTGTTCGCTGTCTTGCATAACAAATTAATCGATTGTCAATGTTAATAAGATTTAAGAGGATAATTTGTGCGTGTGTTCACATTTTTCAAAAATATTGTACATATGTTCAATGTAAAAGCTTAAAGAAAAAACTACGAAAATAAAAGAGGAATAAGAGAGGTAAGAAGTAAGAGATAACTTTTGAGAATAGCACTTTGTCACCTAGAGTATTGTTTTGGGTGATAAAGAGTATTATAGGAAGTAACTGAAGTTATCAGGAGAAGACTGCAGAAGGAAAATCGCCGAGTTGGTGAGTTTTGAAGAAGACTTTCCAGTAGTGCTGACTATTAACTAATCAATGTTAGTGGCGTCAAATAAAAGGAACAAACCGCTCATTATATAGAATTAATAACAAGATATAGTAAATTACTATAGCTTGTAGACCCATGTTGTAGATTTATTGTATATGGTGAACTTTCACGTATAATAAAGAATAAGTTCTCTTCTTTTTCCTACTTGTTCTTCTTCCTACTTGCTCTTCTTCTACAAGTGGACCACACTTTTGGCACCGAACTGTCGCTGGTAATAAAAACTGACATTTTCCAAACAATTCATTAAAATAGTTTTAACACATTTTCTCTTCACGGTTAATGAAATTTAAAATAAAATAAGTTCTACATCGGCTTTGATGACTAATCTTTACGATATGTCATTAAATCTTCGGGGGAAAAAAGATCCGACACCGAACCGAACAGATTATCGGCAGCGGCAAACGTAAATCGGAAGTTTAATGGGTTAATGAAGGAACACACACCAACGAAGTATACATAAACACACCCTCTCAGTTAGCACCACTTGGGCGTGTGCGCGTGTGTGTGTGTGTGTGTGTGCAGTATCTTAAAGATACAGATGCATGCAAGGGACCAAATCATAAAAATAAATAAACATTTAAATGGTCGAAAACATAGAGAACCGAAAACCAGAAGCCGCCAGAATACCGAAATCTTTCTAAATGGACCACCGGGATGGTGCACTCACCGAACGAGGTGCCGATGTAGACGCACGCCATTCGTTTATTAAATAGAATGGTGCGATGCGAGGCGAGATCGAGTGCGTCAAGATTTTCAAAGATGCTCTTAACGAAATAATTTCGGAAAAATTATTGTAAAATTATATGCAACAGTGATCTTTATGCCGCGATCATAACCGCGTCTGTTAACTGAAGGATTGGCGTGAAGCAGAATTTTGCATAAAGAACTTTTTATGATGCGACAATTATGATGATCTTTTAAGAAGGAAGATTTGCTTAAGGATCTAGATACGAAGAGAGAGTTTATAGATCGCACAGGTTTATTAGTTCTATAATATAAACACGAATATGTGATGCATCACGAATATGTGATGTGCATATACAATACTTTTGGAGATAAGCTAGATGGAAGCAGTACTCTCTTAGAGAAGAAATGTTCTGGAAAATATTGCATTTCTGATTCACTGAAAGGAACCAACTGTGGTTATAATGAGAGCTTTGAGATTCGTTGAACTGATTAATATTGTAAAAGATAAAGCAGAAGAATAGTAATAGTACAATTTCTTATAAAGCAGTTAAAGAATCGAAAATGATCAGAAGGTTAAAATGATTATAGAAGGGAATGAAATAGAACGAGGTTTGAAAATGCCAAAACAAAATACTAGATCAGCAGTGATCGGTTAAATTGGATAGATTTAAAGCAATATTTGATGGAGTGTAAAGAGTCATCGATCAGTCGGAAGGCAAGCTCAAAAGCAAAGCATTTAAATAACTTTGTGACACATCGATTGAACTTAAAAGTTCCGAAAGTTCTTTCAACCTTCAATGAATCAACAGCAGTCTTCATTGGTGGACAAAAACCTCAAACGCGGCGATCAGTTGGGTATATTAAGAAAAGATCAAATATATACTCGTACCTACACACTTTGTTCCTAATATTTATGACTTTATTTGAAAATTTCACTTTAACTATACTAAATTATGGCTTCAAAGGATGGCGGCAAAGCTTCATAGATAGTCTTCGAAATTAGCCGCCGCCAGCCGACTCGCGTTTACACTGGTTATGCATGCAAAACACGCAAAATCAACGCGATCACATTTGCGATCATCATCATCGTCATCATATTATCAACATAAACGTTATCGTTAGCATTAACAACATCATCGTCATCGTCATCGTCATCGTCATCGTCAGCACGATCAGTAACAATGCGACGCGCATCATCATAAAAATGTCGTCTCTATGAAGATCGCGCCCGTACGCGTGCGTTCATTCGTCTGCATCTAGTTAGTATCCATCAACCTATCTACCTACCCTACTATATTTGTCTATATATGTGTATATAGCATATTATTTGTTTGGAACGCGATCACTAGTTGGCCAGCCATGCCAGACAGTTTGACTTTGGAGCCGTTTTGATCAGCGCGATCAGCAGCGGTGAAAAATCAAAAAACCGCCACTCAACCGAGCATGACGCAGGGAACGATTTGTGACTTCAAGATCGAAATCAAACGTATGGCAAAACGCACCGCCGACGCCGCAAGTGTTGGAGATCGAGTTGGCTGCTTGCTGTTCGTTGTTGTTGTTGTTGTTGTTGTTGTTGGTCTGAGGTTTGTGATTTGTCAAAATTTATGATTGCAATGTGACCAAACCGAGAAACGGTTTCATTAGGTTGAGGAGCATGCGATTGGGGCGAGGAGGGCGGTGGGGATGGTGTAGTAGTAGTAGTAGCCAGGTAGTGGTGGAGTAGTCGAGAGGGGGTTAGAAGAAGTGAGGGGAGGCAAGCGGATGGCGGCAGTTCGACTGTAAAATAGGTTTGCTTTTATAAACGCTTTATTCGATTTTTCTTGTTATTGTTGTGGTTGCTATTATTATTATTTCTCTTGTTATTGTTATTGTTATTGTTATTGTTGTTGTTGTTGTTGTTGTTACTATTGTGCTTTTTGTTATTATTTTAGTTTTTACGTTAAAGATATACAAAGTTATGAATCAACATGATTAGTTGTTTAAGATACGATATCGAGACGCCGGTTGATTGGTGGATGGTGTGTTGGGGCGTGTCGGTGCGGTGCGGTGTGGGAGGGGGATTTTGGGGAGTGCAGGGAAGGAGAACGGTTCATTGTATATTTATGAAGTATAAACGAGCGATGCCGTTAAATAAAATGTATGCAAATACAACTTACAAAAGCTACACATACACTTCATTCATTCAGCGATTCAAAGAAAAGTGACTCAATTTTTATAACAACATTTGTCAGATGTTGCATTTATACAGGAATATAATAAACTAAAAACTAACGAAGGTTGTAATCATTCGAACGAAACTAACATTTAATTAATGTTAACTGATAAACACGACCATTTCAACTTAAAATGAATACTTTTTTGTCAAATGATTTTGTTTGCTGTTGTCGATCTTTTACTTCCTTTTCCCTTCCTTTCCGTTCCTTTTCCATTCCCTTCCTTTTCTCTGATCTTTTCCTATCCGTTCAATGGCAACTTTTTCCTTCCCTCTCACAGCTGCACCCGATCACGATCAGCTAAGATTGAAGCCTGCTTTAATTCATAGAATCTTTCGACTTTCAGAAGCGAATATAATTAAATCAGGTGATCTTGTAAAAAATCACACTGCCAGAAAGCTTCCACGTCACTGTGATATATTGTCACTTCGCATGCGTCACTGGGTGACAGCTGACAGTCGTTTATAGTGCATTAAACGACGAACAAGTGATTAAAAAGATCAACACAAATTCATCATACATTTGTTTCCCTTTGCATTCAATGAACTTTGAAGCTAAAATCATTAAAGAGAGGTGTGTGGGAGAGATAGTGGAAGGAAGGAGAGAGAGAGGTAGAAAGAGAGAACGCAAGATAGAGAGAGAGAGACATGGAATTCAAGGAGCAACTTATTGAATGCATTACAGCAAAATAATTAACCCTTGAAAACCATAAACTTCTTTTGGGGGTTTCTGAGTTTAATACAGGTGTGTCTAATACGTAGAATAAGTATGTACGTATCGTTATTAATATCACGATATCTCAAATTAGAAATGAATGATATAGTTTTATAATTTTGACTTAATTAAAAGCGTTTAAGATGAATCGCTAAACTAAGAGTGCAATATGACTCTTCAAAATGACTACATTAAAACAGCATCCTTCGAAAATATAACCTCTATTAGACCCCTACTCGTGTGTTGCCAACCATAGCAATCATAAAATTTGAACTATTAAACCTCATCTCGTTGGTAGACTTTCGGTAGATGTTCAATTAAAATTCACTAAATTTGAGTAGATACGAATGACAATTAAACACTCTAATCATTACCACTAAATTAAATTAAATTAAATTGAATTTAATTAATATATTGTACTTTGAACGCTTCAACAATATTATAAGCTTTCAACTTCGCTGACTTGATAAATAAGTTTAGTGTTAAGCTCTTGATTTTCCATTAATTTGAATGCAGAATAAAACTTTAAAGCAAATTTAATGGCTTTTTGTTAAGTCAAAAAGCAGTCCGTGTATTTTAAGTATTTTTATTGCGATTTTTACTACTTTAAATTTTGTTTTTTATTATTATTTTTAATTTTACTGCTTTTATTATTTTTAATTTTGTTATTTCTCATTATTATTCTTTATTAATATAGTTTTCTTGATTATTTTGTATTTGAATTTAATTTTATTTTTAAATACTGGTTGTTTTTAAGTAACACAAATTTTATGAAGCGGCAACATTTTATTATTTATTCTTCAAGCAGGCGCACGTTTCGCTTTGATCTCCATTGATTTGGGCGATCAGTAAACAAACGATGAGTTGTTAACACGCACAACAACAGCAATAATAATAACAGCAACAAACATCATCATTATACTCATTTATTATATTTTGTTGTTTGGAAATTTTATTTAAAATTTGATGGTGCTTTTTGGTGCTTTTATTCTGTTAGCTTTTAATTTTAATTTCAGCGAAAACGATCTTCAGCGATCTTTAACACTCACTCTGCTGACAGATCAATCTGTCAAAGTTTCATTTTTTTTCGTTTGCTTGTTGTTGTTTTTGTTTTTTCGCTCCTCCGCTTCCCTTTCTTGCTTCTCTTTTTTGTTCCAAGCGTGCATTTGTCACACCTCGCTCTCACCGGCGACGATCACGTACGATCAGCGTTTGCATTCGAAAATTTATGTCCCTGCATTTGCTGAAAACAAAAATCAAAACAAAAAAAAGCCACAGATTTTATTTTTATCAGATCGTTTGTTGGATAATCGTTTCTTTTCCCTGTATTATTTTTGTTGTTGTTGTTGCTTATCCTCAAAATAAAATTTGGGCTCTGTTTTAATTTATGTCGCACTACTTTTCAGCGCATTATTATTGCAAATAAGTGGGAGTGGTTTAGGGTGAGTCAGTCATCAATCATGATGGGCTGGCTCAAAGTTAAAACCTTGAAGATCGAAGAATGAAATCAGAGGGGAAGGAGTAATTTTTTTGAACGGATTTTAAATCAAATGAGTGATAAAAAATACGGTTTTTTTAATGTAAGTACTAATAAAAATATATACATACATCAATGTAGAGTCAAAGTCGTCAATCAATCGATACTCGTGTTTAGGTGAGTGACCTCAGAGGCTCTATAGGCTCTGAAGTACCTCTATCTGTCTCTGTCTCTACCTCTGTACCTGTGTCTGTACGATTGTATCCGAATATTTGTGTCTGTATCATCGTAACTGTATGTCTGTATATATATCTTTGTATATATATCTCGATAATGTCTCTGTTTTTATAAAGACCATCAGTTGATTCGGTTCAATTAAATTAATACAAGGTTCCTGAACCGAATGAAACCTCGACAGAATCTCGACAGCTGTGGTTCTTCTCCATTTCTATATAATGGTTGGTTGGGAATATTCAAAACTTTTCTTAAACAATTTAAATTTAACTTTCAATATTTTTTCTTAAAATTGTAAGCTCTTTCTTTAATTTATTACTTCGATTTTTACGACTTCTATTCTATAATAATTCAAATATTCCATAAAAGAGTTTTTAGAAGAAAGAAGATTTCTTGAAATGTACTTTTATGAGTTTTTTAAACTTTTGATAAGAATTGAAATAACTTTAATGTGTTTATTATTAATCCTAATACCATAATCATGATTATTATCGTGATTATTATCATTTGCAATTTATTGTTGTTGTTGTAGTATTTCGAGGTCGTAAAAGTACCGAAATATCTTTCTTTTGCAAACACTTTTCCCAGATAACTTTTTGTCTATTGTAATATTTGTTGTTATATAGATATATCTTGGTATTTGGCATTGACCATGCAACAATTGCGGCTTGCGTGCAACACCAGAAGCACTAAAATGAGCAGAGGCAGCAGAAGGAGCATTTAGTCAGCGGCTGGGCAGACTTTCGTTACAGTAGCTGCTCAAGCACTCTTCTGCCCCCCCCCCCCTCCTCCACCGCCTGAAATTATGACACACACACACACACGTACATCAAGCACTCATACTCAACATATGAGTGTCGTGCACTGATGCGGATCTAATGAAATTTTGTCATTAAATACAACCAAACAAACCGAACGAACGGATCTCGAACTTCACTAAATTGAACTGGCGCACCGAGGCACCGAGATGGGCTGAAATTCTGGACCGCTTGTCTGTCTACCCGGCTGTCTGTCCGTCTGTCTGTCCGTCTGATATCCGTACATATCTCCGTTCTTTGGCTGTTTGTGGATCATGGATGAGAATCACGAAAATCAATGATTCCCGAGTGCGTAGGAATGAAGATGATGATGTCTTTAATGAGTTTGTACACAGATGTTTTCGGTGTTGTTGTTGTTGTTGCTATTACTGTTATTCTTCCTGTTGTACTGTTATTCTTGTTGTTGTTGTCGTCGTTTTTGTTGTTTTTGTTATTGTTCATCACTCTGTACTTAAATATTAAAAGCCACATGCAAACAATGATGACAACGATGCTGATGACTACAACAACAACCATTAAATGAAAGATGCATGTATACAACAGAAATGTTGCTATCTTTGTTGCTCTCCCTCACTCCCTCCTTCTCTCTCTTTCTCGTTGTTTCTGGACACGCCATCATCGAAAGTCATAAATAATCAAACGAAATTTAATCAAAACTAAATTAAATGACCCAACTAAATTATGACCGCTCGTTGATGGTGGGAAGGATGGGAAGGGGAGGGGAAGTAGTGGTTGGGTGAGGGGAGGGGATCAAATTGAAGGGCTGTCATTTAACGATCATCACTGTGATCAAATCGTGGGTTTGATGAACCGCAGAAAACTTCTACAGCCGAAAACGGATTCGCAGTCGCAGAGTTTCGAGAACTGGAGACAATTAAAGAAAAACATTTCCTCATCATCATCGTCACTTCTTCGGTGTTAATCACCGAAGCCAAGCGCAGAGTGGACCGCATTGGAACCGGCTTCCGTTTTATTATTAAAGCAACAACCTTTTATAATGAATATAATCATTTTATGGCTACTGTTGTCATTCTCATTGTTGTTGTTCCTAAGTTGTTTGTTTTTTAATTTCCACGAATTTGTCAACTGAAAATCACACAAGAAGAAGTCGAAACGACAGCCACTCAAATAACAACAAAAATCCACTGAAATAACAGAGTATAAGAAAAAAGCTCAGTCTACTAAAAAAACAGGTAACACGTTAGGTACCATAAACGAGTGATGTCCATCTCATTTGTCCATCGTCGTTGGCATCGCAAACAAAACGTTAACAATTAAAATTTGCTACGCTTTTAATGCTAACGCAATTCACAGCAATTTAAGCCAAGTCATGGCCAGCAACTTGGTCAAATACTTTTTTCAGAAAAGGGAATCAACAACAACAACGACTTTAAATTGAATTAACTAAACACTGTAATTGACGCCTTTAAAAAAGGTGTCGCCGTCTGTGCTCTGGTGTTGTTGCTGTTGTTCTTTTAATCACAGTTCGTCTTTATACGTTTAAAATAAATTAAAGCCGAAATTGGAAACAAAACCAGTCAAACTTTCAACTCTATCGTAGTTCAAAGTTCGTGGAGAACAGAAAGATTATTATAGTGTGAAATATTCCTGGAAATACTGGAATAAAAAGGAAGAGGAGAAGAAAGCAGGGAGCAAAAGTAGAAGGAAAAAAAATCAAAACGTTAAATAATACCATAAAAAGATCTAAAATAAATACAACATTTAAAAAGTTTAAGGAACTTAAAGACTGAATTGCGTTTCTCTTCCGTTTCCCTCCTTTTTCTCGATTTACCCAAACCATTAACGCAAAGTGACAAACAAATAATAACTAAAGGAAAAGTATAAAAAATAAAATAAACTATTGTAAATATATAAATTCGAAAGTTTGTAAAACTAGAATCTCTGAGTCAAAAAGAATTAAAAAAGAAAACAGATCAAAAGTTGCCATCTCAATTTTATGCTAGATTTCAAGAGATTGATTGTGCTTTGCGTTGTTTGTCGAGAATCTGGGAGAAAAACTTTTGAAGGAAACTTCAAGCAATGATTACAACAAAAATACGAATACAGCAACACAAATCACAAGAACCGCTTTAAACGAGAGACGAAAACCGCAGTTTGCGAACTTCTTTGCCTCTAAAACAACAACAACAATAAACCTCTGCTCATAATAAAAAAAAAATTTGAAACCAAACGGAAGTGAAACATTAATTTCCGAAAATGGTTCGGAACGGATCAAACAGACCGCCGTGTACCCCATTTGAACCAAAATAAAGTTTTTAGTTTGAGAAAAAAAGAAATTCGACAGGATTTCAAGACACTTCAACATATTTTTATATAATTTTAATATGTAAACGAAAATATTTTATAGATTTTAAGAGCATAAAGAGAATAATCATATTATAACCAGATAATAGATCTATGTATATACATAAAAAGATCATAATGAGATAATAATTAATTATAAAAATAAGACAATAATTAATTATAAAAATAAGACAATAAGTAATTATAAAAATAAGATAACTCGCTATATAAATAAGAGAACAACTTTATATTAAATATAAAGTACAAATCCAAGAGAACAGATTGACATAGAAACTAAATTGAAAGTGATCTGTAGAAAAACCGAAATGTTTTCAATCTTAATTTCGATCTTCGATAATAACCATTAAGATTTCACTAAAAGAATTAATAAAACCGCCAGAATTGAATAAAAGATGTCTCGAAGGAGATAGAGATCTAATAAATTAAGAAAATAATAACAAAAATCCAAAATAAAAAACAAATATGGTGAAAAGCATAACTCTCTTTCCTTTCTTTTCTCTCTCACTCTCTTTCTCTCTCTAAAGCCTTCTCGTTTCTTTAGTTTTTTCATTTTCTCGCTTTCTATCGCAGTTTTTCATCTTTTTCTTCTCATTTTTATTCTACTTCTGTGTTTCCTACTTCGGTTGTTTTATATTTTAACAGTCTTCTTTTCCTTCTTCTTTGTGTACTTTTTTGTCTTTTCTACCTTTTTCTTCCTCTTTTTCTATTACTCTTTAAGTCTTCTTTTCTTTCTACTTACTGTTTCTTTTTTCATAGTCTTCTTTTTCTTACTTATCCTCTATATTCTTGGTCTTATTTTAATTTTCTTCTAATTTTTCTTCTCTTTATGTATTTATTAGTCTCCGTTTTCTTATTCTTAGTCTTACCTTCTTCTTCGTTTTCTTCTTGCTGCGGTTCAGTTTCTTCGTCTTCTTTTTCCTTCTTCTTCTCGTCCGCTTCCGCATCATTGTATCTTTATTTCTGTTGCATCTTAAGTTTGTTCCCTTGATTTGTCAGTCTGATTTTTTATGTCACGCGTTGATTAAATTTTTTCCTTGTTCTTCTTCAAAATGAATACCTAATTAATTAATAAAATACATTATTAACAAGAAGCATAAAGGAAAAAAACAAAAACAACTAAAAACGATCTTCATTTAATTCCCCGAAGTCAAGACAAAAATTAGCTCGAATTAAATATAACATTTGACTTTATTGACACGAGACATTTTAGAAAGAAATCTCAGATTTTAATCAGAGTTGCATGGAACCAGTGGTGATTGTCTGAGTGACCGAGTGACTGACCGACGGACTGACTTTATGGATGTCATAACTTTTTATTTGCTGCTGGTTCATCGGCTGATCACAGGTTTGTGTTGCTGAGTGTGGTCGGTTGATGATGATGATCAACAAAGTGTCTTAAACGACTAAAAAAAGTTCAATTGGTCTAAACAGATGTTTAGACCTTTATATAATAGATATAGAAACATATATACATATAACATGATCATCTACTGCGAAGTTTTTGTAAAGCTTTTACACGAAAACTTACCAGATCCCTTTTTATGAGACGTACATATTAAAAAAGGAGATATTTTTCATTAAAAAAGGTGAATATGAGTGCCTCTGGAACTTTAAATCTACGGAAATCAATGTACACTAAGAAATAATAGACAACTTAAAGGATCTTCGAAGCTTTCATTGATTTCATAAGAAAAGGACTCTGGAATAAAAGCTGAATATTTTAAATAAAAATTCAGTACTAAGTAAGTGTTTAATACGCATTCGATATTTGAAGCTTGAATTCGTTCACTTGACTTGTTTCGACTGTTGCCGTGGCCAACGACAGAAGAATGTGATGCCAACAGTAGCCGAAGTCTTGCGTGTTGTACACGAAAACCGTGATCAACAATTTGTTGATCGCAGCAACCAGCGGATGTGCATCTGCATCTTCTTCTGCTTCAGCAAATATACACCCTGCTACAATTGTTGCCAGCAACATTAAGCAAGGTTGCCGTTGCAGTTGCTGTTGCTGTTGCTAGCTGGCTGCACTGGCGCATGCATGTCTGGAGCATATGTCAGTTGAAAATTTGTGATCAGCGAAAAAGACGACAGCTAACAAAGCTCCGGAGAAGCAACAACAAAAACAGCAAGAACAACAACAACAGCGAGGGGCATAACAACAGCAGCCACACCAAATAAATTTAAGAGACATTAAAAGAGGGACACACAAAAACACGAGGGACGCCAGCAAACAAACAAGAAACAAAAACCACAAAAACAGAGACAAACAAATAAACAAACAAAGAAATCTTCTTAAGTTTCAAGCAGCTTGTTTTTCTGATGAAGTGGAAGGAGTGGAAAAAAAGAAGACTAACCAAAAACTCGCCATAAGAAACAAGGATCCACTTCCTTTGAGCAACAACAACAACAATAAAAACCACCATAATAAATACAAGTTGTGTGTTATGCAAAAACAATCACAACAACAACAACAACAACAGGCATTTGTTTCACGTGGTGTTTGACATTATTGAGCATATTGATGTATTGATCGTGCAGAGCTGATAACCTGAACTTCTGGCAGAATCGACTACAGGAACCATAACAACAACAACAAAAATTTAAATAAAAACCTTAAAAACAACGCAGCTAAAATCTGGTATGAAAAGAAATGTTGTTGTCTCCGTCGATTCGATTGCTGCTGCTGACAACAAATTTGAGTTTCGACAGCTTGGCGGCGTTGCTGGTGCCACGTTCGGGATGCACAAACACACGGCATCCAGGACAACATAACACAATCCAGCCCAACACAACACAGAGTACATCTCAGCACTTCTTTGCACATCACAGCACACCAAAAAGTAGCGTATAGCAGCAGATCAAAGCTCAGCTCAGCGCAGTAGGTGATGGAGTTGGCGCGCTTCGTGCTTCGGCAGGTGGTCGGGAGACAGCTGATAGACCAGGGGGGGGGGGGGGGGATGGTATGGTGAGAGGAGGATCAGGTCATCTCGGATCTCGGAGAAATTCAGGGGGCAACGACGAAAGTGGACTCGGTAGTGATGACGGGGCTCATGTTTAGCTAATTTTCTGTGTAGCAAAATCGCGATCGTGTCATGTGATCGTGAGTGCTGGTGAGATTGCGGGTGCTGGTGGGCGGGTTTTGGAAAAGAGGGTGGGAGACGTTAGAGACTATTAAAGAAGACAAAATTAAAGGGATTTCGAATAGGAGTTTATGACTGAATTAATAGATTTTGTTATATTTTCCTTTAGGTTGTTTGTTTTTATTTTATTCATTATATTTTATTTTATTATATATTATTTGATTTTACTTTATTTTAGCTTTATTTGTTTTTGTATTGTTTTAATTTATTTTTTGTGAATTTGAATATCTTTTATTTCTATGTATGTTTTATGTCGCTGCTAAACTCTCCTCTGATACTTTCCTCAATCTTAATCTTATTCAAATTCCTCTGCTTATTCTACTACTATATTAGACCTCTTTGAATCCCAGTTAATTCGCTGTCGAGTCAACAGAATCAGCAGCAGGAAGACATTTTCCTTGTAACTTTATTTTAACTGATTACCTAGGAAGCCATAGTATGTTTCTCTCTCCTCAGCCTGCTCTTCCCTTCTCCAGCACACCCTCCTTCTCCCTGACAATCCAAACAATTTGTGTACAATTTGTGCAGATCAGTAAAAGTTCAAAAAGTTCACATATTTGCTGATGAAACGCTCAAGTCGAAGACTAACAACAACAACAGTATCAACAACAAAACCAAATGAACCTTTTCTTTTGAGAGCTGCAACTGCAACAAAGTCTTGGTAACGGACAACTTTATCGGTCCGAGGCGAAGCGAAGTCAAGTCGAGTGAAGTCAGTAGCTAAAGCTAAATGTTGAAGCCAACATAAACTAAGCGAAAACAGCAGGAGTGGTCGTTGTTGTTGTTGTTGTTGCTGTTCGTATTGCATTTATAAACTTCCACAGAAAATGCTGCCACAACAACAGCAACAACACTAAAAACAACACCTACAACTGTTGCATATTCATTTATTGCGTCTTCATATATGAACAAAAGTCCCACTTTAGACCGTCCAAGCAACCATCTAAACAAGCAGCCAACCAACCAACCCACCAACCCACCAACCAACCCACCAACCAACCCACCAACCAACCAACGAATCAACCTACTGATCGACCAACCGATCGACCAAAAACAAAACGTTCCACCAGCAACAAGAAAGAGAGTCGAAGCGATCGTCTTCATATTTTTATCAATTAAAAAATCTTCATCATCATGAAGTTTCAAGCATAAACATTTCAAGTTCTTTGACTTGGCTCAATAATTTTATGCTAAAGAATTAATAAACTTGCATAACTGTGTGTAAGGAATATGAGAAGTGATCATGCATTCTTTGAGATAAGCATAAATAAAGGATAAATAAAGAAATTTCGGAAGAGTTACAAAAGAAAAAAACAAAAAATCAAAAAATAATCAACTGATCGATTTCATGGTCTCGAAAATTGATGTAACATTTTGGAAGGTATTTTAATTTCTTTAATTAAGTGTTTTAAACTCATTTAAACTTATATAATCTACTTAGCATTTATTACTTTGGATTTATGCAATCTTAGATATTAATTAATTGCTAAAGTAGGTAAGTAGATATAAATTCTAAATAGGAAGTGACAAATATCTGTCATTCAAAATATCTGGCAGCTTTTTTGCTACAAAACAGATCTATTTGAGTAAAATTAATTGCAAACAAAAATCTGAAATTTATTTAAATTACAGAAAAATCAAACAAAACTAGAGAAAAAAATAAAAGCATAACATTTATCCATTACATAAATCCAGGAATAAAAAAACTCTGCACAGTGGTGAAAATTGTGTTATTATGTGAACTACAATTGAGTTTTCTTCGTTACCTATTCGAAGACTATTTAATCGGATCCTGTTTGAATCCTATTCGAAGTCTATTTGTGGACTATTTGAAATTTAGTCGAAATCTATCCGAAGCTTACATATTTGAAGCCTATTCGAGGGATTTATGAATCAATTTCGAATTCTATTTGAAGCCTCTAACAAGTTTCAGTTCTTTTCTTTGCAAAATTTTATCCACTGTACTTGTTAGTTTCCTTAGTTTCCCCCTCTGTATCCTCTGTCCCCTCTCTCTGTCTACCCTATCTCTTCACTATCTGTCTCTGTCCGTCTCTAAATCTAAATCTATTTAATGATTTTTACAAACATTTAGCAAGGGAACTTTTTGTGCCTTCACTTAATATTGTTAAGAGGCTGTGTGATCGTTGTTGTCGTCGTCATCAGCGGTGTCGCTGTTGTTGTTGTTAATACCAGATTCACAGAGTGGGCGTTTTTATGCCAGTTTCATTTAAATTCTCCGTCATTTGTACGGATATATAAAGATATACCTATGAATATGTGTGTGTGTGTGTTTGAGTACATTTGTGAGTACATTTATTTGTTTTTCGTTTATTTGTTTCAGTGTGTGCGTGCGTGAGTGTGTGTGTGTGCGTGTGTGTGGGCGATGAAAATGAAATTCCGCACTGTGGCAGCATCGTCCTGCGAATGACAATTTACCACATAATTTCGCACTTTTCTGGGCATGTTGTTGGTATTGTTGTTGGTGTTTTCGTTGTTGTAGTTGTTGTTGCCATGTACAACATCCCGCATCACTTTCCCCCCCCCCCCTCCGCCCAATTTATTACCCGAATGAAAAAGTCACACAAAATGTTTGACTAATTATTTTAATGCAGTGAAATAAAAGCAAAATCATGCGTTAAACTTGTAGCTTCAATACACACTCTTTGCTACAACAACAGCAACAACAGCAACAGCAACAGCAACAACAACCACAACAAGAATAAAACAACATTAAAATTGAGTAAACCAGAAACTGATCGTGCGTTTTTGTGGCGAAAACATCTCGTCAACCGCAACAGCAGCAGCAGCAACAACAACAGCAGCAGTCGCAGTACCATGACGAATGTCTCCTTACCGATCTGACGGAGGATCATAGGTGCTCGGCGAGGGGTGTTAAGGGGGGCGGAGTGCTGCTGCTTTAATGCAGATTTAGTGTTAACGCAATATCGACCATGACAGCACTTACAGCAGCTTAAATGCTTGTATAGAAGTATCTCTGTAGATATATCTACTATTCGAGACAGATGTATGTCTCTCTTTGTATTTTTTTTATATTTTTTGCTACACCTCTTTACATGGCTCTGTGCTTATGTTTGTATATATGTCTGTATATACGTTTTGCTCGAAAACAGCATCGTGGCCGCAGCAGCATCACGTGCAGTTGTCGTTGTTGTTGTTGCATTGCCCTCACGTGGGTGGCAGACACTCTCACCACACCGATGCGGGGCGGCGATGATTCTCCGCATAAATTATTCCCGAAGTAAAGCATTTGTTTTGATTTTAATTGATTTAAAATGTTTCAGCATTGATAATAAACGGCTTAGATTGAGTACAGCGTATAGAGTATTTTTAGATTTTAGGATTATTAAGATTTCTACATCTAAAAGGGGGTTTGTTTCCTTGTACGACGTACGTCACGATGCATTTTCTTTGACTTCACCTCACGAAGAAAACGAATACGAAGAATAAAAGCTTGTTGTAGTACTTATTTTTATTAATGTCTACAGTTGAACTCTCTGTGAATAGAAACACCCGAAAGAAGCAGCAACACAACACAACGCATCTTCATCATCTTTTCTTCTTATTTGATTTTTTTCTTGATGTAAATGAATAGATTATGAGTAACTCTTAATTTATGGTTCCCGGATCCTGAAAACTCTTTAAGAATCTCAGCAGCTCTCCATCGGTGAGGAATTTCAATCAAGTGAGAGTCCTGTCAATTGTGTGTCCTTAAAACACGGCGCCAACGAACGCGATCCCGCGATTCTGGCCTATGTTTCATTTCCGCTAACAACAGAGGGCTTTAATGAAGCATTTCGATTAAATGATCCTCCAAAATCCTCTGTGTCATTCATTCGTCAGAGTTCATTCAGTTATGGTTTTGTGGCTACTCTCCGGATTGCGGTCGATTAAATCATATCGCTTAAATGACGATACATTCTATTTTCTACCTTTTTCTTGTATAATATTTTTGCACAAAATACTTAAATCCTTATTCACAAAGGATTCGCACTTACTTAACGTTTCTTTGATACTCGTACACAACCCTGCATAAGTATTGTCTTCAGAATTCCCCAAAGACATCTAGCCAACAACAATAACAACAACAACAACTGGAGAACACATTAGCAACAACAACACAGTAGACAAAACAAAAACAACACCAGCAACCAGAAGAACGATGTCATCATTGCCGTCAATGTTGTCATTTTATCCCTTTGAATTGAATAACGTGCATTTGGTTTTTTTATCCCTACTCTTTTTTATTGCCAGGATTTTGCGAACTCAAGCATATGAAAACGGTTTAGTTTGCTCGATTAACCGCAGCGCAGCGAGATTCTGAAGGAAAACCTTTTGTCAGCAGCTTAAAGGATTTACAAGGTTAGCGTCGGTTGGCGAAGATGGAGAAGGTGAAGATTGATAGGTTTTCATCAAAGTGAGAGAAAATTAAATGACGAGACAAGCGAACGAACGAACAAACGAACAAACGAAGGAGCTGAGGTGAAATTGTCGGGTTCAGAGTTTAATGACCTTGGTCCTTATTAGGAACTACCTCAATAATTGAACTACAAACTGAGAGTTGGAAAATCAGTCACGATCATTCACCAGCGTCAACATCATTGTACTCATTATCGAGATCATCATCGACGTCTTCATTGACAACAACATCCACAGAAACATCAACATCATCATCGACATCAACATCTACATCATTATCAGCATCATGAGCTGCCGATTGTGCGATCTACGGAGTGATCAGTGTGCAAATCTGACCGTGAGACAAAAATGCGTTGATATGTAAGCAGAATTTCAAAGTCGATGTTGAAAATAATCGGCAAAAAAGAAGGAGAAGAAGAAAGACTCTGATCAAGATTGCGACGACTGAAGGGGAACCAGAAGAAGTGCCAAAAAATCAAAGTAAGCACAACAAATCAATATCACTTCTTTTTTTGTTCTTTTTTGAAGTAAATGTAATGCCAAGAATTTTCGTCCAAACCTCGAAAGTTGGCGCAAATCTGTTTCTGTGATTGCGAACATCTGGAGCAAGAAAAACAACCTACTTAGTTGTTGGGGTGCTGCAGGGATCTGAGGCAACCTGAACTTCCGAGGGAGCTGAATTCAATGAATGGCTGGAGTGAGTGATCTTCACCGCATCAGCGTCGCGCTGACAAAGCACTTTGAACTCAGCCGCCACCAATCCAAATGCAGCAACAAGCAAGTGAACATGGCCAGCAGCAGTGATAAAATTATTGAGATTGCAGTGCAGCAACAACAACAGCAATAGCATCGGGAGCATGAGCAGCAATCGGTGATCAAGGTGCTGTTAAGCGACGATAACAACAACAGAAACTGCTGTTAATGAGCTGTGAAATTGATTTGGTTGTTGTGGTTGACATTCGGTTGTTGTCGTTGTTGCTGCTGTTGGGTCTCTGATAATGTTGCTACTGTTGTTATTGTTGTTGTCGCATTTTATTATATGCCTTTTAGTGAGGTTTTTCAACACCGCAAGATCACTTTACAATACAAAAAATGATACACAAACAATGCAAGAAACGCAATTGCTCCTTTCTCATAGATGCCGAAGCTTTAAATAATAATTAGCGCTGTTTTGTTGTTGTTGTCATCTTTACTGTCACTGCCATCTGAAAAATGTCGGCAATGTTCTGGTTTTTTGCAGCGTCGAGCGTTTAATGGTTGTGATTTTTATAGACAATCATTTCACCTTCGATCGTCATTAAAATCGGATCGTCAATTGTGATCATCATCATTATTCTTGGAATGAGACAAGAAGTACGTATGTATAGCATATGTGCACAAATACTCGTATGTATGTATGTGTAAACTATATATAAGGCATTATATTGTTGTTAATTGTAACTTGGTTTTTAGTGGTTGCCTCAATGAAATTGCTTCTCACGCGCCGCGATCAACAAGACGAGGACGCCGACACGATCGCCATCAAAGTCTGAGCAATATGCTCCATGGCTCTCCTCCCCTCTGCAGAACTATTCCCCTACACACCCTCCTCCAGTGTGATGGACGAAGAGTAGGAAAACTTATCGCGGCAAAAAGTCATCCACACTAGAATCACGAGAGCTTATCAATTATGACAAATCTTTGCGCATGCTTGATTTCTTCCTCTACTATTTGTTCTTCTTCTTCTGTTTTTCTGCTTCCTCTTCTTAGCTTTCCTCTGTCTAACTTGTCTGTTGCATTGAAGTTCATCAATTGGTGGCAACACAGCAGCAACAGCAGCGGCAACCGATGTAAAAAAGCCAACGATTGCAATTAAATAATTACGAGAACTACGAGTAGTTGTTGAGGCTTCAATAGGGTCTCGCTTGTGTTACGCCCCATGCCACGTCATGCGCTGCAATTGCGATTGGAAATGAAGACCGGGAAGAAACACATCAGCCACAAGAAGGAGGATGGCAACAACAACAACGGTTTGCTTTTTATGTCCAATAATTAAAGAAATAAAATATATTTATTATCTTAAAAAGTGCGATCGTGATCATTATTAAGCTCGCGATCGATATAAATTATTAGGAAATGTTTATCCATAAAAATACGAATATGAATTTATATTATATAAATCTGGTTCTTTTTACTAAAAGATGGAGAAACTCTGCAATTTTTAGGAAAAACAAGAATGAGGAAAAAGAGTTTAGTATCGCACTTGGAGTGATATTGATAGACAGATCAACTGGCTATACATACGGATGTATTTATATACAAAGGCTGAAGAGACAGTAGCCATAATCTTGATCGCAGCTGATTCCGTAGAAACATTGTTAACGTCAATTCAATTAAAAAACAACCTCAAAAAGAAGCGTAAAATAAGAAAACTTCACTTTAATTAACTGTCAACATGATATGCTTAGCCAGATGAGCCGCTGCCGCTGCCTCCACCAACAACAACAACAACACCAACAACAAAGCCACCATACAGACAGCTACAAAATTATAGAGGAAGGAGGAAGAGATCACATGAAAAAACAACATAACATCCAAATGACAAAGAACATATTAAGCATGCTGTAGCGGTAGAGAGAGAGAGAGAGAGAGAGCGTGGCACAGAGTGAGTGAGAGGAAAGGAACGAGCGTTTTTAAAGTTGTAATCATCATAATCTTGATGGCGCGAAAAAAAGTTCACTGATCTTGCGGCGTGCGGCTGTCGATCGTTTATCGCTGATACATATTTTCAATATGTTGAGTTTTCGTAGAATACTGAGCGCATGCGCGTGTTCACGATGTTCAAAACAAACAAAACACAACGCCAGCAACACCAACAACAACAACATCAATAACAATATCATCACCAACAGTTATTAATTGCATATGAAAATGCAATAAGCTCGCCTGCATCACGTAGGAGAGGGTGTTGTTGCCAGTGTTTGAGCTCAGATTCGGGGACGGGAGGATGCTTTACCGATCTGCCATAAAACCATCTACGATCAACTGCATCTACGCTCGTCTGTCTGTCCGATACTTTGTACATTTTGATTGCCTGCCCAAAACGATCGCGCCGATCGCATGTCTTTGACTTGGCGACTTCTTTTAATAATTCCACAGTCTCTAGTGTCTTCAATGCTTGTTTAATAATTTTATTTTTATTAGTTTCATATTTTCCCTTAATTTTGGTTTGATTCTCTTTTTATTATTCTCTTTCAATCTTGTGTCCGTCTCTCGTTTTCTGTCACTGTGGCAAAACAAGCTGCTGCTGTTTTTTGACGGCTTTGTGCAGTATGAATGCGTTGATTTTTTATGGCCTTCAAATTGAAGTCTCTCGATCTTGCACACCAGATAATAATTATTTCAATATGTCGGCATTTTTTCTATATACACAGAGACTGGAGTTCTCTCATTTGGAATGGATTCAACATTGAATTTCTAAGGAATCGCTTGTTTGGGTTGCTGGTCTTGTTGTTGCTGCTGCTGCTGCTGATGTCGATGTTTTGTGGAAATCAAGGGCGGCTTGGGCCCTGTTGAGGTTCTTGTCTGGCATGTGGGCGCTTAATTGAAAATTTTTAGCACTAAATTGAACGCAACTTCTTCAATTAAAACAGGGGAACGTTATTAATGAAGCTTATAACCGATCTTAGGTTTGACTTAATCAATCTTTAAGAAGAGATGAGTTTGTTAATGATGTAAAAGAATAAAAGAAAATAACACTAATTGACAATACTTTGTCAATGTTTAAAGACTGTCATTTGGTACTAAAATGATGCTTGTTTGTGTGTAGAGCCCTCAAACCGAAAAATAATATTGAGGGGCTATACTTCCTCATATCCACGATCCTGGTATCTCCCATAATAAGAGGTTCTATCCATATAATCTCTCCCTTTTCCGTTATTTTCACGTAACTCTTCGTGAACTTCGAACTCTCATCTTTCATATAACAAAGCAACCATCTACTTGTAGATATTATATATTATATGTACTCGTATATCTATCTAGATAATCTATTTGGATCACATTAAAGTTACATGAGAACTTATTCTTGGTGACAGAAAGAGTCATCAAAACTTCTGATCAAAGGTAGTTTCTTTGGCAGAAAACCCGAAGACGAAAGTGTAGATAACTTCAACAGAATTAAAAGACATAAAAATATGAAAAAACTTCGTACAGGTTTTTTTTTAAAATAACAAAATTGACATAAAAATTGGACCAGAAGTAAAACCACAACCTGATGATATTAAAAACGATATCAACTACACGAAATCTAAGCAAGCATCAGCAGCGCATTAAAGACAGAACTGCATACAGCCGAGACCTATATACGAGTATACAGATGTATATAGAATTCCTTTGTACGATATCGCAAGATAAGATATTATAAAGTATATTTTAATATGAAACCGAAAAACAAAATCAAACAAGAAGACGACAACCAAAACAACATGAAAGAAACAAGCAAGTTATTTCCTGGTAAGCTGAATCAGGAACGGCAACAACAACAGCAACAATACACTTATAAAACACCATAAAAATAAGAGAAAATAAAGAAATAAATCTTTGAGAAGCGTGACTCCTCATATCCACTGACGACTGACGACGACGCTGCTTCATCATATCGGAATTTTGTTGCTGAAGTGATTCCAGAGGCAGCAAGCAGGGAGCAGCGAGGAATCGCGATCGTTATCTGGGAGGCAATAAAAATTTTCCCAAAAAGAATTGCCATCGCTTGACAAAACACAGCGCATTGGCGGGCTGAGTGACTGAGTCGATTGGTCAGTAGCTGGAAGCCACCAACGATTTTCGGCATTCTCTCTTCTGCTACTCCGCACGCACTGTAATCAGACTTCGGATGCAAGACTTTCGATCTGATAAATTTTCCTATGAAATGAAAACAGAAACAACAACAAATATAAGAGAGTTACTACTTTTTCCGAGTCCGAGTTCAGCGAGCCAAGAGACTCCTCTTCATTGACTACTTTTCCGGACTGATAAACATCTACATGTAACCTTCACTATTCTAGTAAGCGTTTTCCACTCTATAGATACCAACTCTTTGATAGTCGATCTCTTAAGTTGCACAGCCCACTAGAGAACTCAGTGTGACCCACTGAGTGAACCCTATGTGAGTCACTATGAAGCCTCCGTAACCCTCTGTACCGGGCCACTGTGTGACCCTAATGTGACCCACATTGTTTTTGTATTTCTCAATCTTTTCTGCATTAATAAATTTTATGACTTTTATTATCCTTTGAAGAAAATACACTCTTTTGACCTCAACATTTCAACTACTTTTATGAGTTTTCTCATTGTTTCTCGTTTTACTTTAATGATCTATTTTGTTACTGCTTCCTCTTCTTTTTTCTAGTTACATTTTTTACCTAGTTCTTTCTAAATCATATTTCTTTGTCTGTATCTTCTTTTTTTGGGCCATAAACTCTTAGTTCATGTTTAAAATCTACCTCGGCTTTGGGACCCAGACTAGTTGACAATTCTAAATTTTAATGTCTTCATCTGTGTGGCTGAATTGTGAAATTATTTTGTAAAAACTATAAAAATCTTTGCTGTTTTGGTTTTTTTTTTTGCTCTGTCCCTTTGAGTTTTGTGAATTTCATGTTTTTATGATCGTGATTTTTATGACTCTGTCGTAAAATCTATGCACCTGTATAGTTGTTGTTCCATAGTTTTATTATCGATCTGTTTTATTATGACAAACAGTAGCAAGCATTGAGAAGGCGGTGGCGATGATGACGCTGATGGCGGTGATAATGGTGATGATGCGCTTTTTAAGGCGCCATGGAGCAACCATGAGATTTCATGTTATTTTTATTAACCAGGGTTGAATCAAGTTGTGGCGAATGGGAATGAGAGAAAGGAGAGAGACAGAGCGAAATTTCGACCACACAAATTATAGTCATATAATAAATATCTCTTCTAATAATATCTAATAAATATCTACCTTCTCTCTACTCTACTGGATCTATATACACATACATATAGCATATAGAAGTATATCCACGAATCTGGGAGATATATCCATGTATCTAAGAGGTACCTTACACAGGAAATATCTATACTATATCTATAAGTATATCCATGAATACTTCTGAGAGAAGTATATCCAAGAAGTTATAACCACGTAGCTGAGGGATATACTCGTATGCATGTATCAGAGTAGTATTTACAAAACAAAGTCTATAGAGCTTCTAAAGTAGTAAAATGTCTGATTTAATAGTTTTATTTTGCTATCTACTTAAATAGTGCACATATTTTTCGTATTTAATTTACGGAATTATTTAAAAATAAGTATCAGTTTTCTAATGTCACATATAAACTGAAGTCATCGCCAGCAAATTAAATTTTCAACGAATAAAGCTTCTCTGTGGTGAACGACGATGCATGGCATCGAAAGCGTTGAATTGTAACCATTTGGAAGTACCTCAAATTAACAAAAAAAGACTAGACGTGGCTGAGAGCAGTCACCCAACTGTACAAGGTAAAGTAAGGTAAGTTAAGGTGTACCATTACCTTAACGCATCGACAATTATACGATTGGTTGAGTACCTGTACTATATAGCGACATGCATTGATGGAAAGCATGTTAATAACAGACGTAATGCAATAAGGAAGGTGGGAGAGCGGTTTCGGAGGCTGCGCTGCGTAAAGACACTCATAACATGGGAAGGTGTGATACGCGATACGGGATACGCGATTTTGAGGTAACCTATGGTGATGAACACCACCATAGCGACACTAAGCAGCAGTGGTTTAGAAACAAAGAAGCATGTTGCATGATAGACAAATACATAGAAAGGCGAAGAGAGAAGGGAAACCCATACAGATACTCAAACTCCTTTAAATAGTTAGAGTTGCTACTGTGAAGGGATTTGCAGCGTAGATTGTATTTATTATGCATGAAACAGAAAGTCTTTAATATGGGAAATTAATAAGAACAGATAATATTTAACTATAGAGAAAATATCCGAATATCGACCCCCAATCAATGAGTATAGTAACCCAATAACCACAAACATCAAATTTAAAATTTTTTTGCAAAGATTGTAATGGACCGTAGATTAAAAATTACTTGTGACAGACAGTAGTCCTGGAATTGGATGGCCAGAATTACCAGGATAGCCCTCGATTAACTAACGCAGACTGAGAGAGCCTTTAACTGTCCCTGGTACCTCCTAGATTCGTACTACGACTGAAATCGAAGTGAACCGACTGGGCACAGACTGGTGGGCACGCGACCACACTGGATGCCGTTTCGAAGCAGAATTCCTGTGGAAACCGTCAACCTCTGTTAATGACAAGCTCTATAAGAGAAACAAAGAGAGAACAAATAAGAGAGATGAGAACAAAAACCCATATGTTGCTACTGGTTTTGTTGTTGCTTTTTGCGGCCTACCTTTTTTGGCCTCACACTCTTAATATGCTGATTATTGTAAAATGTCAGCCAAATCAACGGCTGCCAGGTTGAAGTATATGCTTTGCTGGTCTTTGTGGTCAGTCAGTTGACTTGGAACTTATCGCAACTGCTCCACAGCTTAACTCTGTTCATGTTCAAGTATCTTTTTTGCATCCGCGTTCAGATTAACACAGACACACCGCGGATAAAAATGAGGAGAAACTTAGGAACATCTTTTTTTTACTTCTTGGTGAAGAAAAATTAAAAACTTGTCAAGTCATCGGTTGAATTATTAAACTTCACGGTTCAATCGGTTTTCGGGGGGATACCCCGAAACTCCTGAATCAGCCAGCCGCCGAGGGGACTTCAGAGAGCTATCAACAGGTAGCAGCAGAAACGCCGCCTTCTGCTGAGTCACAAAATCAATGTGGGCCGTCGCCACCGTCGCTCTCTTGAGCTCTGTGCAAGAAATGTCAATCTGACAGATGGCGGGCTGTCTGCCGTTTGAAGCCTACTCAGCTACTGTGTCCGATGAAGGATTTGCGATTTTATCTGGATTTTATAATTGAACACACAAAATAAAAATCACTGAACAGAACCTCCAAGAGAAGCTCTCGTAAACACTACAAACTCATCTTAAATTCATCCCAACCTGTTGACAGTCCTTGATTCTTGTTGTTGTTGCCGATGTTTTGTTCTTTTAATCGACTCAAATTGTTATCGTTGCTTATCGATTGCTGGCTGCTTGCTTTATTAATTTATGTTTTCTCTGAATTTGACTTTAAGCACCTTTAATGTGTGTGTTTGTTGTGCTGGTCGAATTCCCTCGCTCAAGATTTCTTGCCTCGTAATCGCAGTGAACAGCAGCAACAGCAGCCAACTGTAACTGGTCGGTCGACATGGTTCGTCGGACGTCCAGCTTCCACCGGCGTTGGAAGTGGTGTTTAATGCAACTCATTGCTGACGCTGCTACCAACTGTTTGTCAATCCGCTTGATTGATCGATTGTTGAAGCAGCTTTTTATGAGGCGCTTGATGATGGATTGCATACGCTTTATGAGCCACGCATGGTTTATTAAAATCACCGATCGATGAAGCTTTTGCATTTCTGTTGGTATTGATTGGATGTGAAGGTCCGACAAGGAATGGAAAGAATGATATGATGTGATGTACGAGTAAAGTAATTTCACTTAACTTAAGTTCTGACTTCTATAAAAGCTGGAATGTTTGACTCAAAGAGAGAGAGAGAGACAGAGAGAGAGTCTGGGGCGGTGAAAGAGAACCAGTTACTCATACATGGTTGTGGCCAAATGTAAATAAATCTGCAATAAATATTTTAAGAGGGATTCTGGCCCCCCTTTCAAATCAAAGAGGACTCGTTATGCTAAATGTATTAATCTAGTAGCCAGTTATGAACATATAAATATGTATACTATAATATATAGTAACTAAACTAGACTCTTATATTGTTTACATAGAATGAGAAACAGAAGAACCATCCAAGTACTCCAGCGAAGAGTAAAACTCATTCAACTCTTTGAACTTTCAAGGCTTTCCCTGTGGAAAAATTCTCCTTCAATCGACCTCTGGACTCCAAATTCATTGAATGAACTTTCAATTTACTTAAAGAAATTAAGTTTACAATAAAACCAGAGCAAAAAGCTCATTAAATGTTATCTGTCAATCCTCGCAAGTTCAAGGTGAATTAGGTCATCATCAGCTTAACCACTGCTTTTGCATACATACTTATTTCTTCTCCTCTCCCCCCCTCCCCTTGTTTGTCTCCTGTGATTTCATTGGAAACCCCTGCCTCCTCAAATTCGAAGTGTAACTAAAGCTCGTTGCTCACATCGGATTGGATCGACGAACCTTCTACTTTTAATTGATTTTCCCACCAGCTGCTTTTTTCTTCTTTTCCATTTAACTTTTTCCACTGTTTACCACAGTTTTAACTTCTTCTTCCCCTCTGCTCCCTTCCCTTTACGTTTATTGGTAAGAAGGTAATTAAAAATTCCTCAAACGTTTTGACGATAACATTAAATAAATAAAAATCAGCGCAGATCGGTAAGTAATGCGTTGCTTTTGTATCGGGCTCCTTTACCGACTCGTAAATAAGTCAAGTTTGAATTCTACGTAGTTCAATTATTCAGATTTTTGGGTATTTTTATTTATCGAAGTGGCAAAGCTACTGTGAATATCGGATTGGAATTTAAACGAATTTTATTGAAATTTCAATTTGTTTTGTGGAACGATCTTCGGATTTTAGAGAATTTTTTGTAGAGGTTTCTGTAGAATTTATACTGTATCTGGTTTGTATTGGATTAATGAAGTGATTTTCGTGGATTTGATTAAACACATTTTCCATTACCTTCGAAGATTTGATTTCTTCGATCGATGTACGAAAGTTTTACTGAAACTTCGTAGATTTCTTTCATTCATTCCAGGGATCTCCATGAATTTCCCTGGAAATTTCAATGGATTTCATTGGATATCTATGGCATTTGTATTTTGACCTGTTTGGACCAAATTGTATATGGGTTGGTATTAATAATCATACTCTCAATGGATTTCTTTTGATTCGCTTGAGTTTTCTTTGACTTCATGGGAATCTTTGAAAATGTCAATAGAAAAAATGTATATTTTAAGATACGTAAATCTTTATTAAATTGTTATTGTTTTAGTTAATCATTCCACTAACGAGCCTTAAACACTTGTGCAAAGGCTGCGATTATCGTTCACTCTCGTTTATATCACGTACTCACATGTAATTGACTTGTATTGCTTTCCCCTCACTCAAGTGCCACTTAATCACCTCGTATATATCTACTCACGCCCTCCTTCGGTTGACTGGAAACCGTTTAATCGATCTGTCTGTTAGTCTGTCCGTCTGTCATTCCTTCTGTTTTGTTTCTTTGGATTTTCATTGAACCGATTCGATTCGTTTGGTTCTTTAAACTGTCAAATTGCTGTTTGACAGCTAATTTTGCATAATGATTTTCGATTCGTCTGTGGAATACAAAACGCTTAACACTTTTATTGGTTGATTTATTTGTTTTGGCTACAAGCTTTTTAATGTGGGTTGTTCTTTATTCGCTTTTATTCGAACAGTTCGAGCGGTTCGAATGGCATCCGTTCATAATTTGGTCCGATCGATTTGTATTTGAATGGTAGACATTCGAATAATAATGTTGTTACTGCTGCTTGACATTTTTGATTGTATGTATTAACAATTAAAATGATTTCGTTATGGATCTGGAATATTTAACAACAACAACACTTCATGTGTTCATGGTTTCGCTGGGTGTTGGGTGTGTGCGATGTCACGATGTGTCAACGAGCGATAAATAATGTCGAAGCAACGAAGGAAAGAGCAAAGGGCCCCATCAACAATCAACTTTCTCTGGTGAGTTTAACAAATTGGCCCCTCTGAGCCCAGAACTGAGAAACACTTAAGAGTTCTTCTTGAACTGACTTTAATGAGATGGTCGATGAAATTCCCATAGAAGCGAACTGTTCAGGGGACGACAGTTCACAGGTCGAGTAAGTGAGGAAGTTTACATCGATTCAGTTCAATGCGAGTGTAAGTTTATAGACCACATCATTATAGTAACATCATTCAGTGAAGATGTCTTTCTGGCAAGATACTTCTCGGTCAATATGGCTTTCGGCCAGGAAGAGTCCGTTAAGATGCCTTTCGGTCAGGAAGACTCGGCGATATATGTTCACCTGAAGCACCAGAAGATGTCTAGTAAACTTGGACTTCATTTAGTCCTCTAGATATAAGAGTGATTCTTTCCAATTCAGTTATATTTGTGCATTTATCATCTTCCCCATTTTTTTAAAATCTATGATTTTTAACATGTGCACGTTACGCATTTCTTAGAAGTATGATTTAAACTACATATTCCTCTATGATTCCCAGTGAAATTCTCACATTAATTACACTGAATCGACTGTAAAGACTGCAACCCTTCCACAGTAATCCCCTTCCCCACTCCGCCCCAACAGCTGCCCTTTGCTTTCTATTCTCAAAACAGCCAGCCCAGAAAATTGATCTCGCTCAGCCTGCAGCATATGGTAACCACCCATTCCATGAATTCCCATTCGATAACCCAAGCCAAATTACACAACTCGCGAGGCGAACGCATGAGCCACAAGCTCGACCAATTCCTCGACATCAGGCATCAAATACAAGCGAAAACTAAAGAAGCACCGAAAAAAACCTACCGAGAGGAACAAAGAAGGCGTTCTTGCATGCGTCAATCAATCAGTAGTCGTTCAGCCAGTCACAGTCGGTCGGTCGGTCGATCTTCCCAGCCACACTTTGACAGCCGCAGAAGCTGCGCAAATGATTGCTGCCACAGATCGTGGCCGCGCGATCGATTGCAATGGAATGGCTAAACTTACGCTAAAAAATTAAGGCAACAATAAGAACAACAGCAGCATGGAAATCGTATGGCACGAAGTTAATAACCAGTTTCCTGGCTTAAATGCGGTATCAGCTAATTTCGCTGTACCCTTCGTTGACTTCTGAAATGGTGGATGAACAACAACAGCCAGCAGCATGATCTGTTGATCAGTTGATATGCTGTTCTTGTTGTTGCTGTTGTTGTTGTTGTTGGTACCGCTGCCGCTGCTGCTGCTGCTGCTGCTGCTGCTGAAGAAGAAGATCAGCATCAATTGGAACACGCGGCTCACGCAACCGCGCGAACTCGGCAACCACAACAAATTGGAAGCCAATAATCAAATGTCAGTCGTAGCTGCTGTCATTGCATTTAAATGTTCGCATTTGCTGGCTGATCCAAATGTCTGTCCGCCAGCATGAATCTGTATCTGCAACTGTCTGTACTTCGTATCCATCCGTTTGTCTTTACGTTGGCTTGTCTGTCTGCTTCACTGTCTGTCTGTCTGTCTGTCTGTCTGTCTGTCATTCATTCACACGACTGACTTCATTCCAATTCATTTATGCGCGTCCCTGGCTTCGTTCAGATATCGTTGAGTTTCGTTGAATTTCGCATTTGAATTGGCGCAGTTGTTGGTCGCTTCAGCGCAACTTTGACGTCTCCACTGACAGTACCAGTTGTCATCTGGGATTGAGATCGAGATCGGCAGTGGGATTGGAATTGAGATCGGAGTAAGTATTCAGTGTTTATTACGGGGAACAGGAGATTTTTAAATAACCGTGTATTACACGATGGTTGTGAAGGGGCGTGATAAGGAAGAGGGAACAACTATCGAAGAGAAATAACTCCCTACACAAATTCCAAATGGAAGAACCTCAAACGAAGCTAAACTTATGATTGATCTTCCTTTGATGAAACTTTAAATTATTATATTTCTTTCGATAAATAAAATTCTATATTATCCTGAATACTAAAGTTAGTACTGAAGTATGAAGTATTCACATATCTAAGAGATTTGATAATCGAGGAGATATTTGAATAAAAAAATCAGTTATTTAGAGAGTTTCTTTTTATGTCAGGGATTAATTATCATGATAGATCGATTCGATCGGATCGTCCACAAATAAAAAAGAAAATAAACCCCTTATTACAATATTTCCAACAAACGCCAGTAATAAATTTTTGGATATAAAAATCCCTGTAGAAAAAAACGGAAAGATTATATTTCCACAAAAAGCATCCGCATAAATTTCCGATCGTGTCGATAAATCAATGACGCCAGTCAAACAATAACAACAACAACCTAAACTAATGCTGCATTTTAAGGACTTTTGTTGGCGTTATCTGCGTCAGTCGCTGCCTGTCTGTGTCTGGTAAAATAATAAACAAATTGTTTGCCAAAAGGACGGAGTATCGACAGAGTGGCAACAGAAATTGACAAACTGTGGCAGCTAAACTAAGAGTCGGCCGGTGTGAAGGTGCGTAGGTGAAAACATTTCGGATGCATTGACAACATAAAGCAAATTTCGCAAAAGTGTCGAGACAAGATTAATGTGGATAGACAGATCGCAGATATGCCATGGAGCTGAGCTACAGAAACTTTAGGGAAACAAAAAACAACCTCACTTCGCTTGGGCTGGCGTGGGTTACCGAGTGATGACTGTGTTAGCGGCTGATCGGGGTTTTTTTGGGCTCATTTTTCCTACTCTCAATTTTTCAATTGATCGGGTTTAAAAAATAGAAGATATACCGTAAATATTTGTTGCTATAAATAGACTATATTATAAATGACTACATTTATGTATTAGATTTTAAACTATATTTATTCATCGATCATAACTGATCACTGATTAAATTTATTTTCGAAAGTTCCAAGATTTTACCCCGCTTATTAAAACCCCGCTTTTACCATGGATTTAATAATAACCTGTGGCTGTCTTCAAGATCAATACAGCCGAAGCTGTCATTCATTCGAAGCCAAGAATGCAAAATCTAATTTCTCTGCATGTCAAAACCTCTGACAGTTCTGGCAGCATCGGCTCGGCCTCGTCTGCTTTCCGCCGAGCAAACGTGGCCTTAATAAATGGTCAAAAATTAATCAATAATATTCGAGAGGCATGTTTTTGTTGTCTCTGGTAGTGTTGTCTTTTTCGCTTCTTTTGTTTTTGTTTTTCTTAAAGAACTTCTCACGATACACAGCTTTAAGTCTTCACCAGTTGTTCGTCCAGATACGCAGCATGTTGTCGCGTCTGGCAGCTGAAGCAGCAACAGTGATCGTCGATGAAGTGATGAGAAAGGGGTGACAGGGGAGGAAGGGGAGAAGCCGACAGACGAAATCCAGTTGATCCAAATGCGAAATGTCAAGAAAACATGTTCAGCTGTCAAACCTAACCGACAAACTATTAATTAGTAAATCTAGAAAATATACTCGAATACGAGTGCAGAGATTCCTCGGTGTTGCCAACCACTGTGATAAACGGAACCACAACGGCGAATCACAGATGATGTTTTCAGGGAAGGAAGAAACGCGTTGAAGCTAAGCAGATCAAAGAAGGAGGAAGAAGAAGAAGAAGAAAAGGAAAAGAAGAAGGGGGCGAGGGGTGAAAAAAGAAGAAAGAGAACAGGTATAAGAAGAAGAATAGGAAGAAGCTAGACTTTTCCTAGTTTATAAAGTACAAAAGTGTTTTTATATATACAATAAGTATAAACAAAAAGTCTGTGACGTCAGATAGACACCGGCCCCGGTGAAGATAATAAGAACAACAACAAAACCATAATCAAAAGTTGTCAATCATCATAGAAATATTTATGCATGCACAAGTGTGAGTTAAGAACTCCTTCTTGCGGCCAGACGAACCTGATGTCAGTTAAACACTGGATTTGCACTCTGTGTATTAACTGGGACTGGCCTGAAATGATGTGAAACTGATCAATCCAACGGATTCAGAGAGTTTAACACTTAATGTAAAACGTCTATCACAGAAGTCTGAAGATGAGTCGCGAGGATCAACTTCATTTCATTCATGCAATTGCATAAGCAAATCTATGCGAATCTTATTAGAAACAATCTTGATAGACAGAGAGAGAGAGGGAGAGAGAAACTGAGGAAGAGGGAGAGAGAGAGAGAGAGAGAGAGAGAGGGAAAGAAAGTAAGAGAAGCAGATACAGATATTGAGGAATTACAATCGGTCAAAACTTCAACATGAGGTTTATAATTCAAAGAAACAAACACCTCAACAGATTTAAATTTAATTTGAATAATAAGTTAAAACATTCTAAACGATCAAGTGTAGGGTGCTTACAATCAGGTTGGGCGTAGAAAAATGAAGCTAAATGAAGAGTCGGCTTAGTAGACTTTGATTACTGGTTGATAGTTAGTTTTGCGAACGAGTGTTCGTAAGTATTCCGTGATTGATAAAGAAATTAAATGAAATACGGGATAAGATGATGGCGATGATGAAAATGACAAGAGAGACAACCACAACTGAAACAACAGTTCCATGACTAACTATCTAGGAATGTATGAATATGACTACAAAAGAATATCTGTACAGTGAAAATAACGCAAGTATCACATACAAGTGCTTCTAAGTAGATATCCGGGATAGAGCCGTCTCTTTCTTGAACGATTTAACTTTGCTGTTATAGAAACGGTTATAATAGTGATAAGGAAATTGAAGTTAGTGTAGCTGATAAAAATAATAATGTATTTCAGTGTATTTTTCATTTATCTGACGGTACATGATGTCACATGCTATTATAGTGATGCTGATAATGCTCGATTTAGTTCCAGATCTGTATAGACATTATAGAGTAATTTTTCTATGCATACGCTTATCGAATCACTTGCTCCATCACTTCATTAATATTCCATATTCATTCATTCGAAGAAAACTCATTTTCTTTGTTAAGAGTTTCATTCAGAGTATTTTAATGATCGTAACCATCAATTTAATTCAATTTGTTGCTTGCCAGTCGGCACCTTTTCTCTCTTTTCAATAAAATTAAAAGCATTTCTAACTAAGATTCTTGAAAGAAAAAAAAATAACAGTTTTCATTGCACCCACCGACAGTCATAAAACTGTAATCAACGACGATCATTGAAGATCAAATAATGATCACGCGTTAGCAAGTAAACCGAAAATAACAATGCATACTTTGTCGACCGACTCAGAAGGCTCAAAAGAAGAAGGAAAGCAGAAAGCAAGAAAAACATCGAACAAGTCAAAGTAAATATCAATAAACGATACGAAAACGATAGACGACTATAGAAATGCCGTGTTATAAGAGAGAGGGAGAGCGCGAGGGACAAACAAAGCGACAGGTTGTAAAAATCAAATAGAGTAAATATGAGTACCTCGATGAAACCCATGGAAATCTGTAGAAAAGCGTAGAAAATGATTTTATGATGTTTATAGGAGGCACTAAAAACGAAGCCATGACGTGAGCCATGATCGTGATCAAGATTGTGCAGCGAGCGAAAGAGACGATTAGAAGGAAGTTGAGGTTAGGAGTTTTAAATATGAATCGCTGTGATCACATTATATTCTTTCCTATATTTACAGTTGTTTTATTTTCCACTTATGTTTGCATAACGCGGAGAATGAATAGAAGATGAATAGAAGATGAATTGTTCAAAAACTTGTTAACAACTTGTTTTGTTTACAGAATCAAAGTTTGATAACATTATTCTTTGATAAATACGATTGTACTATAACGATGATTAACTTAAAGACGGGGATAAAAACTATAATGAAACAGAAAATAAATATTATACATTCAAGATTATTTATTGTATTTGTGTTTCTTAAGACTTACATACAAAGATCGAGTGCACAAATAAAACCACAATAAAAACAACCAACAAAGAAAAGCTTTGATTTTAAAAAAATGAAAACTTCTTTTGATATTTTGGTGCTGTTTATTTTGTGTTACAGATTCAAATAACAATAATACTCTATACATTTACTAAATGAAGCGTTCGGAGTTACTTCTAGCCCCCTTGAGTCTTGCGTTGAGAGAAAAAACACACACGTCCCCAAGCCATGTGTTTAAATTAGAACCATTAAGATTTTGGCCAACTGATCACTGCCACAAAATTCAAAGTGTAAATGTTGAACATGTTCGCTTACATTCTACGTACATAACATATAATATATACACATGTATGTACATATGCACACATATCGAAGCAACTTATTTTGGTTTTTATATATGTTCATGTATGTAAACATATCAAATCGAGTATATAGCGAGCAATGGCTACGGATCGTTCAGATAGTGATCGACATTGTTTCGGGCTGGTTTGCACCGACTCCTGGAATCAGCACCGACCACAAGAACAACAACATACATGAGCGGCATTCTACAGAATGGAAACACGCCATTTTTATTAGTTTATTTTATGTTGGTAGAAAAAGTATTGAATTCTAAGAATAGGTTTCGATTTGAAACGTTTCTTTGAGCCGTGTTAAAAGAGTACGCGGTTAAGATTCATTGAAGATTTTTGTTCCGCTGAAAGATTTTTAGCCATGCGATAAGCTATTTATTTGAATTGAATTTTGATTGCTTTTTGTTTTCCTTTGGTTCGTTAAACAGTAGTTAATAATTGCTTAAAGTCGAAGTTGTTGTTGCTGTAGCGTAGTTTAAAGCTGAAGACAGGAAGCTGTTTGAAAACTTCAGCTTCAACAAGTTCAGGAAAGAAGCGACGATACGATATTTTAACGAGATTAAAGGCGATTTTTATTTGTATTAAAAAGGGTAATTAATTTAAAAAATTCAAACTTTTACAATAGCAAAGAAATGTTAAAGAAATGTAAAAATGGAAAAGTTAATATTTAAGTCAAATACAATACAACTTTATTTATTGCACTATGAGGGTAAATTTCTTTTTAACTTTTCATACCAACATAATGTAGTCAAGCTTACACTTTACCAAAATATCAAAACCGCAAAGAAATCAATGCAATATTTACCGAATTATTGGAAATCTTGTCTTTATGTAACATCTAAATTGGAGATGATGATAAAAAACCAACTACGAAAGGTGTATAAAAAGTTATTCAAATTATATACTTAACGTAATAATTATAGACCCACAAAATAACTTTCCTTTAACAGTTAAAGCTCACATAAATTAGTTACCTTAATATCTTTCGTTATTTTAATATCCGTAGTTAGTCACTTCATAGAAGATACGGGTACCTCAAAGAGTGTGGGGCAAAAAGCACTGCAACCTATGAAAAACGAATTAAAGCAAGTCATAGTTGTGCTGGTGGTCAAAAAAGAATGAAAGAGTTGGTAAGTGGAAAAGGTAGAACTGTGATGAGGTTGGTTGGAAAATCGGTAGCATAGGTTGGTGTAAAAAGGTTGCATGGGAAGGTAGACAAGACGATATTAACAATATATCAAAACAAATCCGTCTTAGGGTTTCTGCCTTTAATACATCCTATTAAAAATAATAGAGATTACAAAATTACTACTGAAATTACTACCAGAACTGTCGCTTATAAAAGATAGAATAATTCCCACAGTAAAAAAATTAAAGAAAAAAAAATAAAAAGAAAATCCTAGAAAAATCCAAAATACACACATACATATACCATATATTATACTTGAGTACTCATACATACGATCGAAAGAAGACAATTAAATTTATTATAAAAGTGATAATTGTCATTGCCACCGTGTTAGTAGTATTTTGTTGACAACAACAAGTGCATACATTCGAACGACTCCATCACCCTACGTTTGAAGAGTAAAACCACAGTCACTTTGTACAAGCGGAAGTGAGATATCAAGGAGGACTTAAAATTGTATTTTCCGTACTAAAGTAGTAGAAAGAAAGAAGACAATTAAATTTATTATAAAAGTGATAATTGTCATTGCCACCGTGTTAGTAGTATTTTGTTGACAACAACAAGTGCATACATTCGAACGACTCCATCACCCTACGTTTGAAGAGTAAAACCACAGTCACTTTGTACAAGCGGAAGTGAGATATCAAGGAGGACTTAAAATTGTATTTTCCGTACTAAAGTAGTAGATCTGCGACACTAATGAGGTGAATGAGTTACTGAATGACAGAGAGACAGAGAGAGAAAGGGGGGAAAGAGTGAGACAGAGGCAATAAGGGGTATTTACTGTAGTATCTTCGACGCCAAAGAGGTATACGAAGTGCAAATGAGTTGAATAAGATATCAAGAGAGAGAGAGAGAGAGAGAGAAAGGGAGTGTAATACTGTAGGAGCATGGTTATGTAATGTTGCCAGTGTAGCGTACAGGAGAATCGACTACTTTTGTCCGTTTTCCAAGAAGTGTTTAATAATAATTGTTGCTGTTGTTTTAATTACTTTTGTTGTCAAATTCAGAAGCCGAGTTCGGTCAAAATTATTCTTCATAGCCAACTGGTTTTATTAACTTAACTTCATACTATTTATAGCCATGTATCTACATGTGTTCATTCAATTATCATTGAAGTTGTGTTGCCTGAAAAAAGAAATATTCACAGGGTCATTATGAATGCCCTCTCTTTCACCGTCTTTTGGCCCACTGCGTACCGCTTTCATAATTTTATTTTATCGTTTTTTTATAATTTCTATGGAAATCATAATTGCTTTGACTTGTTTGTGGTTTTATTAATTTTCTTTTGTGTCCGATTTTTGTTGCTGTTCACTTGAGAAGTTGATAATTTTTAGCGCCATTTTATTTTTCGAAGTTTTCAGGTTTTCGAAATTTTCAATGGAATCTCATCTGGTCACCATCACTGGTCGTCATGAATGAATTTTTTGTCTTATGAATGAATATAATAGTAGTAGTTATTGTTGTTGCTTTTGTACTTCATATATACAGCACTTTGTTAACATGTTCCAATTAACTGGCTTTTATGAGGGAATTCATGTGGGCAATAAATACTCAACACTGTACTCAACTTATCAAAAAAGGTTGCTGTTGTGCTTTGTTGTTCGGTGAGTAGAACGACAGAGCTTTCTCGCTCTCTCGCTTTATAGGGTAGAGAACGGCCACCTCTTGAAGCTCTTTCTGAGGAAGTTAATTTCAATCTGAAAAAGGCAGAAACTCGGTTCAACGGTTCAACTAAAAATACCGGAAAGCGATATCTAAGGCCTCACAGAGTGCGCTCTGATAGTTGTAGATGCCGTTGGGAGGACCCAGAAATATTGGAAGGTAGGATAATTTCTCTTTAATATTGAAATGAATGTTATGTTATGTCGGAGTATGTAGTTAAAAATGTCTATAGTCTGTCTGAAGGTGTCTCCAAATTCATTAACTTTGTTGCTTTGACTATTAATGGTTTTCAGTGATAATAATATGTGTACATAAGGTCAGATGTTCAGGGAAGAGTTTTACTCTTGAGCCTTTTAAGGTTTCGGGATACTTTTGTTTAGGTTTTGAATACAAGTAGAATTTGAAAGTTCTCGTAAAGTGACCTAGTTTCTATAGGATATTCAAATGGCATTCAAGGTTCCTGATTAATTTCATCAAAATATCTTGCAAAGCTTCTACTAAAGACATTTGTGGACATTGAATTAGATGGAAAAATAATAAGTTTTATTATCTGTTATTTAGTTTAAAATAAACGATTCATATCCCACATAAAACGGTTAACGTTGACAGTTAAAGGTGTAAATAATGTGTTAAGAAAAGGAAAACGGAATTCTTTGTTGTTCTTGTAAATGGTCCTCCTTGTTGCCAAATGTAAACACGTCAAAAATCAGGAAAATTTTCAACGTAAAGCAAACCAACAACAACAAAAAAAAAGAAGGAGAAAAATCATGAAAAAATCTTAGAGTTGTTGAGTGTGCAAAATAAATGAGGATGTGGTGTTGATGTTAAGTGGAGTTTAATTAATGATTTGTGCAGTCCTAGGCACAACAACAACAACAACAACAACAACAACAACAACAAGAATAACATCTACAAGACTGCCACAATTCATCAAAACACATCAGCAGCAGCAGGAGGGGAGAAGCAACAAAGCGATGGTGTTGTCGTCGTTCGTCTCGTCGACGTCGTCGAAAGACAGATGGGACGACTTCCTTGTGGTTGTGGAAGAGAAGAAGCGAGGAGGGGAAGGGAAGAAGGTTAGAGAGGAGAGAGAAAAAAGAAGTGTGGAGAGAAAAGAAAAGTGACGAACGAATTAGGAGAAGAAGGGAGGAAGGTACGGCATGAATAAAGCCGAACTCAACGCGATGCGGTAAGGTGCGGTATACGGCAAACAGTATTCCGGACGGTGCATCTTAACTTCGTACGTCCATCGAATCTTCCTGTCCTGCACTCGGCATGCTTAAATATTATTCTTTGCATTCTACCGCACACCAGACACACTTTCGGAACCGCTACCGTACCGCAGCGATGTGTTTTCGTCCTAAGAGTTAGCAATGCGAACGAAGAATTGCTGCAGGATCTGAGAGAATGCATGGTAGGTCGATACAGAAGGGAGAAGCAGACGTTGGAGTAGATAAGCAACAACAAGGAACTTCATCTAATACAGTAAGCGTAAAATCAAGCTGCTGCGGCTTAAAATTGCATTGCATTCTATTGTTGAACGCTGCTGCAACAATGAACCGTTGGCATCAGCAAGATTTGCTCAAAATTGCAGAGAGAAAGAGAGAGAAAACAAAGAGTAGAGAGACATCGTCACATCACCATCATCAACAGGCGCGTTATTCGGCGACTGCGGCTGCTGCGGCGGCGTCTACGTTGCTAACAAACTGTACAAAAATTACGGGAACTGTTTTTTTTTTTTTTGCTTCTTTTTAAGGTCTTTGAATTAACATAGAAATGTGGCAAGTGTGGCCAGTGTTGCCAACAATATTAATGCTGTTGCTTTGTTGTTGTTGTTGCTTTTACTTGCTTGCGGCTGCAAATGCACTTTGCGCTCACAAAAAATGTTGCTGCATGTTTTTTTAATGTTTCACTCCATTTTGTTGTTGTTGCTGATGTTGCTAATGTCGCTCTTATTGTTGTTGTGGGTGTTGTTGTTGTTGTTGTTGTTGCCCTTTTGTTTTTTGCAGACCCGTTGGGGATTTTCTCAATTTTCCCAGCTACAACAACAAAACTAACTGGCAAGCTTCACTAACTCCCTGTTGTTAGTGTGTCTGTGTCTCTGCCCGTTTTCTGGCCTGCCTGTCTGTCTGTCTGTCTGTCTGTCTGTCTGCCTGTCTGTCTGTCTGCCCGCCTGCTTCTATGCCACTTTGGTCACCATCAATCTTTACCTCTAATGCTGCGTTTGTATGCTAAGCAGCTCATCACCATCTCCAACATTCCATGCCATCGCTTCATCAAGATGTGCGCATCAGCATCAGCATCTTCGTCTTCTTCTTCTTCTTCGTTGTCGCTGCGTTGCATTGCATTGCGTTGCGATGCGGTGCGATGAGATCGCTCGCTGCGCCTGCTCAATCATTGTAGATGCGCTGAGCTTTGAATTGTTGAAGCTGTTGTTGTTGGCACTCTTCTTGTTCTTGTTATTGTTATTGTTACTGTTGTAGTAGTATTTAGTTGTTGTTGCTGTTCTTTTGCTTATTTTTATTGTTGTTGTTGTTATATTTACAGTTGCTTTACGTATACAGCTCAATTCCAAGTGTTGCCGTTAATATGTTGCATAATTTGTGGCGCAAATGAATGATGGAATGGCTCATCATCTTTTTTAAGGTTTTAGGACGGAAAACACTAAAAAATAAATAAATAAAAAGCAAAAACTTTACTTGTTGTTGTTTTGGATGAATTACATTACAGTGAGTGTGAGTACTCAATCCGTGGTTAAGTATTGTTATTGCTATTGTTATTGTTGCTGTTGTTGTTGTTGTTGTTGTTGTTACTGTTGTTGTTTTTCTTTATTTTCCTTCTTAAATGCTTTTTTAAAACTCATCCATTTCATGTAGCAAATGAAGTCTTTTTGACTTTTTGTGGCACGAGAGTCTTTAAAAATGTAGAAAAAGTGTTCTTTTTCATAATATTAAAACGGTAAAAACTGTGCAACATTTAAATAATATGGGATCAAAGACCGATGCACCGGGCAGCAGTGCCGATGGACCTCGAGGTCCAAGTGCCAAGATAAATTAACCAAAGCTGGCGAGAGCTAATGATACAACCAGACAATGCTTCGGGTCAGTCACTCAGTCATCGTCTTGTTTATACTACGAACAGCAGCTGGAAGTAAGATCATCCATTTTTTAGCATGTAATCTACGAGTATTTCTCCCGCGTTGAGTTCTTAATTTACTGCGAGTAGGTGTTTCTTTTTCGTCTTCCTTTTTCTGTTAAAAGTGTAGAAATATTTTAGGGAGAGATTAGAGGTTGATTGAAAAGGTTAAAGGCATTTCTAAGCTTAAGCTTAAGCTCGAAATTTTATACTGAATGTAGAGGTCACTTGACTTCATTATAACAAGGAAGGAAGTTAATTATTAAGAGAGTTAGAGAGAGTAGAGAATATATAGTAATTATATCTGGGGTCGTCTACGATAGCTTGCACAAAAGCGACTATAAACATATTGAAGTCCACTATTAGCGCTTCAGATCGAGGAAACTTAAGATCGGTTCAGATAGTTTCAGATAGTTTCAGTCAGTTACAACCACATTCAGTCAGATTTTCCTAGCGACTTGTATAGCTAACTCTAACATCGTTTACTCTATAGACTTAAGTACTCAAATAATACTATAGAGCCCCCCTTTTCACCACATTCAAGTGGTCTTTGGTGGTTCCTAATCGATGGTCTCTGGTTCATAATCGATCTTTGTTTGCATTGAAACTGCTCACTTCGCTTTAAAGAGCATCTAGTATATTTATGGAAATACCTCTAAGATTGAGATGACTTTGGGAAAAAATCTAAAAAGAACCCAACAGTCTTTATAGTCTTTACGCTATTTTCTTCTTAATACTTTTCCGTATAAATACTCCAACTATGAGCATGTTTAATGGTGAATCTTCTATGAGCTTTTCTTTTCTCTTTCATATTTCTTTTTCCATTTTTTTCTGCTATTTTTTATCATTGAAATATTGATTCTAATAAAATTACGACACGCTTCAGTCAATCAATTTGAATTAAAATATTCAAACGATAAATGACGATATAGGGATATAATCTCAATCCAAACATCCTCCTCCTCCCCCTCCACCACCCCCCCGTCCTCACCCTCCTCCTCCATAATATTTTCTCCATAAACACGCATATTTTTCACTTGATTGTCGTATTATAACTTCGGCTAACAAGAGCCACAAAAAATGAGAACAAAAAACATATTATAAGACGAAGACGAAGACGAAGACGAAGACGAAGACGAAGAAGAAGAAGAAGAAGAAGAATAAGAAGAATAAGAAGAAGAAGAAGAAGAAGAAGAGACTTTTGTCTAATATCTGCACTTGTTTTGTGTGTTTTGTGCGTATATGGGAGTGATTTCTTTGTTGTTGTTATTAATAACAACATAAGCCACCCTTATTGATCCTTGAGCCTGACATCTTCATTTATCTTTGATGGGTTTCTTTTTTCTATCCTTGATGCCTTTTTTTATACTTCGAGGTACTTATTTAGTTTTTTGCAATTTATTTTCCGTCCTTTCGGAATTTTCTGCTCTGCTCTGTTTCTGTAGACAATAATTTGTGTCTGTTCAATAGTTAATTTTGTTGTTGTTGTTGTTGTTGTATCTACGAGTATCTAGAGAAAGCTGCATACATTCATTCATACGGCCAGAGATCCATATACACATCCAAACATACATGTTTTGTTGGTGTTTTTCATCAATTTCTATTTTGACTTTAGTTCTATTTTATGCAACTCAAATGTTGCATATTTTCTTCTGCTGCTTGTTCTTCTTCCTGGTTTTATTATTGTTATATTGTTCTTTTATTCCACGTTGTTTTTGCTATTGCTATTGTTGTGTTTGTAGCTTTTATTAATCTTCGTGGGAGCAACTCTGGATGTCTTTCCATCACTGAAACCTGCTGCTGACGTTACTGCTCCATGCTCCATCTTCTTGTTCTCCTTTTTTTGTGCCTCCTGGTCCTGCCGCTGTTGCGATGTGTGGCGTTCATTTGAGTATGAAATTAAAATCACACCCATGAGAATCTCGGCTGGAGCTCTTCGACACAACAGCAGCAACAGCAACAGCAATCGTAAAAATCCGGCAACGCTCGTCAGGTTTTCTGCTCCAATTGAGTTGGTAATTCATCTTTTATTTCGGGCAAAAAATATCTAATATCAAAAAAGAACAACTCCAATGTACAAAATAACTGGAAAGCTCAACATAATAGAAAAAAGCGAAAAAATATAAAAATAAACAAAAAAATTTAATACATAAAATAAACCAAAAAACTATTATAAAAGAGGAAATGAAACGAAACAATTTAAAGCAGAATTTGATGAATTTGTTTTCAGTACAAAAAAACAAGAAAAATACTCCTCAGGATATGCAATATTTTTTGTACAAAGGAAAGAGTACATAGTTATATAATGGAGTATGGGTCCACTACTCTTCACCCTCTATATTCGTGTGGTTTATGTGCAAAGTGGGCGGACCACACCTACCTTTGCATGAGTATATAAATAATATTGATCCCAGATGTAAAGATATTCAATTACTCTACGGGAGTCACTACCATAGAGGCTCCACACAATAAAATCTTTTGTAAGGTGCATTATATTGTACAAATTTCGTAGATGTCACCGATATTTAGATGTATATGCTAATAGTAGATCTATATATGTTTGGTGCTTCATTTTATCTTGAAATAGGTTGAGTTTTTCCCCTACCCGAAAAACATTTAAAATTTCCAAACAAAACCAGTAACAGCGAAGTTCGTTATAGTGTGAATGTGTGTATAGCGTGATGGGGGGGGGGGGGGAGGAAGGGGCGGGGGTTTGTATATGTGCATGTGTGTCGGCGGGTCCATTTATTTTGCAACCGTGTTGAAATTTCAAAGTCAATTTAACATCCAATTAATTCATGATTCCATCAACAGCAGCAGCAACAACAACAACTACTAGAAAAGGAGCCATAGCAACAACAACAATAGCATCAGCAACAACAACACCAGCATCAGCAACAACAACATCAGCAACAGCAACAACAACATCAGCAACACCATCTGCAACAACAAAAACGCTTGTATAGAGTCCATTCGCGCTGTGTTTGCATATATTTTAGCGATGTATTAGTTAAAATAACAGCAACAACGACAGTAACAACAATAATAACAACAACAACATCCATATCACCACATTTTAATAGACATCCCTCGAGTGTCATCAACAAACCTCGGCCGCTGATTGCATTTCTCATCGCTCTCATCTGTAACACATCCATGTAAACATACGTACGTATCTATAGACACTCGTTGGCTATCTATGTTGTATCTATTTGCTGATCTGTCTATCTGGCTAAATTGTCTGTCTGTCCATCCGTCTGTCTGATCTACCGTGTATCTGTGATTGTGTATCTGTGTCCATTTCGATGTTCATTTGGTGTTTGATTGGATTTTCAATTATTCATTATTATTGGTTGCAATTTCGTTGCCGTGTTCGTTCCTTTGACCTTCGTCCCTCTTTTGACCTTACTTCATACTTTTGAAGCGCTTTACAGGCATTGAAATTGATGTCTGTCGGTTGAAAATCACCGTGTTTTTGTTGTTGTTTAGTATTATTTTGAATTACTTGTTGTTCTTTAAACGAATAACACATAACAATCATGAACCGAAGAAAAACGAATGCAGAAATTATCGACTTTATCTAATTAATAAATGAATGTCCTGATGTTTATGTCACTAATTTATATTATTTTAACAAACAAACTTAAGATGTCTTTGGATGATTTTTGCAATTTTTAATAAAAAATGAGTTCATTCAGGAAAATCCTAAAAAGTATCCTTTCTTCGGTAAGGCGCTTCGTGGACCCTTTTATGGATCTATAAATATCCTTCTTTCTTCTTTGTTTTCTTAGTTTTCTTCGTCTCTTTTCGTAAAATAGTTGTTTGTCCTTTCGTTTTGTTTTGTTTGTATTCAAGACGCTTTTCCTTATCAAATAAGAAGAAGACGACTTCAAAGCTACAAAACGTCTGGAAAAAATTAATTAAAAACTCACTTATCTACCTTTAATCTTATAATCATCTTCATCCTCATCATCGTCTCGAAATCTTTTCGAAGGAGTTAAGATTTTATCAAAAGACGTTTCAGTCACCGAACTATTACTAAGTTCAATGGAATGAAATTTCAAAGTTTTTTATTGTAAAGGAAACTAAAAGACGATGGCAGGGAAGGCGAGAAAACGGTTGGATCGGAAGCGGAGAGAGCGGTCGGTGGATTGGGGTTTAATAGCTCGCTCGATTCTTAAAATACGATTTTAAAGAACTCATCGTATCGCAGTTAATTGTTTTTGTCAACATGCGGGCGTTTATAAACTTTGACCTCACACACACACACACACACACACACACGCACACATACACACATATGTATGTCTTACCATTCCTATGTTTTAAACGCCCCGATATTTCATCGTTTGACTTCTGTTTCCGTTTGATTTTTTGTCGTTTTTTGCCGTTTTTTGCTCTTTTTATCAGAAGCAATTGAAAATATATTTGGCCACGTTACAGGAAACCGCTCACCATCGCGCAAACGACCAACCAACCAACCATCCATCCGACCAGCAACATCTCAACTCATTCTTCATCCCCTTCCTTGCCTTTCATCCTCTTCTTCGCTTTCTTCCCCTCTATATTCCTGTTCTATCTTTTTGATGATATTTGAAGAAAAACTTAGTTGAAAAGTGAGTTGAATCAAAAATGTAAAAACTTTGATTGTTGGTGCTCAAAAACGACCAAACCAAATACTACCCTAGACCCTTATGATTTTACAGCTGTGATGGAAAAGGGGCGGGCCACACCCATCATTCGATGGGTATATAAATAATGTTGATCCTAGGCGAAAAGATATACAATTAATCTACGTGACTCAATGCCAAGAAAACTCTGTATAATCAGATCAGATTTTATATTCTTTTGTATATCAGATCAGTTTAATTTCTTAAGGAAACTTTCAAATAAAAGAAGGTTTTCGATATTCTTTAATTTCTAGATTATATTTACTTGAAACGCTTTAAAAATTTGATTCAATAAATTATTTGAAAACAAGATTTGTACACATACTAAAGTGAGACTCTCAGCTGTTATATTCATTCTATTTCTCTCTCCCACTCTATCTCCCGCTCTCTCTCTCCCTGTCTCTCTCTTTAACCAACGCTCCTCGTGTGGTAATTAAAATCGCCTTCGGTTATAATTTCGCGGGATGTTTCGCAATTTAATTGATTTATGTTTACATTTTTGGGGCGCGATGCATTCGCTGCAACGCGTTACGCAGACGTTAGACGCAACAGCAACGATACGGGTAACATAGTGTTGCAATTACACGTATCAAGAAGAACGCCCCGAAGCCAATAAACACAACAACAACAACAACAACAACATCGCCAGTGATGATAGCAACAACAATGATAATACAGCGATAATAATAACAACAACAATTACAGGTGCTCTCTCACGCTCTGCCTCTCCCCCTCTTCAGGAGACTCCCGGCGTAGTCTGGTGTAAAAATAGCCAAAGGTGATTAAATTGGCGATGTTGCTGCTGTTGTTGTTGTCCGAATCGATGTTGTTATTGTTTTAATATGGATTTTGTTATTGTTCAATTCAAGGTTGTGTATATGTGTGCATGTGTTTGTTTGTATGCAATAACTATTATCGCCAGCGTTGCCAATTATGTCGAGTTGCATGTGTGAGTTTCAATGTCAACAACGGACAGCTGCAGGAAGTCCAACAACAGTGACATCAACAATAAAAACCACAACAATAACTATAACTACAACAACAACTTCGGTTCTCCATCATCATCATCACCATCGCTATCATCAGTCGCTGTTGATGTTTGAAGCGAATGCATTTTTGAATCATTTCGTGTTCGAACGCTTAAGTGGCCACTCAATCTATCGCCCTCTCACCCCCTCACCCCCTCACCCTCTCACCGCCTCACCCCCTCACCCAATACACACACATCCTCCCCCTTCAGGTGCAATCGTGTTTAATTGAGTGGCTGCGTCGTTGTTGTTGTTGTTATAGTTGTTGGTGTGGTGGTTCATTATACTTGCTTGAATGTTGTCTTGTTTTTGTTGTTGTTGTTGTTGCTGCTGACGTTTTTGCACATGTATGAGTGTGTATGTGCACGTGCGTTTGTTTGTGTGGATTTTTCGTTTGTTTACGTTTGTTCACGATTGTGTTTGTCTGGCTGCATCATTTTGTTTACACTGTTCATTGGTGGAAAATAATGCCATCAATATTTCTACTGTTCAATATTTGTTTACATTTACGGTAGATAAACATTATTATGTGTGTGTTCACAACACATACCCAAAGCGTTGCCACACTTTCATTCTGCTCGAAAATTCTACCAACATGGTTTTGATTGCTTGGTAAAATATTGATATTGCACTTGTATTGTTGTTGTTACTGTTATTGCTGTTCTTACTTCTTGTGTGTATGTTTCTGTTCTCATCAATATTTTCTTTTAATTTTATTAGTGAAAAAAGGACAAAACCAGAAATCATACAAAGAAAAAGAATAGAGAAGCGTTTAAAGCCTCGAATATTCATAAAAACAACTTCAGAAACGACAACAATAATTGTAATAATAACAACAACAACAACACCCTATCGTACAACAACACAACAGCATGTAAAAAGATGCTACAAATCAACAAAATATTCGCTGATTTCGTGTCTGACATCAATTTTACGCCAGGAGAAAAATAAAACTGCCATTAAAGCATATTTTCTGTCATTCCTCATTCGCTCTCTATCGTCGCTCTCCCTCTCTTTCTCTCTCCTTTCCTTTGTAAGTATATTAAAAAATTCATGGCTGGAAATTGACAGACTTTACAATTTTCTTCTATTTCCTGTTCACGAGAAAAAATAAATTTATTACATCGAAGTAAGAAAACGAGACAAAAATATATTATAATCAAAAAAGGAAGCTTAAACGCTTGGAACGAATGGTGGAAAAATAATCAAAGCACTTATCTGGAGATACGAAAAAACTGGCTACGATATTGAAGAAGAAATAAAGATTAGAAATCAAACTTTTTGATGCTTATCTTTAATTAAAAGCGTTCTCTTAAATCAATCACCAGTATAGTCTCCATCATCGGCATCATTATTATCATCGTTACCATCACTATCATCATAATGATCTTCATCATCATCACCGTCAACATCACCGTCAACATCACTGTCGTCATCGGCATCGTAGCTCAGTCCACATCGCTCACTCCCAGCTCAGTTCCCACCGCAGTTAATCATCATTATCATCAACGTCATCATCAATACCATCATCATGATCATCAAGAATATCATCATCAGCACCACCATCATGATTATCATTAGCCACAGCAGCCTGCTTGCGTGAGATTCGCAGCAAGCGTGGCCATGAAATGCGACTCCTCATTTTGGCCGTAACGCAATTAAAACCAAAATAATGGCTCGCTTAAATAATTACGTCAAACCCTTGCATAGTGTTTGTTAAAATAAAACTCGATTTAATTATTTTTTCGGCACATTTGAATTTTATGTTCGAAATCAGACACAACAAAAAGCAAAAGAATGCAAAACGTATACAGCAAAAACAAACACACACACATTGACTATATGGCAACACACACTCACGAACACACACGCACACACCAACGAACACACACACGCACACACTCACGAACACACACGCACACACCAACGAACACACACACGCGAGGACAAGCACATGAAAACACTTCCGCGCATAAAAAGCTCATTGAGAACATTTTCAGAGGGTTTCAAATGGGTTCCATATAAAGATTTATGCCCACAAATAACCGCACACACACACATATACACAAATATAGACACATGTGTACAATACATACATTGTTATTCTCTTGTTGTTGTTGTTATCCTATCCTCATCGCATCAAAAATCAATTAATGACAATAATTTCCAGATTAGACTAAAATGTGTGACAACAAATGGTGATAAAATTATATTTATAGATCCGAGGGGCGTGGTAAGTGGAGGAGATAAGAGGCGTGAACGGTTTTAGGTGCGTGTGTGTGTGCATCCAGTTTAATTATCAGTTTTAAATTACTTTTAGATGTTGAAATTTATCGCATCCGAAGGACGACGACGACGACGACATTCTTTCGTGAAGAACGTGTAAAGACCTCTCTTCTTAAAACTCACTCTACTAACCATCAATTGCACAACTTTGATGAAGTGGTTGGTGAGGGGGGGGGGGGAAGGTAGGTTGAGAAGTAGTATTTATGGAAACTGAGCTGAAAAGTGAAGCTGAGGATCATATAAAGTGCATGACTTCAAACTGAACACTGGTCCATTGATCCACTGGATGCTTCAACTTCAATTTTAATGATTTTTCAAAGCTCATTTTATGACTATAAAATTGTTGGCCAGTCGTCAGTTTCTAAAATTTTTCCTCAATTCTAAGAGAGGAAGAAAAGAATAGAAAAGAAGAAAAACATTTAATTTTTTCACTTTTTTCCCCATTTTTTCCCCACTTTTACTGCAATCAAAAGTGGAAATGGTAATGAAAGAAAAAAAAGGGAAAAAGTGGAAAAACTGCCAACTACGCTAACGAATCAAATAAATTTGTTGGTCAATTAAAAAACTGCCAAACGAGCGAAATTTTCCACACATGTAAAGAGAAGTCATTTTGTTCTTTTTTCCTCATCTTTTTTGTGAAATTTTTTTCCCGATCTTTTTTCTGTTACCAGCTTTTCCTGGGGTACCTGGGGTACCTATCTGTGGGTTTGTACCGTTTTTCTATATGAGCAATTTTTTTCTGCAAAAATGCTGCGCGAAGCAGAAATTAGCGACAGAGAAAAATTAACGTAAAAACACAGTGTTGAACAACGTTATAAATAACAATGAAGTGGGGACAAAAACAAAAAGAAAGAAAATAATAAAAAGAAAAACAAAAATTCAGTCAAATGTGTAAAAAACTCAAGAGCATAAAAGTACGTATCCTCTTTCAGGACTCCTTTTTTTGGTGGATCCATTTTTCAGTGATTCAGCCAGGAAAGCTGTATATTCAATAATATTTAAAAGAGTTTATTAAAGGAACTCTAAGCTTTAAAAATGTACAAAACACATGATAGAGAGAGTGTGGTGAATACTGGCGAAGGAGGTGAGTGAGGAAAGTGGCGAGTGGGGAATATGGTGACTTTTTTATTTGAATTGAATTTTAATAATTTTTTGATTCTTTTGAACTTGTCACCATTCAATTCACTCCTTTCTCAACACACATAAAATGTTTTCTTTGATTTTGTGTCCATTTTTCCCATCACACTTTTTCTTGCAACTATTTTTCTATCTCTCTCTCTCTCTCTCTTTTCCTGTCCTCCTTTCCATCCTTTCGTCCACTGAAATTCTTTTTATTTCCGCTGCTTATCGTCCGTTCATTCCTTCGTTCCTTTTATTGAAGTGAGGAACCGTTTTTTATTCTCCGCCTCCCCCCTTTCGCACTATTCACACTATTCACCACCCTCTCTGACCCCCATCATGAAGCTTGTGGCTGCAGCACCCTGTAGATCAGGTTCTACAGATTTTTACGAGCAAAAAGCATTCACTGATATAGTTGAGGAAAAAAAACATTTAAAATTCCGCTTTAAAAACAAAAGAAGACAGAAAAAACCAGCAGCGAACTTTATAGAAATTCAAAATGGACGCGCAATAAAAATTGAACCCTACCAGCGAAGGAAGGAAAAACGAATGTAAGCAAGTGAGGGAAGTGGCCGTGGGTGGGGAGGGTCTGGGAAGGGGCTACAACTACCAGTGATGCTACGAGTAAACGAGTCCGGGAATATTATTGGTTTTTTATAAGGCACTCAGACCGCCTGCCTCACTGCCCCTTCCAACGGCCACCTGCCCTAACCAACCCCATCACTATCGTTACTCGTGATCAAACTTTTTCCTTTGCTGAGGAGCAGGAGACGCAGCAGCAGCCGCCCGCCTGAAGCACTACGACTCTTAAGGAGAGCAAAGAAGAGTGGCGTAGAGTAGTCCAGAGCATCAACAGCTCCGTCCTCTTTAAGCATTTCAACTCAGCGTGTATGATTTTATACACAGAGAAATACACACATTTATAAATATTTTACAGTAAAATAGCAAAAAAAAGAGAAAACCAACAAAAATACCAAAGAAAAAAAATGGCGGACAATTTTTACATTTAAAAGTTTTTGTTGTTGGTTCGGTTTTTCATGATTTCTTTGCTGCTTACTTTCTTCATGTTTTGGGGGACTGTTGTTGTAGTTCTCCTCCTTGTTGTTGTTGTTCTTGTTGTTGTTTTACCAGTGATGTATGCACTTTCTACGTGAATTTATTCTACGCCTTGTTGTTCTTGTTGTCTCTCGAACAAGTCCTTGATTAAAAGTCCTTGTGATATGCAAAAATTTTATAACTGTAATAAAAAAATAAAAAAAATTCAAACAACTAAAAAACCGGCAAAAAATTATTATAAAAATTTCGAATCTGAGGGAAAGGAGGCGGTGGTGGTTGGATAGAGGGGAGGGGGATCGTCACAGGTTACAAATAACTTTACTTGTTGTTGTTGTTTATGCCTCCCTACAGAAAAGCTCAATACTGCGCTGGCGCCATTTTCCGCTTTGTAGTCGTTGCTGGTGTTGTTGTTGCTTATTGATTGCGTATAGGTGATGTTTTGGTAAGTAACGGTTCAATAACCAATAAGATTTCCATCGAATTGATTGGCATTCAATATATAGGAGGGGACAATATTTAGGGGCGGCTCTAACGATAATAATAACGACATAAATACATAAAAAAATATAGAAAAATAAATTCAATAGCACAATAAAAACAAATAAAATAATAAATCAGATTCGGTTTTATTCTCTGAAAAATCCTTTTAGCAACAAAGGAAAGCCTAAGAAAAAAAAAATAACAGAGAGTTGAAAGGGAAAGAGTTCGGGAGAGAGAAAGAGCGAGATAAAGATAGGAAAAGAAAAACTAACTTAATTCTTGTTCATTTGATTTATGACAGATTTTCTTCTGAGTGACAGTTGTTGTTGTTCTTGATATCCTTTTCCGAAAATAAATGAATACTAAAATCAAGAAGAAGAAAACGACGAAGAAAAAGGGCAAGAAGAAGAAAAAGTTGAAAACCAACAACAATGACATCCCCGATTCCCGAAATTCACAAATATTCTCCAGAAATATATCTACTCAACCTAACAATGAATAAAAATCAGACGAGACTCCCGATTCCCACCCTCTATCTGTCTCACAACCTCTCTCTCTATCTCTCTCCCCCAACCCTCTCCCAATCTGATATACTCTCCCATTTGTATGCAAAACAAGTGACAGCCATAAAATAATGGTATTGACTCTTTTATAAGCAGATAAATGCACTTCAAATAATAAAAAAAGGATATCGTCAATGGTCCTGATAAACAGACAGAGAAACAGACGGACAGATATAAGGATAGACCCGAAGAGAAAGATACAAACACACACACACACACACATTGTAATATTTCATGTCATTGTATTTATTATTTCCAGTGACGTCACTAAACACTGCCAAAGAGTTTATCGCCTGCTTAATCTCGTCGTCCTTTTTTTCGAACGAACGCGTGTCGAATTTTTTCATGGATCGCAATTTCAAGAATCGAAGAATCGTTGAGAATCGTATCTGAGAATGAAACCAAAACGATGCGAAACGGAAGCGGAAGTCTTTCTACCCTCCTGAATTTCCGATTTCATTCGTTTCTTTTTTATTATTTTTATTATTATAGATATTGTATTGTAGAAAAGTAAAAATGTTTGTAAATAAATAAAGAAAAGAAAAAAAACAACATTTGCATATGGCTGCCAGGATGTCTCGGTGCATGTCTGAAATTTCGACTGTCAAAATTTTATAAATTCTTGCGTTTGGATTACTTTTTTCTTAATTTATGGCTTTTCTCAGTGGTTGCGAATGATTTCGGGTGAGGCAAAAATGGATGGAGTGGTGAGGGAAGGCCAGGGGAGGGAGAGGAGGGAGCGAGGGTATCTTGCATGGGGTTGCGTTGAGTGGAATGGGTTTTCAGTCAGTTGAATGGGGCTCTCGTAGAGTTGAATTGGCGGGTCGGAGGCGGCGGGGAGGCTTGAATGGGGTTTCATTGCGTTGTGTGGTGGCCTTCAGTGAGTTAAGTTACGGCGAGGGGGAGGGGGAGGGGGAGGTGGTGTTGTTTCATTGAGTAGAACTTGGATTTTAGTAGAATTTATATTCCATTGAAGAGTTCAAACGGGTTGCTTTGATTCGAATGGGTTGATGTTGGGTTAAACTGGGTTGCCAAAAGCTCATTCGAATTTATATATTGAATGTCGATGGGTTGCCGCATCGTGTGAGTGTATGTGTGTCTGTGTACGTATTTATATATGTGTATATGTGTGCGTGTGTGGCAACCCATCGACAGCTTTGAATTTTCACATCGTTTTTCATAGCAAGGATTTTTCTTTATTCACTTTTGTTGCTGTTGGAAAATGTTTGAGAATATTTTCGCTGTTTTTTTTGGATTATTGAAAGTTATGAGCCACGAATGATATATATTCGCACATATCTCTTGTCTTTTTTTTGTGGTTTTATGTTCTAAAAGAAGAGGAAGCAACTGTAGAATTTTTTAGGGTTTCGCTTTTTAGAAGAGTGTGTTGTAGAGAATCGTCTGTCTATTATTAAGTAATAGGTTGTGAAAATAATCAGCTTCGAGGGTTAAAATATATGTATATATGAATATGTACATTATTAGGAACTTTTATATATAAAAATTAAGTATATCAAGAGAAAACCGTAGGCTGGCCATCGGCTGGTTTCTTTTTGAATTATCTAATTTCATACATCATTTAATTAGTTTAATTGATTTTAATTAGTTGTTTAGCCCCAAAAGAGACCAGCCGATATTCCTTGCTTTATATTAAAAATATGAATGGCCTTGTGATAAGATATTCGACTATATACATATTTTAAATAACAGATTTTAAATAACATAAATTTGATTGTATAGATTAAAAGTCCGAAGAAGTGAGTGATGAAACTTTAAAAGTTTAACTATCATCAAATTCCTCCATATAAATATTTGTGATGTTCGTACAAATGTGATCAGAATTAACAATTAGTTCCTCTGGAAGCTCTAAAAGTATTCGCTGCAAACAATCCTGAAATATTTTGAAATTCAATCAAATTAAGTGCTGCCAAATAACACTCTTTCCCCCTCCCCCCCCCTTCTTTTTCCTCAATTGAAACCACAATTTATTGTTTTTTCCTTTCCTTTCCTTGAGCTGCGTCATCTTTTCCACTTGACGCTTTTATGTAGTTGTTGTTTTTTTTCATTTATGACATTATTTTTCTTTTTTCATTCATCAATGAAGTCATTTGCATGCATGACAATCGACATTACATACTTTTAGGCTCGTAAAACGCGGAATGTGTCTCAATATCCTGAAATTGGCAAACGTTTTGTCAATTGAAAGCAGGCGGCTTTGGATGCCCAAAAATATGCTACATAAAAATGACAACAACAACAATAAACCAACAAGTTTATGCCGATTTATTGTGGGTAAAAAACGAAATATATTAACGAATGAAATTGTTGAATGGAGGGAAAAAGGAAGGGCAAAAACTATAAAATATAATGGTTTGGTTGAGAGCTGAGGGGAGTGACTGGCACTATAAATATGTCAAGGGAAGAGGGCGCCCTAAGAGAAACCTTATGGAAATATAATGCCAGTAATAATAAAACCAAAAAAATAATTACATAAAATAAAATACAATGTTTCGAATACTTTTAGGTTATCGATGATATATCAACGGATATCGGATGTCTATTGAGGGCTATCGATAGTCTATTGAGGGCGATTTTTTCTTTTGCAAATTCTCCTAACTTTGCTTCATATTCGATGTTCCTTTCTCTAATAATAGGTCTGAATTCCAATCACTTTCTCAAGATTTCTAATCAGATTCTCAGATTGCATTAGAATATCTTTTGTAATCACTAACATCTCTTTATGGTTTAGTTACACTACTTTTCCATACTTCGATAAATGATACGTGATATAATATGTGACCATCACATTTAATGAAACATGTTTGCACTTTCGCACTTTCTATCGAATTACATTCTCGTCTTAGTATTTCATGTTAATCCTCTTAATTTCACTATTTTATCCCAACATATTCTCCTTGTTGCTTCTTCTTCTTTAATGTCATTATCGGCTTTTATGTCCATCGTATAAACACGCAGATATTCATAAATAGAATGATGATGCTCAGGCATCAGAAATACATTAAAATCTGCCAAAGAGATCATAAATAAATATAAACAACCCTCGATAGTAGTCATTATGGAAGGGAAAAAATAACAATATTATAGAAGTGTTCTTTAATGAGCGAAGAATGAAGACCAAAGAGTGAATAGCGAAGATAGTCCTCTTTAACTTATGAGTGTTAATGTGAGTATTATACACTCACTCAGCCACACAAACACACTTTATTCTAGATAAGACTAGACCAGGGAATCTGTAGATCGAGCCACTTAAGTCCACACCCCCCGCCTGCCCTTCACTATCTCTATCACCCTCTTTTCTCTAGTATTGTGCTTCCACTTCCATTTCATTTCAATGAATGGCAACAAATCGATGCTGAAACTTCAAACAACTTTCACAGTCCTTGTATTTCTCAGCCCACCCCCGCCCGGCATCCACCTCTTCCTCTTCCTCATTTTTTTCATATTTTCATCTGTTTTTCTATCCTTGGTTGGACTAATTCTCTGTATAATTTATAGTTTCCATCCCAGCTCGATTCTTGGTCATTAGCCAATTCTTAGTTCAATGCATTCAGGAATGAAATGAACACAAAGTTTTCTTTCTCCTCTTCTTCTTCTTCTTCTTGGCAATAATTACTCTTTTATATTCTCATCTAAAGATTGTTATCGTGCTTTAGTTGAACATGGACTGTATTTATAACAATAATTATGCATCCAAAGCATATGAAATCGATAATCTGTATGTCAATAAATTAAAGAATACATTTCGGCTGATGATATATGACACTTATAACGGTACTATAACTGTCATTACAGAGCTGCGACTTTTATCCATTGAAGCTGTATAATAACAGCTTCGTTTTGTTGGTCATAAATTTATTTATGACATCAATTAGCAAGTGTTTGGCAAATGATGAAACTTGTGCATAAATTTGAAATTTTTAGTGCTTTTTAAGTGCTGTTGTAGTGCTGTTTTTAGTACCTTTAATAATATAGTACCTCTAATAATTTATTTGAGGAATGTGTAACAATATTATAAAACCTGGTATACAAAATTGAAAACCTTTTATAAGAACGTCTACTATATAAACATTGTTTTAAGAATTTAAGGAAGAGCAGATGGTTTCGAAGAGCAGGGATGGGATCGAGGATGAGAATGTGTTCAAGATAGAGTCTAGATTGAGGACGAGATCAAGATCGAAGTTGAGGTTGGCTCGACATATAGATCGAGGAAATTATTGAAAGTGTCGATGATGCAGAATCCAAAGGATCTTATTAAGAATAAGGAATCACAGTAAATTATTTCAAGTTCATATAGAAAAAACTAAAAAAAAAAAACCTCCGATTATTAGAATCTCAGAAGAGTATTCAGAGAAACAATATCTTAAAAAACTCCAGAGAGTACAAATGTCAAGAAATCAAGAGAAAAGGATTGAAGACCACATTATTATTCATTGAAGAGAGATATGAGAATAACTCTTTTCTAACATAGTTTGATCGACTGTTAATTTATATCTACAAAAGTACTTAATTTCATAGGCAAATAAAAGGCATTATTACCTAATAGCTTTTTGAGATAAAATCGCTAAAATGATATAAAAGATTAACGAGCATAAAAGTCGAGAATATTTTATTTTCCGAATGAAAGCAGCTCTTGCACCAGAAACAACAAATTTCGACAAATCATGTTACGTGTAGCTTTTGCCAAAGGTTACAATCTACAATCAGCAATAAAAACTTTGAAGCCAAACGTATCCCAAAATAACACATATTTAAAAAAAACAAATAAAATAAATAAGAAATTTTAAATACATATTTATTACTATATTATAAATCAAATGTTGCAAACCGACTAACAACATCGATAAGCTACTAAACCAAAAACAATGGCAATAACAATGGAAATAACAAGGACAACAAGAACAAATTAAAACTACAATTAAAACCAACAGAAATAAAAACTAGCAAAACTAAAAATCAACAAAAACAACAATAAAGCGTTACCATTGAAGCATTAAATAACAGGAGCTCATATATTATGGTCAACAGCAAAAACAGAAAAAGAAAAATTGGGAAAAATAATGGAAAACAAACAAACTCATAGCTGTTTATAAACCTGGCCCGGTGTTTTCTTTTTTATAACGATTGGCAACACGATTCCTATTTAAAAAAAATAGATTTCAATTCATTCTAAATAAAGAAGAAAGAACAGCAACATCAACCACGATAACAACAACGATAGCCACACGTTTAACTTATTCTGGTTTAGTTTTTAATGACGGTGCTTTTTATAGATTTATTATTAGAGCCAAACAGCGACAGCGACAGCGACGGCGGCAACCCTTTTTCCCCGATTAAGCGAGCTGCAGTTTATAATAAAATTGATGGTAGACTCGCCCGATAGCTTAAAGTTACTCACTCCCCGCCACACCCCTCCACTTCTCCCCACCAGCATTCGAACATATATTTGAGTAGTGTTGCCAACATGATGGCATTAAATTTTCAAACATTTCATGTGAGAAAAACCAAGTTATTTGCATTTGAATACGTTCGCGTGTCGTTTCGATTGACCGTTTTATTAGAAATCGCGGTTATATTTTGCTTTTTTTCATTTTAAATGTGTATTTAGACGCTTGATGGCTGATTGTAGGGTGAGTGCGGGAAGGGAGGGGGACAAAGTAAATGGAGCTGCCGTGTCGAACTTTTGTTTTTGCTTTAATGATAAGAATAGCGGCGCAACAATTCTGAACAGGTATACAAATCCGCCAACTGAATAATTAAGAAGCAACGAGAAGGATTTGTATATCGATAAGTTACTTTAAATAAATGCTATAGCGTGGTCCGTCCACTATATACTCCATAAAAGACTTTTTTCCCAAGGTTCGAGTTCAAACTGAATCCCATCAGGACACACGCAGTATAAATAATGTACGTAAAACTCATCCAAGAATGGGTGTGGTCCGCCCACTTTAACAAAATCTAACCCAGGTATTTAAAGTCCCCATGGGTCGACTAAATCGCACTTTAGCAGATCACTTTTACAGTTATTTCTAAATAAACTGCTAATAAAGGATCTTTCGCCGGATATCATGTGAGACCATCGGGTATTTCAGCTTCGGTCAGACTGATGATAGCCCTGTTCTTTCTCTTTTTTCTTTTTTTCCTTTTTGTTTACTTGGCTCGGTAATCTTTTTTGTTGCTATCAATCTTTGTTTGAATTGATTTTTAATTATCACTCACGTTCGCGAACGTAACGCTGCTGAACGCTACACGCAAAACCACACAAAATCGTTCAAGCAGAATCGGCGGACGAACACCCGACCCACCGACCGATCAATCGACCATCTGACAGTCTGACTAACGACGGGTCATTTTATTTCTTCATTGCACGAATGGCTGTTGTTGCTGTTGTTGTTGTTGTTGTGCGCGAAACACGAAACGCACCAATCATTCGTCGTTCGTCGTCCCGCCATCGTTCGGAATCGGTCGTCATTCATCAAACCGCGTGCACGTTTCCGGTTCGTACACGGAACGGGCCATGAACAGTGATGCAGTCCATCGATAAAGCCAGCTACGAGTAAATGCATATTTGAAGAGGGGCGGCGACGAAAGGAGGGAGGGGAGGGGATGGTATCCGGTGACAGAGGTGCCCGGAGTCAAAAGCAGAGTCTTGTGATTTAGTTGTTGTGTTTGTTTTTAATGGCAATTTTATCGATAGCGTTCGTGTGCTTTTGATTTGCATCACAAATATTTTCAGAACTTGTTCTGTTTGGTTTTGTTTGGCGAGCAAATTATGAGCGATCAACATGCTACATGTGACATGCAGTCAGCCGACAGAAAACAGCCACAACAAATGGCGAGAATCATGAGAACTTATAAAAACAATAACAATAATAATAAAAAAGCAACAAAACCAACAACAATATCAATGAACAACGATGTTAACAAAGTCTTAATTAAATTTTTGGGTTCTTTAAAAATTCAAATGTTCACTGTTTTTGATTTCAAACTGATTTCGAATTTGTTTTGGAGCTCAATAGATCAAGACAGCTCCATGCAACTTACTCTCGCCCTCCCACTCGCAACTTCCACCCTCTGCACTCTCTGTCTCTATGCTACTATCACCCTACCGTCTGCACTGTGAGTTTATGGTCTTTAATTTTGACACGATTGTTATATGGTATTTTTACTCGTTGGTAGCAAAAGAAAACCCAAAGCGCAAAGTAATTAACACATTCAATGAAATAATTATGAACAAACAAATAAAACAACAACATCGACAACACACCAAAAGCAAATCATCATCATCATTACACATGCACACACACACGCACACACACACGCACACACACACGCACGCACAACTACTATATTGGCTTCTAAATCGTAGCGTGTCTAGAAAACATCGTCGTGCATTCGAACTGAACATATTTTTCATTGCATATTTTTCGGCGGCAGTTTTATTAAATTGCCTCATAAAATAAAGTGAAACATTTTGGAGCTGGTTGCGGTTGCATTTAAAAAGGAGTGCGAATAAACTTTTAACAACAGCAACAGCTCTATTTTGAACATATGGCAACGCCGATATAAAAGACTAGTTCGTATATAATGAGTTAAATGTTTTGAGGTTCTTTTTATTAGCATTGAAAGAGAAAGAAATAAATAATTTCTCACATAATTGATTCAAATTTAATTTAATGATTTAAATTATAGAAAAAATTAAAATAAAATATTTAATGAAAGTGAAAGGAAAAACATTCGGCTAATAATAATAAAATCTAACGTTATTAAACGTAGCCAAAAAACAAAAAAAATGATTTCCTTTTTCACGAGAATCAACAAATGCAACTTGTTTTAATAGCCGCTTAACATCCCTGTTCTTCCCCCCCCCCCCCCCCACCCCCCGCCCTTCTGACTCACACCTTCCCCTTTATCCGCTACATGCTCAATTCACACGTTTTGTGTTTTTATCGAGTCTTTTTTCTACTCGTTGGCTATTTCCTTTGAACCTCTCCCGTCCTTGTGGCCACACCAACTGCATTGGCAACACTTCAAACTCATCATCGCCAGCAGCAACAACGACAGCAGCTCACCTCAGCTACACGTCGTCATCACCGTCGCCATCGTCGTCGGCTTAATTTGTCTGTTTGCGAAATGGATTTTTCTACGCTTCGCAAAAACAAAGCAGAAAGTTTAAAACAGCAGAGCAGAGAAAAATTCAACGCTTCTGTAGAAACGCTTTTTTCCTGCATCCCAATTTTTCTATTCTGCGTTTAGAGTCCCGTTTTATTGCAGCAATAAAAAAAACGGGGGTGCGCATCGCTGTTGCATATGTTAATCAAAGTGGCGTTAAAAGGGGGCTGCTGGTGGTGCGGTGCGAGGGGCGGCTTTAACGTTGATCACCACCGCGGTATATTTGCACAGCGGACAGTGGATGGCGCTGTTGTTGGTGTTGTTGGTGTTTTTAGCGGATGGGGGGCTGCTGCGCTGGCCTTTTGGCCGCATGTTTTTGGCGTGTGTCGCTGTCAAACATTAAACCCAGCTTAATACCTGATGCCGCCCTCATGGATCGGCCGGCATACGTGCGTCTATCAGTCTATCCATTCAACTGTCCGTCTGTCCGTTCATCCGTCTGTCCGTTCATCCGCATCTGTTTGTCTGTTCCTGTTATTCGTGTGAATTTGAATGGATGCGTTTGTGGCGCTGCGGCTGCATTTTCAGTCAAGTGAGTGTCTGTGTGTGTGTGTGTGTGCGTGTGTATGTGTGTCTGTCGTCAAGAGAGCGGTACATGTTGTCCACTTGCGGAAAAGGGTTATTTGGATTATCTCTATGGACAGAAGGGATTAAATTTGATTGTTGTTTCATGGTGTTGATATTCGCAAATTGCGAGTGATTTTACGGTTAATTGAATTTTAAGCGCTTTCGCTTAATGTGAGCACCGGGTTCAGTTGCCTCTGTGTGTGTGTGTGTGTGTGTGTGTGTGTGTGTGTGTGGGTGTGTGTGTGTGTGTGTGAGAAGAGCCCCATAGAGTGGCCTTGCGTATTGTTTTCGTTGTTGCTGGGGGCAGATTTTAATAAAATTGGCAGCATTGATTACAGTTCATTCGTTTCGTTTGGTGTTTCGTATTTCGTTTTTTGTGATTGTGTAATGTAAATAATTTTGATTTTTTTTGTAAAATTTCATAATTTTAAATGCATTTCAATGATTTTGTAATTAAAAATTGTTCACCTTATTTCACTGTTGAATTTTAATGTTCGTTGTTGAGTTTAAATGATGTGAAATAATTGATTAAGCACTCAAGTGGGTCATTCCGCGCGCTCATTCAATTATTCACAATCAATTTATTTAAACTTATTGCATGTGATGTAATAATTATAAATTAATTCGTGCTGAATTCTTCTATTTTGAATACAGCCGAAATAATATCCTCTATATAATCCTTGTCTTTGGCTGAACTTTAACTTTATAGTAATATAATAAACCTGAAACCCGTATCTATTCATATAGAGACCTTCTTCCCCGATGTTGTTCTACTCAAGAATAAAGACATTTTCTTTAAGGCGTTTACAGGCTTTCTAAAGAGTGACAACCACTCCTTCCCCCCTCCCCCTCCCCTCTTCAATTCTTTTCCACTGAAACCATAACGAAAAAGGAACAAAATTAAGTCGAAACATTGTTTTTCTACGTTCATTAAAACTATAAAAACCATGCTGTTGCTGGCGATACACTGACGATGTTGCTCGTCATAGTAATGATGAGGATGATGATGATGAGTTGATGACACGCGGCAAGGATGGCGACAATGTATGTAATTTTCGCATTTCACTTTCGCTTTTATGACTGTCGCTTTCAATGCAATAATAACAACAACAACAACATTGTAACAAACCAACCATCTATTCAACCAACTCATCCAACTCCATCCATACAGCAAACCTTCTAACGGCCGCATATAAACCACGTGATGCCACCGAAGGCAGCTAATTTCAGCCTCTGAGCCTCATTTATTCATTTATTGACAACGTGAAGATGTGAGTGCATGTGTGTGTGTGTGGTGAGTAGTGTGAGTGTGAGTGGTGTGTGTGTGTGTGTGCGGCATCACTGACGCTGATGATGTCTGACGCAGAACGATACCAAAATGTTTCGTCATAAACTTCAATAATCGTAAATATAGATTTCGGACATCGGACTCTATCGCAGGCCGTGAAAAGAAATTAATAGTTATTTTTTGAGGGAAGGGGCAGTGGATCGAGAAGGGCAGAAGGGTGGGGTAGAAATTGAAGACAGTGTGTGAGTATTGAGGAATCATTAGGGTAGAATATTTAAAGACTACGTAGCTTGGCTTTAAAGGTGGTATCTATAAATAAAGAAACCCTTAGCAAGGATCCATTTGAAAGAAAGGAATCACTAAGGAAGAAGAAGAAGCAAAAAAGAAGAGCTTTAATTAAAGTTCAGAAGATTTCTAGAAGAAAGTTTCCCGATGGTAGCAATTCGATGGAGTTTAAGTCATCAAAAGTACTGCAATATCATGTAATATTTTCTTGACTCTTGATCAATACTATAGCGATGAGGGTGTGGCCCAACTGGATTGAAGGACTATAATGATATTCTTCATTAAATCGACAAAATATAATAAATTCAATAAAGGACATTACAATCCTCTTAACCTTTCTGAGCACCCGGAGAAACTTCCATTATCGATATTTTATTTTTTAACCCTCTTCAAAATTATGCAAATTTCCTGCTCATGGTGACAAATCGCCGTATACCGTTAGAGTTGCCACATCAACAGCCACTTTCAGTTATTAATTTAGTAGCTCGACTCCGGCCGACTGCAGCCGATGAGTGGAGGAAGTCGTCGATTCGCTTCGACTGATAAATCAAAAATTAAAAAAACAAAAATTAAGGAACATCAATTGTTCAAAAATCAAAAATGTTCGGGCAGACCGCAAATTACAAGAACAACAACAAGGATGACGGCATCACTGGCGTTATCGCTTGTCAAATGTCCTGTAAAGAAGAAGAAAAACCGAACAAGAACAACAAAAACAAATCACGTTTTCATTATGTGGTTGCTGAGGCAGCTTCTTCTCCTGTTCTGCTTCTGCTTCGTGTTGTTTTTTCATGGTTTGCATATTAAATTTCCCCGCATTTAAGCAATTTTTCAATTCACTGAAGTGGAAGTGCATTTTTTCAATTTCCCAACTTGTCGTTGTTGTTGTCGTTCGGCTTTTGAAATTTTTCTAAGCACCGAACCGTGGCCAGGCTGACATCTGGGGCTAATAAGGTCTACGCTATCTGAGTAAAAAAACAACCACACCAACCTCAGATGCCTCTGATAACCTTCACGCTTTGGCTCTTCGATCCTGTCCTCCACTACCCTCATACCCTCCTAATCTCCGTTCCTCCACTCCCAACAAACCACCAACCAATCAAGAATAAAAGATACTGATAAATCTGTCATTTTTACTTAATTCTTCTTTTTATGCGTAGATGTTTTCTTTTTAGAGAATAACTTTGAGCTGAGAAGAAACCACAAACTTCTTGAAGCCTAAAAATATGCAAACCTATTGATAAGATCAGAGCTCTTAAGTATTTTGTTCCACTTGACTCTCTGTCAGATGCTGTATCGCTCTTCGAATTCGTGCAATGACTTCGTGCAAAGCTTCATGACTTCCAATTGACAGAAGCAAGGGAGAGAAGATGGGAAGAGAGATGGTGAGAAACAAGAAAGGAGGGAGGGAGGAGGGAGGGAAGAAGGCAGAGAAGACGGAACGGTGGAGCCCGGTTGAAGAAGTTGTAGATGTTGGCAGGTTAGAGAGAAAGACTTGGCTACAGCTTAAGTAGCTATTGTGCAAAATATATTATATTTCCCCCCATCTTGTTAAGGGTACATTTTTTGTATTATATATCCATTGATATTGCTATTGCTGTTACTCTTTGTTGTTTGTGTTTTTATTATTTCCATCTCAAGAGCTGGCCTCTTGTTGTGCCATTTTTATTTACACAAGAGGATATCTGATTTGTGTTTGGTAACGTCTTTTCTATCCGATTTGTTATTGTTAAAATCACTGTTTTTGTATACATAGTAATGGGGATTTTTCGGTGGAAGGCGGTGTTTTGAGGATGTATACGAAATGCTCTCATTCCCATTCCAAATACTGATTCATCGGATTTGCGTATTGTGTTGAATATAATTATATTAAACTACAAGTGACAATAATAACTTCAAAAATATTCTTTATTGGAAAATATTGGAGATAGTGGTAATTTAATGAAACAAAATTAGTTCAAAGGGCCGCAGAGGGAAAGACTTTAATCTTTAATACTTTAATACTTTGAATACCAGAAATTCTCTATTATTTATCCAAAACCGACTGTGATTTGACGAATGAAATAAATAAATAAATAAATATGCAAACGTAATCTCAATAAATACGATAGTAATAACAGTAATAATTCCTAAGAATTTAATAAAAAAAAATCATAAAGTCTTCTTTTCTCCCGTCAACAGATCTGAAATAAATCCGCTCTACAACATTAGCTACCTATAAAATCCCGAGTCAATCTAATAATAAAATATTAGCAAGGAAAAATTTAGGAAAATTCCTAACCACATTCCAGAGTTGCGTTGAAGAAAATAAATAGCTGTCTATACAAACAGACGGCGCACTTCACGCAGAGACAGAAAGACAAACTGACAACAGACAGACAGAAAGGTAAGAAAACTGAATCTTCTGGCAGTGAGAGTCGAAGGAAATCAAAGGAGCAGTCGACGGACAGGGAGACAGACAGACAGATATAACAAATAAAGTAATGACATAAATAAATAGACAAACATTGCAAGCATACATGAAATACCGGAAAGCGACAGATTTACAAGGTAAGACTGAACCTCACAAAGGAAATACTTTAGTTAGTAGAAAGTTCGATGCATCTGTTGAAGAGATGGAGAGAGGGGAGAAGACACACTCAAACACGAACGTACTTTGCCCGGATAATGACAATATTAACAGGATAATAATGCAAGGAAAGCATGTAAAGCAATAAGGAAGCAGCATAAAAGGGGGAGGTGGGTTGGGCGATGGTGGATGGCGGATGGGGAAAGAAGTAAGAAAATTAAGGCGGAGTAAGTAGTTTCTGAAGAGATTTCCGTGAAAGAAGTTTGGCCCAAAGCTTTATTAATGATTGAATTGTAGAAAATTTCCGAGGCAGCCAAAAAAGGAACTCCAGCAGAGACACACATACAGTGATACACCCACACCCATACACACACACATACGAACATGATAAACATGCAGAGACTCGTATCTAGAAGAAGTCTTGCATCAGCTTCAGCTACGATATACGTACGAATTTCAGAATATGTCGGGTGAGCATATTTTGCGGTGTTAATCTCTGTGAAGGAGACCAAGGAGACGATGAAGAAGATGCGGAGGAAGAGGAGGAGGTAGAAGAAAAATCACTTTTTGAGCAGATGCAGCAGCCACTTTGATGTATCTGCCAAGACGGTAAGACTGATAAATAATGATGCCGTTGATAGGGAGCCGCAACCACTGTTGTTGATGCTCCTGAGGGTGAGAATGATATTAGATGGTTCGATGGGTGGGTGGATGAGTGACTGTGAGGGTGTGTGTGTGTGTGCGTACGTATTTTAGAACAAATATTCAATGACCTTAATGGAATTGAGAAATTATTGGCCTCCATATATCTCAGAGAAGGAGGCTAGAGTGGGTGAGGAAAGAAGAGGCGGAGATGTGAAGAGTTTCAGAGGATGATGACCCTGGAGGTGATGTGTGATGAGAGTAGGAAATTATAAGCTATCACATGAGATGGCAAGGATTCTAATTTCACTTGCTTTAGTAATATCTTCCTCCAACTCCACTCTTGCTTCCCTCCCTTCTTCCCGGAATGCTCCCATATGTCTCTTAATGGCAAGTTTTCTGTTGTGCTCTTAAGTTTAGCAATTATTCCTCTTCACTTCCTTAAGATTTAACTTTTAAATTGAGTGTTTATATTCGGTAGCTTAATACGGATCAGTTTAGTCTATAAACTACATAAACTGACCCAAGCTAACCAACTTTATGCTTCTTTATACTCCCTCTAGTATATCTTTGGGTGATAATACAGGGTTGTTGTTGATGAAATGAGCATAAGAATGGGGTTGGATAAATCTGTTTGGGTAAGCAACTGTTACTCACTTCAAGAAAAATAAACACTTTACTTATGTATGTACATAAATGAATAAAGTTCTTAAGATATTTGAAATCTTTCTAAAGTTCCAATCCTTCTTTGGGTTACAGGCAATCGTATTCCAAATATAGTGAGTATGCAAGAGAAAAGACTCTTTTTAGATTTTAGACAAAAGATTTAATAAATTCTCTTCACATTCTTACACCTTTAAAAGTTAGCTCGACTTATCGAATCGGAATAACTTATAAAAAGTTTAACGTCGAAGCTGTATTGTAATGGGACTACAAATGGTCAGTTACTTGGTCGTGTTTCGTTTCCGATTCACTTCCTCTGAGCTGAAGATATTATATAGTCTGCTCATGTGGACAGCTATTAAACTGCACCTTCTCACACTCTCCTCTTCCTCCTTATTCAATGTCCAACCAAATAAAATGTTCTCTAGACTTCGGGGACTGAATTAATTTATTACCTTCCTTTCGAGCACATTTGTCAATATTGACAGCTAAATGTCAGCCACCAACTGCCTCGGTTCAATCTTCCACACAACGCCACGCACACGAGATGTCACTTTAGCTGGCTCACTAGCTGCCAGATGACTAGCAATAAATCAAGCAAATGATGAAAAATTGCAAGGACGATACGAAAAAAGGACCTCCAACTGGCTAAGAGGCTAATGCAAGTCACCACGAACCACCGTCAAGTGATAGAGGCGAAGAGCTCTCAATAATTACAGAAGCAGCGGTAACAGAAAGAGGGGAGAAAGAGGAAGAGGGCAAGTAGGAAGAAGAGAAGGATTAGAATCAACAGACCTCCAACCAGGAAGAGTTTCGAAATCATGTGGGACAAATAAGGGGTTGGTTGACCCTCACCCGTCACAAAAACTAACACCTTGAACGGGAGTCACGAACGTACGAAGAGCAGGTTTCAATCAAAACGAACGAAGAGCCTGAAAGCAAATCAAGCAAAAAGAAGCAAACACACAAAAGGACACGATGGTAGGCGGGCAGTCGGCCAGGCGGTTAAAATCGAGCATGAGAATGTCGTTGAATGTGTCAGGAGGAGTGAGATGTCTAAATAATATCCTTGCTCCGAAGATACGAGTATGTATTTGTGTTTGTACGTGCAGGACAGCGTAACAATGAGTTATGACGTCAAAATGTGACGCACACGCGACTTAAAAAGTAGGCAAACCAAAAATATATAAAAAAAAAACAGGGAACTAGAACCAGTCTGGAACCAGAAGAAAGAGAGAGAGGGAGAGAGAATACACATGTTCTTCGAACCGTAGTCAATCGAAGAAAAGGTGTGAGTGTGCGAGGAAGGATCAAATATGAAAAATGCTCTTACGTATACTTTTGTCACTGCGAGTTCAATCCTCTCCATCAGCTCCTCGTCCATCTGTTGTTTCCTTCCCCTCTCTCCCTCTCCCTCCGCCCGCGTAAGCTTCTTCATCTATCCAGCATTTGAAAGAGATAAGCTTCTTCCGGGCCGAAAAAAGGACCTCCTACCTACCGCCTTCAGGCTGTCGTTGGTCTGTAATTCATGCAACCAAATTTGGATTTATAGATGTCAACGTAGGTTTGTCATTTGTTGCCATCGAATGTGTCACGGACACCGCACGGTTGTTGTTTTTGCTGATGTCATTAATATTTATTATTTGCACATACGAGTTGAACTCCACTAAGTTTGTGCCACAACCTCTCTACTCCCAACTCCCCCCCCCCACAGCACTGCTACATTAATCGTAACTCTCCCGCTCTTCCCTTGTCTCTCACGTTTTACATCCTGCGTGGGAGTGAGTACTTTTTTGCCAAAGGATTTTAATATTCTGTATGAATATGATTTTTTTTGGTCCCTATATGGGTATATAGAATATACGTATGTTTGTGGGGGAGAGGGTGTTGTTGGTTATTCTATTAGAACCATTAGCTACGTACGAGTAGCTGTCATTCGATATGGTTTACGGTTGGACGATGATTCGATATGTGGATGTGTGTATGTAGCATATCGTAGTGTTCTCCTTTGGAAGAAGAAGCGCAGGAGGTGAGAAGAAGGACAGCAGAAGGCGGGAGGGAGAAGAGAAGATGGTAAGGAGAGGATAGGGTAGATGGAGGGTGTCACAACTTGTACAGCAAACAAAGTGATTTGATGCTGTATGTTTTATATTTTTGTATACTAACATTTATTTGATGGATTATTGTAGAGTTGTCGCTGTTGTTGTTGTTGAGGAAAAATTACATTCGTATCGTTTCGGTTGATGGTTTGAGCCATGAGACAAATGGAAAGATTGAACTGGATTTTAGTCTCGTCTGGAGGAAGAACGTGAGCAAAATTTTAAAATGGTTCTTCTTGTCATTTCGAAAAAGAAGAGCTTCCTGCTGTGGAACTGCTGTTGGTTTTGTATACCAACAAAAGGAAAACCTCTCGAAAAGAATTCCTTCGACTTCCTTCTATGATTTCGAAATCTGACCTCAATAGTCGAAACGCTATTGAATGGAGAACGCATATGCATAGTAATCCTTTGCTGTAAGGACTCCATAAATCAAAGATTTCCGGCAATCCTTGAAAGCGTGCGCATTCGTTTGGAGGTCTTCATTTAAATGTAGCAACGCTTTCACCGTCTCTCAAAGTGGATGTGTGACATCTGTAATTATGTGGAGAATCGTTCTTATTTGTGACCGTCTCCTTCTCGTGCCGGGGTTCAAAATCGAATCCGAAAAAATGCGATTGAAGGAGGTTAAACATGGCGATATCACAATCATCTTCATTGAACGATGAAATAATCGTATTTCACATATTTGAAGATCGGAGATTAATAAAGGCTCATAAATGTTCTTTTCTACATTTGTGTATAAGATATTTTTTAAATTCTTTTCGCTTTTCATCACTCAATCTTATTCCTTTTCGCTTTTTACGATAAAACACTCAATTCTAAATATTTTATCATGCTTTTAAAACACAGTTCGCTCGTTTTTCCTTTAAACTCAATTAATGATGACGTCGATGGTGTTTTTTATTTTTCTCTCCTCTTTCATTAGCAATAAAACCTGGCAACGCCCTCTCGAGACTTGTTAAAAAATAAATATGAACAATAATTTACAATAAAGTCATTTCGCATGTGTTGTGTGTGTTTGTTTTTCCATATATTTTTTTATTTAACTTTGAATTTTTTACTATATCCTTTCTTCTTTATACTTTTTTACTCCTTTTGTTTTCGCTTTGTTGGTTTTTCTCTCTTTGCTTACGATTTCGTGCAATTTTTCGTATTTTTCCAAGTATTTCGCTTTGTTTCATTGTTCCTTTGGTGTTGTTGCTGCTGTTGTTTTTGTTTTTCTTTTATATGAATCCTTGTTTATTCTTCAATTTTTTTTTCATATATGGCCAGTCAATTGGTTTTTTTTTTGTCCTCGTTATTTTATTTTTTTTCTTGTGAATTGAGTTTTTTAAAATTTATTTTTTTATTTTATTTATTATTACTTCTTTTTTTGTTCTTTTGATCTTTGTTTCACTTCATGCATAGTTTTGATTGTGTTTTTCCGGTGTTGCCGTGTGTATGCATTGTTAATCCAATAAATATGACTCTGGCAACACTGGCAGCAACACACGTTCATACAAACGCTTAATTTTCTAGTCAGGATCGTATTCTTTTTTTTCATATTTTCATTTTTAATATTGCTGTTGTTGCTTTAATTTTTCTCCGTATTTCTTCCTCTTCTTCTGGAGCTGTTGGTTTATTTTACTGCAGCACAATCGATTATCCTCAGGGAAAGTACGAGGATGGCCGTTAAAACAAAAACTAACATCTACACAAAAAGTAACAATAATAAAAAAATCATTTAAAGTAATAAAAGGAAAAAGAGTGCAGGGGGAGGGGGGGGGGGGGAGGTACAAAGGTTCTTGTACTGTATTATTTACGTGTCCTTTAATTGGCCGAAGTCGGAAAATATTTATCGCGAAGTATTCATTATTTCAGACTATTTCTCGTAACTCTTTTGGTTCAAGAAAGATTGGCGAACGAGGTTTAAATGAACCAATTTAAGAACCAAGAAGATTAAACAATTCTAAGAATTATATCTTTTATGAGTAATAATAAGAAAAATCAGTCACATTTTCTTTAATTGCTTACAGAATTACGTTTTTTACAGAATTTATTTTGAAAAAACCAGGTTCGAGTCTTTGTTTTTGGTCCACGTCTCGATTATTATAAACTTTGGCTACGTTTTCGTATAACTTCTTTACTTCATAACTTATTCACTTACCGAAGCCCTTACCGAAGCCCTTACCGAAGCCCTTACCGAAGCCCTTGCCGCATTCATCTTTTTACCTAAGTTCTTCTTCTGCTTGCTGGAACCTAGCCTGGACTTTCACAGCTGCAGCCTAACACCACAAATTGGCCCCAGCCAGGCCACCGACGTGTCAAGTCTCCAGCTACCGATGCAGCAAGCAAATCAAGCAGCTTCTGCTGCATGCAGTCTACACATGATACACTAAATCATCTCTCAAAGAGTATGTCAAAGGATAGGTCGCTGAAGGTTGGAAGGTGGATAAATGAGCAAAAATGAAACAACAAATACTATAAATAAAAAAGAAGACCAGAAAAAATATCGTCTCCTCCATAAAATGAATTATCCGCATGGCACACGCGAGGTTCAAGCTTAAGTACAGGAACGAGTACAACAAAGGCAGCTACAACAACATCAAGAGTTTGTGGCTACCTCACTCACTCACTCACCTCATTTATTACCAGAGACGACCAGAGAAGAAAAGCGATCAGAACTGGTGCAAAATATAACAACAAAGAAAACAGCAACCGCAACGGCGGTAACAACAACAATTTAGGCTCGCCGCCAGCCAGCCTCCTACGATGACTGGATTAACAAGAGGATTTAAATAGCAGCTGCAGTGGCAGCATTCGCAGCAGCAGCGGCAACGTTCGCAGTAGATTTCGCAACAGCGGCTAAAACCAAGGCTTGAATTACTTAATTTGAATGCTTTTTCTGGGGTCTCGCTTCATGCTTAAAGAAAGAGCATGAAGTCGGAGATGATTTCAATAAACTACAACAAAATCTTTTCAATTTATTGACTTTTATGCTGAATTTTGAACACTCTTCAAACGTTTTGCCATGCCAACAGTTTCGTTGCCAACTTCTTGTGGTAACCCTTTTGTGCTGATTGTGGTCACCTTCTTATTATTGTTGTTGTTGTTATGATTTCTTTCGTTTCTTATTAGGGACGAACTGTTTGTTTGTTTGTTGTTGTTGTTGTTGTTGTTGTTGTTGTACGGTCCAGACAAGTGCGATTAATCAGCGACTATTAATGTTGCACTTAGAATATTTACGAGTATTAAATGACTTGTTTTTGTTGTTACCGATGTTGTTGTTGCTGTTTGTCATTTAGCCGCACATCTCCTAAATATATATATATATAAATACGTATATAGTTTTGTCTGATTTTGGATCCGTAGGTGGATTTGTATGGAGCAGCTTTTGCTTGACTGCTGAATATCCTAGAAGCACATTTTAATTAAGGTCATTGAGATAATCACAGAAAAGATTATCGACTCAATGGATATGATCGATATAATCACATTAAATGTGATGTTATGATGATGATGATCGATGTGAAAATGATCGATTGTGCAAATATGCTTCTTGTGTGCTTCTAGGATGGAGCATGTTGCTTTGCGTTGCCAGCTGTATACTGTCTACTCTTGCTGTCTGCCTCTCTTTCACACTCTCCCTCACACGGTTTGCTTTATGACAGAGAGTAGAGGCGCCCACCCGCCTTTTCACACGGCGCGAAGGTGTCATTAAGCAAGCGAGAAGCTCTTCCAGACTCCGGGCCACCTTCTCGAAACACCGCTAAAATTTATTGGTGCCGCAGAAATGCATGAATGGATGAGGGTTGTAGAGCAGGGAGAGAGGGGAGAGGAAGAAGGAGAGGCAACGATAACGAGAAGGTGTGCAATGGTTGGGAGGAGGAGAGGGGACGCTGCACTTACAGAAGCTGCAAGTGACTGAAACTCTGATAGAGAAGCATAAAATAAATGAGCAGCATTGAAAGCAAAGCTTGGAAGAATAAGAAGAAAAGGAGGAACAAAAAGAAGAATAAAAAGAGAAGCAGTTAAAATATTGGCACTGAAATTTAATCGAGTATGAAAAGCAAGAAGCCCTAAAAAAAAACCCCGCCTAATTTAAAACTGACACCTCTGAAATTTACATAAATTTTTGTGTGATTTTTCCAGCCTTTTGAAGCATCTCAACCATTTTTCATCATCTGATCACTTTTTTGTTTTTGTTACTGTCAGCCAAAAAAAAAAAAATAAGAAGAAACCTTCTTCAGCCCTTGTTTTGGTTTGATTTGGGATTTTTCTTTCATCTTCTTCTTCGTATTCTTTATATTGAATCCTAAGCAAGCTTTTAGCAGCTGCTGAATTTTAATTTTGAGATTTGTTGTTCATTGAAACAGATGAAAAAAGGATTAAACAAATAAATCACTTTTTTCAACATCATCTTCAGGATGATTATTTACTATTACCCCGCGCCCCCCCACCCGCCGCCTTCCTCACACCAATTAATGAGGGGAAAATTGGGTTTGCATTCAATTGGAAACAATTGCGAAAAAAGGAAGAAGAAAAAAAGCAAGATTTGTCAAATAAGGACGATTTCTTCGTTTTCCATTTTTATTTGAGTTACTTTTCCCCATTTTGAAGACGAATAATAAGAACAAGAAGGGGAAGAAGAAGATAATGAAGAAAAAGAATATCAATTAACAAAAACAACAACAACAATAAAGGTATCTTCATCAAAAAGGTTGAAGCCATTAAAAATTTTCTTTTTAATGTTGAGAAGAAAAATATTATTTTTAAATGTTATATTTTCTTTTTTTATCATTTGTTATTATTTTTCCTTTATTTATTTTTTTTTTAATTTTATTATGTTTCTTCTTGTTTAATTTTCAATTCTATTCTTATTATTTATTAATTATATTATTTCGTGCTTTTCAATTATTTTTCTATTTCTTCATAATTGTTTTTTTTTTTTCTTAATCTGCTTTGCTTTAATTTTTTTTAAATTTTCCGTACATTCAAATAGTTTCTTATTTTTTCAATTGTTTTCTTCTTTCCCTTCTCTTTTCCTCCTTCCTTTGTCATCTTTCATTGGACAGGGAGAGGACAAACACGGCGACTACGCCCGCAGTCTTCATGAAATCTCCAAGGACTCGAAGGACTCCGGCGTCAGCGAAGCCACTTGAAGCTTTCTTCAATTTGACGCAAAAAAGGGTTTCAACTTAATTAAACGTTCTTTTTTCGGTTGGTTTTCCTGCATTCTTTTTTTTTTTTGTTCATATTTCATTTGATACTCTTTATCACTCTTCTGCTCGTTTGAAGCATCCTTCCTTCGGACATCCTCACCGCCGCCGCCGAATTGTCAACGTATTGGTTTGGCCAAATAGACAACTAAAGTGGCTCAAATTTTTCTTTAATTAAGTGTGACGTTCGCTTTGGAGTGGCTAAAAATTGAAAGAAAACGCCCAAAAAATAACAAAAAGAGTTGAATTAGTGGGATGTTGATGGAGGAGAGGGTAGAAGAGGGAGAGCGGTAAAGGGTGCAGAAATGCTGGATAGAAAAGGATGCAATTTGACAATTGGACAACTTGATTAATTGGGATTTTCTTGTTTTTTCCTTTTCAATCTCTCGAAAAAAAGCTTTGATGAAAACACTTTAATAATAAATCAGAATATTTTTTTGAATTTAGTCTCTTCTCTTTTTGTTGTTGTTCGTTTTGCTAATAAATATAATCCTTTGACAAGGAATTTCCTATCAGAAAAAGAGGACGAATAATGATATTTTTGATTATCTCCTGGGACTAATTTTTTCCTTTCCTTTTTCTCCTTTTTTACGGATGTCATCATCTTTTTTATAATCAATTAAAACTTAACGTAGAACGATAGAGAGTCGCCGTAAGTCTGGAAAAGGTACTTCTTTAAGATTGCATAAGTTTACAAGAAATTTTGTGCACCCGATGGTGAAGGGGTATATTAAGCTTGTCCTTCCGTTTGTAACGCACAGAAAGAGTCGAGGCCGGTAAAGAAGTCTCTCCATACCATAATCTTCATAACCCTCAGCGCATCATAAGCGTATTCTTCATCAGAGCCGATTGTCCCTCCACTCTACCGTCTGTCCGTAAAACTGATTAAAGAATGGGCGTGGTCTGCCCACTTTAACATATTTAACAATTTTCTTGCACGAGTTCTCATGTAGAGGATCTTACATCAGAGGTTTCATAGAGAGATTAATAGAGTATATCAGCTTCGGTTAGAGAGAAGGTAGCACCTGGATTATCCTGGTTTAAATATGGAACAAAACATATTCAGTTAAATTTATATTATTTTTCGCCATTTAATTACTATATCAATGTTCTATATCAATCTAATGTTCAACTGATATTATGAAAAATGTAGAAACGGAAAGAAACAAGGAGTGGGTGGAATGGGTGTAGTGGCAAATCCCTTTTTATGATGATTGCTTCTTACAGTGGCTTCATTTATAACCGAATGAAGAAGAAAAACACAAAGGGACAAAGAAGACGATGAAGAAGAGTATCAGAAATAATTGCGTACCAAATAAAAGACCAACGGACACACACACACACACACACATATAAACACCCATATAAACATCGTCACACATGCATGATTATTATAGAGTTATACAAGAGTATTAGAAATTATGATAGTCTGATGATTACTTTTTGGTAAAATTTTTCCAAAGCCTCCTCCAATAAAATATTGGCTACAAATAAAAGTGCCCGCCCGTTCTTTACAACAACAACAACAGACAACACCCTACCCTTGTCCCACACCCACCCACCGAAAACAGTAAACGAAATCCGTAAATTTATTGAATTCTTCTTTGGTAACAATTGTCGACATGTTACGACACACACACGTATCAACAAGCATGTATGACATGCAGGCATGCATGCAAGCAAACAAAAGTAAGCAAAAAGGCCAGCTTAGAAAGTGGCCAACATCAGCTCATGGCTCATAAACAATAATAAAATAAAAGGGAGTATATAACATAGAAAATCGTAGGGAAAAATAAATAAAATCAGGCAGGCAACCGTTAAGGAGACAGGAAGACAGACAGAGAGAGTGACAGATAGGGAGACAGAGACAGATAGATAGGGACAGCTAGAGTGAGAGACACACAGACAGAGAGCTTGGCAGGTCATGAAAAAGAAATAAAAGTGTCGAGTGCATTATTGCTCCTTCCAAAAGCAAGTGGATGTGTAATTGTATGGGTTGGACGACTACAACAACCACACACACACCCACACACTCTCCGGACACACTCCCACTATACGTGGAATACGTGAGCCTCCCCTTTTTTGCAGTGTTGTGTCACTTGGCTATTATTTTGCACTTGCACGGTAAAAAAAACAATAAATATTTTTCCATGGTATTTTATTGAACATGAGCTCGTGTTGGACGCAATACCACGCTATAGATTTGCAAACATGTATGCGTGTGTGTGTGCGAATGTTTCTACTTCCTTTATGTGTATGTGTGAATGGTGTCAATGTGTGCGTTTGTGTGTGTGTGTGTCTTTTTATGACGATTAACAATCGCAGCTGTTGGCAGTTTTATGATTCTTTTGGTCGGTTGGTCTGTCGGTTGTTTAGTAGCTGAATTTTATCGTTTCTTCTAAGACTCAAATATATTTTCTTACACTTTTATTGCCATCACAAATAATGTTGTTGTTATTATTATTGTTGTTGTTGTCGTTGCTACTTTTGTGTTATTTGTTGGTACCACAAAAATCACTGTCAAAGAGCAATAATCATCAATTCTGATTTCATGAAGATCATATAACGTATTTGATGATTTCAATTTGATGAGTATTTATTGAAGAGAGAAAGAAGGAAGAGAAAATAATATTCTGCAAATAAATGCAATGAGTACTAAATGAGTATTAAATAAGATAAAAGCAACCACGAGCTACGTTGTTCAAGGAAATGATTCGATTCTCCTTCAGAAAGAAAATCACAATAAATGAATGAAAAATAAATGCAATCTTAAGTGATTCTTATAGCTTCAATTATGATGCTTAATTTAAAATTGTTTATCGGCTTCTTAAACCATCCACAATGACTCAATTAAAAACGCCCTCTTTTCACGCCTTCCACCCACAGCATACTACACTAATTTCCCTTTATGCCATGCTTGGCACCGAATTCATGTAAAATTAAGTCTCCAAATCAACATAATTACGAAGGTGTGTGTGTCAAAGCAACTGATTTATAGACTTCGACGCCAATGATCAAGCTTAGCGATGGTGAGAATGGTGAGGAGCAACAGAGACAGGAAGAGAGAGATAGAGAAGAGAGATAGGCATAGCGAGGGAACGAGAAAGCGAGAGAGAGCCTGATCAATGTAACAACGTAGGTGTTGAAAGATCATTTCAGAAAATGCAATAAAGAAATCTACAGACACTGATTTGAATAATAATAAAAGGTATAAAAAAAGAAAATAGAGGGCAAAACATATTGAATTTTTATTGCCTGTACAGAGCAATAAATTACTCGAGATAGCAAATAAATCAGCAAAAGAGAGCGAATGAGGAGAAACGAAGTCAAGCAGTTTAAGCATGTTTATATGCAGATCATTTCCGAAGATCAACACTTTTCTGTGCAAATCAACTCAAAACTTAAAAGGTGATTGAAAAGATTTCTATAAATAAAATAAGATAGCAAATAATAAAGAGAAAGATGAAGAAAATTTTAAATATCAAGAGCTAAAGAATAAAAAAAGTAACAAATTAAAAGAAACTAGAGAGAAGATCATCAAATGGAAGATTATCATTGGTTAGAATTTAATCATCAGATGATCTAATCAACAGCATCGATCAATTGTGAACTTCGATTCTTATGATTCGCATAAATACAATCGGAAGCAAACATTTCATTAAATCTAAGGATAATATTTTGAACGATCGTAAAGATGATTTTCTTGGATGATCTTCAATTGATTTTCTTAGATGATCTGCTTAGCCGATTTTCTTAGACGACTTTCTTGATCGATCTTTTTAGACTATCACTTAGACTACCTCTTAGATTATCTATTGGATGATCTCTTATACGACTTCGTAGACGACTTCTTTAGCAGATCTTCTCGACGATCTCTTTAGACGATTTCCTTAGAGGATTATTTCAGACGATTTTCTCAGCCGATCTTCCTAGACGATCTCCTTAGACAATCTTCTTAGTTGAATATGTGATCTTTTTCACTTCATAATTAAAGCTTCAAGTGACCCGCTTTACTGTCTCAACGCTTGACAAACATTTATCGCTTGTAATTCTTTTCGATGCAGACACTCAGCAGCACCTCGAACAAGAAACCGCTGATTTAAAATCGTTTAAGCAACACGTCAGACGTGGTTGATATCAAAGCTCACCTCTTGTATCCGTCCCACGTTGCATACCACTCTACAAACCATCTCAAAATCAAACCAATACTGCATCCGTATCTACTGCAGTGTCACCCTCTTCTTCACCTTCTTCTACTTTTGCATTTTCTCCTTCTCCTTCTTCTTTTTCGTTTTTTTCTCCTTCATTTTATTCCTCTTTTCTCCTGTTTTTCTCTTGTTCTTTTAATCTGCTGATCGCTTTGTAATCTTTGAGCAAATGATCGCGTCGCTTGTCGCTCGCCTCATCGAATTGGTTCGTCGGGTTGTCGGTTTCTATGCGCTTTGATGTTCAATAATTGCAAATACATGCGTCGCGAAGCAGCCGCGTATGTTTGAGATCGGATTTAAATCAGGCACGACGCATAGCAGTTAAATTGTTGCCGCTGATCCTGTTGAATTGATCTTTTATCGCTAAAATATGCTGTTGCTGTAGGTTGTAGATAAGCACAGTGGTCGGTATGATGGGTCTGTTGGTCGGTCGGTTGGATGGTCGGTCGGTCGGTCGGCTGCTGACACGGAGATGGGTTGAGGAGGTGGTTGGCGTGCGAGCATGGAGAGGGGCAGAGGTAGAGGCAGTCAACGCGTCTACGTGTGTGTAAAGAAGTCGCTGGCTGCTGCTGACCAGTTTTCATTTAAATCCTTAACATATGTTAGTTGAAATCAAGGAAATTAAAGCTTTGTCAAGTTGGCAACACGTACGTAGAAATCATGCGATGTATGCGATCAACCAGTTTGCATGATCACCATCAAGTTGACATCCAGCGTCGCAGAGTGCGGACGTAAAGAAGAGTAAAACAACAACAGCAACGAAATAACAACAACCACCTGGAGAGGAAGAAGAAGATGACAACGAAACAACAACAAAGACGATAACAAAAATGTAGCTGCTGATAATACTGAATGACGATGTTGTTGTGCTGTTGATGTTACTGTTGCAATCTATTCTTCTTCGTCTTCTTCGTTTCAGCTGCTACTTTTTCTTCTTCTTCTTCTTGTGGTAATGTTGATGAAGCAAGAATTGTTACCATATCGAATGCGGATTAAAATCAACGAAACATGATCACAAATCGAGAGGAGATCTGAATGAAGTATCGCCGAGTTCTCACAAGAGAGGAACGCCGAGGGAGAAGGAGGGGGGGGGGGTAGTATACCGTGGAGTCCGTGGGATTGCAGGGATGCCCCGGGGCAACTCCTTGGTGTTGCCAGTCGTTTTGAAAATACTTGTTATTACTTTTCTCCTCTTAAATATTTGATTTTGGCTAAATAATGGAGATTAAATTAATTGAATTATTTTTTAAGTAAGTGTTTCGTAAGGCTTTCATATTTTTAATCTTATAGAGGAAAACTTCACTGTAGAAATATTCTCCGTCCTTCCCACTCCCCGCAATCCATGAACACCTCTGCTCCCGACATTGATGAACTCGTTGCTATAATTAATCACCTGCTTGTTCAAAAATATTTGCTTCCTCACCTGTTCTTTGATGTCCTTCGTCGGCTTCTTGTTGTTGCTATTGTTTTTATTTTGAAGCTGCATTCTTTCATCTGGTGTCATTCATCTCAAGTGTCTTTGTTTGATGCCGCACGAACGAATGAATGCATGCCATACATGAAGGAGCAATACAGAACAACAATCATTGGCCACGATCGTTTTGGCTAATAAAGACAACAACAACAAACACAATAATAGCCTCATTACAAACAACAACAACAACATGCAGAGCTGTCCTTCGGCTCGGCTTCAGTTTAGACTTGAAAGTCAACCAAATCAATTGAGTTGAAATTCCGAATGAAAATCAATTTTCAGCATTTTTGCACGTTGAACAGGAAATTGATTGGAATTTTTGAGTTAATCAGGAGTGAAGTAGCAATTGTAAGCGATGCCTGTGTAAGACGTGCAGGAATGACTTTAAAAAAGAAAGCCGTCAAAAGTGTGAGAATTAAGTGAGAAAGACAGGTGAAAAAAACAAAGACGAAGAATGATTTTGTGTTACTTAATTAAACAAAAACCATTTAATGAAATAAATTTAATAGAATAAAATATATTTTAAAAATAACTGGTATAAATTATTATAAAAATTGTTCAACTCAATAAAAATTTAGCAAAGAAAAAAGAAGAAAAGGATTAATTCCAAGCAACTTCCAGGTAATCATCGTGCGTGGATTTAACTACAGAACATAAGCATTGAAAGTCAACGAAAGTAGGAACAACAACAACAACAACATGATTACCACAAAAAGGTGAAAAAATAAAGACTAATAAAAGGCAATAATTAAGCACAATTAATTAACTAACCATAAAAATTACACACCTAAAATAATCATTAGAAGCGCATCGCAGGATAAACGGACACGCGCAGGATAAACACACGCACACCTACAAATGCACCCTCTACACCTACAATAGAACCCTAACCCTTCTCTATCATAACTCCGCCCCTCCCCCACAATTTAGATTAATAGTTAAATTAACATTAATTTATCACATGTCAACAGAGACTGAAAAAGACCAAGAAGAGTGCCTGGACGACGTTCAAAAGTACTATAATAGCTTACATTGTCAACCTTTATATTGGCTTGCATGGAAAAGTGGGCGGACCACACCCACCTTTGGATAGGCACACAATATTGCTCGTAGATGTAAAGGTATTACCTTATTCTGCGTATTACAACTACGATCAATACTGTTTCTATACTCATCCACATGTCGGTGTAACCCGCCCACTTTTCCCATACAAACCATGCAAATTATGAAGGTGTAGGGTATCCGAGCTTCGTCCAGGCCACAGATAGCGCCGTCTTTCTGATTTTCCTCTCGTTCGTTTCATTAAATTCGATTATCAAAGAAATTCTTTCATAAGCAGAACATTTTCTCCGAGTAGATAAGGAAAATTAATAATTCATCCTTAATCAAGAATGATTGTTCCGAGTTTTGTGGAACTGGAAAATATGCAGCTAAAATTAGTTCGGAAAAAATTCGGTACGGGTTGCCATCTCCACTCAATCGCCTCACGCACCACTCGGAGCATCGACCACAATACATCAAACATCCGCTGGTGGAAACCCTGAGCGGATGCCCGACTTAAGGGTGGTTCGTCGCGATGCAACAGCGATTCGTTTCGCGGCCTGCCTCGTTACCTAATCACAAAAAAAGAAAAAAAGAAAAAATATTAGCTGCTTCTTTAACAGATAAATTAGCGCTTTTTACCCCGAAGAATTTTAAATATTTCAGGTTTTTTCCATCTCTCTCATTTTTCTTCATTTTTTTCCCCGGTGTTTGTCCCATTTCCCCCTCCGCCGCATTTGGGCTGCTACGCATTTTTGTGCTTTTCGTTAATTTATGAAAAACCGCTTAAGGTCACAAAAATAAGTTCAACGGGACGGCGGTGTTGAATGGGGTAGGTTGGTGAGTGATGTTGGCTGATTTCATGCTATACAACATCCATTAAATTTTCATATTGATTTAGATGAATTTTTTTTGCTGTTGTTCGTTCCTTTTCGCATCGTTTTTTAAGGGAAAAATGTTGAAAAAATTAGAAAAACGGCGAGAAAAAATGGGGAATAAAAATGGAACAAATGTAAAGTACTTTTTTTGATAATTAGAATTCTTCATGTTGAAATCTTAATTGTAAATATAACCGCGAGGTATACGCAAAGCTGGAGGGTCGACGATTCACGTTGTAACGCGCTTCAAGTTCCTTTTGTTGTTTTTCCTTTTTTTAGATGATTGTATTAAAAAAGATTCCGGATATCACAGAAGAAAAACTCTTCTCATCTCTACAGCATTTGAACAAAAACATTTCTTTGAGATATGAATAAAAAAGGTTTCGAGAGAAGGACAAAAGAAGAAGAAGAAGGAGAAATATCTACTAGACTATTCAATCATCTTGAAAATTGATAACATCTCATTATCTGTTGAGTGAGATCTAGAAATCACCTAAAATTATGCTACGGAAAAGAGGAAAAAACAACAAAACGATTCAAACGCCCGAAAAAGAAGGCATACAAATTAGGCCACGTGCTGTGGTTGTTCTCGTTTATAAGCCATTGGTCTAATTTTGACCAATTCAATGAATTTCACGAGAAAAGAATATAGAAAACATGGCAACTCTGGTCACAGGGCTCACATCAGAGCCGCACGCAAGCATCTTTGAATGTTGTGGGTTTTTGTTCCGGAAAGAAAGCCTTTTATAAAAAAAGAAACCTCCTCCGATTCCGATTTCGATCCGCTCCTTAGTTCTCTGCTCGCCCCTCACCACTCCCTCCTCCTCCACACTTCCTTCAATTCGATGGCCTTTTAGTTGTGATGCCCTTTCTTTGGCTGTGTGTGTGTGTGTGTGATTCCCCGTGGTATCATAATCATCAGCCGCACAACAACAACAATAATAAAGGACACCCAAACAAAAAAATCAAGTTAAGTGATTTGCTACGTGATATTTTTATAAAAAGAACGTAAAAAATAGAGTAAAAAAGTACAAAGGACGGAAAAAATGAATGAAAGAAAAAAGGAAAAAACAAAATGAAAGAAAGAAAAATTGAAATCATTTGTTGAATGAATTCTTTTCAATTGGATTGATGAAACTAAGCAAATAAATTCAGCGTCGGTTGAAGGAAGGGCTCGCAACCACCAAAGTGACCAAAGGGCTTGAGATCTGCCACAGTTCAGTTGGTTCACGGAACCAACCATTATTCCTTCCTTCCTCCCTTCCTTCCTTGATTGATAAGCTAAGCTGAAATTATTTTTGGGATTTAATGCCTGCTGAGACCTTATAATGAAATCTTATCACATTTATTATCTCTTGTTAGTGAAGACTATAGCCCAGTAGGTGAGAGGGTGTCTGAGTGGGAGAGAGAGGGGGGAACTACTTCAAAAAAAGTACTTAAATGCATTACAAAATAACATAAGAACAACTTTAATACAAGCTACAAAAATATAAGAAAGAGAAAGCTCTACAATATATCTCTCTGTATTTCTATCTTAATGTAGATCTGTCTCTAACCCTCTCTCTTTCTATCTCTTCACAGACCATCTCTCCTCTTAAATAAAGAGTCGTCTTTCTTATTCTCCGAATGGACTAGCAATAGACTATCAATACATCAACCGACTAACTCTCAATCCACATGATACGTTAAAGCTCTCCCTCCCTTCTCTTCTCCTATCTTCTAGATCCACCGTTCTCGATCCCACCCTTCATGCCCCTCTCTTCACCTTCATTTCCCCATCACAATCCTCCTCTTCACAATCCTTTAAATCTTTCCGCGTCTTCCATCTTTTATAAAAAGCCGAAAATCCTCGCAAATTCGCTCAACTTTTGCTCTCTACTCAATTAAAACTAAAGAAATCTGTTTTCTAAGCAAATAAAATGCAATTAGCGAGATTTGAATTAATTAAGTAGCAAGAAGATGCATCAGAGAAGAGGCGGTAGAAGGAAGAACGAGAACAGCATCAGGAATATTAAGGAAAAAGAGGTAAAACGCTAGAAACCACAAAAGCGACAAAAATATAAGAAAATAAACACATGCAGAGGCACATACACACATAACCACACACACACACACACACAAATAAACACACATATAAACACACATAAACATACGCTCACATATGACACTAAAGACAATTGAATGTGCACATCTGCGTGTTTAATTTATTTCCTTGTTTCTAGAGAAAAAAGTAGTGGAAAAAAACTACCACTGCTACGATTACTACTACTATTCTTCGAGTATTACTACTCCTACTAAGTGCCTTGAAAATGACTGCAGACAAAGTTTTTTATTTACTTCCGCCGCTTATCGTTGGCAACACTGCAATTATTGCTAATGCCTTAAGGCGTCGATGTTACACACGGAGTCGAAAGGATTTCTGCCAATTGTTGCAGTCGAAGAAACAACAACGAAGATGGTGATAACGTGGGTGAAAGCAGAAGAAGAAAGAAGAAGACAGGACTAACAAAGAGATAGAGAGAGAGAGAAGGGCAAAGAGAAGGAGGTGGCGGTGGATCGGTTGGCAACACAGGTGCGTTGTCTCATGCTTCAACACAGAAATGTGTTTGCAGACCTGAAAATGTGTGTATGTATGACTACATGTGTGAATGTATGTGCGTGTCAGTGAATGTATGTGTGTGTGTGTATGTGAGTGTGTGTATGTGAGACTGTGTGTGTCCTTCTATTTAGACGACTACTTATTGAAGTGCACTTTAGCGGAATCTACTGCATTTCTGTTTATATTGGCGACAGCAACTTTTTAAGTAATTGCAAAAATATTTACCAACTAAAATGTGAAAATTATTTGAGAGCAGCAACTGATTAAAACCGGTTGAGAAATTAAGTCACGAAAGTCAAACAGAAGAATGGTGAAGAAAAGAAAAAAATAATAATAGTAAGAAAGTATCTAATAAATAAAGGCGTGGTTAATTTGATAAAACTTATAAAAGTAGTTAAGTTTGTGGTATTCTATAATACATGACATTATATAAATATAAAAAAACTATTATATCTCCATCCAAAAGTGCAAGAATATTAACAACAGACAGTTAAATAAAATTGAATCTGAAACTAACAACGTCTTCCCATCTTCGTTTCCTTCTTCCACTCTTCTTTCTTTCCTTTCTTCTTCTTCTTATTCTACTACTACTTCCCCTACTGCTGCACTCCTTTTCTTCTGCTTCTTCTTTTTCTGCTTCATCTACTTCTTCTCCTTCACCGTCTTTTTATTCCATTTTTATTCTCCTTATTTGTTTTATGCTTTTTATGTTTTAACCATAAATTGGTATTTAAATAGCATAAATTGTTAAAAGCTCAAAAAAGGATGAAGGGATATCCTCGCATAGACAAAAGTGGCCAATAATAAATTACGGCAAGAAGTACATGAAGACAGAGAAAAGTTAGCTGAAAGTCAAGGAATAAATGAAGTAGAAGATGAGGTTTTATGGCAACAGAGAACAACTGCATATGAGTAGGTGAGGTGAGAAGATGAGAGAAGAGTTGATTGTCGAGAGTTATACAAAAACAACAAATACGTGGTTGTGGGTCTGAGATTAATTGTAATCGGTATTTGCGGTGAATATTTTCAGAAAACATTCTGAATAGTTTCGGAGAAAAGGTGAAGATGAAAAAGATATGGAAAGAAAGTTACAGATAGAGAAGGCACGGAAAGAAAATAAAAATGTTACACTATAAATATGAGATAAAAATATGAAAAACGCGTGTGGGCACCGGAATTTGAAATCTTTGTACAATAAAATTAAGATCTACATATTTTATTTTAAAAAAATGGAAGCTTCTAGGTTTAACTTCCAACATTTAAATAAAGGGAAGGTCAAAACATTCCGAAAGGTTATATGGAGGGCCTTGAAATCGGTTACTGTTGAAAATCTTTTTGGACAATTTATATATTCGTTAGTCTTCTATTTAATAATCGATTTCTTGTGACATGTTTAGTATTCCCACAACGATTCTCTTGACACATCTTTTAGCCAATATGTAACTTTAACAATATGTAACAATATTGTTCATATTAGTCAATATGTAACAACTTCTATTGTTAAGGTTGAAGCTTCAGTAAACACAGTTTATGAAACTGTAGCGAGAAACTTCTATCCTAAATTTCTATCCTGTGTTACTGTATTATCTACATTAGTCTACATACGTGTATGTACATTGTGATGAATGTCTCCTGAATCTATTTGTATCTCTCCATGCATCTATTCGTATCTACTCTTATCTACGGTCTATATAAGTACTCGATTTCAGAGGCTGAAGTAAGCTCTGATTGGGAAGGAGGACAGATAAAGATGGTGGAAGGGGGGGGGGGGGAGGGGGATGATTTCCATGTATGTTGTGGTGTGTAATACGTTTAAATTTCGTTCCTTCCTTCCTTGCTTCATTCGTTCGATTTCTAATTAAACGTTTTCGGTCACCGATGCTTTTAATTGTGAAATAAACTCGTCTTTATTCACGAACAAAGACCATGACGACGACGTTATTGAGTTCAATGCATACCAATGTCAGGACCCAAAATAACAACAACAACAACGAATACTTACTTTGGTCTAAGCTGTTCTTCTTGCGGTCGCTATAACGTTATTTTATCCCTTATCTGGTTGTGGCCAATAGTTGTTGTTGCTGTTGTTGTCGTTGTTATTGTGACTGCTATTGTTGTTGTACAGTTATGCAGTTATTCTACTCCTTGTTGTTCATGTTATTGAGAATACTCTGCTGCTGCACAATATTAGTTGTTGTTGTTATTGAGTTTGCTGTTACTTTTATTATTATGAAAGTTGTTGTTGTTGTTATTTTCTGTGCCTTTTTCTCTTCTTTATTTTATGAACGTGCCCATTCAACCACCCTTCTTTGGGTCCCTTAATTATTTAACTCAAATTTCCACAAACGAAAGGTTAGTTTAATCAGCACATCGATGAACAAATACAACTTTAGCTGTCAAGGATTATTTGTTGTTGTTGTCGTCTCCTTCCACCATTTAATAAGCTTTATCTACCTTCAACTCCACTTGCAACCCCGCTCCATCCCCCTCCCCCACCCCATATCTGAGTGTTACGGAAATTTAACAGTTGGCGAAATATTTTTGGCGAATGCGTTACTCAGAAACGGATGAAGAGTTCCCAAGAAAAGAAAATAAAGAAAAGAGAGGGACAGACAGAGAGAGATGTAGAGGGAGAGGGAGATAGCGAGTGATAGAAGCAGTTCAAGGGAAGAAGAGTGGAGTAGATCGAGTTGTATTTCGGATGCGTGTAGATTTAATGATGCTTCGAAGGCCTTGCGACTGATTTAATTAAAAAATAGACGAAAATAAGGTTGCGCTCTTGCTGGATTGTGGGGAGTGCACCTTGAAGAGGGGGAGGGGTAGTTGGATGGATTGTGAGTGATGCACCCTGAAGGGGGAAGGAAGAATTGCCAGGAACAACAACTTAACTCAAACAACTTCAGCGGGAATGAAAGGAATATATAGCAAGAAGATCCTCTACTCTCCCCCAACCTCGCACCCCTCACCACCCATGCTACCCTATCTTCCCAGCTTTTGATTGTCTGTTTATAGTCTGCCTTTTCTCTCCACTTCTTCTCATCTCTTTTCTTCACTTCTCTGCGCTTTATAAATTCTTCATTCCTCCTCTATATTCTTCACCATGCCTTTCTGTCCCTCAACATCATCGTCATCGTCATCGTCATCATATCTCTTTACATCGATATCCTTTCGTATCAAAGACCAAACCGAAGATATTTAAAACATCCGCGTTCAACAAACACCCCGAAATCAGAAGAAACTCAAGTGAGGAGGGAGTGAATGGGTGTGGGGAGAGGAGAAGCGGCAAACAAGGGTGTATGTGTGTGTTTGTGTTGATGTACTAGATAACTTCAAAGTAGAAAAAAATATGTGTGTGTGTGTGTGACGGTTGGCTGTGTGTTTTTTCTTAAGCTTAAGATTCAAAGTCCTGTCAACCGATAAAAATTCTTTGAAAAAGCATAATTTTTCCAGAAAATTATAGACAATTTGTTGCTGTTGTTGTTGTTGTACCTTTAGTAAGCATTGCCATTTTTGGTATTGTTGTTGTTGGTGTTGCTGGTGGTGGTGGGTTTTCCTTTAACTAGAAATGCGATAATCGTCTTGATTGTTTAGCTCAACATCAAAGTCATCGAAGGATAACGCGAAGGATAACGCTTGAGCGTCGTCGTTTAAAATTGTTTGCCAAGATTTTTGCTAACAACAAAAAAGGAGAAAAGAAAAAAACAACCGTTGTTTGCAAAGTATTTTTCACGATAAATAAGATTTCTTCTTCTTGTTCTTCTTCTTGTTCCTGTTGTTGTTCTTGTTGCTTTTGTTGCTGTTGTACGAGTATTTTTCCCTGTTCGTTTAAATGTTTTAAAAAACTCTGAAGATGTACCATAAGAATGCAAGGACACAGAATGAGGTTAAACGAGAGTAACAGAGAAGGGAAGTTAGAATAGAGGGGACAGGGGCCTTGTTGACTTTGATTTAGAGTCATCGTCTGTTTCTAGCTTTGATCAATTAAACGTGTGAAGCCATTCGTCATTAATTGAAATTCTCTGTTGGTATTAATAAAGAACTTTCTTCACTGCAATCTATTCCTACGTCAGTCTTTTTTACCACTCCTCAGTCCTCTCTCTCTCTCCCTCTCTTTCTATCTCTTTCCGATCTGTCAGAAGCTTCGTTAATCTCTTAACCACTCAATTAGTCTCATGTTTCAGTTGATTTGTCTGAAGTCACCTGAGCCGGCTAATCAACCGTCGAAGGTCATCATGAAGTCACTCACGTTGACGTATTAAGAAAGGCGGAGTGATTAGCAAAAAAGGAGGACAAAAAAGAAAGCGGGGGCAAAAGGACGAAAACAACGAAAAGAGCACAAAACCCCGTTGTAATTAGAAACTGAAAAACAAAGAAAAATATTTATAAAAAAAGGGGGAAGGGGAGGAGGCGGATGAAATCAATAATTAATTGACCTAAAAAGTATTGAAAAACAACAACAAGAAAGTACACAAAAAAGTGATGGAGAAAATATTCCTAAATTTCTATTATAAAAAAAAACTTTGTTACGAATGTGCGTGTGTATTTTTTAATGTATTCTATAATCTGCAGAAAATCTGAAAACTCACTCGTCTTTCAGTATTATTTCAATATCAAAATTATAAAATTAAAAAAGAAAGTTATATCGTATAAGAAAAAAAATTTATTGGAAAATATTGAATTGTGTTAAATAAAGAAATTTTTTGAGGCCATGCCATGAGAAGACACATCAGAAAACTCAAGTTAAATCAAACACATACACACATAGAGTATGTAAACACACCCACATCCCCCTGCTTTAATTTTCTTCCCCCTCCCAAAGCGCCATCGCACCGTCACTCAATCGAACGTTTCTCATTCTTTCGTTGTTCGGGATCTCGCACATTATAACGGCATAAGTTTGTTATAATGGCGCGGAAAACACAGCTTAACATATTCGCATATTTAACAACAACAACAACAAAAGAACGACATTAACAACAACAATAATATCACTAAAAACACTAACAAAGTATTGAAAACATTTCACCAGAAGCAGAAGCAGACGCAACGCAACACAACGCAAAGCAACGAACCCAATCTAATTGAAGAAGGTGACTGTGATCCTGGAAGGGATAGAAGAAGGGGGGAAGAAGGAGAACGGGGTGGGGGTGTCTTTGGCAAAATGTAACCGCGAAAAAAACCGCTAATATTTTGTTGAAGCAACGCAAAAATCGAAAAGAACGACATACAAATAAAAGGCAGACAGCGAAGAAAATAAAGATGCAGACAGCGAAGGAGGGAGAGAGAGAGAGAGGGAGAGTGAGAGACAAAGATAAAAACACAGAGACAGACAGACAAACCTACAGGAAGACAAACATATGAATGCGTTTGTAAACACCAAAAATTCCCGAGAGGAAATTTTGACATGAGGTGTAGTGTGTTGTGTTGGGGTTTGTGTCATGTGCGGAACGGTTTTTGGGAAGAAACCGGGCTGGAGACGAGGAGGGGGTGAATGTATAAAGGAGTGAGAAGTGAGGCGGTGAGGCGGTGAGGACGAAATGATGCCCTATTGTCAATCTAATTCGCGAGCAGCGCATCACGACCCAACCCAAAATTTCTCTGTGGCAGGGTGAGTGATTGTATGTGTGTGTGTGTGCATATGTGTTGTGTTCTTTTTTATTTCTACTATTTTATTTGATGCGAAAATTAGTTAAAAAGGCAATCAAAGATCGGGGAAAAAATTTGCATACATTGAAGTCGTCGTGAGTATCGTAGTTGTTATTGTTGTTGGGTTGTTAAAAAAAATAAAGTACCCTAGAGTCGCAAGACTCTTAAAGAATGGAAATTGCGGTGGGATTGGGGTTGGTAGGGGTGGCTGGGGTGCACTTCTATGGTTTTGTGTACTTTAGCATCAATTATTGGTTAGAAATTGAGACGGTGTTCGTCTTGACATTTGCATTTATATATGGACATTTTATTGCTGAATTATCTGATAGAGTCAGAGAAAAGAGAATAGAGAGAGAACGAGTGAGAGAGAGCGCTGGAGATATGGAAACGATTTAAAAGGTTTCGTGATATTTAAACGTTTATTTTGTAGCTCATTTAAGAGTTAAGAAAAGTAATATAATTACAATTAAAATAATAGCAATGCGTTAATAATAATAATAACAATTATAACAGTAATAATAATAATAATAATAGTTATAATAGTAGTAATAATAATAACATTGTTTGTACATAATATAAAACCTTAAATTAAATATTTAATAATTACTTAGAATCTCAGACGCCTCAACAACCCCCTCCAGACACTCAATGACAACAACAACATTGTGAACATCACTCGTCACATTTCTAGGGCATCATTTGAACTTTACTCTATATAACTTTATTATATATGTTATATATTTTTATTATATAATCACTTTGCCTTGGACTGTGGTAAGTGACTATTAAGTAACTTTGTTGCTTTTACTTGTGTCACTATTTTTATGACATCACTGACAGTTCGGTAGTTTGGCCCCGTAAGTTTGTCAACACATCTTTGAGGGCGTCAACTCTCCCCGTCACTCCACTCCACCGGACCCTCCAACTGGGACTGAATTCCCTGTACAAATCTATATTTACGAGTATTGAAGTTTATGTGTTGATCTTTTGGTATCGTTTGAGGCCGATTGTAAACATTTTAATGACGATGAGGAAGACGGAAGAAGAAGAAGAAGAGATAAGGAGAATAAGAACAAGGATAAGAACGAGGAAACAGTCATACATAAACACAAGCATGGAAAGGAAAATGTAATGAAACTGTCATGAAAGCGAAACTCATAAAAAGTGACTATATTAGGCTTTACATGTTTGTGTGGGTGTATGTGTTTGTGTGTGCGGGCATGTGTTTATGTATGTGTGTTTATAGTTTTATATGTGAACACAGAAGTCCAATAATTTGTATAAAAGTCTCAGAGGTGCCAATAAAACGCGTTCGCAAAACAGAGAAACCAGAAAAGCGAAGAGGCGAATAATGAGCGTCCAAAACTATGCTACACAAATAAAAACAACAACTATCTTACTTAGCTGAACTTCTAGTTTTGTTGTTAACTTTGAGTCTAATTTTCTGAAATTTTCCACTTTTGACCTCTCTTTAAACTTAATGATTAACCAACCTGAAATAAAAATTCGATTTGAACTCTTAGAGATTCAGTAGAATGACAAAGAATACTTAATTTAGTGTTGATTTCGGATGTTTATTATTTGACTTCTTGTCTGACTTTGTCTTTACCTACTGTCTTGCACTCTCAGTCGCTCTCTCTCTCTCTCTCTGTCTCTCTCTCTGCCTCCTAAATAAACTAAAGTCAGTGTTGTTGAATAGTTGAATACTTTGATGAGGACTACTTTTGACAGCTGGCTAATTCGCTCCTTTTCTCACTCTGTTTCACTTTCTTACTCTGTCTGACTCACTCCCTCTGTCCCACTCCCTCTGCTTTCTCTCTCTTTCTGATTACAATTTGAGTCTATGTCAAAAACAAATACAATCAAATGTTCAACTCTTTTCTGTGTGACAACCAGCAGTCAAAATAATCAATCATTAAAAATTCACAAAAGTCAAATTACAAATATTGTGGTTGTTGTTTTTGCATTAATATTAAATACAGTTAAGTGCATCAAGTGTTGAATCAAAGGACTGCATTTGTTTTACTAGTCACGGGATTTACTAGGAAACAAATTAATATGGATTTGTAATTATAAAAACATTTGTTAAAATTATATTATTTAATTAATCTTTTTCTCATAATTCCAATAAGTTTTTGAATTTTTAATATTTTTTTTCCTTTTCTTTTTTCCTTTTTTTCTTTATGTATTTATTATAAATTGGATTTGGTTTTCCGGAATTATTTTTATTTTTTTCCATACTCATGAATTATTTTAATGTTGCATAGTTTCAGGTGCTGTTTTTACGAGTAGAGAGCTTTTCTGGTCTTTCTGTGTGATCTTTAATCTACTCTCAATTGTATAACCAAGGATATATCGATTCTTATCGCATCGTAGAAATATATTATGACTCTATAGCATGACTCGAAGCAACAATAACAACAACAAAAATCAAATGTATCCTTCGTCGTTTGTTATTCGTTTTAAAAACGCTGCAGGTAAAAATTTCAGTTGAATTTTTAAAAGTATTTTTAAAATGGACCTTTTTTCTTGTTCTATCCTAATTTTATGTGGAAGAAGAAGAACACAACACAACAACAACCATAATAAACACCGTGAATTCTCAGCTGCGTTGTTTTAAAGACCGAGCGGATCATCGCCGGTCGAAGCAAGTCTATCGTCGCGAATTTTATTCTTATGTCGTTGGTGATGGTCTTGGTGTTGTTCTTTTTGTTGTTGTTGTTGTTGTGCCGAAGTTTTTCTTGTTCATCAACTTAGAAATGGCTACAAATGAGTAGCTCATTTAAGAAGTTTAGAATAAAAGCATCAGCTGAGGACCGTCCAACATCCAACCACCCACTTTTTAAGGTGTGATTCGATCCCCTTAAAATACAAAAAAACCCAGAAAATTGTTCCAAATACTGGCTGAGTTTTCGTGTAGATGAGTAGATTTGTTGTTGTTATTTTTTAAATTTGGTTTGAAACTTATTCACATTAAATTAGTGATTAATTTTTATGCTTAAAATATGCAAATTCAAATGCCACGGACGACGACGATGCTGATGCTGATGCAGTCATTCATTCGGCTTCATTTCATCTTCATTTCCTGAGCGATGCGATGTGGACACCGAATAAGAAAAACCAGCAACAGCAACAACAACTGATGTCCTTAGGGACCTGCTGTAGTTATGATCGGAGTAGAGAAGAGAGACGCGGTTTATTTTTGCTTTTCTTTCTGAAGTTTTTCTAAAGAAAATGAAGGAATTTTTTTCGGATTTTTTATATTATATCATTTCCTTAGCAGCAAAAGCAACAACAAATTAATGTTTGTCCTGAAGGCGAATTGATTATGAACACAGAAGAGAAGATGTTGTTGTTGTTGTTGTTGTTGTTATTGTTATTGTGATAGTGATGTGAGTCGGTTGCTGAATGCCGAGAGACAAACAGATGTTAATGAGATGTTGAACTTTCAGAATTTACCTGCTTTTAGTGGATGACGTTGTTGATGCCGTTGTTGTTGTTATTTTGTTATCGTTGTCAATTTTTTTTTTTGTTTTTGTATTTTTACAAAGTCTACAGACTCTAATTGAAGCCGCTAGAAATTAGATTCAGTCCATCGTTGAACTTAAAGACAAGCAACAAATTTACAAGAAAAATTAAATTTTCATAATAAATAATTTACGTTACGAAACTTAAACTTAATTAAAACTTATTTCAAAACTTAGCTTAAAACTTGGATTAAAACCTAGGTTCACTCTGCACTTAAAAGTATGAAATTCTCACTTCGAACTCCGCTTAAATCTTAGATTAAAACTTGCACTAGATCCTTGTTTAGAGTTTCACTTAACAGTTGGTTTAAAACTTCAGTTAAACAAATTAAACTTTCACTTAGAACTTTACTTAAAAGTTAACCTAAATTTCACTTAAAATTCACCTAAACCTGAACTTAAAAGCTATTCAAACTATAATTAAAACCTTACCTAAAACTGAATTTAGAAGTTCTTAAAATCTACTTTAAAACTATAACCAAAACCTTACATAAAACTTAAATTAAAACTTATTTTAAAACTTCATTTAAAAATTGATTTGAATCTTTTTTAAAATTAGATTCAAACTTAAATTAAACACAGCTTTTTAATGCACTTTTTCATGCTTGTTTTTTAATATGTATTTATTATAATACGTATAAGTCTTAAATATCTTAAGTATCTCATCTTAAATAAGTCGGATTTTTCTTTAATTGTGGTTTTTTTTAGTTGAAATTTCCTTAAATTTGAAGTACCTTTTTCCTTTGATTATTTTGGTTTTTATTCTTATGTTTTTGTTTTTCTTTGAGTGACCTTAAATTTCATTACTATACGTTTGAGTTCCGTGTTTAATATTTGTGCGTAGTTTTAACTACCCCAACACCTCCCCTAACCAATCCTTCTAGTATTCCTCCATCCACTTCAAAGGTTTTATTATTTTAGCCCAGTCACATCCACGTTTCGTTTCTGTGAATAATAGACCACCCAAGCAACCAAATGAACCACGGAACCTCCATACCAACGCCTCCCCTCTTCCTCTATCTTTCACACATCCCCCCCCACCCTCCTTCATTCATGATGAACTTCTGATGATGGTGATGAAGAAGCTTCAGAAAAACTACGCTGCAATGCAAACAACACGCATTAAATACATGCAAAGGAGAACATATCCTTTTTATACCAGACACAAACAAACAAATTTCTAAAAAAATAAACAAACAAGCACACATTAGATACACACTTCTTTATATTTGTTTATCAAACGTTGAAATGAAGGTTTTCCTCATTTGCTACAAAAATAATCATAAGCAAAGCATCGCTTTGAACGAACGAGAGCAAATCCTTTGATATCCTTGCAAAACTAATTTAGCACCAAAGTTTTAAATATATATTTGTTTGGTTTTTGCGGATATCTCGCTTCTTGTGTATAATCTTTCCTGCTTCTTTACTAATTTTAATATTTTTCTCCTATTTAAAGTGGTGACTATTATTCGGTTATGAGTCCCGAAGGATTGATAATGATACAAAAAAGTAAACAAAAATGGAGCAAAAAATAAAGGCAAAGAGGAAAATAAAAGGAAAGATTAAAAGACACAACGAGAAAGAGAAATTCAAAAAATAACTACAAAAAATAACATGAACATGAAAAACATAAACAAAAATAATATGAAATGAAAAAGGAATTCAACAAAATAGTGTTAAATATAAAAAAGATGTAAACACATGCGCAATATAAAAACACACATTAAAAAAAACACAAATACGAAAACAAAAACACAAACAAAAACAAATACACTCACGTAATCAAAAACCCATGCCGTGAGCTGAGCCGAGTAAATCATAAATCAATTGGACACGCAGCAAAGCAAATCGAAATTTAAATGCGAAATAATACCCCGAAACCATCCCTAAAACCTCAATAAATTTTAGAAAAACCACCACAATAAAGGATTCTTTAAAAAATAGAAAACTAAAAAGAAAAGACACCTAAAAGTAGGCAACATCTTTTGATTTTATATGTCTTCAAGCATTCTTCCATAACCGTAAATCCCCCCACCCTCCCACCAACAGGAGGCAGCAGTCACCAAGGACATATTGAAGCTTAAACGGCAACCACAACAATAATAATGGCAACAACAACAACTTCACCTTTAATCATATGTAACAATTGTTGGATACAAATACAAAAACATAAAGGGCGCTATCTTCGGCCTGACCGAAGCTCAAATGATACCTTACATACTTGTGATTTGTATGACTTGTGTGGAAAAGTGGGCGGTCCACGCCCACCCACGGATGCGCATATAATATTGTTTCTAGATGTAAAGATTATAATTTATTCTGCGTGACTCACTACCCAAGATAATCGATACTCGAAAATCTGTTATAAAGGACAGCTAAATCGAGTAAAGAATTGACGCTGGTCGCCGATCGCTGGAAATTATATATTATTCTATACTTGCCTTTGTCCAAGCGTTGCAAACGGGAAAACAAAGTTAATATGCCTCTCAATCGAGTGTAGACTATAAAAGACAACAAACAAACCAACATCGCCGCGGGGCTTTTCGGAGTCCACACAACGAAATCGTGTTTAAAACAAGACCAATAAAAATTTTACACTCTTAAAATATCTATAAAAAAGCGGAAGGGTGAAGAGAGAAGCGGAACGAAAGAGTTTGATAGAGATTGAGGGGATTGAAGAACCAAGAGAAGCAAGGAATATTGCAAAAACCGCATGCATAAGTTTTGGTCCCATAAGTGATGTAAAATTTGCATACCACCAAAGAACCAACCCCACCTCCCTCCGCTCTCTATCGACAACCCTCTCTAAAAAAGGGCAGAAATATATGAAACGCTATGCTATTTTTTTATTTGATTTGATCTACATACCAATAAATATACGCATTTAAATTCACAACTCAGGAAATCAAGGAATCTTGACACAAATCTCTTTGACTTTGCGGCTCATGTCCTGGTCCAGCACACAGAACTCAAGTCCGGGACCAGACCACGACGTGGGGTGAAAGCAATTGTTCAAAATACCCACACACACGCGCTTTATTTGCGTTTATATTGACTTCGAGACACACTCAACAAACGATGAGAACGACGTCTTCTGCACAGCCGGAAGCAGGTTGATGTTAATCCTTTTTTTAGACTTCTTTTAGGAAGTAGAAGACGAGTAAAAAAACAAGGAAAAAGAAGAGGCAGAATAAACAGTGAAGACTCAAAAGTTATTGAGGAGGCCAGAGATTCCAAGGAGAGTCGAAAGAGTTGAAGAAGTCGAAGGAGTTGGTTATGCTTTCATGTGTGTTTGTGTATATGTGCGTGTGTGCTTGTGTGTATGTGCATGTGTGTGTGGACATGTGTGGTCGAGATATCAGTAGTGACTGTTACAGGAAATCTGATTTGTGCGTGTTAAGTGGTAAAAAGTGGATTTGAATCCTTGTATTGAGTAACCGGAAAAAGTATTCTTTTATTTCTTTCTTGTTTTTTGCCGATTTCTAAGGGTTTTTTTTTGGTTTTGTAATCTTATCTGATTTTTTGTGATTTATCCGCCTTTTGTGGTTAAATTTTAAGACCTAAAATATGTAAAATGTTTTTATAAAAGATGTTTCAATATACTCCCTTCATATGCAGAGACTTTTAGAGCAAATTCACGATAACGTGGCATACGTTTTATATTATACTTTATTCTATTTTTCAAAATATTTTAAAAAACTTAATTTTTTGAAGATCGGCTTCTCTTCGTGCCACTAGAGGGTGCTTTCTAAGTAAGCACAATTTTTCAATATTTATATTTTTTCTGAATTCTCATTTTATAGGTTTTCTGTCCTTCTTTTTGTATTTTTACACATGTATGGATGCATAGAGATATCCCACGTACAGCGATGGAGGGACCGAAAGAAAGAGAGAGAGGTAGAGGCATAGACAGAGAAAGAGAGAGGGAGAGAGAAAAACAAGGAAAGCGGAAGAGACTCTCAGTGGCTATGATTGTCCACGTTCTAACTTTTTCTTTATTTTTGAATTTCTTAATTCTATATTTTTTCTTTTTCATTTTTTCTTTTTCTTATTTCTTTACTATTATTATTATTCTTTTGCATTTTTTTCTCTTCGGTGTTTCTCGGTCTTCATTTTTTGTTTTATCCTTGAAGTCATTCGTCGTATATTTAAACAAACTATTCGCAGTTTATCAAACGCTTTGAAAAACTGAGTGCGCACTCGCTTATTTAAATTAGCATAAATCAAGCGGTTGAAAAAATGTTTTTTCTTTGCTTTGTTCAAATGTAATTTTTTCCCATTTCCACTTTTTTCTGAATGTCACGAATTTTAAGCATTTACTTCAACAAAAAAAAACATTGCTTGCTGCTCATGTGACTTGCGTTGCGTTTCCGGTGATTTTTCATATCTATAAAAAAAGAACCAAAAAAAATTCATCACCTTTTCACACCTTTTCTTCATCTGAATGGATTGTTTCATGGCGTGGCAACTGTTTGTGGCATGTTGGTTGGAAAACCAAAAAAAAGGGCAAACGATAGAAAAATATTTGGAAAAAATGCTCTCTCACGTATTATGCACTCACTTCCGTTTCCGTTGCGGTTACATTTGGTTCATGTGACAAAATCTAGAAATGATATGCGCGGGTTGACATCACTCAACGAATACTTATTCGAAAACGCAGGAGTACAATATATGGCTATGTGTATGTATATGTGTATGTCTGTTTGCATGTGTGTGTGTGTATGTTTCTCTTCTGGTCGTGTCTCTTTTGTTTTTCTATCCATATGATTTGTTATATCATCCATACATGTATAAATAAAATGAATGTTTCGTTGTTGTTTTTTGGTTTTTCCCAATTTTGACTTTTAAATAAAACATCGCCGTAATTTCATCGCTGCGCGTGACACACTTAAAAAATGTGCACCTCCCGCTTCTTGAGGAAGAAGCAAAGCTTGACAAATAACCACAAAAAACATCAAAAAGCGATGCAGTGGAAATAAAAGCAACAAAGAAACTCATCCAAACATTTGTCACTTTTGATTGCATATCTCCAAGAAATACTGAATTCTATGTGAATTTGTATCTGTGCTCGTATTTGCAAATTTATGTGTTAGTGTTAGTGTTAGTTTTATATTATGTTTTTTATATTTTATTCTGTTTCATTTTATTTTCCTTTACTTTATATTTCTTAATATTTTATTTTGGTTTCTTTGCTTTATTTTATTTTGTTGTCTTATTTTCTTTTCTGTTATTTAATTTATTTTAATTTTATTTTATTTTAGTTCAATTTTATTTTATTTTGCTTTATTTTATTTTATTTTGTTTTATTTTCCTTTGTCTTATTTTATATTATATAATTTTAATTTAGTTTAAATTATCTCGTTACTATTATTATTAATCATATCAAATTAAAAAAAGTATGCATTGAATTTTTTGTATTTAGTTTCTTTCTAAACAACTTTCTTCAATTTTTTTTCCAAAAATAGTTACCAACAATTTGTAATCTTTTCTAGTTTATTGTCTTGTGTAAACTACTTTTGAAGTATTAAAAATAAGGCATTAAAATAGTATTAAATAGAAGTATAAACGTGTTGTTGTGGTCACCGGACACTTACAGCGGTTTTCTAATGTGAAGTTGACTCTATAAAACAGATGCTATAAATTTGAAGGTCTAAAGCCAAGTTAAATGCTAAGAACAGCAACAACTACACCATTACAATAACAACTACACCACTACAACAGAAACTACACTTGTTAAATGTCGAGTTAAACTAAAGAAAAGTCCGACGATATATCAACTGACCATTGAAGAGTAAGTATTTTAAGTCCGTGTATTTAATATAATGTTAAAAAGTTGTAGTGATTAATCTTAGAAAAATGTGAAAGGGAGAGAGAAAGTACTCATAACTAATTTAATGTAACCTCTTTAATGTAACATTGAAATAGATGACTTGAGTTTAAATAATGTTGTATAAATTAAACAGAAATCCGAAGAATACGACAACGCAGAAGAAGCAAAATAAAAAGAAGAATAAGAAGTCGAAGAAGGAGAGCAACACCAATAACACAAATCGATATTATCTTTGAAATTCTCTTTTGATTCTTATTATTATTGATAAATATATTAAATTAAAGAAAAAAGAAGAAATAAGAAAGCTGAGTAAAGAAAGAAGAAAAAGGAAGACAGAACAAACAAGTTATAAGTCAGAAGAAAGATGAAACAAGAAGTAAGAACTAAGAATATTTAATACAGAAGAAGGAAGAAAGCGTTGTACCACGAAAAAAACCATTGCAAGCACGTGGAATCATCATCATCCTCATCAACATCTTGTGTCTTTAACGATTCTAGACGTGGCAAAAACAATACGCAGTGGGATTGGAAGGCAGGGATGGAGGTTGGTGGAAGTCGTGTAAAACAGTCATCCTCTAAAACCGAAGGCTCTAAATTACCCCGGTTAACCTCATGGCATTTACATGGGAACGTGTCTCTAGATGATGTTGTTGCTAGTTGCTGTAGTCGTTGCTGCTGTATGTTGTTGTTGTTGTTTTTCTCAATGTTCGAGGAGCTGTGCTCGTGGTCCTGTTGTTGTTGGTAGTTCTTACATGCCTGTTCCTTTTATTATTATTGTTGCTGCCGGTGATTTTCTCTAGCCTTTCTTCTTGTGTCTGTTTTCGTTTGCTTCTCCAAGTTTTTGTTGCCTCTTCCGTGATTCTGGCTACAACAAAATCAATTTTAAACCTGCATAAACCATGGCGACAACTTCGAACATACGTTGCTGTACGTAAGCTACACATGGCGCAACGTAATGTAATCTTTCTATACGGCTAACGAAAAGAAAAGAGTAAAGAATAAAGTGAGAACCTATTAATGGGCCTTGCATGGATCTTTCAATGAAATCTTCAATTCTTTAAAACCTTTCAATGGGCCTAGCAGTGGACCTTTCAATTGACTTTTCAATGGATCTTTCAATCGACCTGCCATTTAATTTATGGACCTTTCCATGGTCAGTTCAATGTCAGTTGAATGGAGGTCAATGGGTCTTCAGTGGAGCTTTTAATGAACGTTTCAATGAACCTTGTAATGGACCTTTCAATGGTCCAGTTAATGAACCAATGGTTCTTGCAATCCTTTCAATATCATTCCAATGCTTCTTTTAGTGGAGCCTTCAGTGGGCCAAATTGAGTTCAGTTACTTTAGGGTTCAGTTTTACTACGAATATATTTTTAATTCCTGTGGTTTTCTACAGAATCGCTTATCTGATGCCGGTTTATTTAGTTTGTTTGTAGAGAATGAGAACGTTTCCTCACCTCTGATAATTCTTATGAACCATGAGAAGCAGGTTACCATCAACGCGTCGTTTTTAATACCTCGAGTGGGTCGTTGTAGGTTTTGTTGTTTTTGCTGTTGGTCTGGAGCCAAAAAGATGTTTCGTGTTTTCACTTCTTTCCTGCTTTCACTTCTTCCTACACGTCTCCTTCAGTCTGTTCTTTTCAGCCTCTTCTTCTTTATCCTTCACTGAAGTTCTTCCACGACTTCTCCCAACTTTTGTTCTTCCCGCATAGATTTTTGTTTGTTTTTCCTCCTCATTTTTTGATTTCGTTTTGTTGTTCTTGTAATTGTATTTGTTGTTGTACCACGTAGTGTGGAAATTAAAATCTGTGGCGCGCGAATTTAATATTTACAATATGGCGGCATGTGCGAAGTGTATTTGTATTGTATTTGTATATTTTTTAGTTTCTCCGTTGTTCACGTTGTTATTGTTGTATTTATAGTTATGAGAGTATATTTTCTATCTGCAGTATTTTTCAATAGCAACGACCACAATGTTGTTTGTTGTTATCAATCCCCATGTTCTTCTTCTATTTACTCTCTCTGTTGGTGTTGTTGTTGTTGTTCTTCTTCTTGTTATTCTAATTCGCGTCGGTTTCGGTTTCGTTCCAAACTTTTAAATAATTGCTGAAGATACAAGCGACAATATTCGGTTGTTTTCGTTGTTGCTATTATTTTTGTTGTCGTTGCCTTTGTGGTTGTTGTTGTTGTTGCTTTTCTTTTCGAAGTAGACTCTAAAACAACGATAACAACAACAACCATATTAAAACAATAATAACAAAAACAACAACAAACATTTACAGTCACGAAGAGAGAAACACGAACTGTTGTCTGGCCGACTGTCGATTATAATTCGCGCTTTTAACTAAAGATTGTGTATATATTCTTTTAAGCACAATACACCAACCAGAGATGTAAACTGCGGGGGAAGGTTGGCTAGACGAGGGAGGACGGAGTAGAAAAGAGAGGTGTAAGAGAAGCAATGAGAGCGACAGAGAGGAAAAGTAATGAGATTGCATATGTTAAGTGTTAAGAAGAGTCAAGGTGAGAAGACGGAGCATAATGTCAACAACATCATGGAATAACAGCAAGAGCAACGACAGAGAACAACAACAACAACGTGGAACAACAAACAAAGAAGCAAAGATGGATACTTCCAAAGCAAAGTTTTGCTTCAAAACCGCTGTCCAAAGCATACTTTTCGGTAAGATAGCAGTGCAATAAACAGTAAATATGTTGAGTACAATATATGAAGAAAAGTCTGTTAAAATAAATAAATCCTTTACTTGATATTCACAAGCTCTCCGCAATAAATCACATGCACTCGACGCATAAATCTTCGACGACGCAGATTTGTCAACTTATTCATTTGAAGTGAGCGCCTAAAAATATGCGGACTTGATAAGAATTTATGAGGCATTCATATGTCACCATCGATTATTCGACTAAAGCACCACGAAATACTGGCGGCTGACAGCCAGCCAACCACAGAAGAGGCGATCGAAAGCCAGAAGCCCAGATTAATTCCAATACAGAGTTGTTTGAAGCAGTAGGAAACAAAAGTACAATAAAAATGAAGATGAGTTGAAAGAGAAAGTGAAAAGAAATGTTTTTCTTCCGTCATATTTGCATCTAAGACACAGAGAAACACACACACACGCAAGCAGTGAAGCATGAACGCACACTCAAAGATATCCACACACACATTCATGTACGTAGACACACACTCACACACTCACACATTAGCAGAATGTCTGCACGCAAAAGTATGTTTGATATTCTTTGCTTGCATACTTTTGGGCACCGCTGGAAAATAGAATTCAATACAATTGAGTGAAGATGGCGCCGGAAACTATGCAGTGTGTGATTTATGAGTGGAGTGGATGACTGCGTGATAGTGTTTGTGTATAGACTAGTAAACGTGTATGTTAGCCTGTGTGCTTCCGACAACACGTGGAAATATTTGAAGTGTATTTTTAGGCATGATTTATGTGAATTTATTTGTTGCACGTGCACCAAATTCGCCCATCAACAGCATCATTTTTGGTGGAGTGGTTCTGAACAGAAATTCCTAGCCCCCTTTCCCCCTTCCAATCGTAAATTAAGTCAGTCAACCAACTCGAGGAAGCTTGTGTTGTTGTCTTCTTTCAAGCATGCGTGACAAATCTTTGTATCATACATCATTCAAGAGTGTCGAATCCTTTGTTTTTCTTCTCTTTGTGGCCTGAAAGAAGAAGCACAAGTTTAGACGTATTTAGAAGTATAGGAGTCGAAATTACAACAACAACAGAGAAAAACCCCAGCATTTTCAGTGTTCTAGAGCACTTTTTTGCTACTGTTGTTTTTCCATATTTTTGTTAGATTTCAAACGGAAAGAATTATTATTTATGCATGTGTGCATGCATGTATGTCATACGAGTGTGTTGCATGCAAACTGACAAACATGCTTCTGCAATTGAAAGACGACAAGCAGCTCAAACCTCCTTTCTTTTGCCTTCCTACCTGTACTTGTATTAATAATACTTAAAATAAATACAATGTTTAATTTGGATAAAGAGAGTGTACAAAAAATGCATGCTTCTTCTTCTTCTTCTTCTTCTTCTTCTTCTTCTTCTTCTTCTTTGACGAATGCGTATACGAATAATACATGCAAAAGAAGCAGCGACGATGACGACGAGGATGTGATGAATATTATTATTGTTATAATTATTATTCTTAAGTTTATTGTAGATGCTACTGTTGCTGTTGTTGTTTTTCTTTTATTTGCGTGTGTTTTTGATGTTATTGTTTTGCGTTCATTTTCTGTTGTTTTCTTTCTGTTGCTTCTTTATTATTGTTTTTGTCGTCCATTTTTAGTTCATTTCTTTCTGTGTTGTTTTTTCAGACACACACTACATATGCAAAGCAATGAATGCTTCACCCTTTGGAGTCTCCCCTCCTCCCCTTCCTGCCAACCACTTAGCATTTTAATTCTTTATATTTTATGGAATATTTTTACAAAATATTGTAATAATTTTTCACCTACGCTTGGTTGGCCACCCACACCATCCAATCATCCATCCATCCATCCATCTTACACTTCCACCCTGACACCTCTTCAACTCTTTTAGGTGGGACAACAACCATCTGACTGACACCCATCTGGGACAAGCACCCATCCGTCACCAAGCCAACCACCCACCCACCTGACATGCATCTCCACCTGACTTTCGCCCATCTGCTTCATATACAAGCACCTGCTTTGACTAACTTGTGCTGTTATTGTTATTGTTGTTGTTGTTGTTGTTGTTGTTGTTGCTGTTGTTATTGTGCCCACTTCTGTTGTTCTTAGTGTTGTTCAAGTGCTACTGGCTGTCAGAGGCGCCCATAACATTGTCATCAGGACCAACGAATGCCGTACGTCCTCTCTCCCGCTCCATTTCATCTTCCTCCTCGCCCCCTCTCGACCAGCACTCTTCCTCGCTCCTCTCCCGACCTCCCCTGACCGTCTCCTCCACTCTGTTTCACTGTCTCTGCTCAACGCCTCTCTTTCACCTGTCCCTCTACCCTTCTCTTTGTACTTCTATCTTTCTGTCTCTCTACCTTCTTTCGGACACTATATCACTGTCCCTGTGACATCTTCACCCTCACTCAATCGTCTTCTCTATCTCTCTCTCTCTCTCTCTCTCTCTCTCTCTCTTTCTATCTCTCTCCATCACTGTACTTGCATCATCACTCGATCTCATCCTCTCCTTCTTCAAGTTGTTGGGTCGCTCTTCGGCAGCGAGTCATCAGCAGAAGCTTTTGCAACAGCATCATGATTATCTTTCAGAACACCATCATCATCATCATCGTTATCATCATCATCGTCATCGTCATTTCATGTGTCGCAAAATTGGTGCAAAATCCTTCAGTTTTGCTGCTGTTCCAACCAATCCTTCAACCGGGCAGCGTTGAGCTGAATTGAGCGCTCTCTCTCTCTCTCTCTCTCTCTCTCTCTCTACCCTTCTCTGTCTGCTTTTCTAAGCACAAGTGTGTTTCTGTGTGTGTGTTGTTCAGTTGTGTTCTCATATGTATTTGTGTGAAGTGGATGGATCTGCAAATCTGAAGTGTATCCTTTTGCATTTTCCATTCTGTCAACTTTTATATTATTCTTTTAGCTTTTGAACACACGAGTACAACATGCAAACATACACACAGACACACAAACACACCCATTTCTATGTTCATATACACACTCATACTCGTACCTTTTTACGAGTCATCATTTTGAGAGGTTCTCTCTACTTATTTTCTGATGATGCACGCCTCTGGACTTAAATTCTACTTTGAGACGAGGAGTCGTCGAGTAGGCGGCATCGGACGGCCAGCACGAGATGCTGTTGTTATTGTTGTTGTTGTTACTGTTCTTACTGTTGTTGTTATTATTGTTTTTGTTATTATTATTATTGTTATTGTGATTTGTTTGTTGTTATTTTTTCTGTTGTTTCTGTGTTGTTTTAAGCATTTTCAGCGGATTACAAAAACAATAACTAGCGCGCACACACATACAAATACAGACATACTCATACACGCATTCAGACACACACACACACACACACACTCACACACAAATGTATGTGCATATGTGTTCATTCAAACAACTAAACATCGTCCTTAGATGAATGTTTAATTATTTGCAATTGCAGAAATTTTGCTGACGACAATAACAACAACAACAAAGATAAACGAAGAAGAAGAACACAAATAACAACAACAATAAGAATAATAATAACAGCAACAACAACATAATAAAACAATAAATAAGAATAGCAACCGTACCGCGCCGTGAAGTATGCAAAAAAAAAGGACGCTGCTGATGTTGTTGCTTGTTCTTCTTCTTTTTCTTCGCCATCAACGAAAACAAAACAGTGGCGAGGTTTTAAGAGATCAACTATTCAAATTATTTTCACAGGAAATTTTAGAATCCGAAGAAATGAAAAATCTTCAAAATTTCCCTATTTTTGGCAGACACGAAATTCACCAAAATATTTAAAAATATTTACTTCTAATAAAAAATTTTGTTTTATTTATTATTTTTTTATTATATATTTCAAGTAATAATTTAAGAGTTTTTTCATTTAGTAATTCAGTAAATTTATAATTTAATAGATAAATAATTCAATAGCTTAATAATTTAATAATTCAACAGCTCAATAATTATAATAACAACAACATAATAATTTAATAACAACAACAAATTCGCAACCGTCTTTGATGCATATATTAGAAATTTTTCCACATTTAAATTGTCAAACAATCGTAAACGAAACTTTTTTCTATTTGCTGCTATATGAATTTTTTTCCTCTATATTTTTCTTATTCTTCTTCTTCTTATTATTATATTCTTGTCGCTGTTTTTGCTGTTTTCCTACTATTATTATTAGTAGTTGGCTGAGCCTACTTTTTCTTTAGTTTTTGCCAACAAATGTGCTCGAGTGTATCAAGTGTTGTATGCAACATTTTACAATAATTAACAAACCAGCACACATACGCACACATGCACACACTCACTCGCATTCCTTTAAGTGTTTCACTTAATGCACCTTTTTAAAATAATAGCACAACAACAACAACAATAACAACGAGAAATAGTATCAAAAGCATCAGCAGTGGCAGCAGCAAAAGTTTTCATACTCATTTCATTGAGTACGAGGAGAAAGAATGCCACAGTCTTTGACAGTCTCACCTCATCTCACTCCCACACCCCTTGAGTTTTCATTCCCCGCACCCCCCCCCCCGCGGGTTAGCTTCGTGAGTGTAGGCAGCAATATTTGCATATCTACTCAATTGCATTGTAAATTTCTTTCGCTCTGTGAGAGACGCGTTGCCTCATAATAATAATAATAATAACAATAAAAATAGAAACGAAAAAAGAAGAAAACTAAAAAGAAAACCAAGAAGAAAAACATGAAGAAAAAGAAGCAATAGAAAACGAGGAAGAAGAATTAGAACAACATAGAAATATGAACAGAAATCTTGGTACAGTTTTTATTTGGTTCACAAAACATTCAGATAAGTTTTGAGCACTAGTTTTCTACCCAAATCTTTTGAGATACTCTCTAGTGCAATCCTTCAAGCAACCACGCCCACAACTTCGACATCCATTCTTTATATTCATCATATGTCAGTATTCAATCGCGATCACTTTTCTCGAGCTTTTTAATGATCGAACTGAAGGTTTTAGATGAAGGTTATTGAGATAATTCAAAACATATGTATATACGCCTATTTACATCAACTTCGCATCAATTTCGACGGTCAGACTAACTCGGCCGACAGGGTAGCCCAATGGCTCCCATTGCCAGATCCCTCTGACAAATGGGACGGATGACCAACGGGCAGACTGACTTGACCTACTGATAGATCGATAGAACCCGCATGACTGACAGACTCCTCTGATTTCACTGTCCAACTGACTGTAAATTCGATATTACAGATTATGGCAAAATATTTTTTAATTATTTCTTTTTTTCTCTACTTAATGTAAATATTTAAAATGTTACAATATAATTGTGAACTTTTACTTGTAGATTTTTTTGTAGATGTATTTTTATGTATTGTAAATGTATTTTGCTTTCCATTTTAAAAATATTTCAAAGACTAATTCTTCCGGCCTTCCTTCTTCAGTTCCCCCTTCGCAAGAGCAATTTTTCCACCGATTCCGAAATGTTAATCAATCCTTTTCATATGCAGATGAGACCAATCTATTAATAATAAACTTGTTATCAATCAAAGGAACAGAATTCCTGTCAAATGCTTTTATCATTTATTAAATATTTCAATAGCAGTGAATATTTTTAAAACGATGCTTTTTACAGTTTCCCCTGTCAAATAAGTCAGTAAGGAAGTAAGTAAGGAAGTAAGTAAGGATAAAGAAAAACCAGGAAGTTCACAACTTTTTTCTCCTTCTCCTTTTTATGCGCTTGTAAATTGCTATTGAACAGGAACAGGAACAACAACAATGATGATGATTTCCTTCGGGGGAGACGTGACTCTTGTTTGCTTGTTTTTGAGTTGTCAAGCATATTAATAAAATCGCAAATACATCAACAACATGCTACTTATGGCTCCGGCGATATCCTAGAGAATATCCTAGAGCCTAGGATGGAATGAAATACTTCAATGAATTTTTAAACCAGTGCGCGAGTCCCATCATCCATCGAGAGCTTAGACATCGGTGAGCAACCTAATGCTGTACCACCGACGAGTGCTTATTTTTAAATATTGACAGTTTGTCGCGGCGAAGCCTGCAGGTTGTTTGACAGCAGGCGGGATGGGATGACTTTTCATGTCTCTTAACTGATGTCACTTTGACAACACGTACAGTATATTGAAGGTTGGTATTTATTTTTGGATGAGATTTTATGGGATGAGATTTTAAATCTTTTCTTTTTCTTAGTGTGAGCAGTGGCGTAGCGTGGGGGCCATCGCCTCGAGCGGCAGAGCTATCGGGATCGGCCGAAGTGGCCGATGAAGTTGTGTGTGCGGGGCGGAATATTTCCGACCGGCCCCAGGTGGCAGAAATTCACGCTACGCCACTGGTTGTGAGTGCTTATTTTCACTGATTTCCTTTTAATATTATATTAATAACGTTAGAGACGTTCTTTTATTATTTGCTTTGTGTTCCATCAATTTGTCATCTCCACGCGTTTGACATTCACGAGTACTTCACTTGTCTGCTTGTGTATCTTTTGATGAAAATTAAATTGTTTCAATGAAAAGAGGGGAATCCTTATTTTGAAGAGCGGTTTTTTATTGGCCTTGAAGAAGAAGACGTTTTTTCGATTGATTCATGAGGATTCGATGATTGAAATCAGATCGATTAAGTAACGCGGTGATGAATTGAATGATTAATGAAGTACTTAATTCAAATTCAATTCTTATTTTAGACTAAATTGAGAAATAATTAATTAGAGGGGAGTCATTCAGAATTTCGTATTAATTAAGTTATGATTAATACGGATATATTATTAGGGCTCCCTTCCTCTCATCCCTCCCTCCGTGCTACTTGATTTCGTTTTTTCGGACCATATTATAAACTACCACGACCTCTTTCTGTCTCTCTCTGTTATACTCTATCATATTCTGTGAACTCTTTCCACCTCCTCGTCCCACCTTTCCACCTGAAAACAGTTTCTGCCTCCTTCTCCTCTTTTCACTGTTAACTAATTTCAGCTCGCAGCAATTTTAATTTGTTAACTCGTAAAAACAAAGCCAAAGCCAGAGACAGAGCCAGAGACCGTCAGTCAGTCACTCATTCCAACAGAGAGCCAAAACAAATGAGAAGCAGTCAGGTCAACAATAACTTGAAAATCATCTCACAACAACAAACAATAAGTACAGCAACAACAAGAACAACAACAACAGTAAGTACAACAACAACAACAACAATAAGTACGACAACAACAACAACAATAAGCACCAGTCAGTGAGTAGCTTGTCCGTCATGCTCAAACCTATCATAACCGAAAATAAAAACCAACAACAACAAATTGCAGTCGAACACAACAACAACAAAAATATTATAACAACAACAACAAGAAGTGATCTCTTGGCCCAATTGCATGCTAAAAATCTCTCGTTAAAATTGTAGAGAGAAGGCGATGCACGGGAGCGTTTCGAGAGCGCCTCTCAGACAAAAGACGCAAATGGGCCCGAAAGTAATACATGTTGAAGAATCCAAAGGTTATAGAAAAAAATAGATTTTTAATATTTAACGAATATTTAAAGCAATATTTATTAATCAAGTACAAATTTAAGACAATTTTTGATTTTACTTAATTATGAATACAATTTAATGTTAAGTTAGTAAAAATACCCAAAGAATCACAAATGTTTTTGTTATTTATTCCGCTCCTGTAGTGAATCACCGTTATATGGTGATATGCACAAGGTACCACATCCGAGGTACCGTGTTCCACATCAGCTCCACTTTGTCGGGCTTGCACCTTGATGCCTTCACCACGCCTGCCACGCCCACTGCACCCATCACATGGTATTAAACTCTCTGATAGAACCGTCAACAAACAGTCTCGCATCCTCTCTTTCTCTCTCTCGCTCTTTCACTTACCTTCGAAATCATAATCTTTTTGTTCTTCTTCGGTTCTTGTACTTGTATTTGTTTTTATTTTTTTTCCTCCATTCGTTCGTTTGTATGTCATCGTTCTCTATTTTCATGTCTCCAATTTCTATTCATTGCAACTCATCAGTTCGCATTGCATTTGGATGGGAAGGACATCTTTTTCTCTTCTTCCTTCATCTTCTTCTTACTGCTCTTGTTGTTGTTGTTGTTATATGGATGCATACCCTGCAGTTATAAGAAGTAATTTTTTCGCTTCATTTTTTATGTGCTTCTATGTTCGTTCGTTCATTCATTTGTTTGTTCTTCTTTTTAATTTTTGTTTATTTGCAGTACCTGTGCATCATCCAATTTGTTGGTTGTTGTTGTCATCATGCTTCATCCAACTTCATGTCCTTTATTGCGAGCGAGTCCCGGCTGTCATCGTACATTATTGGAGTGCAAAATGTTTACATAATTGGAACAGTTGACATTCGCATTTATTATTTTCTCAGTTATTATTACGTACTTCAGTTCGTTTGTTCATTCTTTCGTTTGTTCCTTATTCTTTCTTTGTTCTCTGTTCTTTGGATTGAACAAAAGTATTCAGGTGAATTCAGGATGGATTTCAACCCTCATATTTGGTGACAATTATGTGATATTCACTCGGAGTCCTTGGATTTCCACGAAGAGTATTTTATTAAACAATATTCTACAATATAATATTCTATAATAGTCTTTTATCTGCATTTTTATAACCGAATTCATCAATTCATCAAACCAGTATTCATCAATACCAGGTCCCAAGAAGGAAAGCAAGGAGGCATATAAAGAGAGAATATATACGCCCCGATACAACCCCGATTTCGCCTAGGGTTTATACTTAAATCTTGACACATGATAGTTATGGCATAGCCTACATCTAGAGGAGTGAGGATTGTTAGGTAGAAGCTGATGTTAAAATTCTTGATCATCGACAAGACTGTTGAATCGACTGACGATAATGATGAGTCACCCTCCCCACCGATCCCTAAAAATCTGATGACACCGACGACTGACATTGAGCGATCCATGATACGGAGATAACCGACTCATAGAGACTGGAGACTATTGAATATAAACTGATGTCTGATAATGACCGTTACTAATGACTATTGAACAGACTGGCGGTGATTATAATCTATCTCTGAAAATATGATGACTGGAAACTGATCACTGAAAACTGATCATACACAACTGATGACGGATAACTAATGACCGTCAACTGATAACCGCGAACTGATGACAGATAACAGATGATTGATACCAAATGATTCATAAATGATGCCTGAACTCGAAGCTCAAATCATATCCAAAACGTTCTTGGTTGTTTCTAAAGGATGATGGATGATAATGATACATGAAAACATGTATGTATGTATGCTGTAGAAGAAGGAAGTAGTATGTGTGTAGTTATTATAATTAGTTTGCTAAACTATAAATAATAAATAAAACTATAAATATGAAATAAAACACTTCAAATCTCTGAAATCCCAAAGTCACTGAGCGGAGTCTTTGGAATTAGAGAGGTACACTATTCGGTATATTTTAAAGGTACATTTTTTATTGTTATTCTTTTGTACCTTTTTTCCAGGCAATAATATTTATATTCTAATATTTCTGTGCAACATTTTCTATTATCCTAAAAGGCACTTTAGTCGGTAATGCTAACGAAATGGTTCCATTGTGGCCAATCTAAGAAATGGACACGACTAATAAAAATTAATAGCATAAACGTGTCCTAGCAAATTTTTGTCAGTCAGTCAAAAAGGAAAAATCAAATAAAATGAGTTGCTCAAATATATCTAGAGATAAAAATGGCAAAAAAAACCAGAAGTCCTCACATAACAACAACAACACAAAAAGCATAGTTATTTGCTCAATAACCCTTGTAATTTGACCACGTAACAACAACAACAACAATGATGATGAAGAAATCAGCATCAAGATGAACATCAACTAAATGAAAATAAAAAAAAACGAAGGGAAAACATAGAAAATGTTACAAGTCCATCAGAGAGACCATCTGTAAAGGACATGACTTGGAAATCACTTAATCCACTAAGGAAAGCAAATAAAACCCACTCCAATCCTTGCAGTAGATCCTTTTGCAAAGAGGACTCTTCCTTGTTCGGTTGATGGTTTTTTTTTGCTATAAGAAAGCAACCCTTTCTTTTGCAGGCTCCCCCTTTGCAACCCTCCTTCAACAACTCCTTGGACCAAACGTTTTCGTAGACACACAAACGCTCATACCTAAGCACATATATGACTTCATGCATGCATGAACAACCAAACACACAGAGATTTGAAATTATTGCAAATCACTCAAAGCAACACCAACGCAGGAAGCAAGAATTTCGGTAAATTGAGTGGACCGAGAGCGATGTGCGCTGATTTTGAACTGCAAGTAATTCAATCAAAATTGTTTGGTTCATCAAACATTCAACTACAAGCAATAAATTGGCCACAGCAACACAAAAGCAGAACAAGAAGAAAGGATACACAATAACCACACAAAGTAACAAGAACAACAGCAGCAGTAAAAAACTCTTTCTTCTCTTTATATTTTTCCTCCTCTCTCCCTCGCCACCTTCCTGCTTCCTCCCTCTTGATAGTCTGGGGTTTTGCCAGGATACGTTAAGGACATAAACAAATCAAAATAACAATATAATGAAATTGTTGCAGAGAAACAGATAAAAACATATCCTAACACAGACAGAGGAGATCCACCCAAAGGCACACATGAAGTAACCCTATAAAAAGAACGAGGATGAGGAAAATAAATAACACCAACAACAACAACCACATTATAGCCAGCAGCCAGTAATTTTTTGATGTGTCATTTGACAGCATTTGAATGGCTTGTAAAGGATCTTTTTCACTTGTATCAATAAAATTATCCTATTCATATATTCGTATAGCATGACACAAGCACACACACATGCAGACATACTATACCCATGCACATTCCTCAGAGCTCGTTCACTCCCCTCCACACACGCGTTGCCACTTTGTCAATATTGTTGCTCTTATCTACGATGCTTTAAGGAGACGCTTGATGCTGCTGCTTCTTCTTTTACTTAAACCAATGCCGATTTTTATTTGACTATATTATTTTTTGTGTCCTTTTTTTGCAAATCACTTGACCAATTTGTCAAGAGATCCACCACCACAACCAGAAAGAAAATAAAGAAAACAGGGTTGCCAACTGGCCATAAAGTTAAGGTTTGTGGTTGCGAAGTTGTGTAAGTGGATAACGTGTGTGCATTTGTGTGTGTTACACATATTCAGTGGTAAGCAGCGATAGCAACGATTTGCATATATTGAAAAAGTAGCAAGCCAAGGAATCAGCAAGCGTCCAGAAAATATCTGAAGTTTTATAGCAATGATATCTCATACTTTCTTCTTCTTCTTCTACTACTTCAACTTAATTTTCATAAATCAACCTTCTTTGATTCTTCAAGTGTATTTTAAGTAAGTGTATGAGCGTTTTGTTGTTGTGTGTAACAACATAACTTAACATAACAAATAAGACTTCAAATAGGACTTCAGATGTGAGATATTAGATGCAGATTATTCAAGATGAACATAGCAATTCGCAATTCGTAGTTTAAAGAAACTTGTAATAGAGTAGTATAAAATAAGACGAAGTAACACAGAACAAGATAGACTAACATAGAATAACATAAAATGCAGTTATTATAGATTAACATAGAGTAGTATAGAGTAACCTACAATAACAGAGAATCGATTATAGTGTAACATAGACTAGTATAGCGTATACACAAAATTGAATAGTTTAGAGTAGCACCGATTAGTATTGAGAGATCTTGAATAACGTAGAGTACAATATAAAGTATAATAACGTAGAGTAGTATCAACAGAATATAGTAGAGTAGTAGAGTAGTATCAACAGAATAGTCTTTGAAAGGATTAATGATAGTCGGTGGTTATATCAAAAAAATTACATGAGATCGAGATTGACCCCAGGGGAATGCTCCTTGCAGCAGAAATTATTAAATAAATATTGAATAAATACCTAAGTTGTAAAAGCCTAATACATATCAAAGGATTTTCAGGTCGGTTGAGTTCCATGAGTGGTCCCATTTTATGCAGTCGCTTTATTGGTCACATGTTATTAGTTCACCTTAACGGAAATTGTTTTAGGTTGAGATCCTGTGTTTTAATTATCCAGCTGCTTTCTCCTCATACTTCTGCTTCTCTTCCTTCTCCTTCTTCTTATCCCCCTCCTCTTCTCATCCTTCTTCACTGTTTTAATCGCTTCCAGTTCAGTTTCGCTTCTAGAAACAATTACTTTTTACTGTACGAATGTCTCAAGCGGAAACTATTTACTTAACTACGTAAACAGTTCGATGTACCGTTGTAGCGAATGGGACAGTCATCTCCGACCCCGATTCCATCACCGACTCCCCGATTCCCTGGACTGCGAATTACTCGTCAATTTTATGACTCAAAGCTCATTAAAGGAAAACTCAAGAATTGCTGCAGCTTCGAGTCGACTTGGAATGGGTTGGGTTGCTCTGGGTTTGGGGTTAAAAGGGGGGCCCAACAGAGTGGTCACATACACGTCAGATATTAGAGCATCAGAAACTAATCAGTTGAGTTGAGACTACGACTATACGATGAATACTATATACATATATACTGCCATATAGACGCATATAAACACATACACACAAAAACGATGGAAGAACAGTTAGTAACGGTAACTAGGAAGCCCACAAAAGCAATCAACATGCTGCTCATTACGACGAAGTTGGCCCGTTTTGCTCAATTGCTTGTTAACAATGTTCCCAACAAAAAAAAGTAAACACTACCTATAGCATACATGAAATTAACAACAATGGAACAACAACTAAAAACCATACAAGAACAAAATAACTAGCAACATACAACAACAAAATAACAAGCAACAACCAAAAGCAACAAACAAGTCATAAAATTTTATATCGCTATCGTAGTTAAAAGGTAAAGAAAAGCATCAAAATTGACATCAGCTGTGGCGAGCGCGGTGCTCATCGGTGGGGTAGTTGAAGGAGGGGTGGGGGAGGTTAGTGTTGTTGTTGGGCTGATGAGGGGTGCGGTTGTCTAACTGAATGTGTGCTGGTTTGTTCGGTTATTAGATTGGTAAACTGTTGAATTGGTGTGTTTGTATTAATGTTGCTGATGTGTAATCACCCTGTAAGTAAGCAAGCAAACATCGACGATTGCATTTAATCGTTTATGGTTTGTGTTGTCTCAAGATATCCACACAAATACACAAAATCATCTCCCAGAAATGGCCAAATGGTCTGAACCAAAGCAGCAGCCAAGCGAAGAAAGGAGAATAATTATAATAATAATAAGAAAAAGAAACAACAATTAAAGACCATTTACTCAATTCACTTTCGTTCGATTAAATTCTCCCACGATGAAAAGGGGAAAAAACTAAGAAAATATGGAAAATAATATTTCAATAAAAAAGGAAAGGAGGGAATAAAAAGAGTGAAACTAAAAGAAAGAGAGAATTTTCTAAAGGAAAACTATAATATTAAAAAATATCTATAAATTTAAGAAAAAGGAAAGAAATGAAGATGAATCAAATTTTCTTATCTAAGGACAAATTTTCAACAACAGTAAGAAGCAGTTTCCAAGCAATAACAACAACCATTACGATGTACCGAACTTGAACAACAGTAAATTTATGGCTGCATTAATATTTCAACAATTACTCGATAAAGTTTTCCACCATCTGAGCTGAGGTCTTGTAAACGTATTTCCATAACATGTCCCACGCAAGGATACGCAAGGATGTACACGGATAATAATAACAATAATAATAATTATAGAAATATTGCTGTGCTTCTCATAAACCATTAAATAATCCAACGCATACGAGGAGTTTAATGGCAACGAAGGAGAGAAAGAGAGAGAGAGAGAAAGAGAGAGAGGGGGGAGAGATATAGAGAGAGAGAGATAGAGAGAGAGGGGGCGAGCATTCGACGATGTGCGTGTAGCAAACCTGAGGAGATTTTTTTCTATAATAATAAAAATTAAAATGCTGAAGCAATAAATTTCGAACGGTAACATTAATTTAATGCCATAATCATGTTTATAATTCAAATCGTGTGGGAAAAAAAAATTTTAAAAACAGGAAAAGCAAACAAAGAAGAAAGATAAAAACAGAACAGCCACAAAAGAAGTAATGAAGCAATAATATAGGAAACAGAAAAAACACAGCAAAGGAACAAGAATAACAAGACTCATATTAAAACCAAGACCAGGACTCAGATCAAGATCAAGACCAAGACCAAGTTTAAGGACTAAAATCAAGACCCAACCAATATTAAGGACTAAGATTGAACCTGTTCAAAGTAATTGAATTATGAAAACATGATTGTTTTTACTTTGAATGTAAAAATTTTAAATGTGTTTCATTTAAATGTCATAAAATTTAATGCAAATTTGAAAACAGTGGTAATTTTGTGTATATTGAAAAATTTAGTGTTTGTGTACAACTAAAACTGTGTTTGCTGTGAATATAAATAAATTGTCAATTAATTAAACATAAATAAGCAGTACACAAACATATATATAAATAAATACCCACACACACGTACACGCACACATGTCCACACAATACACCAGTATTTACATCTACAAAACAACCTTTTTTCACCATTTACCACCTTATTACGTAAGCTTCACTCATTTGCAAATGCATTAAAATGTTGACCATTAATAGGATGTTCTTATAATCGCTGTTCTTGTTGTTGATAATGTTGTTGTTGATTTTGTTGCAGTTTCTGTTGTTGTTTTGTTGCTGGTTTTGTTGATGTTGATAATGTTTCGCCTACTTGTTGTTTTTGTTCCCGATGTTGTTGTTTTTTGTTCTCTGTAATCGTTGTTATTATTATATTATTATTATTATTGCTATTATTACACTAATGTTTTTTAATACGTTACCAGAGAATTATTTTAATTAACAAATAAAATGTCAATTAATTTAACAATAGTAATAATAATAATAATTAAATGTCAAATAATGAGAAATGACAAAATAAGCTGAAATAACAATGAAAAGAGCACCAGCAACAAAAAAAATATATTATTAGGAACAACAACAACATAAAAAATAACAACGAAAAACAACAACAACAAGAGCAGTGACAGCAGATGGTGTGCCGTTTATTTAATTGCCGCTAATATATTTAACCATAATTTTTATTTGTATTCTTTTCTTTTCGTTTCTTTTCATTTCTTTTCTTTTCTTTTCTTTTTTTTGATTTTATTTCTGAAAAAGAAAAGAAAAGTAAATAAAATCAAAGTTTTCTTTTCTTTTCTTTTCTTTTCTTTCCTTTTCTTTTCTTTTCTTTTCTTTTCTTTTCTTTTCTTTTCTTTTCTTTTCTTTTCTTTTCTTTTCTTTTCTTCCTTCTGTTTCTTTCCTTTTCTTTTCTTTTCTTTTCTTTTCTTTCTTTTATTTTATTTTCTTTTCTTTTATGTATATTTTTAGCACTTATAATTAGTCTTTAGTACTATTTAAAGCTTTCCAACTTTTTTTTATTAGTATTTTTTACCAGCATTTTAATAGTTTTTATTACTTTCACTACCTTCTTAGTAGCTTTATAATAGTTTCTATTAATTTTTATAATACCAATTTTGTAACTACTTTTTTATTACTTTAAACTTTAAAAGTGGTCAATAAAAATATCTGATTATTTTGTGCTTTTAAATATTGACTACTACTTGACTATATTTACAACTTTTTTAGTACTGTACTAAAGTACTACTTTTTTATAACGTTTACCGTCTTTTATTACTTTTCATTAACCTTTTAGTACCATTTTAGAAGTTTTTCAATACTACTTGATACTTCTTACTACTTTCTTGATATAAATGTATAAAATCTATGAAAATAATCAATTGTATAAGAATTCCAGAATTTTTTTATAAAAAATAATGGTAAAAAAGCAACATCCCAAACATAAAATATTTTTTTATAAATGAATATTTCGAAAAATTTAATTAAATTAGAGTTTAAAAGAAATAAATGTCGTCATATAAATAAAAACTCACCAACTTAGTTGTTGTACAAATTGATGTTATTACTGTTCTTGGTTTTGTTTTTGTTCTTCTTGCTGTGGCATAAAAAATGGTTGCCAACTCTCAATGGGAAAAAAGACCACCAGCAACAACAATAACAATAACAATAACGCAAATTTTAACCGGTAAGCAAATTGAACTTTTTGACCCGTGCAACAAAAACAACAAAACCAATTGTGTGGCCACTAAATATATGTTTGTGTGGGTTATTGCCTTTCTCTCTCTTTCCATCAGTCTGTCTCCCTCTTCCCTCCTCTTTTTCTGTTTTTCCTGTACATTCATGCCAACTATAATGAACTTGTTTGTAAAACCAACCAAATAAATAAATAAATAAATAATTTTTATTGGTTTGTATAAAAAACACCACAAGAAGAAATAAATAAGTAAATAAATGAAAGAGAGGAATGCATAGAGACGGAAATATACTCACATACAGACAGAGAGGGAGTGAGAGAGAGCGAGAAAGAGAGAGAGAGAGTGAAAAGTAGACAGCTACAACAATTATTGCTACAATTAAAATAATAATAATATCAACAATAATAAAACAACGCCAACAGAAATAACAACAACAAAACCAACAGGATTACAGCAGCAATAATGACGTGAGTACAACAACACGTAACAATTGCAATAACCAATGTAATAATTAAATGCTTTTATATGTTTATGCGATGTGCAACTGTGAGTGTTAATCACTGTGTGTGGGTGTGTTTGTGACTGCTTTCATGTGTGTGTGATTGTTTTTGCACTCAGTTTATAGTCATGCATTTAAATTGTGCGCCAAACCAACGATTTTCGGTTTCCATTATTTCCGTTTTTTGATTTTTTTATTATAATTTTATTGTATTTTATTTAAATTTATTTTGTTTTGTAGCCATAAATTTGTAAATTTTGTTTGCCAAATTTTATCCATTTATAAACGAATAAAAGAATTAGTTTTTAATAAATCTAAATCACTTTTGTTTAAAAATAGAGATTTTTTCCTCCGGAATTAAATAAAGTTTGTTAATTTTTTTCCCTGCTTTTCCGATTGACTTACTTTTTTTTAAAAAAATCTGGCGAAACTTTTAAATGTTCGATATTAATAATTCATGTTAACAACAACAAACGTATTCGTTTTCGTTTTATTGCAGGCTGTCCATAAAAAAGACCACCCGCTGAGTATCAAAGCTGGTGCCGCCAGCAGAGCACCGTCGGCAGAGCAGCGTCGGCAGAGCAGCGGCGGGGCAACGGCAGGTGGTGGGTGCTTAAAAGTGGGCGGCCTGCGAAGGGCGAGTGTTTGGTAGCAGGTTAATAATGATTTCTGCTCTACACTCATTTGCAATGCTTTTTATTGTGTTTTTCCCCCACAAAAGCATCACCAACATATTACAACAACACGAAACAATAACAACAACAAGTTCAAAATTCTTTATGGTCTTTTTCGGCGGAGGGTGGAGTGGAGGACGAGATGAGGGAGAATAAGATGGAGGCGTCGTTAATAACATTTTTGACGGTTTAGTGTAAGAAAATTTTAAAATACAGGAGCGCATCGAAGTTTCAACATTCAATGCGTATAAAAACAATTAACAAATGAGAAATACAAGTTTTTCTTAAAGTTGAAATTTCTGAAAATTATCATTATTTAAAAATTATACTCTAAATTTTTATTAAAACTTTCGAACCGGAAAATAACTGACCCTGAACCGCTCCCGCTTCTTCGAGGGATATCGAATTAATACAATGAAAGCAACAACATTTTACGACTCACACAGGAGACGAAGAAGAAATGAGTTGAGAAAAAAAAATAACCGAAGTCATAAAACATAAACACAACAACAACAATAACACCGTCGCGATGCTGCTGCTCCTTCTTTCGCGGGATGATTTTAAACACATTCCGCCCGCAGCTTTATTTTGTGCTGAAGATGAGCGGGTATCATTTGAATGTGCCGTTAGTACGAGGTGAGAGGGCGTTACTCCCCCTTAGCCCCCTACCCCCTCTTCTTCAAGGTGGGCTGCATATAATCATCATCTATATTCATGGATTAGAATTCAATTTTTATTTGCATTCAAAGCGCTAGATAAAAGGCTAAATTGAAAAACATTGCATACAGAAAGAGAGAGGGAGAGAAAAATGGCAGAGAGTGTGAAAGAGACAAAAGAAATAATAATAATAGGAAAAGTCTTCGTACATTCTTAAAAACCGCCACGAAAACAGAACACACCAAAAAATTCAAAGATGTTCAATGATGCCTGGAAAAGTTAACCATCGCGTGGCGCTTAGCAACAAAAAAACGATATTCAAATTAGAAAAAAAACTGGGAGTGAAACAAAAAAAGTAATCGGAAAAAACGTTGTTTAATAATTGTATTATATATGCAAAAATTGTTATTATTAGGAAGACGTTAACAAATATGAAAAATATACTTACAAAGTAGAATCTAAGGAATAATAAAAGCGGGAGTGGGGTGTGTGGAGAATGGAAGGAGAAGGGAGGCATTAATATAAGATGAAGTCATTGGATGGTGTAATCGTGGAGGTGGATAGAAGATCAGAGGATCAGGCAAAATAAAATTAACTAAAATCGAATTAAGTTGATCTTTAAACTATGAATTAAACATATTTATACCTATACACATACAACTTCTAAGGAAATATAGAAGTTGAGAAGAAGAAGATATAAAGTCTATAAAAAGAAGAACAAGCACTGGAAAATTACGAATAGCGAAGCAGGAAAATTAAGTTGTGAATATCTTTGTTTGTCCACAAACAAATATTTTTTATATGTGTACATATACTGATATCATACGTACATACCTCGATATTTGAAGGACATCCTTTGATCCTGCTTGTCCTGCAAAAGTTCTGGAGGTGTCGTTTGTCTTGTCGCCAAAGTTGATTGAGAGAAGTCGAAAAAAATTGGGTGCAAATGACTCAATCTGTGGAGCTCTGTTTGAAGCTGTGAAGCTTTGTTGTTGTATACTTTGTAACTTTGGTTTTGTAACAATAAACTTTCGATGTCCACAAAATACAACGATTTATTTTCTTTACTATTAACCCATCCCAAATCCAGAGTCTGTAGAGCCCAGTGTAGTAATCGAAGGCCAGTGAACAGACCAAAGTAAGTCCTGCTTCACCGTCTCGTCCCTCTCTTTCCTGTACTGTTCTATCTCTTGTCATATCCTGTCCTTTCCTCTTGTGTCTCTCTCTTTACTCTTGTGTCTCTCTCTCCCTCTCATGTCATGTCCTCGCCTATCCCTTTCGCTGATGATGACAATTTCTCTGACAATTTCCAATGAATAACAATTGACCCAAGGACATTATAGACAACACGCTCTAGAGTTAAGTTTTTTGCTCTCTTCATCTCTTCGTGCCCTGTATCAACAACACCGGACACCGAGATCTCTAACCTGTCAACCTCTGTTGTCCTTCTGACTGCCACCGTTTGAGACATCCTGTTTACTATGTCGTGCTGTTTGCTCGATTCAGTTTGGTTCGGTCCGGTTCCGTTTTTGCTCTCTATTTTTCGTTGTCAACTAGTGTTGTAAACTTTGAAAACTATTAAAAATTCTCTAAGGCAAGTCTCGAAACATTCAAATCGAGAAGTTCGAGTAAATATCTGTTGACTTCTGGTCAATAGCTGGATAGCATTTTTTGATGTTATTGTTGTTGTTTGCGTTGTGCTGAGGATTGCTGAGGATGGCCGAACCGATTGGATGGTGGTCAATCCGAATCATTGCAATGCAGACAAAGTTTTTACAACAGACGAGTAAACTTTTCATTATTATTGAACGTTTACTTTTCTCTAAATAAATTATTATTTTTGCAGTTAATTGTACAGTTATTTTACCGATTCCCTATCTCTCTATCTCTCTTTACCCAAGATGTGTGTCTCAGTTTTGGGGAATAAAGACTTCTTATTAATAAAGAAGAGAAAAAGTAATAATTATAAAAGAATTTTGAGCCGTCTTACTCTTATTTGGCGTTTACCATAAACTACGTACTCTAAACTGTTAGGGTGAAGTTTATAGAGACTTCTGAACCCTACAAATTTTTATCGATGTATGTAGAAGACTTTAAGAGGTATCTAAAGTCTTTTTAGATATCTAAAAGGTCTGACTCTAGAGGTCTGACGTTCCTTTATAGAGGTTACTTTACCTTCACCCTTTTACCACCACGCCATAATTTCTTATATATCTATTTAATCTGAGAACCATTCATAATCCAAAAGCCATCTATTCTATTCATAAAACATTCAAAAAAAATCCATTCATAGTCTACCCACAGTCCATCTGTAGGCAATCCATAGTGTGTCCATAGTTTATCCAAATTCCATACGTAGACATCGGATAGACATCAGTATCCATAATCTCTGATAGGTCCGTCTATATTCTATCTAATTGTTTAATCTATCCATAGTCTATATACAGTCCATAGTCTACCCGTAGTCTGTTCATAATCTATCTAGGAATAGTCTCTCTATTTCCTATATTGCATATAATGAATCAATTGTGTGGCAACTCTGTCGCTTAGGAAAGTCTTCGTCACTGTTCATTCGTTAATGTTCATCGAGTAAAATGGGAATGATTCAAAGACTACAAATTTCTAAAAAAAAAGAAATAACAACAACAACAAAAGGTGTTGGCTTTTCAAGCTAAAATCGGAAAAGTTTTAAGGAGAAAAAAACCAGAAACATAAAAAAAATAAACGAGAGCCAACAATAATTTTTGATTAAAGATGAATTTTTAATTTTATGCACGCGTATAGATAGTAGAGGTAGTGCAGGAAGAACAAAAAGCCGAAAGAGAAGAAGAAGCTAAAACTGACTGCGATCTGTCGGTCTCTGAGCGTACAAACACACTCACGATACTGACTAAGCTACTCATCCGTACTCATTTAGAGATGAAAGATAAGAGATGAGAGATAGAAAGATAGGCAGATGGATATACATATATACCCATATACATGTATATAGATAAAAATCCGTCTGTTACAAAGCGGAGACGGAGGTCAACGACGCACAGGAATCAAACAAAATTTTTAATGGCTCGTCAAAGGAATGAAGTCCGCTGAGGACGACGAATGAGGCGATAGAGGGAAAGAATGCAGAGGGTAGAAAGTGATGGGTAAGAGGTGAGAAGCTGACACAGATGCACCACCACTCGAATGTGGTGGCAACGCTTTACGCGAGACTCTAAAATGTGACGTGGTTTTTCTTTGAAATTTTGAATTTTTTCCAGGTTTTTAACTTTTTTCCGGCTCATTAGATTTGGTTTTTACTTCTTCTCCCCCACTCTCACTGTCCCTCCCCATTTCACATTACGTTAAAACAATTTGTTTTCCTTTTAAGCCGTAAAAAGTGATAAAATTAGACACCCTCTGCTCTGAACTCACCGTGGCGAAAATCATGTTTAATGATTTATGAATGAATGAATCGCCATCTTCTTCTTTTTCGTTGTTGTTGTTGTTGTTTGAGTGATGAGCCGATCTGAATTCGAAGTCGATGGTGAAGTTGATGGCGAAGGTGATTTAAATTTTTAGGTTGGTTTGTCTTTGTGCTTAAATAAAAAAAATAATATTTTTTCTTTGTATTCTTTGAACAGACTCGTCAATTAGTTTAGCTTTGTTTTGTGTTGGTTTTTGTCTTTATTTTTGTTTTGCTCTGGTGATTTGTTGTTACTTGGCTTTAATTTTTTAGATTTTCTCAAGAATTTTCCCCTATTTTTTTTAAAATAATCTGTGCATATGCGAAAGAAGAAGAAGATAATGATTAAACGGTGGTTGAATTGGAAAGAAAATTTAACAGCTTCATTTTTTTAATTGCAATGTTGTCTAAGTGATTTCTTTCTTAATTTTTTTATTTTTGTTTTGGTGCCGTTTGAATGTTTTTTTTTTGTTATTTCTTGTATTTTTGGTCATAGTATTCCTTTATGGCACGTGACCTTTGATCTTTTCACGCCGTCTTGTTTACGCGGTGTTGAAGCTTAAAACTGTTTTTTGTTACGCCAGGTTTTATTCTGATTTTTTTTAATCTGAAGCGGTTTTTCGTTTATTTCCTTATATTTTTATTTTATTTCTTTTGCATCTTTTTATTCTTCAATTTTTTTCTTCGTATTTATTTTTTATAATTTATTATTAATTCTATTTTCATTCCTTGTTTCAATATTATTATTTATTTTAGTTTTATATCTAACTTTAATATTATTATTATATTTTTTCTGTTATTTCTTTGAATTTCATTTTAATTTAAATTTTCTTTTAATATTAATTTGATCACTTCAGTATTTCAGTATATTAAATTTCAATTAATTTGTGATTTTTAGTTTCCTTTTTACTATTTTTCCTCTTTTTTTGAATAATCCTCGAAATATGCTTCTCTTCAACTCTTTGATATCGATTACCGGAAGAGTGCACGGGGTGTGTAATTCTTTAGGGACCAACCTCCTTAATTAGCAACATGTCAGTCGTCTCACGGGGCATGGGGCAAAATCCAAAAGAGAAGGTAAAAAACCCCCACCCTTGCGTGGAGGAGGTCGGGAAGGTGATAGAGAAGGCCGACTCTGCAGTAGTATCACAAAGTAATGAAAATTAAAATCAAAAATATGTATAAAACAAACGAGTACAAGCAAGAAGAAGAACATTACCACAAATAAAACGAAGAACAAGAAGCACGCAATAAAGCATAACACGCTAATCGAAAAGCCAGAGAGAGAAGCAGAAAAGAGGCAGAACGGAAAGAGAGAGCATCAGAATAGCAACAGAGGAGGAAGCAGTTGAGGTCAGGAGTGGCAGAGGAGAGGTCGTCAAAGGGTTAAATGGTTATAAAGGGGTTTGATGCCTTTGATTAGTAGTACGTAACCGTGGATGGGTGATGGCATCGAATTGATAACGCCACCAACACCGACGAGTTGATCCTGATTAAAGTAATGAAGAATCAACCATGAGAGCGTACTTGTAATTAATGTTTTCAGGGTTGGTGTCGTTTAAATGGCAGCTCAGGCAGCCGGCGAGGATAACAGGCGAAATCCTGATGCGTTAACATGGAAAACGCATATCAAGCGATGAGATGCGATGCGCTGTGCCGTTGTTTGAAGCAGTTGCTGAAGCAGGGTTGTAAATGAAAGCAGCACCAATCGAATTTTAATCAATTCGCGTCTCTTTCATTTGCATATCAGTGGGTGAATGAGGAGTGTGATGGGAGGGGGAGGGTAGAGGAGGGATACAGAGAAGTCGAGTGAGTGATAGGAATTAACCATGACTTCTGTTTGGTGATTGTTGTGTTTTTTTCATAACTTTTTTGTTGTTGCTTGATCATTGTTTCAACTTTTGCTGCGTGTAGAAGTGTCAAGAAAGTGCTTAAACTTCGCAGGCGGTCGATCCTGCGGAGAAAGCGTTACCAATGGAGGGTTCGGGTGGCCAACAACAACAACAACAACAACAACAACAACAACAACAACAACAAAACAACGGGTGGTCGCGTGCCGCAGTAGCAGCACCTCGTTGCAGTTAATGATATGCAAAGGAAGGGAGGGCTTTCTTGTTCTTCTTCTTTCTACATTCGGCATTTGGTTTTCTTCTTCTTCTCCGAAGTGCCCTGATAACAGTGGTTCGTCTTACGAAAATGCTTCAAGCAACTAAATTAAAAGAAAATATCACTTGATTCCTAAAAAATTGTTTGAAATTTAGATAACGTGTTTTAACAATTAAGACAAATTTTAAAAAACACAACAAATTTACCAAAAATTAATTCAACACGTAGCTTGTCCACTGTGCAAAATAAAAAATCAGATGAGTGAAAAACAAAAACAAAACGAAACGAACAAAAAAAGAACACACTTTCAACGAAAGGGTTAAAATTTTAATGGAATCTATTGACTTAAGTTTATCTGCACCACTGCTGTTGTTACAACAACAATAATAACAACAACAACAGCAACTGTCTGTACGTACTTCTGTCGTCTGTGTCTGTTTCTTCGACTTCTTCGATTACAAAGTTTCTTCAGCAGCAGCATCATCCGATTAAAAAGTTGTTTTTTTTAAATTTAAATTTCAAATTACTTTTTTGTTTTTACTCTTTTGACTTTTCATCCTTTTCTTTAATTTTTCATTCTAAAGCATGCTTATTTTGTTGTTGTTTTCTTAGCTTCTCCTTGTTCGGCATCAACGAAAGTGAATAACAAAAAAAATTAGGCATAAAATGGTTGTTGTCTTCGATTATTTATTAGTGTTGTTTTGCTTTTGTATCAAAATCTTAAAACAATAACCATATATTGCTGCAAAGGGTGGAAGAAAGAAGAAAAGGAAAAGAAAACGTAAGAATATTTGTCAAAAGAGGGACGAAGAAAGGAAGGAAGGTGGATTTTAGGAAGGGGAGGACGATGAGGATGAGCGAGCGATGTAGGAATGAATGCGTTGCTGCTCATTAAAATCTACAGTTGAACGTGAGCTATGATAAATTAGCGAAGTGTTGTTATAAAGCGAAAACAAAAGTAACACGTGTAAAGAGTGTGACAGAGATGGTGATGTGAAGTAAGAAAAAATGGAACTTACTCTTTCCCTTGTCAGACTGCACCAACACCGCATCACGTCGTTAGCCTTTAGGAACTGACTAGTTTCAGCCATCTCTCCCTTAGCAGTTGGCCCATATATCTCCATCATCCTCCACAGCTACTCCATATTGGACACCTCCTTCACACACTCACGCAAATAATCCGACAGATTTTTCGCCTGCCAAATCAATGCGTCGTGCACGTTGCAGGCCACATCGTATACTAATTCGTAAGTTTTTGTTGGTACAATTTTCTTATTTCATATACGCCGAAGCAGACGAAAAGAACGAAGGAAGACGACGAGCAGCTGCTTAGTTGTGTTGCATTTACTAATGCATTTACTCGTGTGCTTGGCTGTTGCTGGTTTTTTCTGCCGATACGAGCTGTAATGCAATTTTTTTTTCTAAAGCTCTCCTGTTTTGTAGTGAAGCAGTCAGCAGAATTTTTAAAAAATCGAATAATTAAATCAGTTTAATTAAGAATTCCACGAAGCTATTTCACAAATATCTGTCTAAAATAAAGCCAGAGTAATTAATTAAAAATAAGCAACAAACGAAAAAAACAACTATTATAAATGGAAAAACCATTTTATTCTCTGAGTAGAAAATCCTTCTGGGAACTCATCTGATCTAAAACTGGAATCGAAACCTAAACAGGAGAATCACAACAACAACAATAGATATGCTACATATGTGACCAAATGTTTTGCTTGTTGGTATGTGCGTATTTCTTTTGTTGTTTTCCTCCCTCTTCTTCTTCTACTACTTCTCGTTCTTCTCCCTCTTCGTCTTCTTCTTTTTTTGGTTATACCAACTTCAATATGGGACAATATTTAATAATGATAAAGTATTCATTTGACAGACCGTCGCCTGTCAAAAAAGTTGTCACTTTCAGTTTTTAGCTGACAGTTTTTATGTGAGCTAAATTTATATATTTTAATTTCATAACCCAAAATATATATATAATAATACAAATGTTTATTTCGGTACCAACATAGCACAATCACCAACTCACCTTCCAACTCTTCTGTCACCTCTCACCTCACCACTCTCCGTCTCTAATTTTTTTCTATTTCGATGAAGTGTAGAGTTAGCATGGCTTGAACTCCATATCGTCATGGTTTCTAATGCATATGTACATACATATGTGAGCAAAAGACCTCCGGGGTGACTGGTGAGGGGGGGGGGGGGTGTGAACGACCGCTCGTAACGGTGTAAGTTGAACCCTCTAGCGTCGTATTACGTTTTGACAGCTATGTGTCACGTTTGACAGTTGCAACAATTAGTCATTTTTATTCCATGTGAAGAAGAAAATTGAATTTACCGAAAAAAACTAAACGAAATCGAAAACGAAAACCGAAACAAAATGGATACCAAAAGTGTGAGAAGAAAACCGAAAATCGTTTAAGAATTGCAAGGCAGAAAGGTGCAACACAGAGGGGATATCGGGAGGATGGATTGAGGAAGATTGAAAGGATTGAGCCTTCAAAATTTGTTCCTAACGGGGCCCAGAAAACTCAAAGACCCCAAGAAAGGCTTTACAGCTGCAATAAAATTCGATCCTGAGTCGGTTGAGCAACTAAGATGGATATTATGATAATATGGGGCACCACGACGTAAGCCTCAAAGAACTTAGAAACCTCAACGAGGTTCTAATAAAAAACGTTACCAATAAACTCCGTTAAATAGCCGATTGCAGGTAACGAGTACTTAACAAAGGATTAATGATAGTTTCCAGGTAGTCTCATCCTTCAGCCCTTTGACCTTCCTTATTAAGCTTAAAGATAAATCTATCTGAAGAGGAAAAACAAAAAACTTATTAAAGTAAAATTCAATTTAACTTAAAGAAAAGTAAAGCAAATCTGTCAAAAGTGTAGTCTCTAAAGACACAAGAAATTGAAGAAGAATGAAGGATACCCACACACATCCGCATACCCACATAATATATACACACAAAGCATATATACACATACCCACATTATATTCTATAGACACTTTAAATGAACAACTCTTAACCAGGATATTCGATGTCGTCCTTCCTGATGTCGGACAGAGCTTCCGGTTATTGATATTTCGTAAGTTATTTAAACAGATAACTTTTGGTTTCGACACAATTGATATAAATAAACAAACAAATCCGAAGAAGCGAACATGATTTTGTCCGACTAACTGTAAACGAGGGGGCGGGGGGAGGGGCGGTTGCGGTCTGTTGAAAGTTAGCCGGCGGCCTTTCTTTTTTCTGTTGTTGTTATGCTGAGATTTTGACCCTTTTCTGAAATTCCTAAGAATTTCATCGACTTCAAAATGAAGAACAAGAAACAACAACAACTTCAAGGAAAGGAAGAACAACAGCAAGAAAAAACAAGGAAAGGAGACGCAATCTGAGAAAAAGATTAAGAAGAAGAAGACGGGAAATGACCAACGATATCAACATGTTTTTCAATAAATTTGTTCCTTCGACTTCGAGTTCATCATCGAGTTCAACTTCGACTTCCTTTTGTCATTGTTGTTGCTGTTATGGGTTTTGAGACTTTTTTCAATAAACTCCGAAATTAGTTGAATGCCAGAGAAATATTTGAAGAAAGTTTTACGTCGAATTCTTCTTTAATTCGTTTAGATTCAACACTAGAAGAGACCCTTCAGAAAAGGGTTAAAATTCTTGATTTCTAGAAGGAAAACCATAAATATTTTGTACATTGAAGTAACAAATAATATATTTTATTATAATAAAAAAATAAACATAAACACAATTGTAATAATATCAAAAATAATTATAAGAATAACAATTTTATTATACTTATTATTAAGAATGATAATAAGGACGAAAATAGCAATAATAATAAAAATATATAAAACTCGTAACTCTCTGTGATTATTATAATGTGTTTTTGCTTTTTGCTGTTTTCATTGTTGCAATGAATTATTTTTGTCCACTCTCGAGGACACCTCATCGAGAATATTTCGCATTTGGTCTCATATTTTAATGAGATTTGAACGTGTAATTAAGTGAAAATTTATTACTGCGGTGGACAATTTTTAGAACATTAAATAAATTGTGCAACGAGCTCAAGTTTATATTATATTTATAAGTATACACACACAGAGAGAGAGGCGCAAATAACGTTTCAAAAAAGATTCGCAGATTAGATTGGATGCAGAATTATACGCAAAGTAATAATAATGTTAACAATGAGAATAAATGCAGCATTTTAAACTTAAACTGAAACGGACTTAAAAATGGCATTTTCTTTGTTTTATACAATTTTATAAATTATTGAAACAAAGAAAAAAGAAGTACCGACTTCGGAAAAGTTTTCCCCCTGAAAGAAGAATAAAACCCTTGCGTTGTATTGCAAATCAAAGAATCGAATGAAAAACGAAGCTGTAAAGTAAGCACTTAAGTTGTTGTTGTTGTTGATTGTTTAACATGTGTCATTAAACAAGGTGAATATATTTTTTTTAATATATTTTTCATAGATTTATCAAGATTTTGTCATGGTTCTTTGGTTTTTTCTTTTGTTGTTGCTTGTATTGTATTTGTAATTTTTTGTCAATTTGTTGAAATAATTAATTAATAGCAATAATAACGCTCGTTACGCTCGGTTGAATATTCGGCGAGCTCTATGAACATCATCGTCCACTATAAAAGCCTCAGTTGGTTCACTTTGTCACCGTGTTCAGAGTGATCACAGTCAACAGTTTTCAGTAAAATGCAAAAATCTTGGACAATTTTATTGGTTTGCAGCGTCTTGATGTGCAGTTTTGTGGTGAGTTTAAAGGGAAGGATTTTTATTTTAAAGAACAAAAAATTCAACGAATTTAAAACAAGGATTCTCATTAATTTTGATTTCGTTTTTCAGGCTTCGTACCCACAACAAGAACAACAACAACATCAGCCACCGTGTGGTCCACCACCGAACGGAGCCAGACCACCCAAAGGACCGCCCCCAAATGGTCGTCCTCCACCCGGTGGACGTGGAGGTGAGTCACAAACAACCTGAACTAATTTTTTTTTATATTAGATTTTAGATCAGAATTATTTTAGATCAGAAAAAGTATATTTAGTGGGTTTTAATATTTCTATTTTAATTCTAAGAAACCTATTTTATTCTTAATATGATTTGTACTTTTTATTATAATTTTTTTATTGTAATTTAATTTCATTTTAATTTTAATTATATTTAATTTCTTAATTACATTTAAGGTTATTTGTTGTTTTTTTCTATTGTTATTGTTATTATTCAATGTAATTAATTGTATTGGTTGAAATTATTTATTTATTATTATAACTATACTTAAGATTGCTTACATAGTTTAGTTACTATTATCAGTTTCTTATTTACTATTTTTAATTTATGTGCCGTTTTTAAAAATTATTTTACTTATTATTTTTTGTTTATTCGACCTTTGATTGTATTATAAGAATTAGTATTGTTTAGGCTCGAGGTCAATTGAAAGCGTTAATTCGTTTTCTGCATTTTATACTACAATTATATCATAATTGTAGCAATATGCATATAAAACAACGAATCTCGTCCTATAAACAATACATATATAAACAATACTAGTTCTTATTTTTAATTTATTTTTTAAATTGATTTTATTTTATAATTTTTTTTATTTTTTTTCTTTTTTCGTATTTCTTTAGGTCCGTGTGATGGTCCAGGCGGGTCGCAAACCACAGCGGCACCAAGCACTAGCTAAGTTGCCATCACTAAAAATTGTGAATTTTATTCTATTATTACATAATAATGTAATAATAATAACGTAATTATTATTACAATTATTATTGTATTATTATTTTCTTTGCGTCACTTTTGTTCAAATAAATAAACATGAAAAGTAGAAAAAAGAAACATTTTTTTTCTACGTAATTTAGAAAAAAGGGGAAGAATGAATTTATGAAAAGAAGGGGGAAGAAGAAAGGCTAAAGAAAGTATTCACAACTTTTAGGAACATTTCTGGGACTAGAAACTAATTCATTAGCTACTTAAATGTGGTGAGAGCTCATTTATTGAGGTGAGCAAAGTAAAACTTGCATCATCAACATTGTTTTGGGTATAGAATTAGAATTTCTATTATTGTAGTTGTTGTTGTTGTCCGCATTGTTTTCATAACGATCATTTTCACGCACAAAATTGACGATTTCACTTACTCACTCTTGACTAAGAATTGAAGAAAAACAAACTTTTGAATAGTCTTTGCTCTTTTTCGAGAGAAATAAAAAAGGCGAGGAGTATCTGGAAACAAAACTTTGCTTTATTATAAGAAAATCTTTTCTCAGGATATGATGAAAACAGGGTTATTGTTGTTGTAGTTTTTAATGGCACACTTAATATGCGTGTTGTTGTTTCGAGATCCTTCTTTCAGGTTCGGTTTTCATTTTTTTGTTTATGACACTCTAGTGCGATATTAGTGAATATTTTAGAAGTTTACTTATCTTTTCTACCCGCCTCCTCATCACCCCTTTTTTTTAATTTCACTTTCTTAACGGTTCTTATTTTGATTACTTAATAAAAAGGGTCAAACCCAAAATTGCTCTTGTTCTCTTCCATTGAAAAACTACACTTGTTCTAGTTCTCAAACTGCTTCTTAATGGACTAACCTATGAACTGGTTCTAAAAGAACCTGAATGATGAACGTGTACGATTTTTTGGTTTCATAGCTTCACTTCATAGCTTCTTGTGGCTCTCACAAAAGATTCGCCTAAGACAGATCTGAACTTTTATTGGTGATCTATGAAGAAAGAACGAATCTCTTAAGATATCCGCAACATCTAGAAGTTATCAGATTTTTAGAAATACAGACGCTAATGGCTTTGGACCAAACGAAAGGAGTACAGATAAAGAGTTAAAATGGTTAAGAACTAAGTTAGTGACTAGTTCAGTGTTGATTAAAATGTTCTCTCTCACCCTGAGTTGAGCAATAACTAGGATCTACTCAATTCCCCCTACCCTGGGTATAGTAGAGAGTCGAACTTTCGACTGCTCACAAAATCACTGAGTATCTGAAACTCTTCGGCTCTGCTTGTAGTTCCGATCAAATCCCCATCATTTCCCTTGTTGCTGAAGTTCGCCTGCCTCTCTTCTTCACTTATTCTTTTCCCTCACTTCCCCTCAATCCAGCCGCCCACTCATACTGCCCTTCTCTCTCATCAACTCCCTGTCAACTCATTTATAATCATGGCCAACCAGCTTCGTCATGTTTTCACCGGTTTTCTGCTTTATGGTATTATTTTGATTATTTTTGCACTAATATTCATCCATCATCACAGAGAATTTCGCTGTCGTTGAGCAAAACTAATAAAAGTTGATGTTTTTTCCAATTCAGAGATATTTCTACACAATATTGTTTGTCTCTCCTTTATTTATGTACCTGTCTCTGTCTTTTTCTATATTTTAACTGTCTGCCTATTTGACTGGTTGTCTGTGTGTTTGATTGTCTGTGTGTTTGATTGTCTGTGTGTTTGATTGTCTGTCTGTTTGATTGTCTGTCTGTTTGATTGTCTGTCTGTTTGACTGTCCGCTCTTTTGACTGTCTGTCTATTTGATCATCTGTCTGTTTGACTGTCCGCTCTTTTGACTGTCTGTCTGTTTGATTATCTGTCTGTTTGATTGACTGCCTGTTTGTCTGTCTGTTTGTTACGATGGATCCTTTGGTGAAGCTTCACAGAAAAGGTATCAGTTTTATATTTCTTGTCATTTTCTTGTCACTCACGCGTTGTTTTTCCTGTTGCGTCCGGTTAGTTTGTACTCGAAGCGTCTTCTGTGTATTTCATAGTATTTCGTCTTCAAAAAATTTGCAGATTTGTATTTCAAAGAAATCCTTCAACTCAACTGATGATTGAGGACAACGAATCGTGGTGGAGGATGGATGTTTATTTTTGTTTATTGATTTTCTTAAATTAGATTTACAATTAAAATGTAAAGCTTTACATTAAAATGGTTAAATTTTTTCCTGTCTCAATTTTCTGTGTCCCATTATTTTGTGTCTATTTTGCTAATATTTTGTGTCACAATAAATTGTGTCTATAGATATTATTTCCAACATTTTTGTTGTTGTTAGCTAAAGGCATAAAAACACATGATAGACAACAATTTCCATTATTAAGGGTAACGTAATTGTCACATTAAACACAACAACAAAGTCGCTTAATTCGTTTAATTGATTTCGACGTCGAGCAGAAGGTGTTAAGTCTACAATCATAAATTTGCGAAACTTTACCGTGCAACGGAAGCAGCAGCAGCAGCAGCAGCAGCAGTAACAACAACAACACAACACGAAAGTGCCGCAAGTATTTCAGCAGCGTGAAACGTGTTTCGAAAAACACCAAACAACTCTTCAATTTAGCAAACAGAACCTAATGAAATCCAACCAGATATATACACATGTAGTATATAGTATATATTGTATATATTGTATATATTGTATATACTTATGTATGTAGCTAAAGTATGGCTAAAGTGCGACTAAAATGTGACAAGAAAGTGTTGCTTTGTTGTCGCGTCCATGAAGAAAGCTTATTTTGCCATTGGGCTTGGTGTTTCATAAAAATAAAGGCAAACGCTCAACGATGCAATAGGGTAACGGTACGATAGCGGTACGGTAGCGGTACGGTAGTAATACGGTAGCATTTTCGGTATCTGTCCGGTCGGTTTAATACCGCAACACTTGAGATTTGTCAATATTTAACACGTTTATGTATCACACGCGCTTATCGATATGGTACAGCACCCTATAGTGGTTATCGGAGCGCTACGGGTATACACACGGTCGGTATATTTTAAGAATAGAAAGACAACAACAAATAACATGGAAATTATTGATGGAAGCCGTTGAAATCTTCAAATTTATCAGCTGTGTTACCCGTTCCATTCTCTTTTCAACTTCACCGTGCATTTTCACCTCCTTTCCAACAACTTCGAATACAACAACTTTAGTTCAACATCTCCTCCTCTCGCTCACTCATCCATTTCAAGTTCATTCATTTTCATAATAATAATAGCAAAAGCAATGTAAACAACAACAATAACAAAGTACTAACGGTCTTTTGTGGATCTCTCACTTTCTATACTTTCTATGCACCTCGTTTGCCCCTAGAGGGCAATTAAAAATGTTCACGCTTAACGTTAGAAGCGAACATTTTTGTGTGGAATGCGTTTTCTTCTCCTTTTCTTTTCTTTTGTTTTTTAGCACCTTACAGTAGTTGTTGTTGTCGGTGGTGTTGGCGGTTGTTGTTGCTTTGGTGAATAATGTTTTTGTTGTTTCTGTTGATTTGAAATTTTGATTCTGATGCTGCTGCTGCTGTTGTTGTTGTTAAGCTTCTGTTATTTTAAAGGCTTCATTCCGTTACTCTCCTTCGGTTGTTGTTGCTATTGTTGTTATTGTTGCTTTTGTTCTTCGAGACATCGATCTCGCATTTCGTACGCACAATAAGCTTCGTGCACCATCCGACAACCGAAGTGCCGAAGTGTGAAGGGGTTGAAAATTAACACCCAGTTAATATCAGAAAAGCGTATCAGAGTCGTGCGTCTCTCTCCCTCCCGCGTTAAGAAAGAACAACTGTTCTCCGCTCCGCTCCAACTGTTAACAGTAGAAAAGTTTATGTTCATGAGAGAGAGTGATGAGGGAGGGGGTTGTTTTTCTCTCACTACTAAAAGCGGGTTTCTTCGTCATAATCTTGAAAGTGGCCAAAAAGTGGCTACAGTTGTCATGGTTGAAGTCCTGCTTCTGCTGTTGTTATTGTAAATGCTGCTGTATTGCTCCTGCTATTGTTGTTGTTGTTGTTGTTGGGGACTTCCTTCACTACTTCTTACACTTAACACTCCATCTCTATCTTTTGTTTGTTGCTTTTGTGCGTTTTTGCTTCTTTAGTATATCGTCGCTCAGGATGATGGAAATATTTTGTTTAATTTTATTTTATACACTCATTTGTAGCCATGAAGTGTTGGTGGTTTTTTATTGTTATTATTGTTGTTGGTATTGTTACTGTTGTTGCTGTTGTTGTTATCGTTGTTTGGTTTTGTTTGGTTTTTCGTAAATTGACACCACAAAAATGAGTTAATACGATGACGATAAAACTTTGTCAGACTAAAGAATGCTTAAGAAACTGTTTAAACGGGACACAAAAGAAGAGGAAGCGTTGAGAGGGTGAATGGGGGTGTATGGGGGTGACAAGGAGGGGGTTAATTTGGTAGATTAGTTAAAACTTATTTTCTTTACTCTTGATACTAGTGCAATAAAAATGATGGCATTCAAATTTGTATCGCTTTGAAGCAATCTGTAAAAGGAAAAGAAAAGAAAAGGAAGAAAAGAAAAGTAGTAAAAAGAAAAAAATTAATTATATTAGAAAAACTCAAATGAAGGTTAAAATTTAATAAAATTTGTATTGATAGTAGAACTCTCTTTTATTTAATACTCTCCTCCCATCCTCGCCATCCCCGGAAAAAACCCTTCCAAATGTATTTCTATGTATTCACTGTATGATTTCCTTTATTCGCACGAATTTATTATTTAAATTAAATTGTTCTTCATCTTTAAAATATTAATTTCCATCCCAATTTTGATCAAACTACGAGCGGAACGAATAAATGCATGAATGAATGAATGAAGGAAGCTTCATTTTATGCCGAAACGCTTTTGAATTTTTAATGATTTCATTTTGACCTGGCCCGGAGAGTGTCTGCACTGAGGTCAGCTCAATTTAGTTTCCGTCCAGCGGAATGGAGTCTGTATAACCCAACTCTTTGGCACAAACCATGCTAATGCTTCACACACACACACACACACACACATGTACCCTTTGTAGTATTGAAATATATGTACCAACAAACCTCCACCGCCCCCCTCCCCAGCCACGCCCCTTGAAACTCACCCTTTTCAACGAAACAGTAGTCATAAAGTTAGCCTTTGTACCTCATTAAAAAATATCCAACTGAACGCTTATCAAAATGTTGCCAATGTTGCAGATGTGGTTGTTGTTGTTGTTGTTATTGTTGTTGTTATTGTTGTACGAGTAAATGTATGTAGTTGTAATATTTTTAGTAGTATTTGTAGTTCTTGTTGTAGTTGTTGTTATTGTAGTTATGGTTATATTCATAGTTGGCATAAATGGCCAACACCGAAGCATCCGTTCGTTTCGTTCAATAACCATCAGCCCACTGTCCCCTCACCCCACACCCCCCGCCCCAAACTCAACCCTCCCATTGCTCTACTCAATCCTCATGCTTCTGCGGCTGCTGCGTCACTTTAAATATTTCATCATCGTGTCCTGGCGACGTTTTCGTTCGCATTCACGTTCTGTGTTCGTATATTGAATATATTTAATTAAAGGCTCTATTCTCCAATGGCAAGAGAAGGTCCTGGTCCGGGACACGTTCCTGTTTCGGTTTTGGTTCTCCTCCTCATCCTCAACCTCCATCATCGCCATCATCGCCATCCTCATCACCCCTCCATCCTCATAGTCCTTCGTTTTCAGCATCCATGTCCTCGTCTTTGGAGTCACTCTGCGACTGACCGCTTGTGGATTTTGGTCACCGAATTCGAACTGCTTTCAGGACACATTTTGGAGATATTTCGGGACATGAAGGGAACAACGCAGTATGTAGAAAAGGAAGGAAACAATAGTGAAATAGTTGATCCCTTTTTTCAGCTGTTGGTGTTCTTGTTTCTGATGCCTTTAGGGACTTGGTCCGGTTTTTGGGTCTCACTTCCCGACTTAATTTTGCTGTTTCTACAATTCTTGTTGTTGTTGTTGTTGTTTCCTTTATTTTGTTGGTGCTGTAGTACTTTTTGTTGTTTCTGCTATTTGCTTTTGTTGTTTCACATTCCAAGAACAGTCTCCTGGTTTTCCGCTTGTTGTGGTTCAATGCGGAAACTCTCTCGAGAGTGCAACCGTTTTCAGTTTTCATTTCATTGCAGGCTTCGAGAGTAGATTCTTTTTATTCTGCACCACCTTCGTCGTCATCAACTGCTGTTTTTTTATGGTTTTTGAGTTTTTTGATTTTATGATTTTTCCAAAATATGAATTGAAACATTTGATATACTAGAGTGTGTTAGTTGAGATGTAATTTAGGATGGAATGGAAGAGAATAGAATGAGTATAATAGCATAAAATAGAATGTCAGCAATGACATCATAATATTCATATATTTTCCTCTCCAGATAATGAATGAAATTATGAAGTCTGCGAAGTAATCAATGGATGGAGTCTAGAGTACAAGAGTGATGGGTTGTAAAAAGCAGAAAAACGAAAAAGATTAGAGAGAAGTGGAATAGAGTAGTGTAGAGTAGAAAGGAGCAGAAAGAGGAGAGTTGAGAGGAGTAGAGTAAAGACGCTTAGAGAGGAATGGAATAGAGTAGCGGTGAGGAGAAGGAGAAGGACAGAGGTAGAAGATATTGAGAGGACTAGGAAGGAGTAGAGTGGTGATATGGGTAGTAGTCGGGTCTAAGGTGGTAGAGGAGGGTAAAGGGGAGTATAGCGGTGTATTGAGTCATTCTATTAGACTAGAGAGTATCGGAGTGGAGTGGAGTAGGACTGAAATGGGGTATACTGAGTATGAAATTGGATATAATAAGGATGCAGAGACATATCTGCTTAAACTATAACGTTAGAGGTGCATGAAATGGGATGTAGTAACGATTAAATGGGAAATCTTAGAGAGCAGTTACTATAGTGGGGCATTAAGAGGAATAGTAAAGATGAAATGGGGTGTAGTTACAATATCTAGTGGGGTATGAAATAGAATATAGTAAGTAAGTACACCGAACTATCGAATGTAGTAAGCATAAAATGGAGCATCTTAGAAGAGAGTAACCGTAGTGTGGTTATAAAATGGGATATAGTAAGCTAAATATATGAAATGGGTATCGTAGACTGCAGAAAGTATACCATAGTGGGCATCTAATGGGTTATAGTAGAGATAAAATGGGGTATCGTAGACTAAAGTACAGTGGCTGTCAGTTCTAAAGCACAAAAGGACATGTGTTCATATTTGGAACTGATTGCGGTATCGTACAATTTATGAATGTCAATTTTGAATAGAACCCATGTCATACAGAACCACACACACTCATACACTTAGACACACACAGACACCTTCAACCACATTTGAATATGAAGCAATGAATTCTATAAACAGAGTGTTTAATTTGAAAATTTCGCCAATCATAACGCATTACACACTGAATTCAAAAAACTTAGTAGAGTGTGTGGCTGAATGAAAGAAGAAGAATGACGAAAAACAAAACGCAACAAAAAAACGAAAATCATTAAATTTATAGTACGAGCGGGAATTCCATCAAGCGTAGCCTGAACAAATGACGGACCACATGGCTTGTTAACGTCTTGCGTATCCTTCCATTACATAGAAACAGCGAGAGAAGAAGGAAGACGAGAAATGAAGGGAATCCGGAGGAATACAGATATAATGAGTGAGTGGGAGAGATACCACATCCCTCCATGAGAACATTCAGGAAAACATGGGTGAGGTGTATAGGGGGTGGTATTTTGGTAGTCGATTTCGGGGGTGGTGGGTTGTGGGCTTCGAAGTGGGTGGGTTGGTTGTGTGTTTAAAAGGTTAAATGTTGGGTTGGTGTTGTTCACTCACATCTGCAGTTGTTTAGTTCCCTCCATCACCTGGTTCTTCTTCCCTCTGGAATCACTCCTAACTCTGCCCACACCTCCTTCGCATAATTATACAATCTGCCTCATAAATGACTTCGTGTGAGTTCGAATGGGCCAGTGTGAGTCGTTATTATAGTCCCTTTCCCTTTCCCTCTCACTTCATTATCTCTTTCGTTCTCTCTCTCTCTCTCTCTCTTGCTAACTCCTCCGATTGTACGTCTCAGTTAATATTTGAGGATGTGTTTTAAGTGTATATTTTAAAGTATGTTTAAGAGTATGTGTACAGAGAGTGCTGGTTCCTAAATATGAAGGTGTGTGTGTGTGTGTGTCTATATGCGTGTGTGTTTGTGTGTTTTTTACGTTTCATATAAAATTCATAAAATTATTGTAATCAGCATTTTGCATTTGTAAAAAGCTCCGCAAAGATATCAAATGAGGTACGAGAGATGTTTTGTTGTTGTTGCTTTTCCCTTTTTTCTTTTTAATTATTAATGCTTTGGGATTTTTATGACTCTTCTGGAGCAAGAGCACCGTCGGCCGGAGGGTGGAGGGGTGGGGGGAGGGGAGGGAAGATTGTGGTCGTTGGAAGGAAAGGTGTCTATGATGATGCTATATGGTTACAACGATGTTATACACATTATATATTTTATATAGTATACTTTTTAAAAAAGCTCAAACACGAGTACAGTAAATATTCATCTGTGTATCAGATAAAGTGTTATATAGCATTATCATTGTTTTTGTTCTTCCTGTTTTGTTGTTGCTTTTGTTTTTATTACAAATTTTAATTAAAAGATACACGCAATGGAAATGAATTAAACTGAAACAAGAGCAACATCAACATGAGAACAGCAGCAAAACCAAACAAATGAAGCAATAAAAAATGATACTCTTCTAAACATCGTCATCTTCTTATCAAAGTGAACTTGAATTTGAAAGGTATTTTGAGGTTCCAAAGAATGTCCACATATCATCATCTTTTATCTTTGAGTTGAACGTGCATTGGTTTAAATGAAAGATAAAACCAACTTTTGCTTCAGAGAGAAAGAAGAAATAGAAACGAAATAATTGGGGAAAAGACAACACAAACAAACCCACACATACACAACCAAAGCTGCGAAATGTCAGTCACCAGAGCGAGGTGTTGTGTTTAATGTTTTACATGATGATTAATTTTGCAAAAAATGAGGACCACGAAAAATGTTGCTTTGTCAAAAGCAGTTGCCACAATTTTCTCATTTTTCTATTCGGTATTTGTTCTATGTTGTTGTTGTCATTATTGTTGTTGCAGCTACTGATTTCACAGATTCGGACGTTTTCGCCAACGATATCATCCACGAGTTGTGCCCCAAAATAATCGACCACGAAAGCCGCTAATGTTCTGCAATTGATACAGTTTTCGCGACCGACGGCGAAGGCGGCCAGAGTCCACACACAACAGCAGCTGACAAACAAACAGACACACAAATAAACAAACACACACCCACACACTTACTTAAACACACATTCAAGCATTCGCACGCATCCATCGCGGTTTCATGTGCATATTTTGGCACTTCGGGGCGCACTTCCGCCGAAGGTCAGACAGCGGAAGCAGCTGAAGCAGCGGCGCGGGCGGTGGCGGTGGTGGTGGCAGTGACAGTGCAAAAACAACAACAGCAACAACGTTTAGCTTCGGCGACAAGGACGCGACCAGCTCACACAATTATTACCCGTTGCTGAACATGACAGGTGGTCGTTGGGACAACAAAAACAACGACAACAAAAACAACAACAATAGCTAGCCATCATATCATGGGGAAAAGCAACAACATTCGGCCTGCCAGCGCCACATGTTGACGGCGAGCCGCGTTGTTGCCAGCTTTCACAGTGCTAATGCTGTGTTATTGACGCTGTTGTTGCTGTTTTCGCTGCTGTTGCTCCTTCTGATGATGAGGTTGATGATGTTGGTTGATGATGAGGTTAGAGGCTGATTTACAACGCATGCCTCAGCCCCTTCTTGTTCCTCCATATTTTGTTGCTGTTCAAATGTTGATTGTTGTTGTTATTGTTGTCTTGTGATGATGATGATGAAACTCTTGCGCTTTTTCGCGACTTTGCCACGCATTATCAATGAGCGCGCTAACCACGACGATGATAATGATGAATGAGGTTATGATAAGCTTCATGTGTTTTGTTGTTGGACAACATCATCGCTCCATCCTCGCCCTGACAAATGCTGACAAAATGCTATGTTTTCCGTTTTTCCCCCAAAAATCATTTCGCACTTGCGGATGGGTTGACTGTTTGGATGGCTGGCCCGGAGTGGGTGGCGAGTTAGGGGCTGAGGAGAGTGTCACTGGTTTTATCACTGCTCTGTTTTGCAGTGATGAAGTTTTAATTGCGTCGCTAATGTTGACGCACAACATAATGCAGTCACCGAATCTGTCGCCAGTGCAGCGCCATCTGCTGTGCCATCTGAGCACCCTTTCCGTTCGTTTCCAAATCAGTTTCGCGCCCTGAAGTATGCAAATAAAATTCGGAATGTGCGAATGATTGAAGGACCGTGCGTCGTTGCGTTGATGGGCGTGGAGCGACCGACGACAACGCAGATACCAGTCAAGGTCACGCGAATGGCGTTTTTCGCAGATTAGAAGAGAGGATTAACTTACAATTAAAAAGTATTATGATCTATGATATGAATATTTTGTGTTATGACGATTTCTACTTTATTTTATTTTACTTTATTATTTGATTTGATTTTCTTTTCATTTCTTTTATCTTATTTTATGTTACTTTATTTTATTATCTCTTATTTTATATTAGTTAATTTTGTGATATTTTACGAGTACTTTACTTTATTCTTTTTTATTTTATTTTATTTTGTTTTTTTTTTTAAATAACTTTACTTTACTTTGCTTTATTTTGTTTGATTTTATTTTATTGGACTTTATTTTAGTTTTCTTCTTTCTAATTATTTCAACTCACTCACTACTCTCCTGTTTATCAGAGTAGAAGAACTTTTATAGTGGCACAAACTCACCACATTTTCGAATTTCCACTGGCTCTCTCTCTCTCTCTCTCTCTCTCTCTCTCCCTCTGTTGGTCTTTCGCTCTATCTGTCGCAGGGGTAAAAGTTTTTCCAGTGAGCATAATTTTCCTCTCAAAACAGAGCAGAAACAGAAATTCGTTGACTCGATTACAGGCATTTATCACTCAAAAGAGGACACTTAAAGTGAGACGAGAACCATACTCAATAGTGAACCAAGCTGCAGAGCGCAGAGGAGAGTAGAGTGGAGGTGAAGGGAGGTGAAGATTGAGAAGAAAAGGTTTGTAACAAAATGGAGAAAAAGAAAGAAATTCAAAAGTCTTCACTTTTTTTGGTGGAAGCAATTTCGAATGGTTTCTATTTTCTCAGGGTATCTTCTCAGTCTAAAAGAGCCGGTAACTCAGGGTCTCACATTTTATGCTTCAGCTTATCCCTGAAACTTTTAACCTATGTAGTTATCCTAAATCCGGAGATATCTATTGACCGCAGGAATCAAGCAATTTTTACCGAAAGTATCCTTCCTTTTCTTCATCACTTCATCCTTTTCTTGGGTCGAGGGACTCAGCGGCAAACCGGGGGATTACGGACAGACCAGAGACTAACAGACAGACTTCTGTCTGTATCGCAGTTCCTACTGTGCTAAGACGTTGCCAACATTTTCTATGATTGCGTCTTGCTTCTTGAATTTAATTTGAAGACGAAGTTGAATCAAAACGTTTTCATTTCAACGCGAAACCCTTTTCCTGGAGCCCATTTCTGTTGTTGTTGTTGTTGTTGTTATTGTTCTATTCTCATCTATTGTTCTACGGTTTCTGTTGTTTATTTGTTTGTATGCATACGAAATCGTTTGCTTTGATTTAGTGAAATTTCGGTGAATTCCTCTTCTCATTCGTAAATATTATTTTACTCATGGAATCACCGGGATAGAAATCTATAGGAGAATCCGTCTGCGAGTGCAAGAAATCAAACCCAGTGTAGTTCTTCCTTCCGGGGGAGGGGAAGAAGGAAGGAAGCGCCACGGAGACAGAGAGAGAGTGATGATTATTGTTATTTTAATTATCCGTTTGCCAAAATTTGCATGTATTGAATATATTTCTCGAGGCTCGATAGATTTGTCTGTCGTAGAAGATTGTCTGGCGCAGAGGTTATCTTCAATTAGGATTTCCTTCCTTTCTTCACATATCACATACTTACTTCCCTTTTTCCTAACAGTCAGAGAAGTAAGAGGAATGGAGAAGATAGATGGAGAAGATTTCATTTTACTCTTCTACCTCCTGAGACTAGTAAATCATCTTCGCAATTTATTGAACTTGAAAAGAAATTTAAAGTAGAATTTAGTAAGTGTTCTTTACTACTTTTATAAGTGGATCCTCTTAGAGTGCCTCTTTTAGAGTCAATGAAGGAATGAGAGTCCCATCAATTGTATGAAGGACTCAATCGACTTTATTAAAATTATCAATACAGTAACTATCAAATAACGAAAGATAATGAATTAAAGATTCAAAGCCTTAACGAAGCCTTGGAGACTCGGTTGTTTCACAGCCGTGGCAAGAAATGGAACTGAGAAGAGAACAGACCAAATCTAATCTGTTCTTATTTGGTTTTTAGGATTGGTTTTTTTACCAAACTATTTAAGACTATTGTTCTAGTGGCTTTCAAAATATTCTTCAACATAAAAGTTTCTCTTGTTGTGTAAGGTTTCTAATTCCTACCTCGGATATCATCGATCCTCGATAAGATCCAGTCAAGCATTCATTTAGCAACGTAAAAACTCATATATTTTTGCGGTACCATAATTTTATGAAAATCACAACGATTAACATCTACATGCGATGTGAACATTTGTTTGGTTTTTCTTACTTTCCTACTCTTCACCACCTCCCCCCATATCACCTTCAGAACTCCGCAGTTATTTCATGAACTGATCACTTTTTCTGATTGCGTACGGAAAGAAACCCAACCAATGACCCATTTTTGGCATTACAACAAACAGGCTCTCGAACCGCTAAAACTCCTGCACATCCTCTCCCCGAATCTATGACTCTCTCTGTCGTTTTTTCTTCCTTGCTTAGTTACGCACTCTTCGTCTTGGTAACCTTTGTCAATTCTGTGGATTCCTGGTGCCATTTTTGGTAGTGCGTATTTTTCTTTCTTTTCTTACATACAATTATCTACGCTAAGATTTCCGCATTTAGTCATCTCTTGGTAGTACTTTTCTCTTCTCGTTGTTTTTCAATTATTGTTAATATGCAAAAATGTCTTCTTAATAGTGAACTCATAAATTTTTCGATCGAAACTTGTTGTTGTTGTTGTTTACTCTTATTTGGGCGGATTGGAAGAATTGAAGAATTGGAAACACTTTATCACAACTCTTTCAGTCAGATGGGTGAATACTCCCGGGAGAGGGGAGGGGAGGGAGCGCTGGAGAGGTCAACAGAACAGAACATAACTTATTTGCATACAAAGACTGAAACTCAACTTAACAGATGATGTTTATCGTAATGAAAGCGGAGGGGACGGTGGAGGAGATGGTTTTTTAGGAAGCAGAAGAAGTATAAAGAAGGTTTGGTGGAGTTGGTAGTGAAGGTGGAAGATGCACCGATAATCCATGCGAAAAAGTAATGAACGCTAATTGAGGTTATTAAAAACGAACCACTATCTTGCGGAATTCCAGTCTATATTTGAATGACATTATTTCTATATTATTCTTTGAAGAACCTCACCTAAAAAACCTCCACCTCTTTGAAATATTTATATATCTAGTTACATACACATACATACATAGGTTGCATATATAACTTATATATAACTCTTAGGAAATAAAACAAAAAGCTCTATCAACCTGCCGCTGGCAGTCATTCGAAAGAGTCTCTCTCAACCCATTCTTTCTCTTTCTTGAATTCTCTTAATTTTTTTAATTTTTCTTTTTGATATTAAAAAGCAGTAAGAAAGAGAAAAACCAAAGTATTTATGTGTGTTTTTCCATACATATTTTCATCTTTTTCCTTACAACACAAACGGAAGAATCCTTGTGGGCGGTTTTTTACCAAAGGAATATTTTTCTTTTAGCTCTATAATATGTACTTAAGTCTTTATAATATTTTTATAGTGTTTTTTTTTATACCTTTTTTTGAGCATCACGCGGTTAAAAAGAGGATTTCATAAAATATTCTTTTAACAAATTCTACTCTTAGTTATTCAACTCTTTGGTGTTGTTGTGTTGTGTTGTTTTTCTTGTTGTTGTTGTGTTATGTTGTGTTTCTTTTTTGTTGTTTTTATTTATCCTGAATTTTTTTCTGCTGCCGCCTTTTTAACAAGAAAGATTTTTCTTAAATACTTTGCCGTTGCATTTTTTTGGGGGCCAAAAATTGCATGGAAAACTGTAGGAAAACGTGGAAAAATAAAAAGTGTATAAAAAATTAAATAAAAAACACAAATAAATAAAGAAAATTATCACCAACAGCAACGACTCAAGTCACATGTGCGGCTGGTTCCGTGGTTTTGTGTGAAAAACCACAAAAAATCTGTGGTTGGGACATCTTTTATATAATTCAAAAGAAAAGAAAGACCAACAACAACAACAATTTAAAAATGTAAAAATGTAAATAATAAAACACATTCATAAGCGATGACAAAATATTCTTTATTTTGCGCCTGGCTAATAAGATAAACCAAGTGGCAACATTGCAGCAGCTGCAACTCTGAGATCTTCGTCTTGTTTTTGTTGTTGTTCTTCTTGTTCTTGAGCTGCGTGCGTTTGTGTGTATTGTGGTTGTTGTTTCTGCTGCTCTTTCTATTATTTTTTATTGTTTATTGTTTTTTGTTCTTGTTGCTGCTTTTTTATCCTTGTATTTAGAAATACCCAATTAGCAGTTGTTGTTGTTGTAGTTCTTTTTATTTACTAGTATTGTTTTTGGTTTCATTGCTAAATGTTGCCAGTTTTTCTCCGAAGTGACAAAAGTGGCCATATTTAGCGTGTTTAACGAACCGTTAGTGTTGTCAAGTAACCGTTTCTATGCAGTTTGCTTAAAAAAGCATAATAATTCTAATCTAAGGAAGGAAAAATACTTGAATTATAGTATTATTAGTAACAATTTCTGTTTTCTTTATAAGAAAAGAGAATTTAAATTGTTAAGATTGTTTTTGTAATTATTCAAGAGCTGCGTAATCGTTTATTTCGATTCGGTTTATTATGAGCTTCGATTAAATCTTTTTTATTTATTTTAAAGGTTTATTTTTTCAGTTTCTATCCGATTAAGACTCTGAAGACCGTTAATAACTACACAAGCAGAGATGAACCACGCCCATTTTCGGTGTATCTCCTTTGAAAGGAGGGCGGGAAGTGGGTACAACTGTAATTAATTATATAATTTGAATTGGTTTGGTTTTAATACTTTTATTACTCGTATTATCTATTATTTACTTATTTATTTATTTATATGTATAATATAATATTATTTTTAATATTAAAATATTTTCTTATTTTGAGTAATAACTTTTAATAATTTGTATGGTAACTTGTCCCACTGTACACACTGCTTAAGTGGCTAACAAAATAAAATCTTCTGTTTTAACACGAAATCCATGAATTTTGCTATTATTCTTCACAATATTTTTACACCGCAAAAATATGCGAACCAGAAATGACAGAGAGAAAGAGATGAATGGAGAGTGAGCGTGAGGGAGAGAGAGTGAGAGACTGAGAGAGAGGGAGTGATACAGCGCGAGAGAGAGACCATCAGCAATTTACATAAAGATCAAAGAAATACCAACGTGTTTCTTGAAATATTTTGCCAACAGATTAGCAACAGCATCGCATCGGGCGTTAACCGTTCTCCACGTTGAACACCTTCTCTCCCTCCGTCCCTGCCTAGCCCCCTTTCCAACCGCTCCCTCCAACCGTCCCTACACTCGGCATCGTCTTGATGCCCTGGCCACTTATCACTCGCTGCGCCTCAGAGACATGCTTCAATCAGTGTACGCTACACATGACGATGCTGATGAATGTTAATTTCATTAAAATTAAACAGAGCTCCGAGCAAAAACAAAAACAAATGCAACAACAACAACAAGGACAACAACAGCAGTAATTTTTGTACCTTTATCTAGCGTAAAGTAGCTGCTAATGTAAAAATAACATTTATAGTAGCAGCCGATTTTTTAAAAGTCAGACAAATAATGTGAAGTGAGGGTGAGAGAGCGATAGAGACAGAGAGAGAGACGGACTGAGATCGAGGGGCAGAGATGGTTGAAAAGACGAGAGCGGTAGAGACGGAGAGAGTAGTGGGCGTGTGAAAGAGAGAGAGAGAGAGGGGGAGATATGGGTAAAAGGTAAATAAATGGAGGTATATTCATAGAAAGATAAAACAGATTTCCACTCCAAAGGTTCCAAATATGCATATACGAGTGTGTACATTTGCATGTATGTGTGCGTGTGACAAAGGTCCTGACATATATGTATATGTGCGTGCGTGTGTGTGTCTGTCTTTGCCTCTCGTGCGTGGCTCCGTATACATTCTCTGTGACCACAATAAATGTAGCAAAATAGCAGGACCTCTCGGTTTTGCGTGGCCTTTGAGCGCGCTTCACCCGTTTTCTGGTTTTTCGTTTTTCTTTTTATGTGCATATGTTAGATTTTTATTAAATAAAAGCTCTCGACTGCTTCGGCTGCGTTTTACGTGTGCATCCTTGCGGTTACTCTGATGAGATCGTGCTGTGCATTTCGTTATCCTTGCCGACTCAACGGTACTCAACGCAAAAACACATTCATTCACCTGAACCTAAGCACATTTTTAGTGCATTGTTTCTTTTTTCTCCTTTATTCGTTTGCGGTATATTCTCCCCCTCTCCCCCTCTCCAATTCTTTGCTTTTCCCCTTCCACGTGTGTAGAAAGCTTTTCCAACGCATAACCTCCATCTACAGGGACCAATTTAACACTTTTTATCACCTTTTTATATCACCTCGCCTTCCTCTTAAATCATCTCTTCTACACAAACTATCGCCACAAACTATCGCCACTCTTCGCCCCTCTCGTCCTGAATAAAAATCCACAATTAAATTAAAAATTATTTGATGTTAATGTAATTTGCAACAACAAAGATTACATGAATTTGCAAGAACCAGATCAAAAAATTCTTTCATATTTTCAAGGAGACTGCGGTATAAAATAGCCAAAGAATAACCAAAATAATGACCACAGAATAACGACAGAATAGCCAACGAATAACCAAAATAAAGACCACAGAATACTCAAAAGAAATGAGACCAAAGAATGACGAAAGAATAACCAAAGAATGATCAAAGAATAATCAAAAGATTCACCAAAGAATAACGAAGGAATGACCAAAAAATAACCATAAGAATGATCCCAAGATTGACTAAGAGTTGCCCTTTAATCAATTTCGAGAGTATACTGAACTTCATTTTAATGTAGGTTCTTTAAGCATTCTCACTCAACCATCTTCTTTCTTCTTCTTCGTCTGTCCCTCTTCTTATTCTTCTTTTTCCATCTCCAAGACAATAAATTGATTATCCTGTAGAAAACCTGGGAAAATAATGTTTGCCAAGTTTTAGCCTATTTTTCGTTATTAATTTTAGACTTGTTTATTGTAACCTTGTAATTACATCCATTTTTCCTTTCTTTCTTTCATTCATTCATTTCACTTATTCGGTTCGTTCGTTCGTACGTTCGGTTCGGTCATTTATTCATTCATTCGTTCATTTATTTATTTATTCATTGGCCTTATTTTATTGGACATATCGTCGGCCTTCGGGACCTTAGACAGCTAAGAACAAAGCCAATACAAAGCACTCAATTCAAGAACAACAACAAAGCAATCCTCCTGAAAGAAGAAAACAACGCCAAGAACAGCAATCTTTTTGATTCCCTTCTCTTTCTTTCTCTCTCTCAGCTTTTCTTGGACACCGAAGGGACAAAACGTAAAAAAGCTCACAGCCACAGCTATGTGAAAACAACAACAGTAACAATATTAGAAACAACAAAAATACATCCAAAAAATGTGTCTCTAAAATGACTAACAATCAATTTTGTTTGTTTTCGACGTAAGAAAAGCCATCCAAACAAGAACAACAACAATGACAAAAGCCACAATGGCAATGACAACAACACGAACATCAAGAACAACAACAATCAGAGGGCGCCACTAACGAACGTTGAAAATTACTTTGACACAAGTTAATTAATCTTTGAAGCGTTCGCGCGATGCGATGGCAAACTTAAGAATGAGCGAATGAATAGATGAATGGATGAAATGGATGGCTGAATAGATGACTGAATGGATGGCTGCCAGATAGATGGCTAAATGACTGCCCTCGGAGGATGGGGAGGCTTTGTGGCGCTGCGGTATGTTGCCAATATTTGGCTAATAAGCTGAGGTAATTTACAGTCATCATGGCCGAAATGCTTACGGGTCTGGTTGTGAAAAATTAGCAGCAGCAACTCACACAAGGGCCGCCCCGGCTCAACTTGGGTTTCAGTGTGCGCTCCGATGATTTCTAGTTGACCACAGAAATCACCCTCGTAGCTACTTCGGGGATTTGTCACTCTTCCGGTCGAACGCCTGTCAAACAAGCCATCGGCTATGAAAGCATGTGCTACTTGTCAAAAATTGACATGTGCCAAATGTTGATGGGAGAAAGAAAGAGGGGAGGGGATAGCGGAGGGATGAGGAGGCTTGGGTAGGAGAGGCGAGAGCTTTCTCTCTTTTCCTACTTCCCTAAAAGAAAGTAAAGGTGAAGATTTAACACTAGAGGATTGAAGACTTGAAGATTGAACACTTGAAGATTGTATACTGGAAGATTAAACCCTTGAAAAATTTAAGATTGAACAACTGAAGACTGAACCCTTGAAGACTTGAGGATTGAATTCTTAAAGATTGAACTACGAAGATATTCTTTGCTTCTTCTTCTCCCTCTGCATTTTGTGAAGTGAAGTTTGTTCTCAGTTGAGTGATTGATCTTTCAGTTGACATCGCCATTTAATGTTATCCTTTCTGTAAGCGTCTTGTTATGTCCTTCAATCAATTAATTTGTTTTGCCGCAGGTTCTTCGAATTGGTAGCAATAACAACAACAATAGGAAGCAGAGTCAAAAAGAGCATCAAGAACAACATTAAGAACAACAATAAGAACAACAAGGAAAATAATAAGCGAAAAGCACCAAACACTTTCTTAAGCTCTTTGAGAATCTTGTGTCTTTGTGTCTGACACTCGACGTGGTAACTTTGACCCCTGCCTCCTCTTCTTCGTCAAGTTTTTCTAACCTACTTGAGTTAAATCAAGAGACTAACCCAGCAGCCGACCGAACGTAATCCCCAACAGTATCACCCCATTTTTCGGATGTGTTTTTATATGGACCCCATCTGATTTGGTGTCTGGGCTGCGTCGGATGTTGTTGTTGTTGTTGTTGTTGTTGTTCCTGGTCACGCAATTTGGTTGCCACTTCGCCCCTAGCCTGTGATCGGGTGGCGCGGGTGGCTCGGGGCCGCTCGACGTCGATAGCTGCTGATTTGAAATTAAGAATTCTAGTGCTCAAGTTGGTAACCAGAGATTCGCAAAGCAGACGATCCGCTCGCTGTCAGTGAGAGAGAAATTGAATCCATTCTCTTGTCACTGACTGACTTCTTCTGCCCACCCACTCACTTTGACTCCTCGTCACCGACATCCACGCCCTATCGAATGTCTTTTGCTTTCCGAAAGGCGACACAAACGCAAACAATTATTGTCAAGTGCTGCAGTTGATTTGTGTCCTTTTTCGTTGTTGTGTCATGGCACAAAAGGACTTCGAGTTACATTTTCGACATTTATTTGTCGACGACGAAAGAATGCAAGGATACGGAATGTACGAGTGCCGGAAAAGAAAGGAAAAGAAAGAAAAGAAGGGATAAGAAAAGAAAAGAATGAGAAATAGAAGAAAAGAATGGAAAATAGGAGAAAAGAATGAAAAATAAAAGAAAGAACAGTGAAAACAACCAGCAATAATAAACTAACAACGCTGAGCAACAACCAAAGGAAAAGCATAAAAGAAAATGTACCAGAATTATCATTCTTGAACGAGGGGACAAAAGCACAATCCTTCGAATGGAAGGACGAAAGAACGGTAGTGAAATAAAAACGAGTTATTAAGATCGAAGAATTCAAACGTTTCAAGCATCTGAAGGAAAGCTCTATTGGGAAGGGGGGGGGGGGGGGGAAGGGAAACAAAACAAACCGAAATAAACTAATGAATGGTTGTGAATAACAAAATTAAAGATTGATTGACAAGTTTAAATAAGAATAACAAAAGCCTACAGGCAGATTGAGGAAAGATTAAGAAATAAACTAAAATAAGATAACAGGGAACTTGGAGATTTCAGGTAAGAAGGAAGGAAGAGAGGGCGGCAGAGGACGACTATCTGAGAGGGAAATACTAGGAACAGACGACGTCGTTCACCATCTGCGGCTTTACTATGACTCTTCTTGAGCTCTTCCACGGCTCTTCACCGAGTTCTCTGCCTTGATAATAAAAGAGATGCAATAGTACCTAAGACACCGACACCTCTCTGGCTCCTATCCGCCTCCTGACCGCTTCGTGTCCGCCTCGTCTCCATCTCGCCTCTGACTCCTCCCTCACTCCGCTCCGACTCTTCTCCGACTCCTCTCTGACTACTTCTCGACCTCCAGCCACCTTCCCGTTCTATTTCAGCTCCAAACCCACTTCTGCCCACCTCCCCTTCTCTGCGCCACATCGTTGAGTCTTACCCTTTCGCCCCCTCCATTCCACCGCGCTCCCAACTATTTTCCGCCTCCTTTCAACGTTCTCGCTGACTGTCCTCTGGTGTTCATCGCCCACATCTTTCGCTTTGTATTCGTAACACATGCAGCGATTTTTATTGTGTCATCCGCATCACCCGCTCGCACTTATGCAATTACTAAAGACTCCTCGTCGTCCTCATCATCTCCGTCTCCTTGCCGTATATCCTTTTAGTGCCACTTTTTATAATTTGCTGCCTTTTCATTCTTCCTCACGATTTATGTGGCGTTGGCCGAGCACAATTTTTCCCAACTGCTCGGCTGAGACATATTTTTCACGAAGCCAGCTGGAAGTTGACCCACGACCATCGCTCGTTAGCCCGCCCCCTGCTAGCCCGCCCCCTCTCTCGTGTATTACAATAATTTTTAATTACCGGAGTCAACGTAATTATGAATTTTTATTTTGCGCTGATCCTGGCTGTGATACGCACAAAAGAATCTTTCGCCGGCGCTGCAACCACATGACAACTGCCAGTGCTGCCAGATTTGCGCAATTTGTAAGGCTGCTGTGTTATTTTAGTCGGTCGCCTGTTTTTTTTATTGCGCCTTATTTAATTTATTTAGTTTATTTCATTTTTAGTGTTTCCTTTCTGTTTCTTTTTCTTTTTGCTTTAGTATTTTTTAGCCCGCGGTAGCTTCTTGGAAGCAACGGCAGCAGCGTTGATGATTGTGCACCATGCTTATAATGGTGCCTGGTGTCGGCGGCAGGATGTTCATGCGCTGCCCGTATATCCTCCCGAGCAGCGGAAACGGCGCGGCAGCGGTTGGATTTCACGGTTTTACGAGTGTCCTTCCAACAGCGATTTAATGTGGCGCCTCCTCCGCCTCCTCCGCCCCCGCCGCTGCCCGCAGAGATGCAGTATGCATGCACTGCATCAAAACAGCCCGAGAAGCGTCACTGCTCATTTCGCTTAAGGACCTTTGACTTTTGTTTTATTAGTGAAGCTGAGAAGGAACTCAGCGGCATCTTTATTTTTTACGCTTTCTACATTTTGTGAGGGTTTTTGTGAGGCTTCACTAAGTTTTTTTTTTGGTGAAGTGCGCATTTTGCACTTTGTGCCTGTTTATCCTGGCGGTGGCAGTTTTTCATTTCTGCGTGCTTCCTGAGCAAAGTTAATGAATAACTGCGTCCACTTAGCGAGTGGATATGAATTGTGTAGAGTGCGCGATAGCATCCGCTCCGTTAATGAGTTCTTGATTATGTTTTCTCTGCCCGAGAGGAATGATTTGACTGCAACTGAAGCCGGTGCGGGTGCATCATGCGGTCAGGTCCCTCCCCTCCCTCCAGCACATCATATGGTCATAGTTAATGGGGGATGGGGGAAGCAAATGCGTAAGCGACGCCTGAGCAGGATCTTGAATAAGCGACTGCAAACGCATTAACGACAGTTAAACTGTTTGGGAGAATAACGGGACCTCCAACCGGATAAAAAGTACATATATATAAACCATGTGTAAACCATGTGCATATATACAATATATATTCCTATACCCACACAATCTGTGTTTAAACATTTACTAAGCTTTGGTGCCTGTGAATGAAGTTGGCCCTCCCTCCCACAAACCACATGTCAATTTCATTACAATTGTTGTTGTTGTTGTTGTTGCATTAATTTTTCATTATTATGCGTCTTTCGTAAACGTGCCAAAAAAGAAACAGCAACAAAAAGAGTATAAATCGTAAATCAGGCTTGCAAATCGGCTCGCTGCTGTTGCTCTGCTTGTCTATCCTTTTGTTGTTATTGTTATTGTTGTAGTTGCTATTGTTGTTTTTGTTATTTTTGTTACTGTTGTTGTTGCAGTGGATTTCCGCGCCAATGAGTTGTAAAATTAACTTATCCGAAAAGTAGCAAAAGTAGCCCACCGCCACCCTCCCCAATGTAATCACCCGACCCAATTTCTCACCCTCACCTTCTCTCCTTCTCTCCCTCTCCTTCTCTCAACACAGCCACCTCCATGTCGCCGTCACTCTCCCCACACGACCTCGAAACAAACAACGTGCTTAACAATGTTGCTTATTATATTAATTTTGCTTATCCTGTTGATTCAAAACGGCTTTTTCCCTGCCTTCCTGCCTGCCCGTCAGTTAGTCTGTCTGTCTTCGTTGCTCCCCCTCAAAATATGCAAATTTTTTTCTTTCTCACATTTTCGCGATTAAACTCATTTCACTTTCGCGACCTCGTTATTGATGTTGTTGTTGTTTTTGAAGGTATGGCGTTGTTGTTGAATTTGTTGTTGTACTTGTTGTTGTTAAGGTTGTGATCACCACCACACAAAAAAAAAAGAACCACAAGCAAACCAAAAGAATTGAAATGGAACAAAGATGTGCCACAAAACAAACGCTGCAGCGATATCAATTTCGCTGTCGCCGTCGCTTTTTTTTCCTTTCCCTCCCTTCCGATTGGACGCGTTTTTGCAATTTTTTTTTTTCAATTTCGTCCTGGAATTTTAATAAACCATTAACCGCAGCGTTTGCCAGTTCGTGGTTCAATATATCATCAACGTGTTTGCTATTGATATCCTGTATATCCTTTTCATGTTATCAAGGATAACATGAAAGCTATGGAAGAGAGTGACTGGAGGGGGCGGGGGTAGCGAGGTTATGCGCGCGCTAAGTACGCCTGTCAAGTGGGATTTCCTGCGATTTTTCTTCTCGTACACAACAACAACAACAACAAACCGAATTTCTGTGCCAATTTTAATCCTACTCCGCTTCGGCTTCCACCCCCACCGCATTTCCATCAAACGTAAGCTCGCAATTTTTTTCGTGTTTTTCTTATTCCTGTTCTCTTCCGTAGTGTTGTTGTTGTTAAATTTCACCCGCGGCGCTTCACCAGCTTCACTGTTCGCAACGTGCTCAACATGCTGCCAATTCTTCGTGGTTGTTTGCAATATGTTGCTAACGAGCAACGAAATTACATCGGTTGCTAGCGGCACACGTCACCGACGCGCTGACGCTGACGCTGGTGGCGCTTAAGTGCGGCGCTGATTTCTTTATTCTTCTTCTTCCGCTCCCCCCTCCCCTCAAGCAAGTAAATACAGTTACTTACTTAGCGTTTTTCATTCTGTTAGGCACTCTTGTCAATATTTGTAATACTCTTCGAATATTCTTGGAGATGTTGTCGAAAACATTCGCGTTCGGTTTAACGAAGCGAGGCTAATTTAAGAGACATCTCTCTGTATGTCTGTCTCTCTTGCTCTTTCTCTTCACGCAGGTACGATGTATCAAATGCCATTAATAATGACAGAGAATATCCTTCAAAGTGAATTGAAAATCTCCATCTTGACTTTAATAATTTTTATTTCAATTTAGTTTTAAGATCTGATACATTTATTGGAACACTTGAATGAGCAGTTTATTTATTAAATTAAATACTTCAATTTGTCTTTGGCCACATTTCCGCACAAATATGTTGCTCTTCGATTATCCTTCCATCCTTACATCCTTCATATTTCAGTGTCAAACATTAATCAATTGCAATCAATTAAGCCATTTGTTGCCAATATGCAGGAACATGACTGCAGTCCTTGTTGCGAGAAACACATCCTTACAGTCCACTTGTGGATGCTTCATCGCCACCCGCTGGTCCCTCTGTCTGTCCCTCTGTCTGTCGGTCTGTCTGTCGGTCTGTGTGTCGGTCGCTCTGTCTGTCTGTTCGAAGTGCGAGTAACAAAGTGTAGACAAAATAAAAGCCGACAGATTGGTCAAAAGCGCCGGATGTTGAACGAGTCTAGGAAGAGTTCAAATAAATCACTTAACCCTTCCCTTTGACACCTCTCACCTTTTCATGGCACTCCACAGAGAACTCCCCCCCCCGCCCACTCCCTTTCCCCTTCTCCCTCACTAAATTGCATTCATCGATATAATTCAGAAATTGAAATTGCAACAATCAATTGCAGAAATCGGCACACAAATCGTTGCTCAAATACGTCCTGAAATGTCCACAACAATAGCAATGGCAACCACAACCACAACAACAACAGTTGCCCCACTAACATCTTCTTCTTCCTCTCTTCTCTCTTCCCATCGCTACTTACAATGCTTGGAGTGCAACGCTTGGATGGATGACGTGACACCAGATGAGGGGAGCACAAACGAAGAGAGACAGCTATAGTGTGGGGACAGCGAGCTTGCGGGAGTGCGAGTGAACGACAGTCGAAGCTAATGGAAAATTATGCTCGAGCTGCTAATCTGTGATTTCGGAATTGTTCGCCAAAGTGTCATAAATCAATTAAGTACCAATAAGTCTTGTGCTAGCATATTCAATAACGACGCATGCCAGGATAAGGATAAGGACAGGACGTGGCCGGCACAAGGACTCCTCGGCTCCTCGGATGTGTGCAACCGGCAGCCAGGAGAAATGCTGCAGGAGGGTGCGAATGGAAAATGCAAATTTTGCAAAAGGCTGCAAATCCGCAGTCACACACACAGAAGGAGTCGGCAAGGATCTGCCAACAACA